>CM038469.1:22574404-23774404 GCA_021464415.1 Lonicera japonica
ATGAAACAATCGTTCCCACAAACTTGATATTCCTACTATGATGTCCCAGAGGTGTTGGATCAGCTAACAATGGTCCAAAAGCAAAAGTTCATGCCTTAGCGAAGATTAAGCATTAATAGGGCTTGGGAATGGAACACGGGGTATTACAATCTCCCCTCCTTAAGAAATTTCGTCCTCGAAATTTGTATGGGAAATGTTCCTAATAAAAGCAATCCTCAATTCGCACTCGATTTTGCTTCCTTAAGAAAATATCTAATGTTTAAAATGAAAACTTTGTCCATAGAGGACTGAATAACATTTCCTTTGCTCAAGAATGAATGAGGAACAAATTCTTTGGCACACATGACATCCTAAATATACTGCACATCAAAGATTGAGAAAATATCCATAATCGACTGTTCTAGTTTCTTAAGAATGTCAAGCAATTAAGGAACGAGCAATCATATAGCAGCCCATGCCAAACATAAATGATTCTCAACCCGCATTTCACACGTCATGGTGCTTACTTTACCAGAAATATATCTTATAGAAGATTTCTTGATTGGATAGAGTGTGACTATCTCTCTCTCAGCGCTACATGGCCGACAATTTGTCTTATCCACAAAAGTTGAGAGAAATGAATGGGTTAATGGCTTTCAACTATAAAGACAGAGTCTAGGGTACCGAATTCGCCATTCGCACTCCAGTCCCCCCCTCTCACGTGGTTAAACAATTGATTAAGAATTCAAACAAGAGAGTTATAAGCGAGACAACAAGGAAACTACACTGATTGTGAAGCTAACTAGGTCCTATAGACATTAGCGAGATCAACTCTTATGGTTTGCTCAAAAAGCAAGGCAATCTCATTTGCGGTCATATATTTCATGAGAGTTTTAGACGAAACATGCAAACTAAGGAAGTTTAGTTATAGTCAGAATTGAGATTCACTATACGTAATCAAATGTCGCTCCCCCCTTAGAGGATTGTTACTAATTTGTATCAATCGAATAGTTCGAACTTAGAAAATTTGCTATGGTCCCTACAACACTTTTAAAGAAAATATGGAAGGTCACATAGGAATCACATATTGATCTGCACATCAGGAAGGTAGGGTACTCACTATCAAGAATCAAGGCATAAAAATACTAGCCGCTCCGAATGAAGTTCTCATCACTTTCTGAATCTGCCTTCGTTAAAGATTAAGGATTCAAGAAGGAGGTGTATCTTAATTTTACCACTACCCCCCAATAAAATCAGTGTATAATTGCTAGCTCAGGGAACCAATCAATGGTATTTTTGATACTGTATCAACTACGATTTAGCCAATAATGTCCTCCCGCTACGCATTCTAATAAACTCTCCCCCTAGCTGGAAGAAGTGAAAACTAGACTCCAAATGGGTACGAAGCTTGCTCTCCATCGCAACGTAGAATAAGACGGATGCACATCTAGCTTACGATCGATCTATTAAGGGAATCTTTTAAAAAACTCCTTATTCTTATTCGTACAAGACAAGTACATCTTGGATGAGTAAAGGAGGACATATTAAGAAGATTCATGTTTGCTTCTAGTCCGAGCTCAAATTTTTTTTGGACACAACATGAAATTCTAGTCGTACTTATCAGCATTCAGATTAGAAGATGAGGATCTTAACGACTTCGTGAGACTGAGGAAATGTACAGGAATCAAATATCTCACCGTCTAGAACAATTTCTATAGGTTCGGTTTCTCTACCTCCTAACACTTATCAAAATAAGACCTTTCGTCGATACACTCTATATTAACTTCAATATGGTTACACAAGTACTACCGTTCTAATGATCATGAGGATAATCATGTGCGAGGTTAATAAATGAGGACGGTGTATTAGACAGGCCGAATGACATAACCAAGAGTCCAGAATGACTATAACGGATCTGAATCACTGTTTTGAGATGTTCGTCTTATGGATGCACAATTGATGAAAAATTGATCGTAATTCAATCTTAGAAAAGGAATAAGCATTCCAAAACTAGTCGAACTGATCCTCTATGCGTGCAAGAAATGCTTTAATTTAATAATGAGTCGACAATGGTTAATATAGAAACAAAGTGATTCGTCTGCCCTTTTTGGCAAACGTAACGGGTACTCCATGTGGAGATAAGCTGCGTCAAAAGAATCCCTTGGATAAAAGATCACTCAAATGAATGTGAGCTTACTAGGTTTTGTTAGAGCCAAATAGTAGGGTGCAAAAGGGATAGGTGTGGCTCCTGGTACCAAATCAACATCAAGTTCAAATTTCCCAATTTCATATTGGCGGACTGGTATGCCCGTTTTAGGAGACCGGTCCATATACCACAAAGTCCCCATTTTGTATAACGCGGAACGGTATGCCAAAAGCCAAGACTGGTCCGCAGTACAAAATTGCTCTATGCAGTTGGCAACTTAGCGCTGAAAAAGATAGGACTACCTTTCATTACCAGGTATTCCTAATCCACTTTAGGAATTAAATTGAAGACTCGAACAACTTGGCTTCTTTGGTTCCGTAGCTAATTTAGAGGATAGGTAAATTGTTGTTATTGTGATTTGAAATTTCCTCAATACTGGCTCTTTCTTAGAGTCTGATTTTGGTGCAATAATCAGAACGAATGGTATCAAAACTTTCTTAACTGACCATTTCCACTCCTTCCATCTCACTCACATCTGCCATTCTGGTTCATCTCTTTTCTCCAATCGAGGTTTGGACAATCCTTTCCGATTACCTGCCCAACTCCTCAAACATGAGGCGATAATTCTTAACCATCATTTCATTCTACATCAAACCATAAAACTCATCTATCTTTGCTCTACTATAAGCATCAAACATATATCCAATGTAGAGGATTCTATTGAACTATGTCCACTTAGTGATTACATTAGATTCACCAAATGGATTTACATTAGCGCAACGTACTATCCTCAAGTTCTAATAAAGCAAAACCAACCTGCCCATACTTGGAGCATTCAGAATCTTCTGTTGGAACACATTATAATAGGGTCACCAAGCATAATAGGGTCATATTTCAACAGCCTCGATCTTGGATGACTCATAAAACTACAGTAGCTGCGGGTGGTTAAACTCTTGTAAGTAATAAACTTCATCATCCTTCCATCCTTAAAGGTCAGGCTAGATAATAGCCACATCATTTCAACGTTTGGGGGTGTTTCTTGGAACTCTAGTGCAGATGGGACCAACAATGCTAGAGATTCTGTATTAATCCTTTAAGAACCTGGTAAACTTATAGCGACAGGTAGAGTAACGTGACGTGATATTTAAAAGGTAAGGTGAAAATTCATTGAGTAAAAGATATGAACATTTTGGGTGGAACTCAATTAATCATAGCATTTCAGTTCTAGTTAGCGGTAGCTGACTAAAGATTTATCATATATTCATCCATTGCGCGGCGGCTGACAATATTATAACCCAATAGTCCCTCTACTGCTATACTAGAAACCAAAATCGATTCCTCGAGCTTTTCCCCAATTATCAATACGATAAGATGAACATGATTTATACAAAATGGAATCCCTTAATCTACCCCACTCTCGGCGGAGGAAAATGAAACCTATGCCTCTGATACCAACTTGTAACGCCCCAAATCTCGTTAAGAGGATTTCTCCTCCGGGACCCGGTTCGTTACTGGTGCCGTACGTCGACGGCATTTTAACTGAGAAAAACTCCTGTGTAAAGCATAGAAATCCACAACCTAAACGACAAGAATATTTCCAGTTCGCAAACTATATCCACAAAAGAAAACGAAGCACTACAATTCAACAACTAGCCTCCAACGAGGTCCCAAGTACAACATTTTTCCAATCTCCACATACAATAATATTAGTAAGAGTTCAATACATGTATCACTAACAATATAACAACCATGGGTTTTATACAAGAATCTAACACATCTTATAGACAAAATTCTAAGAGTAATGGTATAGAGGCAGTCTAAGAGGACGCATCTTCATTCTCCCATTTCCCAGAAGAACTTGTAGAGAAATATGGATGGAAAGTAATTGGGTGAGTCAAACAGACTCAGTGGGAATCATATATATATGTATGTAATGGGCTTTGTGTAAAAGACAATGTTCAGAAAATCTTTTTGTAAAATAACATGGAATCCCTCACATATTTATACATAGATAGTAGCTAAGAATGAAGCCTTTTATTTGAAAACCTGCGTATAATGCATTCTCAATATAAAATGGAATCCTATGGCACAATTAATGCATTTCATCTCATAAATCTCGAGAATAGTCTCGTAAATCTCACCACTATCCAAGCGTACAACTAGGTCTGCATTTTGTGGCCTTTCAACCACGCGGCAGCAGGGCCTCCCGTTATTTTCCGTGCACGATTTTGGGTCTTGCACCCAGGGGCTCTCTGTCTCAACTTAAAGTCTCAATCGTTAGAGACGAACCTGGGACCTAACATGGACTAGTGCTAGCTTATGATGTCAATAACATATCAACCGGCTCATTTAGATAGTAATTGTGCCATAAAACATGATTCCCGTTAATCACATAGAACATGTATAATGCAACCGATATAAAATATCTCATATCCACGATTTATAACATCATAACAACTTATAGGCAAAGGTTTTAACACAAAGAATCTGCCACTTGAACCCTTAAGGATAGGTATTAAATTTTATAATAGGAATTTTTAACAAATGATAGGGTTCAATGTGGGTTTTCTTGTGAACCAAGAGAATAGCCATAATTGCTTATGAAAACATGTCTCTTAATATATATGTAGGCCATTCGAATCATCAATTTCAACACCAAAGCGGCGCATCAACATATACTAAAAAAAACCTTTTATATTTCTATAACCATATATAACACCACAAAAAACCAACAGAAGAAATCTCATATCAACTATTCTAAATAGTTTAATAACTTATATACAATGGTTTAGGAACATAAAATCACCACTTGAACCCATACAAGTAAACATTTAGCTTAGTAAAATAATTCATCAACCATCAAGTGGACTCCAAATGGGATTTGTGCAAAATCAAGTGAATAGCCTCAATTTCTTGTTGAAACTCATATTTTTAACGATAAACAGGCTATCCGAATAACCAATTTCGGTGTAAGGGCGTAGTTTTATGTAATTCCCAAAACCCATGTAAAAACTAGGTATATATGTGTATAAACATGTGGAGGAATGGTAATCAAGTAATAATAAGTTGTAAAATAGAGTTTAATGTTAGATTCCCACCTCAAGGAAGTTAGTTCGTGATACTTGAAGGGCTGAGTCGAGCTAAGAACCACTGAATCGCAAAATCCCCAATCTTATGCTTTGTACCCTAGCCATGGAGGAAAGAAGGATCAAGAAGATGAAGATGGAGGTTTGTTTATGGGTTGAAATATAGATGAAAACCTCTCCAAACCTCCTTAGAAATGAGCTCTCAACTCTCTCTAACTCCCTCTTAAAGTTGTGGCTCGAAAATGGGGGAGGAGGGGTCTTAAAATGGCGTAAAAATGGCAAAAATCAACTTACTGTTGTACCATGATCGATCATGGTCTCCCCATGATCGATCATGGAGTCCACTGCGACCACATGCATTTTCGATCTGGAGCACTCTTTGTATTTTGTTCATAACTTCTTCCTCGGAACTCCGATCGAGGTGATCTTTATGTCCACGGAAAGATAATTCGAAGCTCGACAACTTCCTAAGAGGAAGTATTCTCAAATTATGGATGAGTAATTCCCAGAAATTCGTAGAATACAGCGCTCTGCCGACGCTCTACCGAATGAACAGATTTTAGCAACTCGCGTACTTTGCACATTGTTTTGACCCACTAAAAGTGTGAATTAGCTTCCGGTCAAAACACGAAAGTTGTAGGTTGTATCAAAGCCTAAACATAGATGCAAATGACGGTTTAATCGGACAAGTAACGAAGAATTTACGATACCTCGAAGTTGGCAAAAATTAAGAAATCGCTCAAAGTGAAAACACGCGACTAACGCCTCAATTTCGATTTGGACCACTCAAATTATGAAACGATCGTTCCCAAAAACTTGATATGCCTACTATGATGTCCCAGAGGTGTTGGATCAGCCAACAATGGTCCAAAAGCAAAAGTTCATGCCTTAGCGGAGATTAAGCATTAACAGGGCTTGGGAATGGAACATGGGGTATTACAAGTCTCACGACTGATGGCCAAGAAAACAAGCAGAAATTCACATGTACCAAGCTGACGCGTCCTATAGACAAGCATGGTTTAAAAGGGTAAGGTTTAGGCTCCCTCCTATTTGGCAGGTCTTGCTATGTACCCCAAGGGCGAGTACGTGCAAGGACCTTTTGATATACATTCTGGGTATGCGAGTGTTCTCGTTACTCGATATACCTCAGTTTGGTACTTGGCCAGGGAGAATGGTTCTAGGCGCTTTTGGCTAGTGTAGACCCGCAAGTCCACGGCCTAGTCACGACTCTGATCCTGTGGATGATAGGGCAACTTCACACTCGTGATAATGCATGATGATAGTGGGTGTGTGCAAAATAATAATTATTTAGGTACATTATGATAAGCGATTTAGGGTTTGTTTGAGTACTTTCAAATTTTATTTATGAAAAGATTTTCCTCAAACAATTATTACAAACAAAAAAGAAATTAGGGTATCCACCTAAATCACATCTATGCTATCCTAAGACTAAGGACGAAAAAGAAAGCATGCAAACATAAATGATTATCCATGCATATTCTACTTTTGTTTAGAGTATAATACTCTTAAATGTCCCCAGCAGAGAAGCCACTATGAGAACCCGTGTTCTCGACGCCAGAGTCCTCGTGGGCGGCGATTCCGTGTTGCTTTGAAAAATAATTTTGAAAAGAATAAGAGTCGCCAGTTTGTTTTACTAAACAAACAAAAATTTTGTGTAAAAGAGACGTATTTATGGACTAAATATCCTCTTATACATAATGTATGCAAAACCAGTTGATTCGATGGTTCGGGGATTAAGTTACGAATTGGTAAGGTGTTAGGCACCCAATTCGCCCTTTCAGTCTCTTAACTAGGATATGCGTGTGTTATAATTTAGTTCTTGCATGCTATTACTATTACTTTACAGCTTTCTGTGCATAGTTTAGAAACCAAGATTTTGGGGATGGGATGAAAACGATGTGTTTCCTAATTTGCCCATGATTTTGAAAATAAGTGTGTGTGTGATTTGGAAAAGTGAGTTTGACAATAGTAGGTGCAATGAAACAGGTGATTTTGTAAAACTTTGGGCTTTTTGGAAACTGATTCGATGTGAAATCTTATATTCGATATTATATAAGCCGAGTTGACCGATCATGTACCATAGTCTATTGATTAAACTGGTGTAGATGGCACTAGTGCTCTCATAATTGAGTATTTATCACATATATATCGCAATCTATGAGTTAGATTTACAATATATAGCGATTATCAATCCCTTCGTATAACAATACCGCTAATTCGGGGTTTTGGAAAAGTAAGAAAGTAATAATATTATTTTGGAATTGGATTATGGTTTATTATACGCCTTTGGTTTTGAAAACAATTTGAAAAAGGGTTTTGAAAAGCTATCAAGTGATATAAATTATGCAGACAAGAATATGAATTATAAAACTGACAAACAAATAAAAGAAGAGAGAGAAAATTATACCTGATCCTCTTTGGAGGGAGAGAATAAGGGTCTCTTGGTGTGTACCATGAAATCCCCTTGATTATTGATGAAAAATATGAATGGGGGGGGGTCTATTTATAGTTGAAAAAAATGCTTAGAGAGCAAGAAAATATATTGCAACCAGGACTCTTGGAGCTTATCGCAAAGCCTTACCACCGTTGGATCATGCTGATTTTTGGATATATATTGAAAATAGAAGTCTTCTAGATTATATAAAAAGTTTAGGTTGATCAGAGTCCGGTAAGGACTCCGTTTTTTCTGATTGGTACGAAGAGTTTGTTTCTGCATAAAAAAGGTACTTGTTGCCAACAAGGTCACTTGTTTGTACAACAAGTCAAGTTGTAGCCATTGGATGACTCTGATTTTTGGATATGTATTGCCAATATAAGTCTTATATACGCTGCAAATATTTCAAGATGATCGGAGTTTGGGAAGGACTCCGTCTCCTCGGATTGGTACAAAAGTTTGTTCCCGCGTAGGACAGGTACTTCTTGTAGACAAGGTCACTTGTTTATAAAAGAAGTAAACTTCTAACCGTTGGATTTTCCTGAATTTGGGATATGTTTTCCCTCCAAATATTTTCTAGCTTATATCTAAATTTTAGATCGATCAGAATTCGGGAAGGCCTCTATTTACTTTAATTTCTGTGAAGGACATTTCGACTAGAATTGCACGATAAACGAATTGATTCTTGATGATCCCATGTCCAACAAATCTAAACTTTGAATATGTTCTTCCCTACAATAAGACCTATCTAAAGACCAAACGTCAGATCATTTTAACTTCGAGAAGGCCTCCATTTGATCACCCGAAATGTACTCCCAGTTTTCTGAATTTTTGGAGATCCGACCGTTGGATTGAGTTTATTTTCGAATATGATACTCCTTATGGTAATGTATAACAAACCTCAAATTTTGAGGACGATCAGAAATACGTAACTCTCCTTTCACATGTTTTCAGGAGTTTTGACGGTTTCCAATTTCGTCAGTTTCTTGTAATTGCCTTACAAAACTAGGAAATCAATAAAACGTATCCTCCCAAATAATATACTTATACATAGTACATATACATGTACACACATATATGTATATAAATATCTTCAATCTTCCTACTAACCTCCACATATACAAACCATATATATATATGTATAGTACATATATCTCAAGGAAATCTCATTCACATCTATACATAAGAATCTTGTGAAACATATACAAAGCATAATAATATATATATGTATTCTAAAATATATGTACTTGATTCATATGTATATGTGTATAACTTGTATATCTTCGTTAAGTGTATATGTACCTTACATTACTCAAGTGGTGGTGGTGGTGTTGTATTTTAATTTCCTTTGCCGTGTCCGTTAACTATGGGTTCAGCTAAGAATATTCTTCTTTTGGAAAGTTTCGTACGTTTCGTCATGCAGGCTCAAATCCAAGTATAATACATAAATTATGAAGATTTAGGCTCCGTGTAAACTTTCCCCTATGATATTGGCTCTTGATTTATACAAAATAAACATATAAATCTGCCTAACATGTTACGGACTGGCAAATAAGTACCAGTTTTCCTAGATAAGGGATTACTAATTAAAGTACAACAATAACACCACAATCACAAGTAATTATACGCAAAATATGTTTTCAAAACCGAGTATAGCATCTTATGTAAGCGTACTATAGCGTATGTTTACAAAAGTACTCGTAAGTAAGGGTTTTTGTACCCATCTTTTCCAAATCAACATAATAGTTGGGGATTCTTGTAAAATCCATCATCTATGATTGTAAGAGATATAAATTAATCAAATAATTAAGGAAAATTACCCCACAACCATATCAATATGCATTTATAGAAAATTATATACAAAATCATCGCATAAGCTTTGATTCAAAGTGAATAAGGTGTAATAACTTGAAAACTTGTTGTAATACTATTGTTCCCACCTTAGGAGGGTAAATCCCTTGAAGAATTGAGGAGAAATCAAGCTGGAGATGCTTTGTTATGGAACCCCCAAATAGAGCTCAAACCCTAACCATGGAAGATGGAGAAGGAGATGAAGATGATGATGATGATGATGATGATGGTGTGGGTTGATATGGTGATGATTCAAAATGATAACTTACATATAGAAGTGATTAAACCCTCACAAAAAATACCCACATAGCCCCCCAATCTCCCCCTCAAAGCTCCCTAGGTTGGTGTATCTCTTTGGGACGAAATGTGCTATGTTTTGGCTTTATAATCACGTTCAGGACCCCATCAGTCGACTGATGGGTGAATCTGGTGCACTATTTGTATTTTGGCTATAACTTCTTGCTCGGAACTCCGATTCAGGTGATCTTTTGTCCACAGAAAGGTAATTCAAATATCTATAACTTCCTAAGAGGAAGGTTCCTCAAATTCTGTGTGAATCATTCCCAGAAATTCATTGAAGATAGCGCTCTGCCGAAGTGTCCCGAACAACCAGATTTCAACAATTTGCTTACTTTGCAAGCTGATTTGATCACCAAGGAGTGTGATTTGGCTTTTAGTCGAAACATAAAAGTTGTAGAGGGTAATGAGATGAAGAAGTGGCCGCAAATAGGGAGTCATTTGGATCTCGGATGAAAGAGTTATGGCCTCTCAATGTTGGCCAAAATTACCTTTTTCGAAAAGTTGAAAATACGCTATTCTCTTCCCGTCTTCAATTCGGGCCACTCGAATAATGAAAAAATTGATCTCACAAACTTAATATATCTAATATGACATGCTAGAGGTGTCAAATCAAATACAAGAGGCTCGGAAACCCAATGCT
The DNA here is from genome assembly GCA_021464415.1 of Lonicera japonica. Classification (NCBI taxonomy): domain Eukaryota; kingdom Viridiplantae; phylum Streptophyta; class Magnoliopsida; order Dipsacales; family Caprifoliaceae; genus Lonicera; species Lonicera japonica. The sequence continues at coordinate 22,584,862 of CM038469.1, forward strand.
CACGATCTAACGGCAATAAAGCCTTAACCGGGCTGAAGAGGAGAATTGGCTCGGAAACAAAATACGAGACGTTACATTGCTCCAAGTCTCTAATGGTCTAGGTCAGATTTTTCATCCTCTGAACCTCTCTTTCAAGTCTTAACACCCTCTGAAAAAGGTTATCAACTGCACTAGGATTCACCGAAGGCCTATAAGAATTGTTAGCATTTGAAATATTATCCATCGGTAATGGTATTTGAAAAGTGATGAGAAATATGTAAACTTGATGGGATGGAATATGTTACTTAAAGTTGTGCAAGTGACAGTTTTTGAGGGAAGTTATATATTTTGAAACGACGTGACTCTTTGGAAACCGTTCCTTGCTCGTCCCGCGCTGCCATGTGGCTAACCCCCCTAACCGCCAATTAATAACTTGATGAGTCGAAAAGATGATACGCATGTGTAAAGTCACACCAAAAACGTCGATTACTGGTTCCAGTAATTTTGATTACGAGTGTAAAGCCCCGAATCCCATTAAGAGGATCCATCCTTCAGGACCCGGTTAATCACGGTGCCGTACGCTGACAGCGGTTTAACGCATAAATAATTTCCTGTGAAAAATTTAAAATCCATGCACTAACAACACATATATATTCTTCTCCGCAAAAAATTTCCACAACATAAAGAAACTAATATAGATAAGCAACTAGCCTCCAACGAGATCCCAAGTACAAGATACAAAATCTCCACACACAACATCTATATATATATGTAATTCTAAAATGAGAATAATGCATGTATCGTTAAATAAACATAGGGAACAAAGGTCCTTCGGTCATGAAGGACCGGTGACCATTTTGTGGTATTGAGGCGATCTAAAAATATGTGACCTTCCATTTCCCTTGTCCGCACAACCCCCTGAAGTACCTGTCTAGAAAATGATGAGGTGAATCAAAAGGACCCAGTGGGAATCATATTTAGAAATCTTGTTTTGTAAAATCATGGAAATTTCATTTTCTAGAATAATATAAAACAAGCTATTCACAGGTGTATATATATATAGATACATATAATAGTTTAGTAAGAAACCTTTCTCATTTATATAACATCGGTCAAATTATAAGGAAACCCTTTTGTGAAATTTTGTATAAAGACCAACCTCATCTCAAATGAACATCCATGGCACGTAAACACAATAAAACGTCGAGCCGAATCCTCACAACTCTCACACTATCCAAGCGTCAACCAGGTCTGCATTTCGTGGCCTTTCACATACGCGGCAGCAGGGCCTCCCGTTAGTTTCCGTGCACGGTTTCGGGTCTTTCTTCCAGGGGCGCTCTATCCCAACTTAAGGTCTCAATCTTTAGAGATCAACCCGGGGCCATCATGGACTAGTGCTATCATGAAACCTCGATAATACAGTATCTGGCTCATTCAATTAATCTTTGTGCCATATACTTAGCTACCATTATCATATGTATAAATATAATATTAACACTGTAACTAACAAGGGTATGTTAAATGAATAATCCCAACAAGTATAATAAATCACATATATGTGCTTCATAAAGATATCCCACCACTTGGACCATTCAAGGAAATTACCATCTTTAATAATAGGGTTACTAGCAAGAAAAAGGGCGCAAGTGGGTTTTGGTATAAATCAAATGAAGAGTCACCATTTATAGTTAAATCATGTTTTCAAAACTATTTTTAAGACATTTGGATAATCATTTTCAACAACATCCCACAAAACCCCAACATATCTCCTCAATACCCATTTGAAGAACTAGGTTTTTTGTATAAACAATGGGTATTCAAATGAATTGTTGTATGAATCAAGTGGATAATTGTAATTACTTGTTGAATCACATAATCTAAGTGTAACACCCGTTTTCCTTATCGCTTGCAAATCGCGGCCCATATCGCGTATAAGGCTGAATTGGACTCATGGTGGCCAAATTGGGTTCTGGAAAGGTTGGCATGGTTTGGAAACTTCCAATAAGTCATGTTAATATATTTAAGTGTGTTACACTGACCATAAGTTGTTTCGGGTGGCTCGGATGGAAATCGGGTCGAAAATCACAAGTTTCGATCCTATGCGATTAATGATTTTTACCTGACTTTGGATGACAATAACTTCCTCATCCGAACTCCAAATGAGTCCCCGTTTTCGGTCATGCCTTCATTTCAATTCCCTCTACAACTTTCGTGTTTTCACCGAGACCCAATTCCAACTCCTTGAGGCCCAAAAGTGCATTCAAAGTCGAGCTATTGACCAAAAGCTGAAAGGGGCACCTTCAGGCCTAGGGAGTCGACTCCATGAACAGTAGGGAGTCGACTCCATCGTGCTGGACAGGTTTTTTATATATTTCTTCTTCTCCTTTCATCCTCATTTCACCCCACCATTGGAGAGCCTTAGAGAGAGAAGTGATGAGGGATTTGAGGGGAAATTGTGAGATATATCCATGTGTATTATTCCCCACCAAATTATCAACATCATCATCATCTCCATCTCCATCATCATCTTCATCTCCTCCTTGACCTCCATCCACCATAGCTAGGGTTTTGAAGAAGATTTTGGGGGTTTCCGCGACAGCGCCTCTTCGGCTCAATTCTGCTATGATTCTTCGAGGGATTGACCCTCCTAAGGTGGGAACAATAGTATTTTAACAATTTTTCTTATGATTACAACTTATCCATCTCAAATCAATCCAAACCTAGGGTTTTTACTCAAAGTTGCATATACATGGGGTTTGGGTCAATTTCTTTGGATAATTTTGATGGATTTGCATCATATATGACATCAATAACGATTTTATGCAAAGAGCCCCAATTATAAATGATTTATGAGAAAGTTTGGTATATAACCTTCAAGTACGCATATGAGTATATACGCTAAGCTTTGATACGCTTATGTATGATGTCATATATAGGATTTAAAGTATATTTCGGATAAAGTTACATATATTGGTGGTATTGTTTTAGTATTTTAAGCTAGGAGCTATATTTATGAGATTTTCTACTTACCTAGCCAGTCCGTAAGTATGCTGGTCAAATACATAAATATGTTTTGAATGAATGAAGTCTTTAAATCATATTGGGAGGCTAATTGGGAACTTGTATACACTATTTGATTATATTAGACTTGGCTTGCGGCCAATTTGATGAAAGTTATGAAACCTCCCAAATTACGGATTTTTATGGTTTCCTTTCTTAACTGACGGACTTGGCGGATCTTGTTAAATCTCAACAATACCACTACATGTTTTACACTATGGATATATACATATATACAAGTTTTACGAATACATATGGAATGCATGTATATTAATATCTATAAATGTTGGATTTTATATTCTTATGATTTCATTCATTTGATGAGATGATTATTGTGATTTTATATCGGATGACCACACCGTTCGTACTAGATAGATGGTGATTACCGGTAGCGTATAGCCTTGGTGGCTACGTGAGTATTATTGTAGCGTGCGCCTTTATGGCGGTGTGAGGTAGCGTATGCCTGTGTGGCTAAGTGAGGTAGCGTCTAGGTGGACCTGGTAGGTGGTCCCTACCTTGGGCAGAAGAAACCGAGTTGCCGGCTATCTCTGTACAGTAGATTTATGAAAATCCTAGACGTGAGTTGATATATGTGATTGATGTGATAGATCTAGTCGCGGTGTTGTGGCATATACTGTATGATGATGTATATATATTGCTTTTCTTGTACTTTGGGTTGGGGACATTATATATGCATTTCACAAAAGGTTTTTCGTGCATTGGCTGCTTCAGAAATATAGTATATATATTTACACTTGTACATACAAAATAAAATGTATTTTACTCAGAGGTGATTCTTTATAGAGAAGCAGCTCATGAACTATTTTCATTATAATACATGGCATGGCATGCATGGGTTTTAATCTATTTTCCTATACAAATTCTCATAGTTCCCGCTGAGCCCGTTTGGCTTACTCCCATTTTCCAAACCAGGTTTTGCAGGTATTCCCGGGGATGGTACGCTTATGGAGTCTAGTAGCTCTGACAGCCACTGATTACCAAAGTCGTTTGGAAACGACAGGTATTATACCTTTTCTTGTATTGATAATAAGTCGCACATCTAATTGATTGTTGTATTGTTGAAACAGTGTTGTATAACTATTTTATCCTGTATTGAGACCTCAGTGGAGGCTTTGTATAAATGATTTTTCTTTAAATGTGGAGTATCTATTGGAAAATGGATTAAGTGTACATTCTAACAGGTTTTGGTATTGCTTTATAAATAAACTCCACATGCCAGAATTTTTTTTAAAATGATTTTATTTTCTTGAACATGTTTTTGGTATAAAATTCTAAGTTTTACTACTTCATGCCCGTCGTCGCGTACGACTCCGTGGCTAACCGGGTCCCGGAGTTGAAATCCTCTAAACGGGATTTCAGGGCGTCACACTAAGTCATACTAGGCTCATATGAAACATCAATTTCGACCCCAATGTAAAATCTCATCATATACTCATAGACCCACTTAGATAACATAGGGGTTTTGTGTGATCAAGTGATAAAAGAGAAATTAAACCATAATAAGCTAGAAAATAAGTTTTGATGTGATATCCTCAAGCTAGAAGTGTTGGATCAAGCCGAGAGTTCATAGATCGCAAAACCCCAAAATTGGAGCTTGGTGTTCTTCAATGGAGGAGAAAGAGAATGTAAGAGATGAAGATGGTGATGATGAAATATGGATTAGAGGAGGAAATATTGAGATAATTACCTTCAAAAGACTTGCCAAAGTTGAGCTCTCAAGCCTCTCTCTCTCACTTGAATGAATTGGGTGACAATGGGGGGTTTGGGAATGTTTAAAGGGTTAAAAGAGAGTTAAAATCCGTGGCTAGTGGAGATGGATCGATCCAGCTTATAGTTGGATCGATCCAGCACTTGCTGCATAAGTGGACCCGAAGCACTGTTCGTAATTGGCAATAACTTTTCGCTCGGGATTCCGATTGAGGTGTTCTTTATATCAACGGAAAGATAATTCAAAGATCTAAAACTTCACAAGAGGATGTTTTCCTAAATTCTAGATGGATTAATCCCAGAAATTCATAGAAGACAACAGTCTGCCACTGAGTTACCCTACGATCATATTTTTGCCATCGGCCCACTTCGCGCGCTATTTTGACAAATGAGGAGCATGAATTGGATTTTGATCAAAACACAAAGTTTTAGAGGGGAATGAGATGAAGATCTGGCCACAAACGGGCCATCGTTTGGACATCGGATGAAGAAGTTATGGCCTCTTAAAGTTGGCCAAAAATAAACTTTTTCAAAAAGTTCAAAATGCGTAATTTGCTTCCCGTTTCCGATTTGGGCCACCCGAAAAATGAAACGATTAATCTCATAAACTTAATATACCATATTTCACATGCTAGAAGCATTGGGTTCAATATAAAGGATCTAGAACAAAATATTCACGGCCTAACGGAGGTTAAAACTTAATCGGGCCTTAAGAGGATAATATGTACGGAGAATGGGCATGGGTATTACAACGAGCCCCAGTAATTTGGATTACTGGCCCCAATAATCCATTACTACCCCCCATCAAAATTGTTTACTGACCCCAGTAATTATGGAATTGTCTTGTTTCAAATCTATATAAAACACCATATTTGTCCAAAAATATTTTTATAAAAATTATAAGAATCTAATGGTTAAAAATACACATGTTTTGGCACGGGCAACACCTAGTCAAGATGTCACATCAAAGTTAAAATATTCAAACCAATAATATACACACAATAAACTCTCACACACATGCTAATTTTGTCTATATTAAAAATTATATTACTTTAAATAATAAATTTAAAATTTAATAAAAATTTAATATGATGTTGCTAGTCAATAGCCTCTATACAAGTAAGCCAGTTGTGGCTGCCCTTCTTATGACACTGGTCGCAAGTAATCGACTTCTCCTCAGACTCTCCGCTTAACTTCATCCTCTTGTTCCCACGCTTGCCATGTCGCCTCTTTGCTTTGCAATGGGAGGAAAGATGTAGCCGCCTATAACCTCTGAGGAAGACTCATCCATATTCCATATTGGGTGAATGGGGAAACTGTATGACTTCCTAGATGAATCGGTGTGAAATACGACGTCAACGAACTTGTAAACATTCTTGTTCGGATAAATTTTAAAATCGCAGCAAGAGCATGAGGCCAAGGGAAGCAGTTGATCTGCCATTTAAAGCAGGAACATGTGTGCGCATTCAGGTCCACTAAATATGAAAATTCATATCTCACCTCATACACACCAGAGGATGAATTATGAACACTGAATCTGCGAGACTACCTCATCTCTATTTCCAGTGTGAGTTTGGTTGTCCACAACACAAACTCGGCTCTCCTTGTACAGATTATATCCATTTGTTTTATCCTCGTATGTTCTAGAAAATAATATACTGGCGTCAATCGCTCAAAGCTAATCCAACACAGTCAAATGAAAATAAAATAATAATAGGATAAAAAAATTAACGTGTAACGAATTTAAATCGACAAAATCAATCAGTCTATTTTGAACCCATTGTCTAGTCTAATCTAACATTGTAAGCAATTGAAATGTAAGTTCAATTTATATTCATGCTCAAAAAACTAAAAGTATACTGGATTGGACTGACTTGTTTTTAATTTTTTAAAGAGTCTTTTAATCATAATCCAACCGTGTAACATACGTCCTAAAAATGACATATTGGAATGGCCAATAATAAATCAACACAGAATGTACGTCCTTAAATGATACAAAAAAAAAATTACGTGTGACGAATTTAAATCGACAAAATCAATCAGTCTATTTTAAACCCATTGTCTAGTCTAATCTAACATTGTGAACAATTGAAACATAAGTTCAGTATATATTCATGCTGAAAAAACTAAAAGTATACTGGATTGGGCCGACTTGTTTTTAATTTTTTAAAGAGTCTTTTAATCATAATCCAACCACGTAACGTACATCCTAAAAATGATAGATTGGGATGGCCAATAATAAATCAACACATAATGTATGTCCTTCAATGCTACACAATAAATTTTCTTGATTTTTTTTTTTGCATAATTGGATAGATCTTGTTTAATTGATCTTGATTAGTAGATTTTAAATATTAAATATTAATTTTTTTATTAAATTTTGAATATTTTATTTTACGTTATGACATTTTTAATGTAGACAAAATTATTAGTATGTGAGAGTTTCTATGTGTATATTATTGGTGTGAGTATTTTAACTTTGATGTGTGTATAAAACTTATCAATGCTGTATAAATAATTCTACCATAACATGCATATCTAACTAGTAGATTCTTATTATACTTTTTGGAGAAAATTTTGTTAAATATATCTTAGGCGATGTACGAGTTATAAATACGTCTCTCAAGTTACTCCTAAGTGACGCAAGAACATATTCCGTCGCCCAACAGTATTCCCCCCAAAAAATTTCACGAAAATTTTAAATTACCTTAGGAGACGTATTTTTTAAATAATTTGTAGTATACTTACGTCTCCCAAGAGTGTGGTTATAAATTGAATATTCCCTCCTCCTTTCCATTCTTTACGAATCCTAACCTCTATTCTCTCTCTCAAACACCACCTCCAGCACCGTCTTCTCTTTTCCTCCTCTGTCCCCCACCCCTCACTCTCTCCCCACACACGAGATCAGCACTCTCTTCTCTCCTACACCGCCTACACAACCCCCTGTTTCCATCTCTCTCTCTCTCTCTCTCTCTCTCTCTCTTACACAGCATATTTTAATTTGGTAAGCTTCTCACTCTCCATTTCTATTGGTTTGCAATTATGGGGCTTGAATAAGCGTTATTGCGTGAAATTAGATAGTGTGGCTGTATTCGAGTAATTGTTCCTATGTGCCTGAGCTGATAATTGTGTTATCAGCTGTATAAATTGGTCCAAATACTAATCCAAACTTCTTAATTGTGCTCCATTTTCCCCCAAATGCTCAGAGCAAGATTGACTGAGTAATGGAGTAATTGTTCTTATGTGCTTGTTACCATAATTGTGTTATCGGTTGTTTGAATTGGTCCAAACACCAATCTAAACTTGTTAATTGTGCTCCATTTTCCCCCAAATGCTCAGAGCAATATTGACTGCATAATGGATTACTGGCCCCAGTAATGTATGTGAGTTTGTTTTGTTTTAAGTTTCCTATTCCGGTGAATCATCCAATCCCAAACACATAACTAAAAGGAAAAATAATTGAGATAGCCTTTAAGAAACACCTTTTAGTTTGCCCATAAATACATGTATTCAACAAATTAAATAACTCTATTGCCACAATTATATAAATATATTTTTCATCTATGTTAAGCATGAACACAAGATGTTATCCTGTTTGCTTTTATTTTTGGCATGTATGAGCGCTTCACTATTTGTCTTAATTTCTTGTATAATTGCCTCACAATATGAACCTTCATATTAATAGGTCAGTAGGTTCATATTCAAGCATTTGGTAGTTCAGTTAAATCGAATTGTGATTTGATACCTTTTGTTATGTGTGGACCATAATTTTATGAGCCGTAATGTGAAATATGTTGGAGAACTAGAGTTTTCAATTATTCAATATCAAACTCCATTCAATTAGGGAAAAACATAAATTGAAACTGAAATTGGGGTGAAGTTGAGATTAGGGTTTTAATTGAAATTCAAGTCGCATGTTACTCGCGATTGAATCTTAATTAAAACCATAAACTTTAATTTCAATTCAATTCAAATCAATTAGTGAAAAACTGATATTGAAACTAAAATTGAAATTTGAGATTAAAGTTGCACCCAGAGGTACAGTACGATGAGCTGCAGCAGGCCTTGTTGCGCATTGCCTCCCAGCCCTCCACCGAGTAGCCCTTTGCCAAGCCCTCCGTAGAGAAGCATTCCACCCAGCCATCTTAGTCACCAGCGTTGCCGCTGGTACTCCCTACCCCATCTACAAATTCGACCACCGGCAACACCATCGGTGCCGGCCTCCCCGTACGCAACATTCGCTCTAGGCATGTTGTAGCGGAGGCCAACATATCAGATAATACCCTTAGATCTCTTTAATTATAAATCGTAATTCTTATTCTTTGTGATTGACTGATTAATTTATATGCTTTTATTTGTAGGTACACATGCCTCCTCTAGTAACAAGAATAGAGGAATCGTCACTGGGAAGAAGACGGCAGAGATCATCCGTACGTCCGGGAAGTCCCGTGTGACTATGAACCTGCGGTTTCTGGGCCACCAAAAGAGGTTCGTTCCCGACTCGTTAGTGACATGTTGGCGTTCTTAAAAGACCGAGCACCGATGTTGTACCCGGCGTTTGGAGAAATGCCTCTATCGGAGCGGACGATGCTCTTCGACTACCTATCGGTAAGTACTTGTTTCTTATTTCGAGTTAACTTTTTTTTTTGCCTTACTAAATTTTATTTTTATTTTCACTAATGTTTCTTCTTGAGTTTCTGTTTGATTTGTGGGAGAGTTATGACATCGAACCCACTGATAAGGCGCTCATCATGTGGATACAGAAGAAGGATGCGGATCGCTTCAAAGATTGGGAGTACAAGATCCACAAGAATTAGCAGATGCAAAGCGATGCTCCCATTCTAGTGGAGTTCATACATTGCCCGAACCAGTGGGACTGGTTATGCAACCACTTCCAGGCCGAGGATTTTCAGGTGATTTTTTCATTTGTTTTACTTAATTTTTTTCTTTTTTTTGTTTCATTTAATTTATATGTTAATAAATGCTTAAATAAATACAATTGTTTGTATCTTGCAGGAATTGGGCACGCAAATGGCCCAAATTCGGGCTTTCGAGAATAAGAAGGCCCATAACAGGGAGCCTAAGGCCTTTGTCCTTCGGGCTCATGCCCTGAAACAGAAGGAAGACCAAGCGCCTCTCCTCATTACTTATGTCGAGGCGTACAAGAAGTATGAGCCTGACCACGTGGTAAATCTTTTTTATACAACACTTTAATTATTATTTTTCATATTATTATTATTTAGTTAATATTTAATTCTAATAACTTATATAACACTTCCTGTTATTTGCAGGCGGACGTTCAGTCAGCGAGGACTGCCGAGGTGGAAAAGATGTCGGCCGATCTGCCTCCGATTGATGAAGCGTAGAACGGAACGTCGCCGGCCAGTGCCCCGGCCCTGGTCCTTTTTCACGAGACCCATGTCTCTGTCCTTAAGACAGCAGTGGGTCCTTCCAGAGGGACGGGGGTGAGGGGCTTAGGGAGCGGCTCTAAGAACCTGCCTCTGAAGAGAGGCCCATCATTGTAAACGGATAGCGGCAAATCTATGGAGCTCGATGCTGAGGTCGCTCAGTTTAGGGCAAATCAAGTTGCGATAAAAGAGCATCTTAAGAGGGAGAGGGTAGAGTTTGAGCACAAGCTGCAAACTCAATTAGAGTATATGATCAGAGCAGCCGGGATTCAGGAGCCAATTCCTCCCTCGGATGCCTCCTCCCCCTAGGTTTTACTTAGTGTTAGAACAATTTCTCTTTGAACTGTTATTGTTCAATGTAATTGAATAAACTTTGATAGTTTATTTGACATATATTTATTCAATGATAAATTGGATAGGTTGTATTTGCTATTGAATATTACGCATAGGTTGTATATGCGCAGGTGCGGCTGCACACAAAAACTATGATTAATCTAGATTAATACTGGCCCCAGTAATCTTGATGCCCAGAAACTTGGATTACTGGCCCTAATAATCTAGATGCCCAGAAACTGGCCCTAGTAATCCTGATTACTGGCCACGTAGAATTTTTTTTTACTAGATCTTAGGACAACGTAAGTACGTGGCTTAGGCGTACACTTAGGAGACCTATTGTAATACATAGGTGGCCCAGGTTACCTCTTACGAGACGAAGGATAATATGTTTGTAGTTTAGGTTTACATCTTATGACACGGAGGTCAATAACTGGGTGGCCTAGATTTACCTCTTAAGCGAGGTAGTATAATGCCAATGTCGCCTAGGTGTACATCTTAGGAGACCGAGTAAAAATACCAACGTCACCTAGGTTTTCCACCTTAGACGACCAAGGAGAATATATTTGTGCCCTAAGATTCCTTCTCAACAGACATAGGATAATACCAATGTCGCATAGGTGTACCTCTTAGGAGACGTAGTATAAAACATTTGGGCAACGTATCTTAGGCGACGTCATTTACGTCGCTTAAAATAGGGCCACGTAAAAACATCTCTTAGGCGACAAAGATGATATGTCGCCTAAATTTCCTCTTTAGGTAGTGGCTTACTAATTGCTAAGTATATTATTTTGAAATTACATTCTTTTGAAAAACGGAGGGAATTATAAACTTGATTGTACGAAAAAGACCTTCAATTTTTTTCCTCCGAACCTCTGAATTGATTTCAGGGGTTTTGAGCGAGTTACAGAAAGGAGAATTATTGTAAACTTAAATAGATTACAAACTCATATGCACTATAAAGTTGAATATGAAATTCTAGTACCATCTGCATCGAACTGTTAAACCCTTTATTTTTTTCCCCTTAATATAGGTTACATAGAAAATTTCAAATCAAAATCTTCGAATCAAATCTTTGTTCTAGTTGAAATATAATAAGAAGTTAAATTGAAGTTCTCATGCATTCGACCCGTATTTGCCGGATTTATACCCAATAGACACCCATGCTATTATGGTTATGTATTAAAATCTTACATTAGCATTTTGTTCTATACTTTTGTACTTCCTCCGCGTCAAATAATAGTCACAATTTTCTTTTAAGGATGTCTAAAATTTGTAAATTTTTTTTTTTTGGGAACATGATCAATATACTACTAAATCTTACAATTTAATATAAGTGAAGTTGATTTTGAATACCCATGAAATTTGTAAGCTCATGCAGCTTTGGCAAGTTGTATGTTAATCAACATTTTCTTTTTAGTTTGCCCACTTAGTGGGATAAACTTACAAAAAAATAAAATTAATGATTTTTTACTTATTGAATTCATTTTAATTATTAATTGAATTAATCCTGAACCTATCAAATACTTAATTAAAATGACTTTATATTATGTACTCATCCAAATCCTAACTATTTACATCCATGGAAGTCTTGAATGACGGAAAGTTAACTTCGTCGCTCAAAATATCTTTGTCCTCAAACTCTTCATCTTCTATGTTACTTCATCTTGTTCATAGTGTTTTTTGTCTGTTGTTCGTACTTTTTCTTATTTGATTCATAAATTCCAAATCCTAGACCCTAGTTTTAGTTATGGGTAGGTACGCACTTAGGACTCCTTAAAAAATTGCCGAATTTCATAGGTTGTATATTCCTAAACGAGTAGTTAATTTGGAATGAATGTGGTCCCAGCTAGGATCCTTATGACAAGGACAATCCCATTAGGCCTGGGATAAACCCAATAATGATCTCTTTCTTCCAGCAAGCACCGCACCAAAATGGCCTTTTTGTAACGGTTTTATTCCATTGCTAAAAATGTTTTTTAACACAAAAATACATTACCATTAGGCGTTAAAAACACGTGAGTAACAGTTTCGTCCATTACTAAAATTAACAAAAAATCATTCCTAAGCCTCCTTTTGTAACAGTTACAAAACAATAAAAATCCGTTAGTATACCAATTGAAAGAGATATGTCCTAGGACTATTCATAGATTATGATTTGTACTTGGATATCTTATGCTTATTGTCATTAATAAAGTTTATTTCATTTTACTTTATATTCTCTTGTAAATAATATTTATTAATACTAGTTCATCAAGTATGTGACTAGATTGTGGGATGCTAGTAATGTTATAATAATATTGTTTAGATGTCCCTGATCATGTGTCAATAACCTAGGATCACATTGATATAATGATTAGAGTATGGGTCAGCTGATGACTATGTTCCACAAGTCATGGATTTGGAGATATCAAGCTGAACATACTAATACTTGTTGGAGAACAAAGTATTGGACCGACCCACTTTGGGGACACTGCGAGGAGTGCTACATAATGTCATCAGTGATGTTCCCCATTTATGATATCGTATTATCCTCAGACCTGAGATCGCCATGGTTACCAACATAGGGATTAGAATGTCAGGCATTATCAAACGTTGCTCTTGACCGAGTAATTATAAAGATGATGATCGATCATACTATGAACTATGTAGAGGTATGTGGTAGATCAAGATGGGATTTGTCACTCTCATATAATGAGAGAGATATTTTTGGGCCCCTTGATAAGTATAATTAATATCTGCATGGCTATGCACAAATGAGATGTCATTTATTTTAGATTAATTATACTTAGAGATCAAGAAATAAAGATTGAACTATACAAGAAAGACAGTTGCCTAGTCTTGTGTTCAATCTAGATATCGATTGACAAAAGGAGTTAATATGTGGAATATCAATTTAAGGTTGTGTTGTTTTGACCATTATACCCTTTGGGTAATAGTAATGTTTTACTAGCAACCGCTTACTATTCATATAATAAAACGGGCTTTTAATTATACTGCCAAAGTGTATAAACCTACAGGGTCGCATACCAAAACGAGTTGGATCAAAACGAATTGAAAACGGGCCAAGTTGGACTTGGGCCTAATTCGTTTTGTTGCTTAGGGTTTCTCACTAGGGTTCCCCTTTAAAAGGGACCATCGTACCTCTTGGCCTTCTAAGAGAGAAATAGAGGCAGAGTACGAAATTAGTGTGTGAACCCTAAAGGCGCTAGTACACCAAGCAAGGATCCGCTTTAGTTCGTGTGTGCATACCGTAGAGGCGTTGTATCATCAACGCTAGAACGACAACAACAGAAGGTTCTGTCCACCGTTTTCATCACCTTTAATTCGAATCTCATACAAGGTATGTCTTTTATCGATTTTTATTGAACAGTATAGATCCTAGGGTTTAATGATTAGTGCATAAATTAATGTATGTCATGCATGATTAGTGCCCTAATTCCCTACAGTGGTATCAGAGGAAGGTTATTTACTGTTCTTTAATTTTCGATCATGATTATAGTCGTTTTATAACTTGAAGATCTGTTCTTGTTTAAATTTCGATTAATATCATATTCGAATTTTAGTATCATGCTAGGTTTTATTAATATCGATTAATGGGTTAATCGTTTTCTGTAGCATATTTCTGTTTTCGTTAATCAGTTTGCATATACGATATGTCCTTTTTTAATCTGATTAATAGAGATCTGATATGTCACTTACGTGATTACTGTATGACTGTTATCGACATGTTCATGATTATGTTAAGCCGTTTTCGGTTAGGGTTCATCGTTTGCCATGTTACTCGATTAGGATCTTTATGCTGTCATGATTTTAATTCCGCAATTATCATACAAGCATGTCAGAATCATTCTGTTAGGGTTTACGCAATCGTTATAGAATTGATAAGATCACTGCTATAGGGTTCTTCACGATTAATTTGATTAATATGATAGGACAGATTAATATGATTAATCTAGACGAATCTGTCTAATATGGTTAGACACGTTTCTGGAGAAAATAATTTTAAATCGTTCAAATTTTCCATGGTGGGATAATACTAACTTGCAGGATTACAATTTATAATGATATAGTATGGCCAAACTAAATACGGCCTGCGCGTCGTCTTGTTTTTATTGTAATATATAAATACGGCCTGCGTGTCGTTTTGTGTTTTGCAATGTAATTCTATATTACTAGTCTCTTGTATTAGGCTGTAAAATTTTTGTATATTACCTCGCATAGAAGAAGGAGGATCCCTTATCATAAAAGAAGATAGCCAAGTACTTTGGAGTGTCCAAAGCTACAAAGGATGGAGAGCATAGTTAATTAGTAGCTTTATATCTCTGGCCATACTATATCACATATTTATTGGTTTATGCTTGTTTAAATATTCTGTTGTATTATTGTGAGACTGCATATTTATGTCCCTAGAACAAAAGAAATTATTTGTGCCTTTCCAACACTGATAACTATTAATTTTATGATTATTATAGAAGACGCCTGCCAAAGCGGGGTTATCTTAGATCATCATAAATTAATAGAATGGAAGTCGGACATCTATAAGTCAGAAAAGTGTTGGTTTGATTTCACAAGGCCATTAAAACGGTTTTGGGCCTTGAGGTAAAGTGTTGAGAAGCCGAAACATAAGATGTAAAACTCAACAAACCAAGAGTTGCATAGAATGTAATTAACAAATGTTGCTTACCTAATTAACAAAGTTTAAGTGAAAAGCCAAAGCTTTCTTAATACCTTGTGTAATATGGATCTTGGACCTACTATGTCTTAATGGGACAATTGCATGTAAGACATAGTAGGAATTTTTTTTAAATAAGCATATTAAATGTTTGCATATATTATTTTGCTGTAGATAGATGACGAACAATAACACAACCGCTTTTTCGTTGCGATCTGTCCTTGAGAAGGAAAAACTAAATACAACCAACTTCCTAGACTGGTTTAGGAATCTGAGAACTGTTCTCAAACAAGAGAGGAAAGATTATGTCCTCGAAAATGATATTCCTGAAGAGCCGGAAGCTAATTCTCCTCGTGCACAGAAAGATGCATATCAGAAGCATCTAAATGATGATTTAGATGTTTCATGTCTCATGCTTGCTAGCATGAATGTTGATCTGCAGAAGCAGTTTGAAAATATGAATGCATTCGACATGGTTAAGGAACTGAAGAGTTTGTTTTAGGAACAAGCTCGAGTCGAACGCTTCGAGACTACTAAGTCTTTGTTTTCATGCAAGCTTCCCGAGGGAGGCTCAGTCAGTCCTCATGTACTCAAAATGATTGGGTACATTGATCACCTAGAAAGGTTGGGGACAACCATTAGCCAAGAGTTGGCCACTGATGTCATTCTCGAGTCGCTGCCTGAGTCATATGATGGTTTCATTATGAACTTCAATATGCACAGCCTGGAAAGGACATTAACTGAGCTGCATGGGATGCTGAAAACAGCTGAGCAGAACATTGTTAAGAAAGGTAAGAATAATGTTCTGATGGTTCAAAAAGGAAAGGGTTTCAAGAAAGGTGGAAATGGCAAAGGAAAGTCCACTGCCAAAGGCAAAGGTAAAGCTCCAGTTAAGAACTGGAAGAACAAGAAGCAAAGTTTTAAGCCAAAGCCTAATCCACAAGCTGAAATGGTATGCTTTCACTGCAATGAGAAGGGTCATTGGAAGAGAAACTGCAAGAAGTATCTTGATGACAAAAAGAAGGGACTAGCCCCTTCGTCTTCAGGTACTTACGTTATAGAAGTAAATGTTACTTCAGCTTCTTCTACTTCTTGGGTATTAGATACTGGTAGTGCATCTCACATTTGTACAAATGTACAGGGACTCCAAAGGAGTAGGAAGCTAGCTAAAGGAGAAGTGGACCTACGCGTTGGAAATCGAGCAAAAGTTGCCGCTCTAGCTGTAGGAACGTTTGAGATTCCTTTGCCTTCAGGATTAATTTTAGAATTAAATAATTGTTACTATGTGCCTGCTTTTAGCAGAAACATTATTTCTATTTCTTTGTTAGACGAAGAAGGTTTTGAATTCAATTTTAAGGACAAACGTTGTTCATTTTCTTTGAATAATATGCAATATGGTATTGGACAATTATTGGATGGTCTTTATATTCTAAATCTTGAAATACCTGTTTATAATGTAAATAATAAGAGAATCAAGTCTGATGATTCGAATCCTACTTATTTATGGCATTGTCGTTAAGGCCATATAAATGAGAAACGCATGATGAAGCTCCATAAAGATGGTCTTCTAAATTCATTTGATTACCAGTCATTTGAACGATGTGAATCTTGTTTATTGGGAAAGATGACTAAGAGCCCTTTCAATGGTAACAATGGTAGGGCAAGTGATCTTTTGGCCCTCATTCATACTGATGTATGTGGACCACTAAACAAAACTGCCAGAGGAGGATATCAATAATTCATCACATTTACTGATGATTTCAGTAGATATGGTTATGTTTACTGGATAAAACATAAATCGGAATCTTTTGAAAAGTTCAAGGAATTTCAAAATGAGGTACAAAATTAACTTGGCAAGACTATTAAAGCTCTTCGATCAGATCGAGGAGGAGAATACTTAAGCCAAGAATTTAATGATCATCTTAAGAGTTGTGGAATTGTTTCACAACTTACTCCACCAGGAACACCACAATGGAATGGTGTATCTGAAAGGAGAGATCGAACACTGTTAGACATGGTTCGATCAATGATGAGTCAGACATCTCTTCCAATGTCATTTTGGGGATACGCTTTTGAAACCGCAGCGTTCACACTAAACAAATCTCCATCAAAGGCTGTAGAAAAGACACCTTACGAGTTATGGACTGGAAAGGTTCCAAGTCCGTCTTTTCTAAAGATTTGGGGTCGTGACGTTTTCGTCAGACGAATAATCACAACTAAATTGGAACCAAAATCTGATAAATGCTTCTTCGTAGGATATCCTAAGGAAACTAAAGGATATTATTTCTATAATCTAACCGAGAACAAAGTGTTTGTAGCTCGGAATGGAGTTTTCTTAGAAAGAGAATTTCTTTCCAAATAAAACAGTGGGAGCACGATACATCTTGAAGAAATTCGAGATGATAGTAATCTTAATGAAGAGCCTCAACAAAGTATGCAAATAGTTGCAGAAACTCATGAAGAAGTTACAATCTTATGAAGGTCAAATAGGCCAGGTCGCGAACCTGAAAGATTATCACTTTTCGTCTCAGATGAGCAAGACCTAGTGTTGTTAGACAACAATGAGCCCTCGACTTTCACAGAAGCAATGGAGATTTCTAGTTCCGAGAAATGGCTGGAAGCTATGAAATCCGAAATGAAATCCATGCATGACAACCAAGTGTGGGACTTGGTTGACATGCTAGATGGCTGTAGAGCCATAGGTTGCAAACGGGTTTTCAAAATTAAGATTGATAAAGATGGCAAGATCGATGTCTATAAAGCTCGATTGGTTGCAAAAGGATATCGACAAATCCATGGTATTGACTATGATGAATCCTTTTCGCCAGTTGCCACGTTTAAATCAATTCGGATCCTTTTAAGCATTGCCGCATATTATGACTATGAAATATGGCAAATGGATGTCAAAATTGCTTTCCTCAATGGATACCTTGAAGAGGATGTGTACATGACACAACCTGAAGGTTTTGTCGATCCAAGAAATGCTAACAAGGTATGCAAGCTTAAGAGATCCATATATGGTCTTAAGCAAGCATCTCGGAGCTGGAATCTTCGTTTCGATGAAACTATCAAAGAGTTTGATTTCACTAAGAACGAAGAGGAGCCTTGTGTATACAAGAAAACTAGTGGGAGCGCGATAGTCTTTCTGGTATTGTATGTAGATGACATACTACTCATTGGGAATGATATTCCTATACTTGAGTCTGTTAAGACCTGGCTGGGAAAATGTTTCTCAATGAAAGATTTGGGCGAGGCAGCCTACATATTAGGGATCAAGATCTATAGAGATAGATCAAGAAAACTAATAGGACTAAGTCAAAGTAATTACCTTGACAAAGTTTTACGTAGGTTTAACATGCAAGACTCTAAAAGAGGGTTCTTGCCAATGACACATGGCACAACATTCAACAAGACTCGGTGTCCTCTGACACAAGATGAGCGAGATCGCATGAGTAGAATCCCGTATGCTTCGGCTATAGGTTCTATCATGTACGCTATGTTGTGTACTCGTCCCGATGTAGCATGCGCATTGAGCGTGACTAGCAGATACCAGTCAGATCCAGATGAGAGTCACTGGACCGCTGTCAAGAATATCCTCAAGTACTTAAGAAGAACTAGGGATATATTCTTGATTTATGGTGGGGAAGAAGAGTTGATTGTAAAAGGGTACACTGATTCTGGTTTTCAATCAGATAAGGATGATTTCAGATCACAATCCGGTTTTGTGTTTTGTCTCAATGGTGGAGCTGTGAGTTGGAAGAGTTCTAAGCAAGCCACAGTTGTTGATTCTACAACAGAGGCTGAATATGTTGTTGCTTCAGAAGAAGCAAAGGAAGCAGTATGGATAAAGAAGTTTATCACTGAACTTGGTGTCATTCCTAGTAGCACCAATCCAGTGGATTTATATTGTGACAACAATGGAGCTATTGCTCAGGCTAAAGAGCCAAGGTCGCACCAAAAGTCCAAACATATTTAGAGACGTTATCACCTCATTCGTGAGTTTATCAGTAATGGTGATGTAAAGATATGCAAGGTTCCCACAGACGAGAATGTAACTGATCATTTGACTAAGCCACTTTCTCAATCTAAACATGATTGTCATTTTAGTGCACTAGGCGTTCGTTTTATGAATGAATGGTCCTAGTACAAGTGGGAAACTGAAAGAGATATGTCCTAGGACTATTCATAGATTATGATTTGTACTTGGATATCTTATGCTTATTGTCATTAATAAAGTTTATTTCATTTTATTTCATTTTACTTTATATTCTCTTGTAAATAATATTTATTAATTAATACTAGTTCATCAAGTATGTGACTAGATTGTGGGATGCTAGTAATGTTATAATAATATTGTTTAGATGTCCCTGATCATGTGTCAATAACTTAGGATCACATTGATATAATGATTAGAGTATGGGTCAGCTGATGACTATGTTCCACAAGTCAAGGATTTGGAGATATCAAGCTGAACATACTAATAGTTGTTGGAGAACAAAGTATTGGACCGACCCACTTTGGGGACACTGCGAGGAGTGTTACATAATGTCATCAGGATGTTCCCCATTTATGATATCGTATTATCCTCAGACCTGAGATCGCCATGGTTACCAACATAGGGATTAGAATGTCAAGCATTATCAAACGTTGCTTTTGACCGAGTAATTATAAAGATGATGATCAATCATACTATGAACTATGTAGAGGTATGTGGTAGATCAAGATGGGATTTGTCACTCTCATATAATGAGAGAGATATCTTTGGGCCCCATGATAAGTATAATTAATATCTGCATGGCCATGCACAAATGAGATGTCGTTTGTTTTAGATTAATTATACTTAGAGATCAAGAAATAAAGATTGAACTACACAAGAATGACACTTGCCTAGTCTTGTGTTCAATCTAGATATCGATTGACAAAAGGAGTTAATATGTGGAATATTAATTTAAGGTTGTGTTGTTTTGACCATTATACACTTTGGGTAATAGTAATGTTTTACTAGAGACCGTTTACTATTCGTATAATAAAACGGGCTTTTAATTATACTGCCAAAGTGTATAAACCTACAGGGCTGCATTCCAAAACGAGTTGGATCAAAACGAATTGAAAACGGGCCAAGTTGGACTTGTATCTAATTCGTTTTGTTGCTTAGGGTTTCTCACTAGGGTTCCCCTTTAAAAAGGACCGTGGTACCTCTTGGCCGTCTAAGAGAGAAATAGAGGCAGAGTACGAAATTAGTGTGTGAACCCTAAAGGCGCTAGTACACCAAGCAAGGATCCGCTCTAGTTCGTGCGTGCATACCGCAGAAGCGTTGTATCATCAACGCTAGAACGACAACAACAGAAGGTTCTGTCCACCGTGTTCATCACCTTTAATTCGAATCTTATACAAGGTATGTCTTTTATCGATTTTTATTGAACAGTATAGATCCTAGGGTTTAATGATTAGTGCATAAATTAATGTATGTGATGCATGATTAGTGCCCTAATTCCCTACACCAACTTCATCAATGGTAACCGTAACAAATAATGTATGACCGTTACATCATTGTCTAAAACTATTTAGGTTTTATTAGATTAGTAACGATTTGTAGCATTGCAAAACTGTTACACAATATTTGTCTAACGGTTATCGGCCGTTACAGTTTATGAAATTATTAAAAAATCATAATTTTTGTCCGATGCCCCTTGTATCAACAACCAATTTTACCAGCAAAATACAAAATAGTATATACAAACAAATTCCTATAGCCCAATAGCATTATACAAACCAATATTCATCCAAATACAAAACCAATATTCCTGTAACCAACTTTTTTCAATACACAAATGATCAATATTCATCCAAATCTTAAAATAAAGTAGAAATAAATGCACCAACTCTCGTCCAAGCTTGTCCAATTATTGGATTGATATGAATGTACTTATGTATTGACTCCTGTGAATACGACCAGAAGTCTTGTGAATTCCTAGCCTAGTACATAAATGCATTAATGGATGATCATAAATTTTCTCGATTTTGAACCGTGATAAGTTTGGTGCATATAGAGAAATCTTAAACTGAAATATGTAACGGTTTTACACCATGACAAAGGGCACAATGTTGTCTTGGTCTCGGACCGAGAAGACACCATTCATGTATCTCGCTTCATATCCTTTTATAAAACCGTGACAATGTATCTTTGTCGCAGTTATGAATCGTGATCAAGATGGTTTGTCACCTCCGTTTTGTAAAGAATTTCAACTGTGACAATGGCCTTTTGTTACAGTTTTAAACCATGTCAATTCGCATAATTTGGGGTAGTGCTTCCATCTTACTCTTAACGAGTCGTATTAAGGTGGTTTTTTGATTCAGAGAGGCATTGAACGAAGACACGGGGAGACATAATCAAAGAATTCATGGCCAAGTATGGGATGAACGGATATCTGGAGATTACCCAGAAACACCTCGAGATGACTAAACATAATGAGCGTTTTAGCGATTTCACCATAGAGAAAATTCCCAGTATAAACGAAAATATATTGGTGCCTTTCCATATAAATTTCCCAATACATTTAGTATGCTGAGAAGGAAAGTGAGGCCGAAGGCAAAAGCCTAGGTTTCCTACCTAGTTCAGCTGCCTTTTAAAGGGCCTTTGCCAAAAATAAAAGAAGCTAGCCCTTGATTCCGTTTACAGATATAATAGGCAAAATACATGTTTACATAATCATGCAGAAAGCCGTTGTGATTATTAGCAATTAATCACACCACGAAACTTAATTCAAATAGTGGATATTAATAACTAAAGATAACAAGATGAGAAAAACAAGAAAATAAATGATGGAACACACAATATTTGACAAACGAAGATTTTATTAATTCTTTGAAAATGATTACAAAATCTGTCACAAGAATTATTGCACTCAATGCTCTCATAGAAGAAGGAAATCAATAGCCCTTTAATCTCTCTCTCATAATAAGATGAACTCTCCCAACTAATCCCCACAGCAAGATGAATTATTCCACACCTTAATCTCTTCAATGAATCTATCTATATATATTGATATAATAGAGTTCATCTAATTTAGAATAAGGTAACAACAATCATATGTAAATAAGGAAATTATTAACAAGGTAATAGAGACCAAAATAAACAAGGAAACCAAGTTTGATATGGAAACCTATTTTTTGTCCAAGTGTAAAACGACTTTTTCACCTTTGCCGTGTAGGTGCAAAAGTGCTTTTGCACATTTGCAGAATATAATCTTATAGGTGCAAAAGTGTTTTTGCACCTTAAATTGCACCAACTAATTTACTTTCTTCACCCAATATTTTGTGTGTTTCCCCTAAAAATAAATAACTTTACCCTAATTTTTCTTGTTACCCATGTCAATATTTTGTAGCTTACAAACAACATTCATTTAAGCTTTTGAATGCACGGATTACCGCCGCCTTATTGATTTGTGAAATATGTTTTTATAAAAGATTGATGCCGCAAATGTTTCATAATTTAATCATAGTAATTGCTCTAAATGTTCAACATTGTTTAAAAGAAGAAGAAAATTACAAACAATAACAAATTAAATTTACAGAACTTTAAGGAATTGAAACATTAATATAGTATTTAATAGAACAATTGATATAACAAAATATTTATTCATATCATTAAATATTTCTTAACAACTTTATACGCCATCGTCACTTCTATAAATGCAATGAAGAGAAAAGCAACCAACTTCATGTCAATTATCAAACAAATTAATATTATTTCAACGTTTTGGCTAAAAATATGGCAAAGCTCTTAATGGGAAGCTTATGTTTCCTAATATTCCTTGCGGCTCTTTTATCAGGTACTTCATTTAGCCATAGAACTTTTGAATAAACCTATAAGATTGACAAATCAAACCACACATTGTGTGTAATTTATGGTTTTAGCAAGTAATGTTTTTGTTTTTATACAAGCGATGATTCAATAATACATTAATAATACAATATATTTTTTTTTACATAATTTTACAAACACCACCAGAAAGGGTGGACACACAACCTCTTCCGAGGTAGAGATGATAAACTCATCATAACAAAGTTTTATATTAAGCATGTATGTGGAATCTCATGGTTTAAAAGAATGAAAATTACATAGCGAATCATCACAATGAAACGGAATGAAGTTTGTGGAATAAATTCACCAACTAGTCAATCATTACTTAAGAAAGACAATAAGGAGTCTAAATATCACGTAAAGTGTATAAAGTACTCAAAATATCAATAAATATTCAACGACTAGATTAGCAAATTTATAAATTATCTATGGAATTTAAAAACTCTTTGTAATCTTTACAAAAAGTGACAAAAATCCATAGATGGGGGAAATGAGCTACAAGCTCTTTAGAACCATATAAATATGTTGTATGTTCATTAATCAACAAGCACTAAACATACAAGGCATGAAAAGTCTAATCTTTTAAATGAAAATACCTAGAAAGCTTAAAGAATGAAGGATTTGGAAAAGAAAATGATTCACAATTATTTAACAAACTTTAAACATGGATTAAGAAATTAATTACCAAAAATCATATCGCGATTCACTTCCGTAACCTTAGTAAAAGACTACTTCATAACAAATCTAAGAACAAATATTATAGAAGAAGAAATCATTCTTACAAAACAAGAACTTACAAGAGAAAATGAAGAAAAGATACAACTTGAGCTCTCCGTTCTCTCTAGATCTTCTATGTGTAAAAAACTAAGATAAGATCATCTCTCATGATCTCCTAGACTAAAAATTAGCCAAAAATGTACATTAATTAATAAAATAAACAAGAAAAAATATCTTTAGACAAAAATCCCCAAAAAAGGCTAAAAGTAGTAGTTGGTGGCTATCCCCGCCAGGCCATGATCGATCATGGCCAACCCATGATCGATCATGGTGTGGTCTGCCTGATGATGATTTGTGCCATGATCGATCATGGAATTCCATGATTGATCATGCTTCTGGAAATTCTTCAAATCAGCATTTTTGCAAGCTTTTGACTAGCACTTGATCAATTCCTTGAAGGCCATTGAATCCTATGCCTATAAACACAACAAAAACACACCTAGCGGGACGATATTAGATACAAACTCGTTAAGACACTAATCTTGAGATAAGCGGATAATTAGGCAGAATTAATGCAATAAACGCGTCAAGCGACTCCGGGAAAGAGCTTATGCATGACAATATTATGAGCTTATTAACTCCCCTCAACTTATCTCTTGCTAGTCTCTTAGCAAGACAAAAATTATATAATTACATAAACGCTATACTAATCAAAAACTTGTTAACTTTTAAGTTCCCAAAGAAGACGAGTTGCATCTCGTGAAGGTTTTCAGAAATGATACCTACAAACATTAGAAGTTTGATCACGATGAATGAATGAAATGAAGATTTTACATTTTAATTTGCAAAGCAAGAGGCATTACTATCAAATCTCTAGAATGACGGAATTTTTAATGATTATCTAATTCACTTATCTTCTTTAGAACACAATCCCATATTCCCCAATGCTCACATACTAGACTTCAAATCAATCAATTCAATATAAACACAAAGAGTTATAATCATTCGAGAAGGAAGAGAAAACTTTTTCAAAAACAAAAACTCTAAGATTGTCAATTCTAAGCACTTTCTTTATCTTTTACTTGGAAATTTCGCTAAATTAGTTCAGGGCGTTTTTCATCTCTATGGGGGGCAGCGGTCTCACTCATGATATTTTTACATAAACTGCTCATTCATTGGAGCTTGAGGAAGCTATTCACCCTTTCCCATATGGTAACCTTTGCCCATCCCTAATATTAGACAAAGAGACTTAAGATTTAGTCGAGTGAAGCTTTAAGTCAATATTAGGATAAAAAGTCATCCAATTTATCAAAGTGCTATGCTTTTTTCCTCACATTGGAGGATCTTTTCGAAGGAGCTTCCATTAGTTTTGGACAAAAATTTCTCTTCTCTTAATGAAACAAATCTAAGTGTTATTACCGAATTAGAAACAACCAAAGCAATCTAGCATATGGAACAGGGAATATAACTGGATATGAGTCTAAGTGAAGCAAGGCAATTTAGATTATCATTCAAATTCCTATATATGTTAAAGAATTCATGCCAAAAGCTAATGAAACAATAGTCTTCATTAAACAAAATATCAATCATTCATCAATTTTCAAACTTCACAAAAAAAAATTGAAACACATCTCTTTAACTCATGGAAATAGACAAAAGAAAACCAAAACAAAAAAACCAATGAAATGCGTACCCCCCAACTTAAAAGAAGCATTGTCCTCAATGGAAAGAGAACAAGAAATGCACGGAGGGGCTTCTTTTGCTTTGCTTTCCATGAGACAAAAATAAGAGACAAACAACAACTATATAATAAACGGGTTAGAATTAGAATTAAATAGCAAAAACCATAACATTCAACCATTAAAACAAAGTTCTAAAGTTAACATCATGTCTAAATACTAATACAACCCAAAAGAAATAAAATAAAACTAAGCATAATTATAAATATATAGAGTTTTCAGAATAATCAAAACTATCACATGCCGGGAGGTGGGGGTGGGGGAAATCTGCTGTAGAACGCTTCGAACTGCTGGCGAATGAACTCCTATTGGGCCGCCATATGAACTTCCACCCTAGATGCAATCTCTGCCTCCAAATGATCTTGGCGAACCATCATATCATAAACCCTTTCATTGATTACCGCGAATCCAATGTGCATCGTTGCATTCATCTACTCAAACTGTGCTCGAATAAACTCCATGTTATTGTCCACCGGCCCTGAGCTTGCTCTTCGGTGAAGCCTTGAAGGACCCAGGAGATCTACTCCTGCTTCCTCAGCTCCCTCTTCTTCTTCACCACTCAGTGGTGGTGCAGCTATTGATGAACTCGGTCGGTTTCGTAATTAACCAGCGGCTCGGGTCTGGGTGGACCTGTTAAGAGGCGCTCTAGGCATTTTCTTCTCATCCTCATCCCTTTCTTGAACACCCGCTCGCAAGCATACACGAGTAATCAGGGACCCGAATTTAATTGTCTCATTGTGAGCTACCAAATTTATAATTCTCGCAATTCTCCCAATGATATGGCGTAGCAAGCAACAATGCTTGTTAGTCGCTACAGCGTATAATAGATAGGCTTGAGACAGGCAAAGATGCTGGATGTGTGACGTCGGGTCCAAAGCATTAGCAATCACAAGCCATAGTGTCCTAAGGCTGTCATGTAGGTTGTTCCTATCAAATTGGGTCCCAATCCATTCCATGGGTCTATCGGCTAGAAATGTGGCTAAATCATTAGCCGAGGGCTCTATATAATTAGTACCATACGAATATGGGAGGTCATGGGCATTATTTGGCAAAGTCGAAATTTTCGTGATATCACTTAACACTTCTAGATTAAAGGGAACTATTTTCCCACGAACGCGAGCAATATATATGTACGAAGCATTTGGAACATGAATTAGGCTTGCAGTAAATTCACGACAAATTGTGATATTGCATTGATTACCTTGTTCACGTAGATAGTTGATCCGTCACGAATTTTGCTCAAATGTTGATCTTTGGGGGAAATCATCAAGCGTACCGATGTAGACCGGCCTCTCAATCACCACCGTCCTAGATTTGAAAGCGTAGCTCCACCACTCAAACTCTTAGCGACTCCGAAACCCGCGATAACCGCCTCTTGCGTCTTGAAGGACAACCAACTTGGTGGGAGGGTCAGAGGAAGCCATGAAGGAGTATTAGGATGCTTTTGAGGGGAATAAGATGAGAAATTTTGAGATTGGAGTGGCTAGGGCTCGAAATGGGTGTGAAAAGAGAGAAAAGTGGAGTTTGAGGTGGGTTTGATAACCGAGGCTCAACATTGGGAGATTTAATGGGTGGTTTTAGGTGGGGAAGGATGTAAATGGTGTTTGGGGAAGAGTTGGGGCGAATGGGGGAGAAGGGGCTAGGGGTTTGAGAGGTTTAGGAGAGGGGGAGATGAGGAATGAAAGCTTCAGTAACGGATCCCCTGTTTTAATTCAACCCATGATCGATCATGAGTGGACCATGATCGATCATGGTCTCATCTGCCTGGGACAAAATTCAACCCATGATCAATTATGGTCCATTCTGCCGGAATTTGTTTTTGCACAATGATCTGTAACGTCCTGTATTTATATTAATATTAATTATGTTGTATTAACTCCTTTATATACATGCGAATGATCGTTTGGTGATTCGGGTGGTCCGAATCGATTTCGGTTGGTAAATAGGAAGTTTTGGTTCTTTGCGATTCGTTAATTCTAGCTAACTTTGAGCTATCATAATTTCTTCATTAGTTATCCGATTAAGGTTCCGTTCCAAATAGTGTCTAGAATTTGAACCATTCTACAACTTTCATGTTTTGGCCGAAAGCTAATTCACACTTCTCATGGGTCAAAACAGGGCGCGAAGTAGGCCCATTACAAAATTCTGGTCCTTCGGTAGCGATTCGGCAGAGCACTATCTTCGGTGAATTTCTGGAAATTATCTATCCATAATTTGGGAAAACTTCCTTTTAGGAATTTGTATATATTTGAAATACCTTTCCGTGGATATAAAGAAAGCCTCAATCGGAGTTCTGAGCGAAAAGTTTTGGCCAAAATACAAACAGTACTCCAGGCCTAAAATTGTTAAAGCGCGGACCAGTATGGCATTTTTAGCATACCGGCCCGGCAAAAAATTTTTGCAAAAATTACAACCCGCAGACCGGTATTGGGTATTTGGCATACCGGCCCGCCAGTTAACTTTTTCCACTGACTTAAGCTAGTTTTAAGTGCGTTTTAACTCCTTTTTCATCCATTTTTCGACCCAAACTCTTCCACACTCTAGGAGAGGTTTCTAGAGGGTTCTAGAGAGAGAAAGGAAGAGATTTCTAAGCATTAATCCTTCCGCATCAATGATTTAAGCTCAAAATCATCAGAATCATCTTCAACTTCACTATTCATCATCTTCCTCCTTGGGATTTCTTTGGGAGCTTGGATTCTCTTCTTTCTTCCTTCTATACGGCTATTAAACAGGAGGTAAAGGTTCTATGGCTTTCAAAACTAGATAATATGCTTTTATTAGTCAAGAATCGTTGTTCATGATTATCAATGGCTTGAGAAACTTGAATATTTAAGTGTTCATGCTATTTTTATGACTTATAAAATTGTGATTGTAAGACTTGATGCAAGATAAGCCATATACACTTACTAATAAGTGTTATTTGAACTATATGTGGTATCCCTTGGTGATGTACATGTTGTTTGCGGATAAATTAGGTTGTTGACGAATTTTACACACCAAGGGATACGATATGAGAGTTATGGGAGTGGATATGCCATAAATTGCTTAGTATCCATGAAATAGCATGTTTTGCATATCATGCATATTATTATTGTGTCAACCAAGAACTTGAAGGATTCTCGGCATATGTGGATCATTCTTATGGCCCGACATATAGGTGTATTTCTCATGATGATTACTATGATGATGAAAACTCGTTATGATCTGATTATAGATGTGATATGGATCCGGATATAATTCTATTGTGGCCCTTCGATTGTGAAGGAATGACGTATTGATCTGTGCCTACCGGGATGGAAAACTTGGGTTAAAAATCCCTAAACCTCCGAAGGGGCAGCAACGCGTCGGCTGTCCAGAGCCAGCAGTAGCCCGGAAATCTAGACAACGGTAAGGCACTGATGGTTATGTGGTTATGTTACTATTGGTGGGCATGTGGTCCAAATTGATTATGATCGATTGATGTACTCTGGAGCCTGTGGGCCAATTTATGATCATTGTTGGATTCTCTCTCCGGCATTCAAGCCCCTACTATACTCCGGTTCGGTATGGATATATTCTGGCTACGTGGCTCTAAGGTTGATACAAGGGAGGTAACTTGTATTGGCATATGCATGCATTATGAAATGAACATATGGTTTTAAACTAAATTGTGTTTTGTATATGATTACTTATCCTTACTGAGTGTATAGCTCACCCCATTTCTTTAAACTATTTCAGGTACTCATGAGTCCCAGGGGGACAAAGAGACGACGGGTTCAGGGACGAAGTAGAAGGCTCTGATACTACGGTTCATTTTTGTAATAGATGTGTTAGTCCGAGATGCCACGGCTGCTCCGGGGGATGTCTATATATTTTTGTTGTTCATAAAATGCATACCATATATATATCTATGTTGCATGTGTATCAATTATAGTATCATTTTTGCACCCAATGCTTGTCGTTGCTTGGTTTATACGTTGTCGTTGATCTATATTCTTCTTATAAACCTGTCTTAGTCCTACTAAGATGGGTTAGTGGCTCTCCAGTCTTAATTACAAGTGTTATCTTGTACAATTAAGGTGGGGGTGTTACATGATCGATCATGGAATTCTGATGATCGATCATGGACCTTTCTTGCAGCCCAATTTCAGCAATACTTACACTCAACCATTGATGGCTCGCCATAACTAGGCTCAAACTTTCCCGAACACACCCGAAACTCCGAAAAAAATTCCTGAAACTCTAAAAACACTAACAAAAAGATTATTTACATAGTTGACCTATGCTTTTTAGGCATAAGTAGGGACTTCAAGAGGGGTGGTGTGGGAATCCGGACCCGTACCCCGAGAGAAGAAAAGAAGAGTCTTTCGTTCTCGGTTTTATTTGAAAACGTGTTTTGTAGAGTCGCCAGTTTGTTTTACAAGAAAACAAACAAAAGATCGTACGAAGGATAATTCGAAAATGAACTATCTTTCATACGTTTGAAACCAGAGATTTATTCTGAAAATTGACTTTGCTAGGGTTCGGGAACTACGTTACGAATTGGGAAGGTGTTAGGCACCCAATTCGCCCTTTCGGTCTCTTAATGGATCATGCATCTAATTCCTATTTTAGATATCTTGCAAGTAGTTCGAATGGTTTTCAGAATAGTCCTTTCCTGATAAGTTTAGTTTAAAACAATATTTTGAAATCAGACTCGAGCTTTGCGAGCGCCTACGTATTCATTCGTAGAATGAAATCAAAGTCTCGTAGTTCCTTTCTTTTGGAAACTATTTTTGTATTTTTGTTTGTTTTGAAAACGTGTCAAAACGGATTTTAGATTTCTTGTAAAACTTAGAAAGGATTTGTTTTGAAAGCAGTGAACTTCTTTGCAAGTTATCTAATTTTCTGTATTAAAGGTGAAATTAAATGCAGTACTGAAATTAAGGATTTGGTAGAAAGTTATACCTGCTGCGCTTGAAGAGGATAGGAGGACTTTGCCTTGACTTCCTTCTCTCTCTAGAGCTTTCTCTCTCTAAAGCTTTCTCTCACTAGCCTTCTCTCTCAGAATTTCTCTAAAAATGACTTTCTAGAGATTTTGACAAAGCTCCTACTTACCAAAAATACTATTCAATGTTGATGTCCCCCAAATGAGACCCCAAGGGTCCTATTTATAGGGAAAAATCCGCCAAAAATGCTCCAAAAGAAGCCAACCGCAAAGGGTAGCCGCAGGGCGTGCGGCTGGGGCGTGCGGCTAGGTGCCAACCGTACGGTTGGGGAGCCAACCGCGCGGCTAGGGAAGGTACCAACCGTGCGGTTGGGGGCTACGGCTAGGAGCCAACCAGGTCGATCCCCGTCCTAGTAAGCGAAGTGGCGACAAGGTTGCGATTAATTCCTAACGCGCTCGAAAATCAGGGTTTTTCCGAACAGTCTCTTGTATGCATGACGACTCAAGACTTGATGCAGAATGCTCGTTAGGTTCACGCGAGAGTCGCGGATTGGGGTGTTCACAGACCCTCTCGTCCCGGGATTCTTGCTTGCAAGAAGTCTGGGACGATAATAAGAAGACAACAATTCAAGACTCTCGCGTGAATCTCAACCGGTTATTTTATTCATAAAAATATGCGAATCGAAATGTACCCTCATGGTGGGGGAATTTTGTGGTGCCTTGGGCAATGTAATCCACGGTTGACCTTCCTCTTGGCCAAGCTATCTCTGATACATCATATATTCTCTCGTTTACCCTCAGGGAATCCATCTCAATTCTTCTCCAGATTTTTCAGGCTCATCGATGTTTGTACTCAGCTTGTGGGATGCACCAATCTTACCATTCACTCTCTGACCGGGCTATTCTCAAGAACACTTCTCGTTCTTTGCAAATGTATTTGAAAAAGTTCTTGGAGTTTAGATTCTTTCAGAATGACACCTTCTTGACTTTGTCGTGATAAAGCTTCCCAATCTTTTGGGGAAGAAGTGGTTACCAAGAGTAGCGGGGTTTGCTCCTATCGCACTATCTTGCTGGCATAACCATGTGGTAAAACTCCCTGATCTCATGGAGAATGTGATGAAACTCCCTAACTTTTGGGGAGGACGTTATTGGTTACCAAGAGTGGTTGGGTCGGCACCTATCGCACCATCTTGCTGGCATAACCGAGGTTGTCTATCAAGAGATATTCCTTTATGATAGTTTTCTAAGAAATGGCACTCCTGGCCACCCTCAGAAGAAATGTCATATTAGCGACTGCCAAGAGTGGGGGGTCTGCACCTCTCGCACCATCTTGCTGGCACAGCCTGAAAGGGTTGAGTTAAGATTGCCAAGAGTGATTGGTCCTCGCGATAGGACGTCATCTTGCTGACACAATCTGGGCTGACTTGTAAATTCCCATGGAACGCATTCAAAAGGGAATGAAAGGTATGATATGTTAGCGACTGCCAAGAGTGGGGGGTCTGCACCTCTCGCACCATCTTGCTGGCACAGCCTGGAAAGGTTGCTTTACGACTGCCAAGAGTGGGGGGTCTGCACCTCTCGCACCATCTTGCTGGCACAATCTGGGCTGACTTGTAAAATCCCTATGGAACGTATTCAAAAGGGAATGGAAGGTATGATATGTTAGCGACTGCCAAGAGTGGTGGGTCTGCACCTCTCGCACCATCTTGCTGGCACAGCCTGGAAAGGTTGTGTTAGAGACTACCAAGAGTGGCGGGGTCGGCACCTGTCGCACCGTCTTGCTGACATAGTCTAAGGCTGAACGTCGGGAGATATTCCCTTATGACGGTTTCCAAGAAATGGCGCTCCTAGCCACCCTCAGAAGGTATGACATATAAGTGACAGCCAAGAGCGAGAGGTCTTCATGATAAGACTTCGTACTTGCTGACACAGCCAAAAGAGGTGATGTTAAGACTGCCAAGAGCGGCGGGGTCGGCACCTGTCGCACCGTCTTGCTGTCACAGTCTAAGGTTAGGATTGACTCTGTCAATAGGTGTCTTCTTCATAATCATATTATGCCATCAACTTTATGACACATCACATAATTCGAGACATGTTCTTGAGGATATTTGTCCATATTTTCTCTTATCCTTCGACGCTTTTCCTTGCGTTGTCTCTGCTCTTGGCCGTTGATCATATATGCCTACTCATCTTGTGGCAAGAAAGTTATGCTAGAGAGAATATGGAAAGTTCAAATTTTGCCTTTTTCAAAACCTGTTCTTACCCTCAGTTTGACTCTTCTTCTGTCATCAAGAAATTGAGTTGGTTCTCTTTGAATCTCAGACTTTCGTGCGTAGTAGTGGACTCAGTTTTCAACTCTACCCTCTGGCTTTACTTTTTTTTTTGAACATGGGGATAAAGCTCTTCTGAAAATCT
Source organism: Lonicera japonica (assembly GCA_021464415.1). NCBI lineage: Eukaryota > Viridiplantae > Streptophyta > Magnoliopsida > Dipsacales > Caprifoliaceae > Lonicera > Lonicera japonica. Next base: position 22,617,686 of record CM038469.1, read on the forward strand.
CAGTTCCTTCTCCAGTTACCCTCTAGCTTATCAGAGGAAGGTGCTGGTCCGCATCATCTTCTGTTTTTTGATGCCCTTATTGCTCCCTCATTTTTGAGAATATCCAGCCCATTGTTTTGGCTTTCGGATTTTTTTTATTTTTTTATTTTTTTTTTTTTTTTTTTTTTTTAGGATAGGAGCCTTACTCACCTAAGACGTAGCCCTTTGCCTTTTGGCACAGCTGTCACTCTTAGTGTGGCTCTCCCTGTCGATTTTTCATTCTTTCTGTTTTTCTCACTTTCCTTACTTGGACCAACGGGATTTTTTCCTTTTCTACTCTTTCAATTTTTTCTTGTACCCGATTCCTCTTTTACACCTTCCTCTTTTGCCAAATTTGAACTGTGTCTAGGACTGATCATTCCTCAAAGCTCGGCTCCACCACAGATCTCAAAATTCAGCTTTTGGGCTTTGTATCTTACTTCGTCGTGCGTGTGTTAGTGATTCTCAGTCTGTTCATCTTAGAAAACTAACCAGAAAGTCTTTCAGACATCCAAGAAGTCAATTTTGCAAAATTTTTGTCAAAACTTTGTTGGTTTTGTTGTTTGGGATTACCCCCCACTTGTTGTGTGACAAGGAACTTGTCATACAACAAGTGCCCAAACGACAAAGTGAGCTGGGCAACAAAAATGACATCTTTTCTCCATTTGAACTTTCAAACTTTTCATTCTCTTCATAGCATATCTTTTTCTTGCTCACATACTTACTTTTCGGCAATCCAGTTGGTCATGTATTTCATGATGATCATCAGCCACGACCGTTTCTGTATGAACGCCTTCCTTGATGACGAATGGGTATGTGTGGATTTTGAGAGACCCCCTGGGGTTTAAACGGATCTGATAAAGGTTGATGTATCATCAGATAGCCTTTGGCCTTTATTGGAAGGTCATTCGTGGTGTACAATGGAGCATTTGGCACACAAGATTCGCCGACGCGTATGGGTACGTTTCAATTCAAATTTCTCGTTTAGAGAAAATTATGTGAATATGTCGTTTATGCCAGAAAACATGAGACATGCATGCAATGTGGTGGGTCTGGTGGCTTTTTGCGCAATTTTGATTTATGAAAATGTTTTTGTAAAGTTTTCAGATTTTAATATCACCCCCCAGTTTAAAATACCCCAATTTTCTTACGAAAATAACACAGGCGCCCCATCTTAGAGTTCAACCGACGCTGGATCTTCTCCAAATTACCACTGAATCATGGAATGTACTTCTACCCTCGGTGAGAAGCTTCATCCGTGCGACATATTCTGCTTTGATTAGGTTATTCCGCATCTTGATGACTATGATTCATTCATTTCGCAAGGCTAATGAGAGATAATGATGACTAAGGATATCTTTGCATGATCGGTCTTCATTCCACTTCAACGCGAACTTCTCCATGCGATCTAGCTTCATTCAATGCATCTTTGGTTTCATTAGTCTGGGATGGATCAGTTGTTGTTGCCTGTGCCAACTGTCCGTATGAGGATGAAAGACAAGCCTTCTAGAGATACTATTTCATCAAAGTGTCCGCCTTTGGATAATAATGTGAGATGAGTCTTTGAAGATGCCATTCAATCAAAGTATCCGCATTGCATTGGGTCTTCCACTCCATATTTAGAATTGTCCTTACCCCATTTTTCAGTCGTATTCGAAGTTTGGATATTGATCCATCGAAGTATCAGCCTTGGAATCTTCCCCCATAAACCTTAGAGCGGTCCTTATCCCCTGTTGTAACTTTACTCAGAGCTTTAAGCTTACTTGAAGCCTTCTTTTCCAATGCATATTTAAAGTGATCCACCACCTCTTTTGCAATCTCCTTCGGAGTCTCAATCTTACTCGAAACCTTGTAGCTCAAGTATCTTTATCGGGTTCTTCTGTCTCAAGAGTAATTCATACTGCCCCCGTACCCTTTAGGTGTCAGGTTTCTCTTTTGAAAAAAAATCCCTTGGGATCATTATATTTATGTAGTATGGGTGTTTTGAAGCTCATTTTTATATATTATTTCATGAAAATGTTAGTGCTTTGTAATGTGCATTTTATTCATGAAAGTGTTGGTTATTATATAACATACTTTATGCGCAATTTACCCCCAGACCCATGCAAATGCAAATGCAAAGATCGTTCTTTCCGAAAATCTGGCAATTAAAAAAGGGTAATTCATATTTTGTTTTGTTTCAATTGAGAGAAATCTTAAAATAAATTTGTTCGAGATCTTTATCAAGATTTGTCCTTTTCTCCACACCTTACCATATGATTTCTTCTTTACCAATCCTTCATTGCTCCTCGAATTGCCTGGTGCCTTTAAATGAAACATTCTACCAGGTGAAAGAGAATGTTTTATTAGAATAGACCGGGCCTGATGTCACTTCTCAGGTTGCCTACGTTCCCCAATGTCCTAACATTCCAAAAAATAATCCAATATGGGGCTCAGGTCTTCGTAGTTCATGATCACAAATGACAAGTGAAAAAAACTTCAATCAATTTTCCATCACTGGTTACAAATCTTCAATTTCTAGCTACCAATCTTCAATTACTGATGGTTTTGAGGAGACGGGTCTGCTATCTTTCCTGCTTGGATAAGGTCCTGAATAGCATGCCGAAGAGCCATACAATTGTCGGTCGTGTGTCCCATATTCTGATGGTATTCGCATGTTTCATTAAGGTTCCAATTAGTGGGAACTGGATTGGGTATCGGCCGTGGGTTCATCGGATAGATCATTCCTACATCTTTCAATTCCTTGTATACTTTGCTTAATGGACCTGGCAGTTGGGAGAAATTCCTTTTCATGTGTCTGACTCGGTTAACCCCCCTATTATTGCTGTAATCCTGGTATCCCGAAGGAGAAATATTGGTGACTCTGGTGAAAGGATTGGCAGAATAGTCAATATTGGTCTGAACAAAAGGGTTGTATGTCGAAATCTGGTTCGCAGCCGGGGTTGAAGATTTCTTGTACTGTGCACTTGAACTTTTTACTTCAGCTTGTTTAGCCAATTCTTCTTCTATCTCATTTCCCACATGCAACAAGGCTTTGAAACGGCCAAAGAATTGGTGACCCATCTTATTTCGAATTTCTACTTTCAGATTCTTGACGATCATTCCCAATTGCTCCTCTTCATCCATCCGTTCCACCATTTGTGCAGCGAGTGCCCTCCACCTTGTGACAAATTCACTCAAATTTTCATCATCCTTTTGTTTTGCCATTTCAAGATGTTTGCGAGTGATCTTTAATTCCTCGTTCGTCTTGTATTGGGCAATGAACTCGTTCACAATACTGGTCCATGACTGCACCCGATGTTTCTCTAATCCCAGGACCAACTTTGGGCTGGACCGGCTAGAGTTAAATGAAAAGAGTTAGCTAACTCAGCCTCACCTATATCGTAGATCTTCATCGCCCGTACATAGGATTTTAAGTGCAACTCTGGTGGCGTTGTTCCTTTGAATTTCTCTATTGCAGGCATCTTAAACCCAACAGGATAATGGGCTTCTAGGTATAGATTATAGCTCTGGAGCTGTGTCAGGTCATTTGATCCCTCGGCTACCTTCTGGGTTAAGGCTTTCAATTGTTCCTTAAGCTCATCTAAAGCCTTATTCCTTTCCGAAATCACCTCTTGTGGAAGAATGGCATCACCCTGCATACTCACCGGATGCGGAATAGGGTCGTAGTATGGATCATGATAAGGACGATGTGGTGGTTGCCATTGTTGAGCATGTTGGGATGCTTCAGGTGGAACTTCTTGGTGTAGCAAATTCTCAATTAGATCAGGTCGCCTATGTGGAGTATGTGGTTCAATAGGAGTTGGAATATCGGAGTGAACAGATAGTGGCGCGGGTGGTACAAGTGGAGCCTCTTTTATTGGCTCATTCACAATTGGTTGACCATGAATAGATGGAGGCATAGGTGGTGCAGGCGGTGTCCCTTTTGTTGGCTCATTCATAACCCGTCGACCTCTGTCTATCTCCTCCAGCCGAGCCTTGGTGGTTCGTTGATCATCTACTAGCAATGCTAGGCTCTTGCTAATGTCCCCAAGCATTCGGTACATCTCTTCCGGGGTTGGTATGGTTATAGTGGCTGACCCTAATACAGTGTTTGTTGGATCCACAGAAGTATGCCCTGGTGGCATTCCCCGATTAATATTCTGCTGAGACACCCCTTGATTTTGGTAGGAAAGACCTGGTGGCAAATCCATTGCAGTGAAAGAGTTTCCAGCGACCCTATTCGAAGTTTGTGGCGGTTGTTGTTCCATATCAGCTGGCATATCCGGTCGAACCAATCTACCAGTGCTATCTCTTCCGGCCCAAATGGAAGCCAGATCGAATATAAGTCTTCGGAAGGAGAAAAGGACAAATCCCGATGTGTATAGAATATTTCCCGAAAACAAAAGAAAATATGAACTTTTAATACTTTCCAGATTCCCAGAAATACATCGATCGAGACGACGCTAAACACACAAAAAGTTTTTCTTTAGGTGAGATCAAAAGCAGACCAACGGCGACAACTTGAGAGCCCCATATAGCTGTAGGGTAGGAATGGAATTCCATGGGTTCCCTGACCGTCTATAGTTTTGGAAAATCATTTTAAAAAGAGCTTTCTGAAAAATCATTTGAAAACACGGGAAGATCTCTCCTCATGAGTCGCTTTGTTCATGGAATCAGGGCTTTCGCACACTAGATTCTCACGACTGTCGGTCATAAAAACAATGCAGAAAATCTTTGTGTTCTAAGCTGACTCCCCTATATGCAAGCGTGGCTGAAGAGGGTAAGGTTTAAGGCTCCCTCCTATTTGGCAGGTCTTACGATATACCTCAAGAGCGCAGGTACGTGTAAGGACCTTTTGATATACATCCCGGGTACGTGAGTGTTCTCGTCACTCGATATACCTCGGTAAGTACTTGGCCAAGGAGAGTGGTCCCAGGCGCTTTTGGCTAGTGTGGACCCGCAAGTCCACGGCCTAGTCACGACTCTGGTCCCGAGGTTAATAGGCTAAATTTCACACTCGCGAAAATGCATGATAAGACGTGAGTGCGTGCAAAATAACAATATGGCAGTTCATTATTTATCAATGCTTTAGGGTTTGTTACTGTAATTTACACAATTTTAATTATGAAAAAGATTTTCCTCACATAATTACCAAATAAAGGTATCAGGGTATCCACCTAGATCGCTTCTATGTTATCCTAGGACTAAGGCTTGCAACCCTATATCTAATAAATAATAGGAATTAAACATATGATCCATTATAACAGAGCTTAGTTCTCGACATCCCCAGCAGAGTCGCCACTGTGGGAATCCGGACCCGTACCCCGAGAGAAGAAAAGAAGAGTCTTTCGTTCTCGGTTTTATTTGAAAACGTGTTTTGTAGAGTCGCCAGTTTATTTTACAAGAAAACAAACAAAAGATCGTACGAAGGATAATTCGAAAATGAATTATCTTTCATACGTTTGAAACCAGAGATTTATTCTGAAAATTGACTTTGCTAGGGTTCGGGAACTACGTTACGAATTGGGAAGGTGTTAGGCACCCAATTCGCCCTTTCGGTCTCTTAATGGATCATGCATCTAATTCCTATTTTAGATATCTTGCAAGTAGTTCGAATGGTTTTCAGAATAGTCCTTTCCTGATAAGTTTAGTTTAAAACAATATTTTGAAATCAGACTCGAGCTTTGCGAGCGCCTACGTATTCATTCGTAGAATGAAATCAGAGTCTCGTAGTTCCTTTCTTTTGGAAACTGTTTTTGTATTTTTGTTTGTTTTGAAAACGTGTCAAAACGGATTTTAGATTTCTTATAAAACTTAGAAAGGATTTGTTTTGAAAGCAGTGAACTTCTTTGCAAGTTATCTAATTTTCTGTATTAAAAGTGAAATTAAATGCAGTACTGAAATTAAGGATTTGGTAGAAAGTTATACATGCTGCGCTTGAAGAGGATAGGAGGACTTTGCCTTGACTTCCTTCTCTCTCTAGAGCTTTCTCTCTCTAAAGCTTTCTCTCACTAGCCTTCTCTCTCAGAATTTCTCTAAAAATGACTTTCTAGAGATTTTGACAAAGCTCCTACTTACCAAAAATACTATTCAATGTTGATGTCCCCCAAATGAGACCCCAAGGGTCCTATTTATAGGGAAAAATCCGCCAAAAACGCTCCAAAAGAAGCCAACCGCAAAGGGTAGCCGCAGGGCGTGCGGCTAGGTGCCAACCGTACGGTTGGGGAGCCAACCGTGCGGCTAGGGAAGGTACCAACCGTGCGGTTGGGAGCCAACCTTGCGGTTGGAGCGTGCGGTTGGGGGCTGCGGCTAGGAGCCAACCAGGTCGATCCCCGTCCTAGTAAGCGAAGTGGCGACAAGGTTGCGATTAATTCCTAACGCGCTCGAAAATCAGGGTTTTTCCGAACAGTCTCTTGTATGCATGACGACTCAAGACTTGATGCAGAATGCTCGTTAGGTTCACGCGAGAGTCGCGGATTGGGGTGTTCACAGACCCTCTCGTCCCGGGATTCTTGCTTGCAAGAAGTCTGGGACGATAATAAGAAGACAACAATTCACGACTATCGCGTGAATCTCAACTGGTTATTTTATTCATGAAAATATGCGAATCGAAATGTACCCTCATGGTGGGGGAATTTTGTGGTGCCTTGGGCAATGTAATCCACGGTTGACCTTCCTCTTGGCCAAGCTATCTCTGATACATCAATATATTCTCTCGTTTACCCTCAGGGAATCCATCTCAATTCTTCTCCAGATTTTTCAGGCTCATCGATGTTTGTACTCAGCTTGTGGGATGCACCAATCTTACCATTCACCCTCTGACCGGGCTATTCTCAAGAACACTTCTCGTTCTTTGCAAATGTATTTGAAAAAGTTCTTGGAGTTTAGATTCTTTCAGAATGACACCTTCTTGACTTTGTCGTGATAAAGCTTCCCAATCTTTTGGGGAAGAAGTGGTTACCAAGAGTAGCGGGGTTTGCTCCTATCGCACTATCTTGTATGCATGACGACTCAAGACTTGATGCAGAATGCTTGTTAGGTTCACGCGAGAGTCGCGGATTGGGGTGTTCACAAGTGGACTCCTCTCAAGGTGGAAATTTCAAAAATGGCTTGAGGCGTTGTCCGTTCACTTCAAACACATAGCTAGTTTTGGGATCCTCAATATTCACGGCCTCAAAAGGGAATACATGCCAAACAATGTATGGGCCGGTCTAACGAGACTTTAGCTTTCCGGGGAAGAGGTGCAAACGCGTGTCATAAACAAGAACTTTGTGCCCAAGTTTAAATTATTTTCTCAAAATGGATTTGTCATGAAAAATTTTGGCACGTTCCTTGCTTATCTTTGCGTTATCATATGCATCTCTTTTCAATTCCTCAATTTCATTGATTTGCAACTTACGGTCAAGCCCAGCTTTTTCTAAATCAGAGTTAACCATCTTAGTTGCCTAGTATGATTTGTGTTCCAACTCTACTGGAAAATGTGTGAACACCCCAATCCGCGACTCTCGTGTGAACCAAACGAGCATCTCGCATCAAGTATTGAGTCATCATACATATAGGAGACCGTTAGGAAAAGACTCCATTTTCGGCCGCGTTGGGAGTCTGACATGACCTTTGTGAGCCAGCCGCAGCCCCCAACCGCACGCCCCAGCCGCACGCCCTAGCCGCACGCCCTAGCCGCACGCCCTGCGGGTACCCCTTGCGGTTGGGCTACTTGGGAGCATTTTTTGCGGAATTTTTGCTATAAATAGGACCCTTGGGATCTCATTTGGAGGCATCAACACTCATTAGCGTTTTTAGTAAGGTGAAGCTCTGTCAAAATCATTAGAGAGTCCTCTTTTAGAGAATTTCTAGTGAGAGAAAGTTAGTAAGAGAAAGCTCTAGAGAGAGAAAATTCCAGAGAGAGAAAGAGACCAGCACGACGATCAGGGCAAGGCTCTCATTTCTTCTTTAGGCACATCAGGTACGTTTTTCTACAACCTTTCTGAATTTCAGTACTGCATTTAAATTCCTTTTTAATACAGAAAGTTAGATAACTTGCAAAGAAGTTCACTGCTTTCGAAATAAATCCTTTCTAAGTTTTACAAGAAATCTAAAATCCGTTTTGACACGTTTTCAAAACAAAACAAAAATACAAAAATAGTTTCCAAAGAAAGGAAACTACGAGACTCTGATTTCATTCTACGAATGAATACGTAGGCGCTCGCAAAGCTCGAGTCTGATTTCAAAATATTGTTTTAAAACTAAATTTATCCGGAAAGAACTATTTTGAAAACCATTTGAACTACTTGCAAGATACCTAAAATAGGAATTAGATACATGATCCATTAAGAGACTGAAAGGGCGAATTGGGTGCTTAACACCTTCTCAATTCGTAACGTAGTTCCCGAACCCTAGCAAAGTAAATTTTCAAGAAAAGATCATCTCTCATGATCTCCTAGACTAAAAACTAGCCAAAAATGTACATTAATTATTAAAATAAACAAGGGAAGATATCTCTAGACAAAAATCCCCTAAAAAAAGGCTAAAAGTAGTAGTTGGTGGCTGTCCCCGCTAGGCCATGATCGATCATGGTGTGGTCTGCCTGATGATGATTTGTGCCATGATCGATCATGGAATTCCATGATCGATCATGTTTCTGGAAATTCTTCAAATCAGCACTTTTGTAAGCTTTTGACTAGCACTTGATCAATTCCTTGAAGGCCATTGAATCCTATGCTTATAAACACAACAAAAACACATCTAGCGGGACGATATTAGACGCAAACTTGCTAAGGCACTAATCTCAAGATAAGGGATCATTAGGCAGAATTAATGCAATAAACACGTCAAGCGGCTCTGGGAAAGAGCTTATGCATGACAATATTATGCGCTTATCGTATATTATTAGTGTGAGTGTTTTAACTTTGATGTGACATATTTATGTGTGTATAAAACTCATCCAAGGGTGTAGAACTAATGCACACCATAACATGTCTATTTTTAACCATTAAATTCTTATATTTTTTAGATAAAAATTTTGGTCAAACTTGATGTTTTATAATATAGATGTAAAAGTTAATATTTTTTGGTCCAAAATAAGTTGGAGCAAGCATATAGTAATTATTTTTATGACCAAAATAAATGTTCCCAAGCAAAAAAATAAAATTACAAATTATAAGAAAACCAAACCCAAAAGTTTGCTTCGAATTTAGATTTTGAAGAGTTAGAAATGAAACCGAAGCGAACCGAACCTTTTGTTTTGGGTTTGGGTCTCCTAATTTTCACCCAACCAAAACCAAAAACACCGCTACTTTGATGTTAGCAAATATATTGTAAATACAACAAATAAATTAACAAATATTATAATTAATAAAATTTAAATGATATTATGAGTATATGATTTTTTTATGCAAATTCATAGACCAAGTCTATATCATGAATAGATCACCTTATGAACACCCCAATCCGCGACTCTCGTGTGAACCTAACAAGCATTCTGCATCGAGTGTTGAGTCATCATGCATATAGAAAGACCGTTAGGAAAGACTCCATTTCCGGCCGCGTTGGGAGTCTAATATAACCTTTGTTACCTCTTCGCTTACTAGGACGGGGCAGCGCCCCGTTAGAAATTAGGTTTTTTCCCGAGTGTTTCTGTGCATTTTGTGAGCCAACCGCAGCCCCCAACCGCACTCTCCTAGCCGTATGGCTACCTGCCAGCCGTACAGTTGGCACACTAGCCGCACACCCCAACCGCAAGCGCCAGCCGCACGCCAGCCGCTGCACACCCTAGCCGCACGGACCAACCGCACGCCCCAGCCACATGCCCTGCGGCTACCCCCAACTGCACGCTCCCAGCCGCATACCCTGCGGCTACCCCCTGCGGTTGGCCTCCTTTGGAGCGTTTTTGGCGGGATTTTTGCTATAAATAGGACCCTTGGGCTCTCATTCTAGGGGATCAACACTCACTAGTGTTTTTAGTAAGTAGAAGTTCTGTCAAAATCATTAGAGAGTCCTCTTTTAGAGAATTTCTAGTGAGAGAAAGTCAGTGAGAGAGAAGGCTAGTGAGAGAAAGTTAGTAAGAGAAAGCTCTAGAGAAGTTCTAGAGAGAGAAGGAGGCAAGCGAGGCAATCAGGACAAGGCTCTTATCTCTTCTTCAGGCGCATCAGGTACGTCATCCTGCCACTCAACTAATTTTAATACTGCATTTGAATTCAGTTTTAATACAGAAAATTAGATAACCTGCAAAGAAGTTCACTGATTTAAAAAAAAAACATTTTCCAAAAGAAAGGAACTATGAGACTCTGATTTCATTCTATGGATGAATACGTAGGCGCTCGCAAAGCTCGAGTCTGATTTCAAAATATTGTTTTAAACTAAATTTATCTGGAAAGGACTATCCTGAAAACCATTCGAACTACTTGCAAGATATCTAAAATAGGAATTAGATGCATGATCCATTAAGAGACCGAAAGGGCGAATTGGGTGCCTAACACCTTCCCAATTCGTAATGTAGTTCCCGAACCCTAGCAAAGTAAATTTTTAAAATAAATATCTGGTTTCAAACGTATGAAAGATAGTTCGTTTTTGAATTATCCTTCGTATGATCTTTTGTTTGTTTTCTCGTAAAACAAACTGGCGACTCTATAAAACACGTTTTCAAATAAAACCGAGAACGAGGACTACTCCTCTCGGGTCGCGCGCGGGTCCGGATTCTCATAGTGGCGACTCTTCTGGGGATGTCGAGAACTAAGCTCTTGTATAATGGATCATATATTTAATTCCTGTTATTTATTAGGTATAGGTCTTGTGAAGTCTTAGTCCTAGGATAACATAGAAGCGATTTAGGTGGATACCCTGGTACCTTTATTTGCTAATTATGTGAGGAAAATCTTTTTCATAATTAAAATTCTGTAAAATACTGCAACAAACACTAAAGCGTTGATCAATAATGAACCGCAGATTGTTCTTTCGCACGCACTCACGTCCTATCATGCATTTTCGCGGGTGTGAATTTACCTTATTAACCTCGGAACCAGAGTCGTGATTAGGCCGTGGACTTGCGGGTCTGCACTAGCCAAAAGCGCATGGGACCACTCTCTTTGGCCAAGTATTTACCGAGGTATATAGAGTGACGAGAACACTCACGTACTCGGGATGTATATCAAAAGGTCCTTACACATACCTGTGCTCTTGAGGTATATCGTAAGACCTGCCAAATAGGAGGGAGCCTTAAACCTTACCCTATTAAACCACGCTTGCATATAGGCAGAGTCAGCTTAGAACACAAGATTTTATGCATTATTTTAATGGCCAACAGTCGTGAGAATCTAGTGAGCGAAAGCCCTGATTCCATGAACAAAGCAACTCATGAGGAGAGAACTTCCTGTGTTTTCAAATGATTTTTTCAGAAAATTCTTTTCAAAATGATTTTCCAAAACTATAGACGGTTCGGGGAACCCATGGAATTCCATTCCTACCCTACCGCTACACGGGGCTCTCAAGTTGTCGCCGTTGGTCTGCTTTTGATCTCACCTAAAGGAAAACTTTTTGTGTGTTTAGCGTCGTCTCGATCGATGTACTTCTAGGAATCTGGCAAGTATTAAAAGTTCATATTTTCTTTTGTTTCCGGGAAATATTCTATACACATCGGGATTTGTCCTTTTCTCCTTCGAAAGACTTATATTCGATCTGGCTTCCATTTGGGCCGGAAGAGATATCACTGGTAGATTGGTTCGACCGGATACACCAGCTGATATGGAACAACAACCGCCACAAACCTCGAATAGGGTCACTGGAAACTCTTTCACTGTAGTGGATCTGCCACCGGGTCCTTCCTACCAAAATCAAGGGGTGTCTCAGCAGAATATTAATCGGGGAATGCCGCACGGGCATACTTCTATGGATCCAACAAACACTGTATTAGGGTCAGACACTGTAACCATACCAACCCCGGAAGAGATGTACCGAATGCTTGGGGACGTTAGCAAGAGCCTAGCATTGCTAGTAGATGATCAATGAACCACCAAGGCTCGGCTGGAGGAGATAGACAGAGGTCGACGGGTTATGAATGAGCCAACAAAAGGGACACCGCCTGCACCACCTATGCCACCATTTATTCATGGTCAACCAGTTGTGAATGAGCCAATAAAAGAGGCCCCGCTTGTACCACCCGCGCCACTCTCTGTTCTCTCTGATATTCCAACTCCTATTGAACCACATACTCCACATAGGCAACCTGATCTGATTGAGAATTGGCTACACCAAGAAGTCCCACCTGAAGCATCCCAACGTGCTCAACAATGGCAACCACCACATCATCCTTATCATGATCCATACTACGACCCTATTCCGCATCCGGTGAGTATGCAGGGTGATGCCATTCTTCCACAAGAGGTGATTTCGGAAAGGAATAAGGCTTTAGATGAGCTTAAGGAACAATTGAAAGCCTTAACCCAAAAGGTAGCCGAGGGATCAAATGACCTGACACAGCTCCAGAGCTATAATCTATACCGAGAAGCCCATTATCCTGTTGGGTTTAAGATGCCTGCAATAGAGAAATTCAAAGGAACAACGCCACCAGAGTTGCACTTAAAATCCTATGTACGGGCGATGAAGGTCTACGATATAGGTGAGGCTGAGTTAGCTAACTTTTTTCATTTAACTCTAGCCGGTCCAGCCCAAAGTTGGTTCCTGGGATTAGAGAAACATCGGGTGCAGTCATGGACCAGTATTGTGAATGAGTTCATTGCCCAATACAAGATGAACGAGGAATTAAAGATCACTCGCAAGCATCTTGAAATGGAAAAGCAGAAAGATGATGAAAGTTTGAGTGAATTTGTCACGAGATGGAGGGCACTCGCTGCACAAATGGTGGAACGAATGGATGAAGAGGAGCAATTGGGAATGATCGTCAAGAATCTGAAAGCAGAAATTCGAAATAAGATGGGTCACCAATTCTTTGGCCGCTTCAAAGCCTTGTTGCACGTGGGAAATGAGATAGAAGAAGAATTGGCTAACCAAGCTGAAGCAAGAAAGTTAAGTGCACAATATAAGAAAGCTTCAACCCTGGCTGCAAACCAGATTTCGAAATACAACCCTTTTGTTCGGAGCAATATTGACTACTCTGCCAATCATTTTGCCACAGTCACCAACATTTCTCCTTCGGGATACCAGGATTACAGCAATAATAGGGGGGTGAGCCGAGTCAGACACATGAAAAGGAATTTCTCACAACTGCCAGGTCCATTAAGCAAGGTATACAAGGAGCTGAAAGATGTAGGAATGATCTATCTGACGAACCCACGACCGATACCCAATCCAGTCCCCACTAATTTTAACCTCAATGAAACATGCGAATACCATTAGAATGTGGGACACACGACGGACAATTGCCTGGCTCTTCGGCATGCTATTCAGGACCTTATCCAAGCAGGAAAGATACCAGATCCATCTCCTCAAAACCATCAGTGATTGAAGATTGGTAGCTAGAAATTGAAGATTTATAACCAATGTTTGAGAATTTGAACAACATTGATTGAAGATTTGTCATTTGTAAGCATGAACTACGATGACCTGAGCCCCATATTGGATTTTTTTGGAATGTTAAGGCATTGGGGAACGTAGGCAACCTGAGAAGTGACATCAGGCCCGGTCTATTCTAATAAAACAATCTCTTTCACCCACAATAAGATGATGAGGAATTGGAAGAGTAGTTCATTTAAAGGCACCAGTCAGTTCAAGGAGCAATGAAGGATTTGTAAAGAGAAGTTCATATGGTAAGATGTGGAGAAAAGGACAAATCTTGATAAAGATCTCGAGCAAATTTGTTTTAAGATTTCTCTCAACTGAAACAAAATAAAATATGAATTACCCTTTTTTAATTGCCAGATTTTCGGAAAGAAAGATCTTTGCATTTGCATTTGCATGGGTTTAGGGGTAAATTGCGCACAAAGCATGTTATATAATAACCAATACTTTCATGAATAAAATGCACATTATAAAGCGCTAACATTTTCATGAAATAATATATAAAAATGAGCTTTAAAACACCCATACTACATAAATATAATGATCCCAAGGGATTTTCTTTTTTCAAAAGAGAAACCTGACACGTAAAGGGTACGGGGCCAGTATGAATTACTCTTGAGACAGAAGAACCCAGTGAAGATACTTGAGCTACAAGGTTTCGAGTAAGATTGAAACTCCGAAGGAGATTGCAAAAGAGGGAGCTGATCACTTTAAATATGCGTTGGAAAAGAAGATTTCAAATGAGATTAAAGCTCTGAGTGAAGTTACAACAGGGGATAAGGACCGCTCTAAGGTTTATAGGGGATAGATTCCCAGGCTGACACTTTGATAGATCAATATCAAAATTCTGAATGCGATTGAAAAATGGGGTAAGGATAATTCTAAATATGGAGTGGAAGATCTAATGCGGATATTTTGACGGAATGGCATCTTCAAAAAACTCATCTCACATTCGCATCCAAATGCGAACGCTTTGATGAAGTAGCCTCTCCAAAGACATATCTCACATCTTATGCGACTGATGTCACCAAAGATGCATTGAATAAAGCTAGACCACATGGAGAAGTTAGTGTTGAAGTGGAATGAAGATCGGTCATGCAAAGATATCCTTGGACATCATTAGCCTTGCAAAGTGCAACAAATCATAGTCGTCAAGACATGGAGTAACCCAAACGATGCATCGAAAGCCTTACAAAGTAAATGAGTTATAATCATCAAGATTCGAAAATCAAACCAGAATGCGTTGCACGGACGAAGCCTTTCATCGAGGATCGATGTACAACCAGCAATTCAGTGATGATTAGGAGAAGGCCCAACGTCTGTTGAATTCTAAGATGGGACGACTATATTATTTTCCTATAAAAATTGGGGGTTATTTAAAGTGGGGATGATATTAAAATCTGAAAAACTTTACAAAAACATTTTCATAAATCAAAATTGCGCAAAAGGCCACCAGACCCACCACATTGCATGCATGTCTCATGTTTCTGGCATAAATGACATATTCACATCATTTTCTCTAAACGAGAAATTTGAATTGAAACATACCCATACACGTTGGCGAATCTTGTGTGCCAAAGGCTACATTATACACCACGAATGACCTTCCATAAAGGCCAAAGTGCTATCTGATGATACATCAATCTCCATCAAAACCGTTCAACCTCAGGGGGTCCCTCAAAATTCACACATACCCATTCGTCATCTAGAAAGGCGCATCATACAAAAACGGCTATGGCTGATCATCATGAAATACATGACCAACTCGATCGCTAGAGAGTAAGTATGTGAGCAAGAAAAAGATATGCTAAGAAGAGAATGAAAAGTTTGAAAGTTTAAATGACAAATGTGCTATTTTTGTTGCCCAGCTCACACTGTCATTTGGGCACTTGTTGTATGACAAGTTCCTTGTCACACAACAAGTGGGGGGTAATCCCAAACGACAAAATCAACAAAGTTTGGACAAAATTTTTGCAAAATTGACTCCTTGGACGTCTGAAAGACTTTTTGGTTAGTTTTCTAAGATGAACAGACTGAGAATCACTAACACATGCACGACGAAGTAAGATACAAAGCCCAAAAGCAGAATTTTGAGATCTGTGGTGGAGCCGAGCTTTGAGGAATGATCAGTCCTAAGACACAGTTCAAATCTGGCAAAAAAGGAATCGGGTACAAGAAAAAATTGAAAGAGTAGAAAAGGGAAAAATCCCGTTGGTCCAAGTGAGGAAAAAGTAAAAAAAATAAAAATAAAATAAACATAAATGAAGGAAGAAAATCGACAAGGAGAGCCACACTAAGAGTGACAGCTGTGCCAAAAGGCGGAGGGCTACATCTTAGGTAAGTAAGGCTCCTGTTTTGAAAAAAAAAAGAGAGAAGAAAGATCCGAAAGCCAAAACAATGGGCCGGATATTCTAAAAAATAATGCAAATGAGGGAGCAATAAGGGCATCAAAAAAACAAAAAATGATGCGGACCAGCACCTTCCTCTAATAAGCCAGAGGGTAACTGGAGAAGGAACTGAGATTTTCAGAAGAGCTTTATCCCCATGTTCAAAAAAGTAAAGCCAGAGGGTAGAGTTGAGAACTAAGTCCACCACTACGCACGAAAGTCTGAGATTCAAAGAGAACCAACCCAATTTCTTGATGACAGCAGAAGAGTCAAACTGAGGGTAAGAACAGGTTTTGAAAAAGGCAACACTTGAACTTTCCATATTCTCTCTAACATAACTTTCTTGCCACGAGATGAGTAGGCATATGTGATCAACGGCCAATAGCACAGACAACGCAAGGAGAAGGGTCGAAGGATAAAGAAAAATATATACAAATATCCTCAAGAACATGTCTCGAATTATGTGATGTGACATAAAGTTGATGGAGTAATATGACTCTAAAGAAGACCCTATTGACGGAGTCAATCCTAACCCTTTAGGCTGTGCCAACAAGACGGTGTGACAGGTGCCGACCCCGCCGCTCTTGGCAATCTTAACATCACCTACTTTGGCTGTGTCAGCAAGTACGAAGTCTTATCACGAAGACCTCTCGCTCTTGGCAGTCACTTACATGTCATACCTTTTGAGGGTGGCCAGGAGCGCCATTTCTTGGAAATCGTCATAAGGGAATATCTCCTGACGTTCAGCCTTAGACTATGTCAGCAAGACGGTGCGACAGGTGTCGACCCCGCCGCTCTTGGTAGTCTCTAACACAACCCTTTAGGCTATGCCAGCAAGATGGTGCAAAGGTGCAGACCCCCCACTCTTGGCAGTCGCTAACATATCATACCTTTCTTTCCCTTTTGGATGCGTTCCATGGGAATTTACAAGTCAGCCCAGATTGTGTCAGCAAGATGACGTCCTATCGCAAGGACCAATCACTCTTGGCAATCTTAACTCAACCCTTTGGCTGTGCCAGCAAGACGATGTGACAGGTGCCGACCCCGCCGCTCTTGGCAGTCTTAACATCACCTACTTTGGCTGTGTCAGCAAGTACGAAGTCTTATCACGAAGACCTCTCGCTCTTGGCAGTCACTTACATGTCATACCTTTTGAGGGTGGCCAGGAGCGCCATTTCTTGGAAACCGTCATAAGGGAATATCTCCCGACGTTCAGCCTTAGACTATGTCAGCAAGACGGTGCGACAGGTGTCGACCCCGCCGCTCTTGGTAGTCTCTAACACAACCCTTTAGGCTGTGCCAGCAAGATGGTGCAAAGGTGCAGACCCCCCACTCTTGGCAGTCGCTAACATATCATACCTTTCTTTCCCTTTTGGATGCGTTCCATGGGAATTTACAAGTCAGCCCAGATTGTGTCAGCAAGATGACGTCCTATCGCAAGGACCAATCACTCTTGGCAATCTTAACTCAACCCTTTAGGCTGTGCCAGCAAGACGGTGTGACAGGTGCCGACCCCGCCGCTCTTGGCAGTCTTAACATCACCTATTTTGGCTGTGTCAGCAAGTAAGAAGTCTTATCACGAAGACCTCTCGCTCTTGGCAGTCACTTACATGTCATACCTTTTGAGGGTGGCCAGGAGCGCCATTTCTTGGAAACCGTCATAAGGGAATATCTCCCGACGTTCAGCCTTAGACTATGTCAGCAAGACGGTGCGACAGGTGCCGACCCCGCCGCTCTTGGTAGTCTCTAACACAACCCTTTAGGTTGTGCCAGCAAGATGGTGGAAAGGTGCAGACCCCCCACTCTTGGCAGTCGCTAACATATCATACCTTTCTTTCCCTTTTGGATGCGTTCCATGGGAATTTACAAGTCAGCCCAGATTGTGTCAGCAAGATGACGTCCTATCGCAAGGACCAATCACTCTTGGCAATCTTAACTCAACCCTTTAGGCTGTGCCAGCAAGACGGTGTGACAGGTGCCGACCCCGCCGCTCTTGGCAGTCTTAACATCACCTATTTTGGCTGTGTCAGCAAGTAAGAAGTCTTATCACGAAGACCTCTCGCTCTTGGCAGTCACTTACATGTCATACCTTTTGAGGGTGGCCAGGAGTGCCATTTCTTGGAAACCGTCATAAGGGAATATCTCCCGACGTTCAGCCTTAGACTATGTCAGCAAGACGGTGCGACAGGTGCCGACCCTGGAGCTCTTGGTAGTCTCTAACACAACCCTTTAGGTTGTGCCAGCAAGATGGTGGAAAGGTGCAGACCCCCCACTCTTGGCAGTCGCTAACATATCATACCTTTCTTTCCCTTTTGGATGCGTTCCATGGGAATTTACAAGTCAGCCCAGATTGTGTCAGCAAGATGACGTCCTATCGCGAGGACTAATCACTCTTGGCAATCTTAACTCAACCTTTTTAGGCTGTGCCAGCACGATGGTGCGAGAGGTGCAGACCCCCCACTCTTGGCAGTCGCTACTATGACATTCCTTCTTAGGGTGGCTAGGAGTGGCATTTCTTAGAAAACTATCATAAAGGAATATCTCCTGATAGACAACCTCGGTTATGCCAGCAAGATGGTGCGACAGGTGCCGACCCGACCACTCTTGGTAACCAATAACGTCCTCCCCAAAAGTTAGGGAGTTTCATCACATTCTCCATGAGATCAGGGAGTTTTGTCACATGGTTATGACAACAAGATAGTGCGATAGGAGCAAACCCCGCTACTCTTGGTAACCACTTCTTCCCCAAAAGATTGGGAAGCTTTATCACGACAAAGTCAAGAAGGTGTCATTCTGAAAGAATCTAAACTCCAAGAACTTTTTCGAACACATTGTAAAGAAGGAGAAGTATTCATGAGGATAGCCCGGTTAGAGGGTAAATGGTAAGATTGATGCATCCCACAAGCTGAGGATAAACATCGATAAGCTTGAAAAATCTGAAGAAGAATTGAGATGGATTCCCTGAGGGTAGACAGGAAAATAGATTGATGTATCAGAGATAGCTTGGACGAGAGGAAGGTCAACTGTAGATCACATTGCCTAAATCATCACAAAATTCCCCCACCATGAGGGTACATTTCGATTCGCAGATTTTCATGAATAAAATAATCGGTTGAGATTCACGCGAGAGTCGTGAATTGTTGTCTTCTTATTGTCGTCCCAGACTTCTTGTAAGCAAGAATCCCGGGACGAGAGGGTCTGTGAAGACCCCAATCCGCGACTCTCGTGTGAACCTAACAAGCATTCTGCATCGAGTGTTGAGTCATCATGCATATAGAAAGACCGTTAGGAAAGACTCCATTTCCGGCCGCGTTGGCAGTCTAATATAACCTTTGTTGCCTCTTCGCTTACTAGGACGGGGCAGCGCCCCACTAGAAATTAGGTTTTTTCCCAAGTGTTTCTGTGCATTTTGTGAGCCAACCGCAGCCCCCAGCCGTACGGCTACCTGCTAGCCGTACGGTTGGCACACTAGCCGCACACCCCAACCGCAAGCGCCAGCCGCACGCCACCCGCCGCACGCCCCAGCCGCACGCACCAACCGTACGCCCCAGCCGCACGCCCTGCGGCTACCCCCAACCGCACGCTCCCAGCCGCATACCCTGCGGCTACCCCCTGCGGTTGGCCTCCTTTAAAGCATTTTTGGCGGGATTTTTGCTATAAATAGGACCCTTGGGCTCTCATTCTAGGGGATCAACACTCACTAGTGTTTTTAGTAAGTAGAAGTTCTGTCAAAATCATTAGAGAGTCTTCTTTTAGAGAATTTCTAGTGAGAGAAAGTCAGTGAGAGAGAAGGCTAGTGAGAGAAAGTTAGTAAGAGAAAGCTCTAGAGAAGTTCTAGAGAGAGAAGGAGGCAAGCGAGGCAATCAGGACAAGGCTCTTATCTCTTCTTCAGGCGCATCAGGTACGTCATCCTGCCACTCAACTAATTTTAATACTGCATTTGAATTCAGTTTTAATACAGAAAATTAGATAACTTGCAAAGAAGTTCACTACTTTCAAAATAAATCCTTTCTAAATTTTACAAGAAATATAAAATCCGTTTTGACACGTTTTTAAAACAAACAAAAATATAAAAAAAAAAGTTTCCAAAAGAAAGGAACTACGAGACTCTGATTTCATTCTACGGATGAATACGTAGGCGCTCGCAAAGCTCGAGTCTGATTTCAAAATATTGTTTTAAACTAAATTTATCTGGAAAGGACTATCCTGAAAACCATTCGAACTACTTGCAAGATATCTAAAATAGGAATTAGATGCATGATCCATTAAGAGACCGAAAGGGCGAATTGAGTGCCTAACACCTTCCCAATTCGTAATGTAGTTCCCGAACCCTAGCAAAGTAAATTTTTAAAATAAATCTCTGGTTTCAAACGTATGAAAGATAGTTCGTTTTCGAATTATCCTTCGTACGATCTTTTGTTTGTTTTCTTGTAAAACAAACTGGCGACTATATAAAACACGTTTTCAAATAAAACCGAGAACGAGGACTACCCCTCTCGGGTAGCGCGCGGGTCCGGATTCTCACACACCTCCACCAAATTTCATCCAAAACTTCAATCTAGAAGTGGGTGAGATGATCATAATAAATTTCAATAGTTGAAAATGTACATTATATCAATTTTTCATTACAACGAGTTCTAAATTGAATTTTGAATTTCATTTAATTTGGTGAAGGTGATTTACCCATCGTATAGATCATCTATACAAATTTACATAAAAAATTTGGTCTATTTACTCCTCCAAAATGAGCATCCCTTCTTTGGAATAACATGTTCTAAACTATAGCTGACATGGCTACCTGTTAAAATGGATATCTGTATATATAAATAATCCACATTGCTTACAAATTACTAATGTTGAATACTACAATTATCTATATTCTAATTTTTTTTCTCGAATATTTACACCGCAAAATTATTGTGTTGCGTTAACCCAGTCGTATGTCTGTCAACTAGTAATATAGTGTCGATGGTTCGAGTGTCAATCCACATGGATAGTTGGAAAGAAGTGGAATAGATCACATATTATGCTTTTCTGATTTTGTAAAGTCGTTGATTTTGAAACAACGTAAAAGTAAAAATGGTTGTAAAAATACTTAAGAAGTACTAAGGTAAATGGAAATAGCTTTTAACACAAGATTATGTGATTACAATTAATCTCATACAAAGATTTCAAATACTTTATTCTAAAGAATGAGGAATCATATTATAATTCTCAATAGCAAAGGGTGCGAAGCAAAACAACTTATTTTCGATATTACCCATATCAAGAGAATATATAACAAGATTTCACCAAGTATGAATTTTGTATCCATATCTCATAGCACCGAGTGCGAAGCAAAACAACTCATTCCCATATAAAGTTAATTCGAGATAAGGATGATATATAAATTCAACTGTAATAAGTTAAACAATGAGCAAGTATTTGTGAACTCAGGATTCAAATGATAGAAAACTAAATAATGAATCCTTATAATGGAATAAGACAAAATTTATGATATAAACCCGTTAATTGACGCGCCGAAAATACTTCCGTGCTTAGGTACCCAAGTGCAGGTTGTCAAGGTATAATATTTGGTAAGTCCAAGTGTCGAACCACAACGATAGTCGGAAAGACGATGTGGTGATTACGAGTCCAAGGCTTTGTTTAAGAGAATTTGATTGGTTGATTTTAGTTGTTGATTTTAAAGTCTTGCAATAAAAATTAAAATGATGTAATAATAGATGAAAAAAAGGCTAAGGCATTATAGAATTCATTTGTTTTGCAAAGTTAAGTAAAAGCAACCTCATTCAAAGTTCTCAATGCAATTCCTAAGTGTTGAATATTTTACCCATTTCTAAGCAAAAGGGTGTGGAGCAAAAGCAACCCATTCCCATATAAATGCCATATAAAGAAAGGGTGTAAGCAAATATCAAAACTAGTGTATCTCTCATTTTTATCTTGTGACAAAGGGTGTGAAGCAAGTGCAACCCATTCCCATATAATATCAACCAAGACTCAAACTTAAAATACACAAAAAGAAAAGGCATAAATTTAAACTAGGCATTTAAGAACTCATTGTTAGTTTCCCCTAGGCAAATGACTTGATTATGAAAATGGCCAACTAGAAGGAGT
This sequence comes from Lonicera japonica, assembly GCA_021464415.1. Lineage (NCBI taxonomy): Eukaryota > Viridiplantae > Streptophyta > Magnoliopsida > Dipsacales > Caprifoliaceae > Lonicera > Lonicera japonica. The sequence continues at coordinate 22,639,696 of CM038469.1, forward strand.
TTAGCTCGATAAATCATAACATTTCATTTGTCTAAGATTGGGAAGTCTAGGTGGAGGTCAAACCGTCCTATATAGACTTATTTGATAAATACAAATTGAATCCTTAAAATGATTAATGAAGTTGTTTATGACATAAATTTAAAAGATCCTCTTTGGCAATACTTTAACTAAGAAGATGATGAGTCTTAAAATCACATAAAGTGTAGAAAGCACTCAACATATCATTAAAGCATTTAAAGATTAAAATCTCAAATTTATGGTGTTTCAATGAATATTCAAAAACTAATCATGCTTGGCAATGAAAAGTATCTCATTCAAAGAAAGAATGGACATAGGCTTGTAAGAAATACACAAGTGTATCATCTCCTCATTAATGCTTGAGATCTATGTATACAAGGCATACAAAGTCAAATCATCATATGAAAATTATCTTACTAGCATATGAATGGTTGAAAAAATGGAGAAGATGAAGGATTCAAAAAGTATTTAACAATACTAACAATGGAATGAGAATTGAACTTACATAATTAATGCATTGAAAATTTCATCTTTTAGCCTTAGTAAAGAAATTTACTCCATAATAAATGTAAAGACAAGAATTATAAAAGTGAACTCCATTTCTCTCTCTAGAAAAATAACTATTACAAACTCTCTATAAATGGAGAAATGAGAAGCAATAAAATGTACCCTCTCCAACACAACAATGAAGACTATAAATAGGAGAGTTGTGCTGGATGCTAAAAAATAAACAATGCTTTTTATTTTTGGTGGAGAATTCCACTATCTTGGATGCTCTTTTTTTCACATGGACAATTCCACTTTCTTTCTTTAATCACATGGACAAGATGCTCTTTAATCACATGGAGACTTCCACTTTCTTAAATTCTTTTTGTCCATGGAAAATTCCACTATCTTGAATTCTTTTTGTCTATGGAAAATTCCACTATTGTATTAAATACAATATTTCTTGAAATCTAAAGACACCAAAATAAACACAAAAATGTGCCTTTCCAAGCATTGTTAAATACAAAAGTGCTACGAGACTAATCGCGAAATAAGTTGGCAAACCGAGTAGTTTTAGAGAAATAAACGCGTCAAACAACTCTGAAATGAGCGTATGAATGACAATTTTAAGCGTTTATCAACTCCCCCCGATTTATCTCTTGCTAGTCCCTTAGCAAGCAAAATAAAAATAGCTATATATAATATCGGAAAATGCATTGATAAAATGCACTAAGCCATTTTAAAAACTCCCAAGTTCCCTTAGAAGACGAGGTTTGTCTCGTGAGGGTTTAGAGTGATAATACCCACAAACATCCGAAGTTTGAAATCTAAGTAGTAGAATTGAAGCATTTTCACGAATTGATTCAAGTGTTTGGCATTACTATTACAATTTTCGGAATGTTGGCATTTGAATAACGATCTCCATTGCATACAATCTCCTTTAGAAACTAGTTCCACATTCCCATTTGAACACACTATGCATGTGGAACTTTGACACAATCATTCTTAATCACAAATAGTTCTATTCATCAATAGTGGAAGAGAGAAATCTTTCAAAAACAAAAGCTCAAGAACTTTGTCAATTTTAAGCACTTTTTTTTTATCTTTTACTTGGACTTTTTGCTAAATTAGCTCAAGGTGGTTTGCATCTCTATGGAGGGCAGCGGTCTCACTTTGTAATTTTGCATTCATAACTTCTTCTTTTTTTCTCTTTTTTTTTTAAATGCGCAAAGGAAGCTATTCACCCCTTTTCCATATGGTAACCTTTGCCTATCCTTAATATTAGACAAAATGACTTATGAATTTAGTCAAGTGAAGCTTAAAGTCAATATTAAGTTTAAAAGTCATCCAAGTTTTTCAATTTTTTTTTTAAGTGCCATGCTTGTGTCCCCTCTAAGGAGGATCTTTTCGAAAGAGCTTTTATTGCATTTGAACATTATTTCTCTCTACACAAGATGAAAATCACTCTGTGTGATACGAAAGACTAAATCAAACCACAACATTATGCATATTCATAGGAAACTACAAGGCTGAAGAATCTAAATGAAGTAATGCCATGGAGATTGTCACTCAACTACCTATCCGAATTAAGAATTTCATGGCAAAAACCATCAATTCAAAGACAATTCTAAAAAGCATGATCATCATATTTCAAACTTCGATAAGATGGTGAAATCAATCTTAGCATGGAGAAAATTAACATGAAAGAAAGCATGCTTGAGAATTTGATATTTGAAAGTACTCACCCCCCCCCCCCCCCAACTTAAAGTTGGCATTGTCCCCAATGCTTTTGAAGACCACGAAAAGTGGGCAAATTCTTGAAAAATTGCTTTCCAATTTCTCTAAAAAGAAGTTAGGATTAATTTCAAAGCTACGATATATAAAAAAAAATCTAAGAAAAACGGGTTAGCATTAGTCCAACATAACATGAAAAATTAAAGCTGAAGCCATCATAAGTAGTAATGCTAAAATAATGCAACAACCCAAAAAGATGTTTGTTTTTTTTTTTTTTCTTTTTTTTATATCAAAGTATATACAACATCACCTATACTTGTTAGGTATAGGTCGGATCTTCAAGAGTGGTGGACTCCTCTTGAGGTGGGAATTCCAAAAATGGCTTAAGGCATTGTCCGTTCACTTTGAACACAAAGCCAGTTTTGGGATCCTCAACATTCACGGCCCCAAAAGGGAATACATGTCGAACAATGTATGGGCCGGTCCAACATGATTTTAGATTTCTCGTGAAGAGATGCAAACGCGTGTCATAAACTAGAACTTTGTGCCCGAGTTTAAATTCTTTTCTTAAAATAGATTTATCATGGAAAAATTTTGCACGTTCTTTGCTTATCTTAGCATTTTGGTATGCATCCCTCCTTAATTCCTCCAACTCCTCAAGTTGTAACTTTCGGTTGTTTCCGACATTTTCAATATCAAAATTCATCATTTTAATTGCCCAAAATGATCTATGTTCCAACTCAAGGGGAAGATGGCAAGGCTTGCCATATACTATCCGATAGGGAGACATTCCTAAAATTGTTTTAAAAGCCGTACAATAAGCCCAAAGTGCATCGTTAAGACGCAATGACCAATCCTTGCGATTTGGATTTACCGTCTTTTCAAGAATTTGCTTTATCTCCCTATTGGGAAGTTCGGCTTGGCCATTGGTTTGCGGATGATAAGCGAGTGATACTTTGTGATTTACCCCATATTTTTGCATTAAAGACTCAAAAGGTTTATTGCAAAAATGAGTACCACCATCGCTTATAATAGCTTTGGGAGTGCCAAACCTTGCAAGAATATTTTCTTTCAAAAATCGGATCACCACTTTGTGATCATTTTTCTTGCAAGCTTGGGCCTCTACCCACTTGGAAACATAATCAACCGCTACTAAAATATAAAGGTTACCGAAAGAGGATGGGAATGGTCCCATGAAATTGATTCCCCAACAATCAAACACTTCAATCACCAAGATTGGATTAAGCGGCATCATGCTTTTTCTTGTAATCCCTCCTAACATTTGGCATCTCGGGCAAGATTTGCAATGTTGGTAGGCATCTTTGAACACTGTCGGCCAATAAAGGCCACTTTGCAAGATCTTGGCGGCCGTCTTCTTGGCCGAGAAATGTCCACCACAAGCTTCATTATGGCAAGAGCTTAAAACCCTTTCGAACTCATCATTGGGAATGCATCGTCGAATGATTTGATCCGCCCCATACTTGAACAAGTACGGATCATCCCAATAAAAGCGGTTGACTTCGGACAAGAATTTTCTTCCATCTTGAGCACTCCAAAGGACTTGGCATTTTTCCGGTGACGAGATAATTCATGATATCGGCGTACCATGGCAAGCTTGAGATTGCAAATAGTTGCTCATCTGGAAAAGAGTCTTTGATAGCACTCTCTTCAATGTGGTCATTGAATGAAAGGCGAGAAAGATGATCCGCCACCACATTTTCGACACCCTTCTTATCCTTTATGAAAAGATCAAATTCTTGTAGGAGAAGAATCCATCTTAGAAGCCTTGGCTTTACAACTTTCTTTGTGAAAAGATACTTGAGGTCCGCATGATCGGTGAAAATGACAATAGGTGACCCAATGAGGTAGGACCGAAATTTGTCGAGGGCAAAGACAATAGCCAAGAGTTCTTTCTCGGTGGTGGTGTAGTTCATTTGAGACTCATTGAGAGTTCGGCTCGCATAGTAAATGACCCTGGGCTTTTTGTCCTTTCTTTGGCCGAGGACCGCCCCCACGGCGTAATCGCTTGCATCGCACATGAGTTCGAATGGCAAACTCCAATCGGGGGTTTGCATGATGGGTGCGGTAGTGAGCATGTGCTTGAGTTTTACAAAAGCTTCTTCACATTCCTTGGTCCATTCAAATGGGGCATCTTTCAAGAGCAACTTGCACATGGGTTTAGCAATGGTGCTAAAATTTTGAATGAACCTTCGGTAGAATCCGGCATGCCCCAAGAATGAGCGAACATCCTTGATTGACTTGGGGGTGGGGAGCTTTGAGATAAGCTCGATCTTCGCCTTGTCTACTTCAATGCCTTTCCCCGATACAACATGGCCTAATACAATGCCCTTTGTCACCATGAAGTGGCATTTCTCCCAATTGAGGATGAGTTGCTTCTCGATACACCTTGCTAACACATGTTCAACATTGAGCAAACAATTATCGAACGACTTACCGTAAATGGCAAAATCGTCCATAAAAACCTTTAGAGTTTTCTCTACCATATCGCTAAAAATGCTCAACATACATCTTTGAAAAGTGGCCGGTGCATTGCACAAACCAAAAGGCATTTTTCGATAAGCAGAAGTACCAAACGGACATGTGAAGGTTGTTTTTTCTTGGTCCTCAAGATCAATTTCGATTTGGTTATACCTAGAAAATCCGTCTAAAAAAGAATAGAACTCACGACCCGCCACTCTTTCAAGTGTTTGATCTAAAAATGGAAGAGGAAAATGGTCCTTTCTAGTGACTTCATTTAACTTGCGGTAGTCTGTAACACCCCCACCTTAATCTACAGGACAACACCCGTAATTAAGACTTGGAGTGCTACTAACCCATCTTAGAATGACTAAAATGGGTATATATAATGTAAAATGCACAAAGAAATCCAAATAGTACTATCATACATGTCAAATAACCGTTTCACAATCATACTGAAGATGACAATACTGTATACAAACATATAAACAAGTATATAATAGTTTTAAAAGCAAGTGAGTAATTTCATGATAGTATACTACACTCTGGGCTAGCCGTGGCTTCCCGCGATAGCATGTACATAACAAAAATACATCTGTATCAGAGCCACTAACTCGTTCTCGGCCCCTCCGAGCCCCTGTTCTCTTTAGACTCCTGAATACCTGTATAGTTTAGAAAAATAGGGTGAGCATATCGCTCAGTAGGGGGGAAAGTATATGGAGGGAAAGTTTGGAAAACATTCCTTAATTTATTACTGTAAATCAAGTAAACATTTTCATCGTATAATCCAAACATTATTGATAAAACATCACAAAAGATAACCAGCTCATGATGATGCATGCTCATGCATATGCAGGTTACCTCCCTTTGTGTCAACCCAATTCTGAATCTTGACGACGCATCCCGATGAGAAACCAAGCCATGATAGCCATATAAAACACATTCGCTCCAAGAGCATACAATATAATCATAGTTGGCTTCAATAAGAATCCGAACTGGCGTCACAATATAGAATTCGTCGCCTAAAAAGGCATACCAATACCATCATACCTAGGAAGTGGAACCACAATCCCGTCCATCTTCCTTAGAAAAGAATCGAATCCATGGTGCGTTGCCAATGCCAAGGTTCCCGGGTCTTTCACCGGTGGCTTATTGGCGGCCAAACAATATCCCCCAGGGGTTTAGGGCTTTTCAACCCAAGGGCACCGGGCCCTGCCTATTTTCCCATCCCGGCAAGCACCATGAAAACATATATTCATACAAAAGTCACATCACCCTTGGTCATCCACGACCAAGCACAATCATTTCCAATAGACCAATCAACCAATTCTTTCTGATAAGACAATATCAAGATATAATTGAAGCTGCCATGAATTTCCATTAGAAATAAGCCTCCATGTAGCCTCCAAATAGAGATAGATATAAAATGAAGCTTTCAGCATCATAATAAGAGATGCACGCCCATTCGATAGGCCATAAAGGAATCCAAGCTTGCCGAAGAATCTTCAAGAGTGCGGTTGACACAATAGTGATGCACAACATGCATATATGCTCTTTATGACAACTAAAAACAACACATGCCACTTAAACTTCATTCATCATGTAACCATGTTCCTTATCGTATACATAACCCATTTACAAATCCAATTGGAAACAACCAAGCATGTATATTCAAGGAACATCGCTTACTAGTCTCTATTACATAGATATCAAGTTCAAGTGGCATATCTTGTCCCAAATAATGCATCATATAGAAAATAGAAGCTGCATATGCCATATAAACTCTATCCAATTCACGTCCATGTTCTTTGGTGTATACAAAACCCCTTTTCTTGTCAAATCAACACATACATACCCAAAGAACATCCATGTGAATCAATAACATGTAATTATGGAGCTTAGATGGCATATATTGCTTCATATCGTAAAATCATAACTCAATCATGCACAACCTTATGTATATCCAATGATATGACCAACATGTGAACATACATGTATAAAATCATTTTTATATAATCAATAACAAGAGGTATGTGCTTCATATCGAACATATATGTATAAAATTACTCATCTTTAGATAAATAAAATCATATAATCAAGTTTGGAAAACATATAACCCCTACCTCAAGCGTAGAGACCAAAGAAAAGAAGAAAGCTATAAACCGAAGCCCCGTTCGGTGAATTCCTTAAGCTCTTGTCTCATCGTGTTCCTAACATAGCCAAATCCTCGAATTAATAGAGTATAAACCCAACCCAAGTAGCCAAAGCTCATGCCTGAGCTTCTATAGAAGAAAACCAATCTAGAAGATGATGAATAGTACCTTAGAGATGGGTTTGATTGATTTGTAGCTTTGAATCTTTGATTCGGATGGATAGATGTGTAAAAATCTCTTCAAAGACCCTCTCCTACGAGTTTCCTTCCCTCTCTAGAGTTTTCTAGAGAGTTGCCACGAAGATGGGGTGAAAATGAGTGAAAACAAGCTTAAAAACGAGCTTAAGTCGGTGGTGAACAGTGCCTGGCGGACCGGTATGCAAAATACCCAATACCGGTCCGCGAGGGGTCAATTTTCCCAAAAATTTGGTGCCGGACCGGTATGCAAAAACGCCATACCGGTCCGCGCTTTAAATTTTGGGTCCTGGAGCACTGTTTTTGTTTTGGCCATAACTTTTGACTCGGAACTCCGATTGAGGCGTTCTTTATGTCCACGGAAAGGTATTTCAAAGATCTACAACTTCCTAGTTGGAAGATTTCCCAAATTATGGATAGATTGTTCCCAGAAATTCAACAAAGATAGCGCTCTGCCAAAGCGCTGCCGAATGACCAGAATTTGCAATGGGCCTACTTTGCCTTCTATTTTGACCCACGACGAGTGTGAATTAGACTTCGGCCAAAACACGAAAGTTGTAGAATGCTACAAATACTAGATACCAACGTGAACGTAATCTTATTCGGATAAATAGAGAAGAAACTACGATTGCTCAAAGATAGCTAGAAATAATAAATCGCGAAAGACCAAAACTTCATATTTACCAACCAAAATCAATTCGAACCACCCGAATCACCTAACAATCACTCATATGAGTACAAATAATCCAATATATTTCTATTTAACACAAATTAAAATACGGGGTATTACATAGTCTATGCACATTCGCCACCCGGTGGTGACTCTTTGGGGTATCAACTCATTATTTTCATTCTTTACTACCGTAAGCCCGGATTTTTTAGGTACAACTTGGGTGGGACTTACCCATTTGCTATCCAAAATTGGATAGATGATCTTGGCATCAAGCAATTTCAACACCTCGGTTCTTACTACTTCTTGCATATGAGGATTTAACCGGCGTTGAAATTGTCTTGATGGGTTTGCACCTTCCTCCAAGTGAATTTTGTGTGTGCAAATCAATGGACAAATTCCTTGGAGGTCGGCCAATTTCTACCCAAAAGCTTTTCGATACTTACTTAGCATACTTACCAACCGTTCTTCTTGATCATTTGGGAGTTCGGAAGAAATTACCACGGGGTAAGTTTCAAAAGCACCTAGGAAAGCGTACTTCAAATTGCTAGGAAGAGGCTTGAGCTCCATCTTTCCTTCAAGATTTGGTGGTTCCACTTGTGTATTTTCTTCATTCTTCAAGAGTTCTTCCTTGTTCCTATCATCCAAAGAAAACATATGCACACATTTCTCGGGATCATTGCGAGTGGTTAGCAAATCTTCCAATGATCCCGATTCATAAGTGAAAGAAAAATGGTCTTGTACTAGTGACTCTATCATGTTTACATGTTCAATTTCATCATCAAAATCATTTTGTTTGTTACTTATTGAAAACATGTTGAGCTCAAGAGTCATATTTCCAAAGGCCAATTTTACAATCCCATTCTTGCAATTGATGATAGCATTTGATGTTGCAAGAAAGGGTCTTCCCAAAATTACGGGAATCTCATTTTCGGGATTGGATACCGGTTGCATGTCAAGAACTATGAAATCCACAGAAAAATAGAATTTATCAATTTGAATTAGCACATCCTCTACAATTCCCCTTGATATCTTGACCGATCGATCCGCCAATTGGATCGTGACTTTCGTGGGTTTCAACTCTCCTAAACCCAATTGTTGGTAGACCGAAAATGGCAAAACATTAACACTCGCCCCTAGATCAAGCAATGCATTTTTGATTCTAAAGTTGCCAATCAAACAAGAAATGGTGGGGCAGCCGGGATCTTTGAATTTTGGAATTCGAGTGCCTTGCATTATTGAACTCACTTGTTCCGCCATAAATGCCTTCTTTTTAACATTCAATCGCCTCTTAGTGGTGCACAAATCTTTTAAAAAATTTGCATAAGAAGGAATTTGTTTCACCGCATCAAGCAATGGAATGTTAATTTTCACTTGTTTGAACACATCAAGAACTTTGGCATTTCAGGTCTCCTTCAAAGGTTGAGATAACCTTTTCGGAAAAGGGATTTTGACACTACTCTTGATTTTTTTCCAAATCCTCTTTTCCAACTCTCTCTTCTTCCCTCACTCTCTCTTTAATGGTGACCTTCTCAACTTGGCTTGACTCACCTATGTCCACCGGCTTTTTGGCCTTAGGAACTATAGTTTTGTCAATCTCTTTCCCACTCCTAGGGATGGTGATGGATTTCAACTCCTCTACATTCCCACTCGACTCCCCCTCAACTGTCATGGCTTGCCCTCTAGGATTAGCTATTGGTTGGGCCGAAAACTTTCCTTTTTCTTGGGTTGCTAAAGCGGTGGTGAGTTTGGACATTTGAGTTTTCAAATCACTAACATCTCTATTGGTTTTGTCTACAAACTGCCGCAAAAGAGTCTCCAAATTTGAATTTGGGTTTGGGTTCGCTTGACCAAAAGAGTTGTTTTGGGGTGGAAGTGGTCTTGGTTAGTAGGAGTTCGAGTTTGCATTCGAATTTTGATTTCCCCCCCAACTAAAATTAGGATGGTTCCTCCACCCTTCATTGTACCTTTGAGAAAATGGATCATTGTGTGGTTTAGGATACGAGTTCATGGCATTCACTTGTGAGGGGCTTTGGAGAACCTCTTTAAAGGCCGGGATTGTGTGACATTCCTCCGTAGAATGCCCCACCTTCTCACAAATGACATACAATTGACTTGATGACACTACATTGACATCTCTAAGCTTGTTTGTCTCTAAGGCCTCTACCTTCTTAGACAATTGGAACAACCTTACCCCCATGTCATCATCATTGGATATTTGGTACAACCCACCCTTTCCCAGAGGTTTGGCCTTAGGTTCCTCGGTATAGGTGTTCCAATTTTGGGCACCTTCCGCCAATTCATCAAAATACAACAAGGCCTCCTTGGGACTTTTACTCAAAATTGACCATTACACATGGTCTCTACAAATGTACGCATTTTGGGAGTATGAGATTCGTAAAAACAGCTTACAAGGCTCCATGTTTCGTGGCCATGGTGAGGACATGCGTTTAAAAGTTCCTTGTATCTTTCCCAACACTTGTAAAAACTTTCATTTTCTTTTGGCGAAAAATTGGATATTGCCCTTCTCAAAGCGTTGGTCCGATGGACGGGAAAGAATTTTTTCAAAAACTCCGATTGAAGTACTTGCCAAGACCGAATAGATTGCGGTCTTAGAGCATTCAACCATATTTTCCTTTATCTTTTAAGGAGAAAGGAAAAAGTTTTAAACGCATTACTTCCTCATTGGTGTTTGCCTCACGAAACGTGGAGCAAACTTTCTCGAAATCTTTCAAATGTAAGTACGGATTTTCATATTCCATACCATGAAAAGAGGGGATATGTTGAAGCATACCTGGCTTGACGCTTGTCCGGTGGGGGAGAATGATGCAAGAATTATACGTCGTCCGACGTGGTTGAAGATAATCCCTCATTGTTCGAACCGGAGGATGGTGATTATTGTTTTCTCCGGTATTTGACTCATTATCCTCGTCAGCCATTTCGAAAGGAGTAGGTGAAGGACTAGGATACCTTGGTAGTGGTTGGCCTCTTGGTGGACTTATGCGAAGATCAATGTACAAATTTCCGCGCATAAGCCTGGAAGGGTGATCTCGAATAAAATATTCCACCTAAAAAAAATTAATAATAAGTAGGAAAAGTAATTTATAAAGGGAGAGAATACTTACAAAGTGATTTATTTTTTTTTACAAAACCCGTAATCTGTCTTTCGCCGTATCCCCGGCAACGGCACCAAAAACTTGACGCGCCGAAAATACTTCCGTGCTTAGGTACCCAAGTGCAGGTTGTCAAGTTATAATACTTGGTAAGTCCAAGTGTCGAACCAAAAGGATAGTCGGAAAGACGATGTGGTGATTACGAGTCCAAGGCTTTGTTTAAGAGAATTTGATTGGTTGATTTTAGTTGTTGATTTTAAAGTCTTGCAATAAAAATTAAAATGATGTAATAATAGATGAAAAAAAGGCTAAGGCATTATAGAATTTATTTGTTTTGCAAAGTTAAGTAAAAGAAATCTCATTCAAAGTTCTCAATGCAATTCCTAAGTGTTGAATATTTTACCCATTTCTAAGCAAAAAGGGTGTGGAGCAAAAGCAACCCATTCCCATATAAATGCCCTATAAAGAAAGGGTGTAAGCAAATATCAACACTAGTGTATCTCTCATTTTTATCTTGTGACAAAGGGTGTGAAGCAAGTGCAACCCATTCCCATATAATATCAACCAAGATTCAAACTTAAAATACACAAAAAGAAAAGGCATAAATTTAAACTAGGCATTTAAGAACTCATTGTTAGTTTCCCCTAGACAAATGACTTGATTATGAAAATGGCAAACTACAAGGAGTTTAGCTCGATAAATCATAACATTTCATTTGTCTAAGATTGGGAAGTCTAGGTGGAGGTCAAACCGTCCTATAAAGACTTATTTGATAAATACAAATTGAATCCTTAAAATGATTAATGAAGTTGTTTATGACATAAATTTAAAAGATCCTCTTTGGCAACACTTTAACTAAGAAGATGATGAATCTTAAAATCACATAAAGTGTAGAAAGCACTCAACATATCATTAAAGCATTTAAAGATTAAAATCTCAAATTTATGGTGTTTCCATGAATATTCAAAAACTAATCATGCTTGGCAAATAAAAGTATCTCATTTGAAGAAAGAATGGACATAGGCTAGTAAGAAATACACAAGTGTATCATCTCCTCATTAATGCTTGAGATCTATGTATACAAGGCATACGAAGTCAAATCATCATATGAAAATTATCTTACTAGCATATGAATGGTTGAAAAAATGGAGAAGATGAAGGATTCAAAAAGTATTTAACAATACTAACAATGGAATGAGAATTGAACTTACATAATTAATGCATTGCAAATTTCATCTTTTAGCCTTAGTAAAGAAATTTACTCCATAATAAATGTAAAGACAAGAATTATAAAAGTGAACTCCATTTCTCTCTCTAGAAAAATAACTATTACAAACTCTCTATAAATGGAGAAATGAGAAGCAATAAAATGTACCCTCTCCAACACAACAATGAAGACTATAAATAGGAGAGTTGTGTTGGATGCTAAAAAATAAACAATGATTTTTATTTTTGGTGGAGAATTCCACTATCTTGGATGCTCTTTTTTTCACATGGACAATTCCACTTTCTTTCTTTAATCACATGGACAAGATGCTCTTTAATCACATGGAGACTTCCACTTTCTTGAATTCTTTTTGTCCATGGAAAATTCCACTATCTTGAATTCTTTTTGTCTATGGAAAATTCCACTATTGTATTAAATACAATATTTCTTGAAATCTAAAGACACCAAAATAAACACAAAAATGTGCCTTTCCAAGCATTGTTAAATACAAAAGTGCTACGAGACTAATCGCGAAATAAGTTGGCTAACCGAGTAGTTTTAGAGAAATAAACGCGTCAAACAACTCTGAAAATGAGCGTATGAATGACAATTTTAAGCGTTTATCATTAATTAATCGATCAATTACTTAAACAAGATGATAATGAGTTTAAACATCTCATATAATGTATAAAGCACTCAAAATATCATTATGTAAATTAAAAATAAGTATCACAAGTTTATGTTACATTTAAGGACTTTCAAGAACTCATTATAATTTCTTCAAAGAAATGAAGAATCCATAAATGGGAGAAAGAGCTATAAGCTTTCAAAAACTACACAAGTGTATTGTATTTATATTTATGCTCAACTAGGCATCCACTCATATAATAGGCATGAAATAGAGAGATCACTCAACTTATTTTCCACCTTATTATTGATAAACGCATAATATTGTCATTAATATGCTTGTTTTCGGAGTCGTTTGGCGCTTTTAACTCTCTAAAACCATTTGGTTTGCTAATTTATCTCGCGATTAGTCTCGTAGCATATTTTGCATTTAACATTGCTTGGAAAGGCATTTTTTTGTTTATTTTGTTGCCTTTAGATCTCGAAAAATTTATTGAGTAAAAGAAGAATGATTAACCGAGTAATTTTTGGCCTTTAAAGCAAAAAGTCAACGGAAAGTCAAATAGTTGGATCAAGCTCATTCCTTGATCTATCAAGGGTTAACAACAAGAGTTGGATCTATCTAGCTTTGTGTTAGATCAATCAAGGAATTTTTTCCATCACTTGGATCTATCTAGCTGAAGCCAAAATTAATCTAGATGGCTTGCTTTGTCTTTTATTTCACCTCCCTTATTTTTCTCATCTGTCTCATAGCTAGCTTAGAGACTAAAAAGTGGTGCAAATCTCTATCTCCTAGAATATTGTGTTTTATACAAAAATGGCTATTTTCCAATGGACAAAAGGGATAGTTTATCATGGATCTTGGACTTATTTATATTTTTATTTTACTTGTCTTAAATATTAATCCTTCTCTAGAATTTGTAATTTATTATCTTCATTAAAGAGAAATGGAATACACTTCTATAATTCTTGTCTCTACATTTATTATGGAGTAAATTTCTTTGCTAAGGCTAAAAGATGAAGTTTGCAATGCATTAATTATGTAAGTTCATTTCTCATTCCATTGTTAGTATTGTTAAATACTTGTTGAATCCTTCATCTTCTCCATTTAATCAACCATTCATAAGCTAGTAAGATGATCTTCATAAGATGATTTGACTTTGTATGCCTTGTATACATAGTTCTCAAGCATTAATGAAGAGATGATACACTTGTGTATTTCTTACTAGCCTATGTCCATTCCTTCTATGAATGAGATACTTTTCATTGCCAAGCATCATTAGTCTTTGATATTCATGGAAACACCATAAATTTGAGATTCCAATCCTTGAATGCTTTTAATGATATGTTGAGTGCTTTCTACACTTATATGATTTTAAGACTCAATATTTTCTTAGTTAAGGTGTTGTCAAAGAGGATCTCTTAAGTTTATGTCATAAATAACTCCATTAATCATCCTAAGGATTCAATTTGTATTTGTCAAATATGTTTACACCGGATGGTTTATCCTCCACCTAGACCTCCCAATCTTAGACAAAGGAAATGTTATGATTTATTGTTCTTAACTCTTTAAGTGGCAATTTTCATGATCAAGTTAACTGCCTAGGGGAAACTAACAATGAGTTCTCAAATGCCTAGTTTAAATTTATGCCTTTTCTTTTAGTATATCTTAAATTTGTATCTTAGTTGAGTATTATATGGGAATGGGTTGCACTTGCTTCACACCCTTTACTACAAAATACAAAGGAGAGATACATTTGTGTTAAGTTGTGCTTACACCCTTCTTTATATGGCATTTATATGGGAATGGATTGCTTTTGCTTCACACCATTTTGCTTAAAAAAGTGTGAGATACTTAACACTTAGGAATTGCATTGAGAAGTTTGAATGAGATTGATTATACATAATGTTGCAAAGCAAATGATTTCTATAATGCCTTAGCCTTTTCTCATCATTTGATATATCACTTTAATTTTTATTGCATAACTTTAAAATCAACAATTAAAATCAACCAATCTACTTCTTTAAACAAAGACTTGGACTCGTAATTGCTTCATCGTCTTTCCGACTATCCTTGCGGTTCGACACTTGGACTTACCAAGTATTACAACTTGACAACGTATACTTGGGTTCATAAGCGCGGAAGTATTTCGGCCACGTTAATTATTAAAATTAATTGATTTTATTATCATTTTTTTTCTCTTATTATCAAACAGACCCTTAAAATCTATTTACATGCTTCCATCACTCTCTCTCTCTAACACCACCCGTCAACCCCCTTGTGTCTTGCATTAATTTTTTTTCCTTTCTCCATCATATATTCTCTCTCTGTATCCAATTCAATCTCGCAAACCAAGAGAATCCATTTCCTTTCTTGCTTTTTTATTGTCAGAAGAAGAATATGTAAACATTTTTTGCAAAGGGATTGAGAGTACGTGGATATTATATAAGAAATTCTTGTATTTATTTTCTCAATCAAATTGGACATTATTTATGGAACTAATGATCAGGAGTAGAGAACAGAGAAATTAAAATGTTGTATAAGATAATGGAAGAGGTGTGAGAAACAAAATAGTTTATGGTATGTACTAAATAGAAAAAAAAACGGTATAGCAATTATCGCTCTAAATGAGTTATGTAAATGTGTAATATAACACTGATATTTAACACATGCCTAGTCACAATGCATTTTTACAATTATTAGAAATATTTTTAATTTTTTTTAGAACCATCTCCAAGAAAAATAATAAAAAATTATCGGTCTTACAAAAAGGGGTGGCGAAAATCCACAATAGTAATTTTTATCATCACTTTCATAATATTTCACTTCACTTGTCAATGTCCCAAAAAAAAAAAATATTTGGGAGAGGAAACACAGTGAAACAAAGGGGGCAATTGTTTCCCTACATTTTCATAAATTCTAATTTTATCTCTACGATTACTTTTAGAAAATGAAAATAAATACATACTACTTATGTTTGCCCTCCTTTAATTTTGTAAAATTTAGTAATAGTATTAATATTGCCCCAACTCTTAATCTTGAACAAAAATAATATTAGTATTAAATTTAATTCTTTAATTTTTTAAAAAGTGTCTTTAGTATGAAGATTGCCCCTCTTTGAAAAATCTCTTAATTCCACCCCCGGTGGTTGTTGTACATTATGATTAAATGGTAGCACACATGGTGGTGAATTTACATTTTAAAGATGCTTTTCTCATCACCCATTTCAAAGAGTAATGATATTGGCACTCCACAAAGTACTTTATCATTCCAAAATCATCGTTTGTGACACTTTATAAGAATTTTTTGGGACACTTTTTAGTTTTTAGTCATTAATGATAATTTTGGAGTGCTATAGTACTTTTTGTAGGATGCTAATATCATTACCCCACTCGAAATTACATTTTATCTCAGGTCATTTGGTGACAAATCCTTCGTATATATTGATTTTGACAAAAAAACATAATACAAACTTTTTCAACCAAAACTTCTTTTTTGCCGACTCCAAATTGTTATAGACAAAAATAACCCTTTTATCATTATTTTCAAATTTCAAAATTTAAAATCCAATAAGGTAACATTCCCCTTCTTTCCAATAAAACAAAGAGGCTTTGAATACTATATAAAAATATTTTTTAATACTTGTAACTATGTAAATTTACAATTTAAATAAATAGAAATGCAAATTAGGAAACAGTTGTTCACAATATTTTTCTATATTCATATTTTTGCAATTAAATTTGTAAATTTCACTGTAATTCATATTTTTTCCATTAAACTTGTAACTTTAAGATAATTTTTTCTTGCAAATCTACATTCGAATTTGTAAATTTCTTTTCAAGTTTGAAGTGAAATTTTAAATTTTACTATAATTTATATTTTTTCCATTTTATTTGTAAATTTCATAAAAATCTACTATGAAATTTGTGGTTAAACTTTATTTTAATTAAAGTTTTGTAATAAAATTTTCAAAAATATTATATAATTTTGTAGAGAACTTTGGTGTTTCCCAATGAATCCAATAAAGATAAAAATAAATGAAAATTAGGAAACAATAGATATAAGGTATATAATTAGCAAATTAGAAAACAATTTGTGTGATGAAATAATTTGAATCATATATATATGGTTACATATGTCAAATCTCAATGCAATAATTATAGTTTTGTGCTTCATGGGTACTCCGGGCATCTCAGTAGTTTCAACTATTGTTTCTGACTTGGGTTTGGTAGGTATGTCAGCCTTAATAATAGGTTTGGGAGCTGTTTTGCAGGTTCAGTATGCTCAGCATTTTTTCCTGACCACGGTACCTTTGGTTCCTAGGCCGTCATATGTACAGGTTATTCAAGCTAATCCTAATTGTAGGTGGTGTATTTATGTATTGAATGGAACCAGAGTAGATCCGACCCAAACTGGTAGAGAAGATAATTGGATCAAGTTTGATGATTAATCTTACCGCTATTTAGAGAAAGGTTTTTATTGATTTATTCCTCAAGGTCTAATGGCTTCTTTTAGAGAGAGAGATTCCCCCTCTTTAACAAGTTTCCTCTTCTATTTATAGATATCTTTCGTACTCCCCAAGCTAGATTAGGTCATAAGTAAAATGACCATAAAGGGTATAACTCGTGGTCCTTGTGATCTTCATCAGTTCCTTCCATGTGAGGGGAGCGTATTTGTTGTAACTAACTTCTTGCACTTTACACGTGTCACCTCGTCATTCGTTCTTGTAGTAAGCACTTATCATGCTATATTATCACAGGTGTCACTGCCTTATTAGTTAGAACGCCCATATCGGCATTTTCTCTATTTGTAGACCTGAAACCTTACTTAACTCGATTATCTTTTACTCAGCGCTTGAATACCCTTTGCTCGGCGCGTTATCATCATTTATTCGGCGCATACCTTGTATTGCCCCTCATGTTGTTAGACCTTATTCATAACCCGTTATATCTTTCATGATATATGGATCTTGTTTTGTCTATTCGGCCCATAAAGGAATACTAAAATTACGCTCCCACAATTGCCCCCAAGCCTTTAAGTCATGCTAATGTCATAAATTCTGAGGCTTGAATTTCTTCAGAGTAAGTTCTTATACTTAGCCAAATTTTTAGAGAATTTTATACATGCGAGTTATCTCCACGTGTCATACCATCGTTGGCTGATTTCAATTGAGTGTTATGAGATGGCTGTTAAATCTCATTAAATGAAGGTCACTTCTTACACATCTACCAATAAAGTAAGGCGTCTCTTCGAGGGAAACAAAGGAAGAATAATTTTAAAAATATATTTTTCTTCATCTCTAATTTCTATCTCTTCATCTTCTTGATCTTTTAACTAAACCTTTCGACAGTCGAATTTTTCTTCTGCCTTTCAGTTTATTTCGTCAAATTCGTAGGTCATCCTGTCAATCAATAATATTTTTCTCTCTGTAAGTTCCTAAATTCTCATCTTTTATTTTCCATTCATTCTCCCCAAAACCCTAGTTTTTATTTCTTCTTGACGTTATTAACCGCTAATCACCATGAGAGGGAAATACGCTCCGAACATTGATGTTGAAAAGTCGGAATTCCAAAGAGCTTATATCCCTAATGGGATTTGTTAGAGAGAATCTACATCCCGCGAAGATATTTTCAAGGATATATAACTAGGTTTACCTCCAAATCATAATGAATACCCCATTTACATATCCTTCTTGAAAGTCGCTCATCTAAAAATCCCTTTGGATCCTTTATTAGTAGAATTTTTAAGAAACACCCATTTCCATTTGTGTCAACTGACCCCAAATGTGCTTAGGATTATTTTAGGCACATCCAAACTGAATAGGCGTCTCAACATTAATTTGGGGCTGAAAGAAATCAAATATTGTTATCTCTTGGTTGAGTCTGAAGATAAATGGAACTTGAGGGCTTGACCTCATTCTCCTTCTATTATCGAGGGACTAGCCTCATCTAATAAGGGGATGTTTGATGATGTTGTTCTTCTGATTGGGAATCTTGAACCTGACCCAGTTAACAAAAACATACCCAGGCATTTTGGCTCACCTGGTTCACAACCCCCCCCCCTTTTTAACCTTTTTTCTTGTTTATCACCTATTTGATGTTTTGTCTTAATCAATTTTTCTTTTTTGTAGTTGGTAGAGCAAAAAGGTGTTTTAGCAAGCCACTTCTAGATGAGCTCAATCTCGACCACTTGAACGTTGCTATTAATTATGATGGACCCAATGATGTAGGGCCCTCTCATCATCCAAGATCGGCTCACTTTCTTTTGAACTATATTAGCCCATATACCACTTTTTTCAATTGCACTAACATTGTTAAGTGGGTTGGTCCTCCCCTTTTGGATAAAGACAAATACAATTTTCTCAGGAATTACGGCATCATCAATTCTTGTGTTGCCCATAAAACTGAAAAAATTCGGCACCGTATTCTAGCTGGAGAATCCCCAGACTTAGAATTTCTTGAGTTTTTGGCCTCTAGGAAGAGAAGAGGCAAAGGTAAGAAGAAAGATAAAAGGCATGCTATTGAAGTAATTTCTGATCCCCCAACTAGTCGTCCTCCGTTGCAAACTGAGAACACTGAAGGGGTTACTATTTCTGAACCAAGCACTGCTATCCCAACTTTAAGGAGACATGGTAAGGAAATACCAGTTTCTGTCGACGAAACTGAACAGCAAATTCCTGCAGTTGATGTGTCTGCGGAAGAAAATTTTGAAGAGGTTGAAGAATCTCCATTAAGGAGAAGACCCAGGAGTGAGAAGCCTGTTTCCGAATCCTCAAATACGGTTATGGCTAGTCGGCGAAGCATTTTTGATTCTCTAAACGCCCGACTTTACAAAGATAGGGCCTCAGTTCCAACAGTTTCTTCTCCAACTAGCACTGACACTCCTGGGAATTTGGCAGGTCCTTCTAGAAAAAAGAGGATGTTGGTTCGCGAAAAGACCCCTCCCGTTGAAGTTATGGATCCTATTGTGGAAGAGGATACTTCTGAAGCTGTCAGAAGTACTAAGCTTCTTAAAACCTTCATCCTCCACCTGAGACAGAGGCACAAGAGTTTGCAAGTGCCGAGCACACAATCAACTCACCCATTCGTCCTGACGTGGTTGAGACAAAGGAAGGCGATCCTTTTGAAGAAGCCATTCCCGAAGAATTCATTGTCAGGCCTCGAATTATTCATGATCAAAGGTCGATTAACGTCAAAGACTCTACTTTGTCCAGCAGCAGAGTTGCTCATGCTTTGGCAAATACCATGATCTTGCCTGAGGATGGCAAGAAACTGAAGTTTGTTCCTACATTTGAGCTTGAGTACAGAGGTTTCCAGTGTCAAGTTAGCATAAGTTCCTTTCAATCTTTCTTTGTTGATTATTGTGTTTACAACAATTTTCTGATTGGCTTTTATTTCTTGTAGGCCAACCAATATTTCTCCGAGCTGATGTCTCGCTACAAGAAGAACAAAATGGACCATAAGGCAAAGGTAGCGAAGCTCAAGAAAGAGACTTCAGAAGCCAAAAAAGAAGCTGATGAAGCCAAAATAGAAATTGTTAGCATTAGAAGTCAACTTTCTTCTCTTTAAGCCGAACATGATATCACAACAAAATCGGCTGAAGAAAATAAGGCCAATTTGGAAGGCCAGATATTAGCTCTCCGAGCTCATATCGTCGAGCTCCAAAATTCTCTTAAACTGGCCCAAAATAGTAAAGCTCAAGCTGTAATTAAGGTCAGAGAAGAGGAGAAAGGGGCAGTAGAAGCGACAATTGAGGAGCTCAAATCTCATTATTTCGAAGAGTTAACTAATGCCGAGACAACGGGCTATAATGAAGCCTCAGATGACGCAGCAGCTCAAATTATAAAGATCAAGGATATGATTAATAAGGCCGGTTATGAATTTGGCCTATCCGCTGCAGGGGTTGTTGAGGGCGATGAACTTTTTGATAAGACTATACTTTGTCCTCCCAATCTATTCGCTCAGCCTCCCCCAATTTCTGGGGAGGAGCAAGAAGACGATGACGCTGCCGAGGATGATGGAAATGACCAAGATGAAACTCGATCATCTAATTTTTTTTATTTCTCTGTACTTCTTATTTTTGTCATAACTAATGTAAATGAAATCCCTAATGAACTTCATTTGCCAAGTATAACTTTCCTTATGCATGTTATGCCTTAGTTTGTTATATGTTTGCCCTCCAGTTGACCACATGACTTTTCAAGAACTGGCCACTTGGCAACTAATGGAAAGTTTATTATATATCCGATGCGTTTCTTTGAATGAAGAGAATAATAAATTGTGAATTTCTTTTCATATTTCTAGTGTATTCATTGCATAGGGATTTGTGACCTCTTGATTAACTCACATATCCCACGTATATATAAATCACACTTCTCTTTATTTTATATTCATTGTCTTAGACTAAAAAGAAAAGTACTGACCTCTTAGTTCCATTTCAATGGCTGATCCAAACAATGAATCTGTATCTGATGTTGCTTTTCCTCCCTTTGAAGGAGTAGATGCCACAGAAGTGGCTAATATGTTAAGGGCTTTTCTTCGCCTTAAAAGAAAACACCGTCGTCTAAAGAGAAGTTATAACCGCCTTGCAGGTCGTTTTCTTCGCCTGAAAGAGCGGTATGCTATTGCCGGGCGTAGGAGGCATTCTTGAAGAATGCTTTCTCTTTTTCTTCTTCTTCTTTTTGTTTTTTATTTTTTTACTAGGCCATGAAGCCCCACCACATGTACTTATGTTTTGAATTAATGAAGGATAGTTTTGTAGATGTTCTCTATTATATCATTTCTTCGATTAGTTGTAACAGAAAATTTCTTTGCCATATCGCACAGATAACTCAATTAGTTAATAGATGATTTAACTAATTTAGAGCATAGTCGAGTTTAAACAAGTTTACATTGTTTAATTTTTCTATTTGATAAAAGTATTGCTTAACTCTTGTTGCCTTGGCCGAGCAAGGTATTGTATATTTGCACGTTGCTACTTTTAGTCGAGTAAAGTTTTGCACTCCCTTCCTTTTAATTTCGGCTGCCTCGGCCGAGCAAGGTCTTATACATTATCATTTTTGCTGCCTTAATTGAGAAAGGTCTTGCACGTTTTCATGTTTGCTGCCTTGACTGAGCAAGGTCTTACACGTTTTTTTTTTGTTGCCTTGACTGAGCAAGGTCTTACATTTTTACCTTATGTTCAAGAAGGTCTTGTATTAACTTTAACGCCTTACTAAACAAGGTCTTATACATTTGCGTTTTGCTGCCTTGACTGAGCAAGGTCTTATACGTTTGCCTTCCGTAAATAAGGTCTTTTGATGAAACAATTTTAAACTCAAATTGGCAAATTTTTGTCTCATTACTTCAAAATCAGCTCATACAAAAGTATCCAGCTCTTGGATTTACAATTAGTGATAATACATTCTCAAGTTGGTTATATCCCAAGGATTCTGAATTGGTTGACCTTCCATGTCTTGCAAATGATAGGATCCGGTTCCGATAGCCGAAGTGACCATATAGGGACCCTCCTAGTTTTGCTGGAGTTTCCCATGGCTAGGTATGACTGTTGTGCCGAGCACCTTCCTTAGAACCAGTTCTCCTTTGTATCATGTAATCAAAGGGTGTGAAGCAAGTGCAACCCATTCCCATATAATGCTCAACCAAGATACAAATTTAAGATACACCAAAAGAAAAGGCATAAATTTAAACTAGGCATTTGAGAACTCATTGTTAGTTTCTCCTAGGCAATTGACTTGATTATGAAAATGGCCACTTAAAGAGTTAAGCACAATAAATCATGACATTTCATTTGCCTAAGATTGGGAGGTCTAGGTGGAGGAGGATAAACCATCCGGTGTAGGCATATTTGATAAATATAAATTGAATCCTTAGGGTGATTAGTGGAGTTGTTTATGACATAAACTTAAGAGATCCTCTTTGGCAACACCTTAATTAAGAAAATATTGAGTCTCAAAATCACATAAAGTGTAGAAAGCACTCAACATATCATTAAAGCATTCAAGGATTATAATATCAAATTTATGATGTTTCCATGAATATCAAAGACTAATCATGCTTGGTAACGAAAAGTATCTCATTCATAGAAGGAATGGACATAGGCTAGTAAGAAATACACAAGTGTGTCATCTCTTCATTAATGCTTGAGAACTAGGTATACAAGGCATACAAAGTCAAATCATCTTATGAAGATTATCTTACTTGCTTATGATTGGTTGATTAAATGGAGAAGATGAAGGATTCAAGAAGTATCTAACAATATTAATAATGGAATGAGAAATGAACTTATATAATTAATGCATTGCAAACTTCATCTTTTAGCCTTAACAAAGAAATTTGCTCCATAATAAATGTAGAGACCCAGAATTATAGAAGTGTATTCCATTTCTCTTCAATGAAGATAATAAATTACAAATTATAAAGAGAGAGTCACAATCAAGACAAGTAAAATAAAAATATAAATAAGTCCAAGAGTCTAAGAATTTTTCAATACAATAATGGGGACTATATATATAGATAAGTGTGTTGTCTCCATCCCCTTTCTCTATTAAAGATCCATGAGAAACTATCTCTTTTGTCCATTGGAAAATAGCCACTCTTGTATAAAATACAATATTCTAGGAGATAGAGATTTGCACCACCTTTTAGTCTCCAAGCTAGCTATGAGATAGATGAGCAAAATAGGGGAGGTGACATAAAAGACAAAGCAAGCCATCTAGATTAATTTTGGCTTGAGCTAGATGGATCCAAGTGATGGGGAAAATTCCTTGATTGATCTAGCAAAAAGCTAGATAGATTCAACTCTTGTTGTCAACCCTTGATAGATCAAGGAATGAGCTTGATTGATCCAACTATTTGACTTTTCGTTGGCCTTTTGCTTTAAAGGCCAAAAATTGCTCGGTTGATCATTCTTCTTTTACTCAATAAATTCCTTAAGATCTAAAGGCAACAAAATAAACACAAAAATGCCTTTACAAGCAATGTTAAATGCAAAATATGCTACGAGGCTAATTGCGAGATAAATTAGCAAACCGAATGGCTTTAGAGAGTTAAACGCGTCAAACAATTAAAAAAATGAGAATATTAATGACAATATTATGCGTTTATCAGAAGACGATTTGAAGTGGAAGAGGTAGGCTAGTGAAGCTTGTAAAGAGAGAATAGAGGTATGAAAAGATTTAGGACAACTGTGGGTTAGAACTTTAGGAGTCAAAAAAGGTTATTTTATGTGTTTAATTTGAAAATACCAAAAATACCCTTGCACGTGCATTACACATGTTCATTATGTTAAGACTTTAACGGGCTATTAAATTTTGGACGAGGGCGGAGCACAGAGTAAACTTTGGAGTTGCTTACGAGGAAAAAAAATTAAGGATAATCATTTGACGACACTAAAATATTGCGTTGTGGTAGCCCATGTGTAGGCCCGTCAAGTTGTAATAAAATCCCGGATGTCCGAGTATCGATCCACATGGATAGTTGGAAAGGAATGGAATGGATTCCAGATTTAAGATTTTTCTGATTTGGTAAATTGGTTGGATGTAGAACAACGTAAAAGTAAATTGGTTGTAAAAAGTATTAAGAAAGCACTAAGGTTTGTGAAAGTTGTTTGCGACATATGAAACAGTGGTTACTTACTCATACAAAGATTTCAATACAATATTCTCGGGATTGGGAAATATAGTGTTTTCCTCTATAGCAAAGAGTTCAAAGGTAGGCAATTCATTCCCTGATTTAACCTATATCGAGAAGGAAAACAACTAAGCTCACTAAACATGAAGTTATCGCAGCTATCTCTTAGCAACGGGGGTGAATCTAGGCCACCCATTCCCAATAAAGCTAATATGAAATACATGTTATAAATTCATCGTAAAAAGGGTTTAACATGAAAGAAAATTAGATAGTTAATCCTTACAAGGAAACGAAACGAGGTTTGTGGACTAAATTCGTTAACTAATCTATTATCATTTAAGTAAGACAATAAGGAGTCTAAATATCACATAAAGTGTATGAAGCACTCAAAATATCATTAAGTAAATCAAATATTAGCATAACAAATTTATGAATCATCTTTGGATTTTCAAGAACTCTAAGTAATCTTTATAAAGAGATGAAAGATTCATAAATGGGAAAAGGTGCCTACAAGCTTTCTAGAGCTACAGAAGTGTATAATATTATCTTATATACATAAGAACTAAACAAACAAGGCTTATGAAGTCTAATCATTAAATGAAAATACCTAGAAAGCTTGTAAAATAATTGATTTGAAGAGGAAAAAGATTTAAAACTATTTAACACTACTTAAACATGGATTGACAAATTAATTACCGAAAATTATATCGTGATTAACTTCCGTAGCCTTAGTAAAAGACTACTCCATAATAATTGCAACAATAATTATAGAAGAAGTTTTCATTTCTTAAAATCAAATTGAAATTACAAGAAGATGAAAGAAATTACAAGTATTGAGCTCTCACTTCCCTTTTGCTTTTGTGTAGAAAACGAGATCTATTAAGCTCTAAGTTACAAATTATAATATATATTATGAGCCTATGAGCTAGAAAAATATCTAATAAAGCTTGAACCACAAAAATAGCCCAAAGTGCGTGTGAAAAGGCCAAAAGACAGGGCTATGATTGATCATGGCATTCCCATGATCAATCATGGAATGCACTGCTTAGGGGAAAACTTCCATGTTGGATCTTGGAATGCCCTTGATCGATCATGGGTCTGGGATTTCTTTAATTTCAGCATTTGGTTTCCTCAAATCTCACTTTTGATCAATCATATAGAGGCTATTGCATCCAAAACGTACTAACAAATTAAATACTTCAAAAATAAACAAACTCGAGCCATTTTAGGTATACAACATGGTAAGGCACTAATTGTAAGATAAGTTGCATTATCGGGAAAGTTATCTCAACAAACACATCAAGCAACTTCGAGAAAGAGCATATGCATGACAATATTATGTGTTTATCATCATGGAACAAACAACAGACTTGAAGCATCAAAATTTAGTCATGTGTTTTCTCGAGCTATCTAAAATATTACAAAAAATATTTACATTTACAAAAATGCAATTTAAAATAAAATCAAGTCTAACTATACATCCCACATCGGAAAGTGGGGGAAACCTTGAGACCCATATATGTGAACCTTGGTGCCTAACTAAGTGTGAGGCCTTTTAGGGGGTGAACCCTGCCAAGAACAAAACCGTGAGGGGTCTGATGGACTGGCCCCGAGGGGTTGCAGGTCGCTTTTGCCCAAAGCGGACAATATCACACTGGCATGGGACCGGGGCATTACAAATGTTACAAATGGTATCAGAGCAAACCCCACAGAGTACGGTGTGCCGACGAGAGCGCCGGTCCCTTTGAGGGGGGAGGATGTAAATACATCGAAAAGTGGGGGAAACCTTGAGACCCATATATGTGAACCTTGGTGCCTAACTAAGTGTGAGGCCTTTTGGGGGGTGAGCCTTGCCAAGAAGAAAACCGTGAGGGGTCTGATGGACTGGCCCTGAGGGGTTGCAGGTCGCTTTCGCCCAAAGCAGACAATATCACACTAGCATGGGACCGGGGTGTTACACTAACACAAGACAAATTAAATACGCAAACAAGCACTTTTAAATATGGGTTTATCACAAATAAATATAGATTGAAAAAATGAGACCAATGTTAATTTAAAATTGTTCGCCCAACACATTATGTCCTAAAAGTATATGAATTGGAGTATTAAATCTACAACATAACATGGATTGCGGTCATCATATTGATTTGATAAATATAATTTCATAAAAGATTGATATAGGATATGTTTCATAGTTATTACTTAAATTGTACGAAGTTGTTTTAATGAAGAAGAAAAATACAAACCACAATAAATTAACACTTCAGAAAATTGAAACTACAGCAGGATAATTAATAGAACAATTAATATGACATAACTTTTATTATTTTATTCATGTAATTATATATTTCTTAACTAGCATTCAATACCATATATCCTCACTTGTATAAATATGATGGGGGAGAGAAGCAACCAACTTCGTGCTAATCGGTTAAAAATTATATTTTATTTTCTGGCCTAAACGATGGCAAAGCTCTTAGTGGCAAACTTATAAGCAATCAATGTTTCTTGCAGCTCTCATATTACGTACTTATTATAATCATAGAGCTTCCAAATATGATATAAATAGTATGTACGTTAAATATTCGAAAAAAGTATAGAAGAAATGAGTGGAAGATGTATGACACTCTTTACGTGGTCAAAACTAGTTAAGGACTTAATTGATAACAACGTGTTTTCTTGTTTCATCCTTAATTAATTTGTATTTCTCATCCTTTCTCATTCTCTATTTTAGAAGTATGTAAATTTAATCATTTTAAATAGGGTGGAGATATTGGCACCCCAAATATCTCTCGAAAATTCCGACTTCTTATTTGGTCCTGAACAACCGAGTAAGGTGTATTTTACTCGGTTGTAAAAGACTAAGTATAAACTTGACAATGCCTTACTCCATTGTCAAAGACTGAGTATATAGGCTTATATTTTGTTCTCAAGAACTAAGTAACAAACACCTTACTCAATTGCGAAGAACCGAATGAAAGTGGGAGTGTTCCAAAGTGTTTTTGGGGGTGTCAATATCTTCACCCTTTTGAATACGTTTCCATTTTGGATTATAAAGTTGCTATTGCATTTAATATGGACAAATATCCAACAAAAAAAACACATCGACAAACAAATAGCACACACTACAATGAATTTGCGTGAAAAGTAAAATACACATCAATTATCCTTTAGGCATCTAATTAAATATTTTATGTTTTCATGAATTTTGAATAGTGATTCCCCTTACTGTTGTCGCTTCCGGGATTTGCCGAGATGGTGCTGGCATAGAAACTTGGCAGGATGACTCATGTCAATACTCAGGGATAGCTGGGCCGACTAAGAATTGCACGACAACTTGTAGAAAAAGGCACAAACATGTTACAGAAGCAAGTTGTGATCCCGAAGGGGGTGGAGATTATTTTGAACCTACTTGCTACTGCTTTTACAAATGTTGATTGCTTGGAAGATTATAAATGTTAAACCTTATATGAGTAATGTCTATTTATTATTTTTATGGGTATAAATTAAATGATGAAACAAGTTCAAAACTTAAATTTCTCTCTCTCTCTAGTTATAAAATATCCATAAATATGCATATAAAAATACAAAATCAGACATAAATTGAGGCAATTTTAACTGTGAGGTTCAAGTTTTTGAGAGTATCTCTAAATTGGGGAGAGTTAATAAATAGAGTAGAACATTAGGGTTTGCTGAAGATGATTTAAAGTGGACGAGGTAGGCTAGTGAAGCTTGTAGAGAGATTATAAGGAACTACAAAGACTGGCCAAATACTATGTGCGGTGCTTAAACTACCAGAGGGATTAAACCCATCAGTTGATATTCCAAGGCGGATATTTCGACTTTCCTGTGCAAACTCTGGGTGCCGCAAATTTACAGCCTTCCACATGGATGAATCAATCGGATGCCGCATGAGATTGTCACCCACCTCTACCCGAGAATGCCAAGTCATTGCCTCTGCTATCCAACGCACTGTGTATAGTCTTGTCAACCTTCGCCCCAGAGGAAAATACCTAAGTGCCTTATTCGGTACATTAGTAGCTACCTTTTGCTTGGTATTTAAATTTATTTTCTGGGCAAATCTAGGTTCATTACAAAGTGGACATTTCAATTTGTCTTTGTGCTCTTTCCGATATAAAATACAGTCGAACTTGCACATATGAATGGATTTATATTTCATCCCCAAACCTTTTAAGCTACTCTTCATGTCCGGATAGCTATTGGGAAGAGTGTTATCCTTTGGAAGCAAGTCTTTTGCCCGTTTAAGGATTTCCATCACACTATTTCTCGATAAACCAAAACGACTCTTCAAGTTGTGCAAACCAACAGTAGCATACAATGTTGTGTGCTCTGGGTTGCAATTATGATATGAAGGCCTTGACGCCGCTGCTTTTAATTTGACATAGTCTTTATCCTGGCTAAGATCTTCTACTCCACAACCATTATCAGCTTTTGAACTCTGATTAGATTAATTTACATGAAGTCCATAAGCATCGTGAATAAGGTCATTCAAGCCACTATGCCGTAGTGGATCTCCCTCTTCATGAAATGGTTCGTTCACTGGTGTTTTTTCTGGAATAAAAGGGATCTTTCTCTCCCCATGATAATTCCAAAATAAATAATCTTGTTGCATTCCCCACTTA
This sequence comes from Lonicera japonica, assembly GCA_021464415.1. Taxonomy (NCBI): domain Eukaryota; kingdom Viridiplantae; phylum Streptophyta; class Magnoliopsida; order Dipsacales; family Caprifoliaceae; genus Lonicera; species Lonicera japonica. Next base: position 22,668,650 of record CM038469.1, read on the forward strand.
ATCAAATGTACCTCAACATCTTCCCAGTGAACATTTTTACCATTTCTACAATGCTTGCATGGACATGAGACTAGGTTATCTCCTAGATTTCTCCTTGCATACTTAACAAATTCCCTAACCCCAGCGACATATGCATCTCCCATTCTGTTATTATTTTCACCCATCCACTCTTTATAACGTGGAAATTCCATCGCTAGCTTCTAAAGACATGAAAACAATATACTACTTTAGACATTATATATATTGTTTATTAGGGTTTAGTTTCTCTACGTACAATATACTATATTATAGTCATTAAATTGTTACTAGAATTTACTTCTTTTTTTTCATCAAAGGAGAATGGGATGTGTCTATTTATCTATCTCTTGACTCGGAATAAGAGCAGGTTTGTGTTAAATAAGTAGGTATGTCGGAATGAGAGCATGTTTGTGTTAAATTAGTTGTCACTTCTAGGCCAACAATTTATATCATATGTAATTATTAATATTAAATTAATTTTTCAAAAGTATATATATATAAGGAAACTTTAATTTTACGGACCTAACATTTGAAATTACTAGTTTTAGGAATCGGAAACTTTAGTTTTAGGGACCCAACTTATTTTTGTTTATTGTTGCATAGAATCTGTTAAAAAAAAATTACTTATAATTTTTATTCAATCAAATATATATGCCAAGAAAACAAGAATAAGTAAAAATTCATTAAGTTTTTAACTAAACTTCATGCATGGGTCTGTTGGTTACGATATGATATATACAATAGTTTATTTTTGTTTTAAAAAGATTATATGTAGTTAATTAATGGGTCTGCTTGCTACGATATGATAGCGCTGCTTCTAATTACTAGAAAAGTCCCTAGATTAGTTGTCACTTTTAGGCCAACAGTTTATATCATATGTAATTATTAATGTTAAATTAATTTTTCAAAAGTATATATATAAAAAAGGAAACTTTAGTTTTAAGGACCTAACATTTGAAATTACTAGTTTTAGGAATCGGAAACTTTAGTTTTAGGGACCCAACTTATTTTTGTTTACTGTTGCATAGAATCTGTTAAAAAAAAAATTACTCATCATTTTTATACAATCAAATATATATGCCAAGAAAACATGAATAAGTAAAAATTCATTAAGTTTTTAACTAAACTTCATGCATGGGTTTGTTGGTTACAATATGATATATACAGTAGTTTGTAAAGGTAATATGAATATATTAATGAGTTTGAAGTGGGCACGAAATACTTCTAAGCTTGGAATGAAGGACGTAATTGGAGACCCAAAACTAGACTTATTTATTTTACCTAAATTATGGGGTATCTATTTCTAAATATTTTAAAGAAAACTTAAAGAAAGTCCGCGTCAACAAAATTAATATTTATTTTCTCACCGTTTGATAACAAAGTTGAAATGAAATATAATTAGTATTTTTTTTATTCTGTACGAGAAGCTAAAAGAAAAGAAGAGATGAATCTCTCTTTTTTGGCTTATTGTATAAATTAATTATTTTTCGATTTTATCATCAAATGGTTATTTAGTTCTTAATTTTAATAAGTTTTTATACCACTAGTCAATATTCTAGTTTCCTTTTTGTTCGTGAAACATTCATGATAATAAGGTAAATTGATATAAAAATTAGATATTCAAAAAATATATTCGAATGAAAAGAAAGTGCTTTATACACGTTCACTCTAGAAAATACAAACAAGTTTAAGTTGTACCACATAAATAAATTCAGTAAGAATATGAAATCAAATAACACTAAAAATAGAAAATACAAAGATTAATAATAATAATAAATTAATAATAATCATAATACCAAGACCAAGACACCCTCCTCTAAATTAAACAGAGTCTCTATCAAACTATCAAAGAAAACATTCTTTAAAAATTTTCTTTTTAAGTTTTGACCTTAATCAGGAAAAAAAAAAATAACCAACAACAATAACAAACCGACAAACAAACAAACTATATATTTTTACATGATATATAGACCATATAAACACCAAGAATTCAGAAACAAAGGAAACATATTCTGTCAACACAAAGAAATCAAAGTAAACAAGGTAAAACAAAATTAAAAAGACAAAAATAGAGGAAAGAAAATTCCAAGAAAAACAGAGGAAACAATATACAAAAGAACAGAAACAAATTCTTACCAGTAGAGTACTGACCAGGAAGATTCTTGATATCACTCAACAACTGAAATTAGTTTCCACCGATTCAAATTCCCTCCTGGAATTAAACCTATCTCTATAACAAGGCACCAAAACAGCAAAACATGAATATATTAATTGAAATTTCACCAAAAAAATTACAAAATAAATAGAAACAGGGGTATACTCTTTAGGTACATCATAAGGGATGCATACCTCTAAAATCAGGACGCTTAGAGAGTGCTCTACTTGAATTATATAGGTGAAAAAGGTTCTACATCCCATTTAAAGACACATAAGAGGACTCGCATTTGCGTAATGTAAGCCATTCATTTCTTAGTCACCCATAAGAGGAGAAAAATGCAGCTTGAAGAGACCATATTATGAGTGCGTTAGTGGTTCTTTAAATGGGGGAACTAAATAACAACAAAATGAGCGACAATTTGATCTGTAAAAGCTTTGTTGTCTTTTCTTTTTTCGTATGAAACTAAAGACTGTGAAACTAAAAATCCCCAAATTTTGAAAGTACTCTGTGTTAGAAACTTAATTATTTCATCAAAAAATTAAACACAAGAAAACAAATTAAAAGAAAAAAGGCCCTAGATTTATAAGATTGTTTCAACTTTGTATATCAGAACATAAAAAATTAGATATATATATACCTGAGATAATAAACAATCATACCTACTTGGGGAAGGAATAGATGAATCGAATGAAGTTATAGGATGAAGATGATGATTGGATCTGGAAAATAGACTTCGATATGAGCTTATTGAATCCAGAAAATACAATCTTAGGGAGATAATAAACAATCATACAGAAGAATAGATGAATCGAATGAAGTTATAGGATGAAGATGATGATTGGATCTGGAAAATAGACTTCGATGTGAGCTTATTGAATCGGAAAATGGACAGAAAATACAGTTCGATCTAAGCTTTGTGATTTCGGGTGATAGTTTTTGTGTGAGATTACGACTTTTGGTGAGATTTAATGAGATCTAGAGTTTTTTGTGTGAGTGAGAAACATGGCTGCAATGAGCGTACAGAGATTTAGAGAATATGTCATCTAGGGCTTTATGTGGATGAATTTATATAATATATAAAACTACCTCGTTTTGGATAAAATTTTATAACTGCTTTTAGCAGTCACAATTAAAAAAATTATTTGACACTAATTTGTGACCGTTCAGGCCAGTCACATATTCATACTATCACATATATTTAACTCTTGTGACAGCCATTGGTTGTCACAAGAAAGGATAACCTTTGTGACAGCCAATAACAATCACATTTTTTCAACAATATGACAATATAACCTTTGTGACTGTCATTGGCAGTCACAAATTTGTGACTGCCAATGACAGTCACAAACTTAGTGAAATCATCTGTCACAAAACCAGATTTTTGGTGTAGTGAACTATGAAATAAAACTTTAGAAGTCAAAAAAAGGTTATTTTGTGTGTTTAATTCCAAAATACCAAAAATACTCTTGCACATGCATTACACGTGCTCATTATGTCAAGACTTTAACTAGCATTCACTTTTGGACTAGTTTGGAGCACATAGTTAACTTTGGATTTCCCTCTGAGAAAAAAATAAGATTTAAGGACAATCATGGAATATAGGACAAACTTTAAGGATCAAAATTTAGTCATATATTTTTTCAAGCATTCTGAAATAGTACAAAAATATTCACATTTACAAAAATGCAATTTACAATAACAATTGAGTCCAACACAAGACAAATTAAATACACAAATAAGCACTTTTTATCTATGGGTTTATCACAAAGAAATATAGATTGAAAATGTGAGACCAACTAATATTAATTTACAATTGTTCCACCAAAGCAAATGTCCTAAAAGTGTGTGAGTTGCAGTATCAAATCTACAACATAACATGGATTACAGTCATCTTATTAATTTAAAAAATATGATTTCATAAAAGTTTGATACCGGATATGTTTCATAGTTTAATCATAGTTAATTGAACAAAATCATTTTAAAGAAGAAGAAAAATAAATTAACAATTTATAAAATTGAAACTACAATAGGATAATTAATACAACAATTAATATGACATAACATTTATCATTTTATTCGTGTCATTAAACATTTATTAATTAACATTCAATACCATCCTCACTTGTATAAATATAAGGGAGGAGAGAAGCAACCAAATTGGTGCCAATCGGTTAAAATCAAGAATTAATTTTTGGCCTAAAATATGGCAAAGTTCTCAGTGGGAAACTTATGTTTGTCAATGTTCCTTGCGGCTCTTATATCAGGTACTACTTCCAAATAAACATATAAGTTTGTCAAACGTCTTAGAACTCTTTCTCGTTTGGTTGCGTAGATTATCTCATTTATAATTGTTTCATTGTAAATTGTTTTATTTCAACAAAAAAAATTATAATGGTATTTTTTCCACATGAACTTATATGATAATTATAAATTATGTAATTTCAATTATATCTCTACGTTTTTTTATTTCATGTATTAGGTATTAACTTAAATTTATGACTTTATATACTTGTTCGATCATTTTTGCAACTAAGCGCTCAAATTAGATAATTTACAAATTAAGGAATTTTGAATTGACTAATTCGTAAATTGGAGGACAACCAAATGTGTTTGTAATTCTGGTGGTATAGATACGAGTCCGTTTCCCATGCGAACTCACTATTCACGCACTGTATATACGGATTGGTCCATTTGGCACGCTTCTCGATGGAATTTTTTGATGAAATTTTGTGGGGATGTTTTTCATCGTGTCTAGAACATCTCCACCAAATTTCATCAAAAAATTCAACCGGGAAGTGGGTTTACCCTAGATACTAAAGCAAACACATCAAATATTTTTCTTATCATTTTTCATGTTGTTATAAAATAGAGCCAATAAGTTTCTGTTTTTTAGTTTTTCTCCCCTTATATTATTTTTCCCATTCCCCCCGCCCCCTCCTCCCTTTTTTAACATCCCATCAAATTATCCTCATTTAATATTTACAATTAATTACATTTATTTGTCCACCTTTTAGTTCAAACTCTTTTGCGTTGCGCTATAACACCTCCACTTTAAGACTATTTTCAATACCTCCATCATAGCCATCAATTCTTATATTTATGCCGTAAAAGAATTTTGCAATTAAGTTTTTCATTTTACTTCTTTAATATTTTCTTTAGCACAAATTGCTCGATCTTTTAGTTTAATTGATCTTCCGTTTTTCGATTTATATTTTGTTAGTTTTTATCTCTTTTAGTTTCCATGAAATGTCTTCAAGTCGAACGGTAAGTAACAATATTTCTAAATTTGGTTTAGAGATATTTTAATTTTACTAACTTTTAATTTCCTATTCAATTTGTATTTATATATCATTTTGTTTCTTTTTGTAAACCGTGTTAGCTAGCTATGTCCTCATCTAACATAGTTCATAAAAATAGAATCATTTATTTATTTTATGAGGGCGTGACATGTGACATTATTATTATTATTATTATTATTATTATTATTATTATTATTATTATTATTATTATTTTTTTTTTTTTTTATTATTATTATTATTTTTTTTTGATGGCAAACATGTGCTTATTTAATTCAATAAATACTCATTGTTTTTCTTTATCACTCTCATTTTCTCCTATACTACTTCTTCCCATTTTCCACTCTTTTCAATCTTTGTCCTTTGTCGGAGATATATTGTGATAGTATGAAAATTACACTACAAATGTCATGATATTTTATTATTTATTTAAGAAATATAATAATACTTTTTAAATGTAATTAGATTTTAAAGTAAGAACCAATAGAAAATTTGAAAATTAGAATTTCATGATTTTGTCTAGCTATGAAGCACTTCAGAGTGTAGAAGTATCGCTTAGAATTCTTGAAATCAAATTTTGTCTAGTTATTGGTGATTTCACTTTAATTGTCGGCTGGATAATAAAAATTCATTTCAAATAATTATCTTGGAATGAACTAATTTTCTAAAATATTAAAATAATATTAAAACTATCTTTTTTTCAAAATTCATTAGGGTATGTTCTTTTCGTGTCATTTTGAAATAGGATTTGGTGAATCACGTGATTTATATAATTTAGTTGTATTCTTTTGGAATAAGTCTCTCGATATTTTAAAATTTTGAAATCGCGTAAATTACGTAACTTTTATTTTTGTTACATAAGAAAGAAAGGAGAGTGGGACCGTAATCTTGACCAGCTTTTCACTTTACGTACTTCCAATCTTTGCCATTTTATAGGTGCACCTGTTTGCTTCACAGTGAACATGTTGTATGGTGGGTTCTAGTTCTCTTCAGATGTTTTGTAGTCTTTTATGAGGGTGTGATATGGGTGGTTATCCTCCTCGTCTTCCCCATTGATCAAGTTAATGGCTTCCTGACAGTTGTTCTCAATAACGAATTCTAGTCCAATTGTTCTCTTTTGCCAGTTGCAGTGATTGCCTTATACCCCACAGTGCCACTTGAAGTGATGAGTAGGCACCAATTATCCCATGGAACCCTTCAATCCATTTGCCCCGGTCGCTTCTCACTAAACCTTCAAAACTTCCTCCAATTTGGGCAACCAAAGCAACTACCATCCGTGTTAATCTTCATATAACATGTAGGTGGGAAATTCCAATGTATAAGTTGTTGGTTTTAGGTACTGATAGCCAAGTTTGGTGTCTAAAAGCATCAGTATGCACTTAGCAAACTTGACACTTTTGATAGCCACTTGGTTGGCATTCGTCCTTCAACCCTCGAATTGGAGCTCATTTCTCATCTTCCAAATATGCCACATGGTAAGAGCAAAAAACGTGCTCCAAGGAATCTAATCGATATACATCACACGATCATTCTTGAGATTCACATCCAGCCAGGTGATAAATTCAACATCACTTGCATTATTGATAATACTGCTGGAAAACAACCTCCAAACCTTTCTGGCCCGATTACAAATTCTAAAGATATGGTTGCAATCCTCCCTGCCTCCACAATATTTGCATTGCTTAGAGGTTGTGATGCCACGCTTGGCACAAGCGCCATTGATAATAATTTGTTTTGTCTGAGTAACCAGATAAAGTAAATGATTCTCTTAGGAAGCTTAAGTTTCCATAACCGTTGACATTCAATATCACGAGTTTTGCCAATAGGATTGAGTTGAGGATGAAATAATAGAATTTCCCCACAGTGAATTTGTTCGATCTACTGCCCGCCCATGAAGGCTTATATTTCATGTTTATGGTTATGGAAAGAGGAATATCACCAATTTGTGTGGCCACATCCATAGGATAACAAGCTTTCAACTTAGTGACACTGCAAGAATATAGCGTTGCAAAAGGAACTCAAGTGCAAGTTCGTCAAATTGTAATATAACTCGATAAGTCCAAGTGTCTCATACAAGGTTCTCAAATGCATTTTCTAAATGGAGAGTGTACTACACTTCTCTAAAGCAAAAGGTGAGAAGCATGAGCAACTCGTTCTCGTATAATGCCATATAAAGAGAGAGTGTAATTGAGACTCAACCTGGCGTGAATCTATTACCCTTATTTCGTAGAAATAGTAAGAAACAAAAGTAATTCATTCCCATATAATGCTCCAAAACAAGATATTGATATAATATTCATTAAATAAAAGATAAAACATCACTAAGCATTTGAGAACTCATGGTTAGTTTTCCTTCTAGGCAATTGACTTGTTTGAGATAATGGTCAACTAAAAAGTTATCTCAAGAACCTTAACAATCCCTTTGTGTAAGCTTGGAAAGTCTATTTGGAGATAAAGTCAGTCTTGTAGACTAGTTTTATAAATATATAATGAATCCTTGATTAGTGATGTGGTGTTGTTTATGACATAAACTTAAAGATCCTCCTTGGTCATACTTTAAATAAGAAGATGATGAGTCTAAAACATCACATAAAGTGTACAAAGAACGTACTCACCATATCATTAAGAATATCAAGGATTGAAATCCCAAATTTATGGTGATTCTATGAAAGTTAAGAACTCAATATACTTGATATAAATAGGCAAATCTTTCATAGATTGGAAGAACACAATCTTTCAAGAAATATACAAGTGTATCATCTCCCCATTTATGCTTAAAAACTAGATATACCTAGCAAATAAAGTCAAATCATCATATGGGGATATCTTATAAGATTGTGGAATGATTGATTAAATAGAGAAGAAGATTGAAGGATTCACAGATATTTAACAATACTAACCAAGAAATAAGATCAAACTACGAATGCCTTTCCAAGTAATGTTAAGTACGAATGTGCTACGAGACTAATCGCAAGATAAGTTAGCAAAACGAGAAGTTTTAGAGAAATAAACACGTCAAACGACTCTAAAAATGAGCATATTAATGACAATATTATGCGTTTATCACTTAGCAAAGTCCCACATGCCCATGTCATATATGAAATTATTAACTTTAAACACATGGCAGTCCAGATCATCAATTCCCAACCTAGACAACAAAGTTGAGTTACCAAATCACTTGTAAAAAGAACACAGCCTAATATATTTTACAAATTTTCTTGTTAAGGCACTCTGTAGCCTCCAAATTTGAAAGAGTGTACCATGTTTCTTTCAAATTAAGAAATAAGTTTAAAAGAAGCTCCTATGAAGTGACTACAATCTCCAAAGTGTCTTTACAAAATCTTGCAATAATCAAGAAAATACTACATCCTTTAAAATTGAAAAGGTTGGACGCATTATATTTCCTTTCGAAATGAGGAACCTAATGCTATTTTTCCTTTTAATTGATAAGATGTAAAGACATAAACACCATTAAACTTGGATTGAATTCATATGGTAAATGGTTTTGTTCTATGTATATACAAGACATCTCTCTTTCTCTCTCTCTCTCTCTCTCTCTCTCTCTCCCCCCTCCCCCCATTTATATTTTAAAGTGGAACCACAATTGTACCTTATCCATGCCATATATTAAATGTGAGGGCTCATTTCGTTTTCCCTTGAAGGATTTGAAAAAATATTTAGTACTTGTATTGAAATTCAAACACATGCACTTTAACGACAAGACAATTGTCTTAGTTGTTCAAGAACTACTGTGCATAATAATGTAGATACATAAAATGTGCTCCGGAGCCAATTACTAGTGGTGGGCATTCGATCTAATTCAATAGTTTTTAGACCATCTACGTCCAATCTGATCAAATGCCGGTTGTATAAGTTGGCATCCAATATGATCTGACATGCCCTTCCAATCCAATCTAATTAAATGCATGTTAGATTGGATTAGTTTCAATCCGATCCAATTAAATAAGAAAAAAAAAAGGGAAGCTTATATGGAAAATTGGTATTATACCTACTGGAAAATTTTGGCATCATCAGTGGGAAGAGGAATATAATTGTCGTGGTGGTAGTGCACTAGTGGTCGACAGCGGTGAAGGAAAAATTGAATGTTGAGTAGCTGGTGGTCGATGGGCATAGAGTTTTTAGATTTTGGCTTTTTACAATTATATTAAGACATCCTAAATTAAAAAACTCTTCTTTTTTACAAAGACATGCGAGACATTAAAAAAATTATATATATATATATACTAATTGGATCAGTTTTGATAGGTTTACACAGCCCCGAAAAACCGAAACCGATCCTATATCTTTTGGTTTCCTATAAGTGGATTAAATCCAAAAACTCTAGAAAATTTTATAGGTCAATTTGGTTGGTTCGGATCGAATCATACCCACCCGTACCAGTTACTATTTAATTGTGTCTTTGTACACAAGCTACAAAACTTGCGTCATACTATTTTCTAAGAAAAGGAAAAAGAAAACTTGAAAGCTAAGTTACGCTATTTTTGAACATTGGCTAGGATAAGTACCTGACTAACAAATTTGTTTAAAAATGTGTAGTTTGAAAATGATTAAAACAAAATTAATTACTATTAATATTAGTATTAGTATTTATATTTACAATTATACACTTGTAAAATATTCTTCTAAGTCGTCGTTGTGGCTGCTATCCCACAGGGCACCGCATAGAGGAGATCCTATATGCAAATTTAAATTTTCTTGTGAGGAGACTGAAGAGTATGTACATTAGATATTTGAAAAGAAAGTGGAAGAAAAGAGTGGAAGATACATGACACTCTTTATGTGGTCAAAACAACCTAAGGACTTAACTTACAACAATGTGTTTTCATGTTCTTGTCCTTAATTACTTTGAATTTCTCGTCCTTTTTCATTATCTAATGCAGAAGTATGTAAATTTAGTCATTTTGAATATAAAGTTACTAGTGCATTTAACATGGAAAAACAAGAAGCACACACTACAATGAATATCCGTGAAAAGCAAAATACACCTCAATGATCCTTTAGGCATCTAATTGAAATTTTTGTGTTTCCATGAATTTTGAATAGGGATTCCCCTTAATGTTCTTGCTTCTGGGACTTGCTTAAAACTTTGGTATGATGACTCATGTCAATTCTCATGGATAGAGGTGAGTAAACGTTGCACAAGAACTTGCAAGAGAAGGCACAAATATGTCAAAGCAGCAAGTTGTGATTCCCAGGGGAGTGGATATTATTTTGAACCTACTTGCTACTGCATTTACAAATGTTGATTTCTTGGAAGAGTAAACTGTGAAACCTTATATGAGTAATGTCTATTTATTAAGGAGATATTTTGAATTTGCACCACACATTTTGTGCGGTATTTTGTAGTTGCACCTCATTGTTAAAGAGATTTGTTATATGATGTTAATTTTTACACAAATTAATAGACGAAAATGCCCATAATGTATATATAACGTGAGTTGCACTGTGCTAAATTTATGAAAATCCCTACCAATTAGTGATGAAACAAACAAAAAGGATGAAATGAGCACTTAGTGAAATAAACATTGGTCGATCGATCGTCGTTGCATTGTTGTTTAGTTCAATTTGTTCACTCAACTTGTTGCAATCCTTAGCAATTTATCTCTCTAAAACCCTATATTTCTCATGGACTCCACGTCCTCTTCAACTCTCGCTTCAAATTTAGCTAAGTTGCATTCTCAATAAGTGCCACATTTGATCAATTTGTGCGTTAGAGATGAAAAGTTATAAATTTTGGAAGTTGGAAGTTGGAAGTTAGAGATGAAGAAAAGGATTATGTTTAGTTTATGGTTTTGTTTAGTTGTTTTGAGGCCTGAAACTGTGTCTAGGCCTTTGAGAGAAGTCTTGAGGAGAAGAGGTTAATTTTGGATTTTTGTTATTTTTTGTGCTTAATTGTGGTGCAATTTTGCCATTTGGAGTGTCCTTGATGCTAATTTTGAGTTAGTGTTATGGAATTTGATATCTTAATATTGAATTTGAAGTTTTAATTTGGAGTAATTATCTAAATTTGTAGTTTTAATTTGGTGTAATTATCTAAATTTGTAGTTTGAATTTGTGGTTAGTTTTCTTTTGCTCAATTGTGGAGTGATTTTGCTGTTTTTTACTACTTGAAATGTAAGTCAATGATAATTAAATAAGTCTTGTTTGTTACTTTGTGTTTGAAAAAAAAAATAAAAAATTAAAACTTAATTATAGCAGCATAAGTAATGGAACTGGAATGCTAATTAAAGATATATATATATATTTTTTTTGGTCAAATAATTAAAGAGTTTTACTTAACTAGTTTGTACAGCAATATAAGAAGATTGGGCTGGGCTAGCTATATGGGTTTATTAACTGACACTATGGCTTGAAGGGTACCAATATAGTATAGTTAGCAACATAAGGTAAAAATAAAAATTAATGGGCTTGTTTTATAAAATTGGGCTAACTTAAATAAATGGACGCAATAGATTTACAAAATAAAATAAGCTAGGCTGCCTTTAAATACAACTACTAGCCCACAATTTAATTATTTTTTAAAAACTATTTGTTAAAACCCAAAAGTTGTATAACCCCAAAAAATATGATGTATATGTGCGCGCATTTCATCTACGATAATTTTGATGATGTTATAGAGTATAACATCTTAACTAAATTTTATCAAAATATATAACAATTTATCTCTTGAAAAAAGAAGCTGCCCCCATGGCTTTAAAGAAGGATATTAAAAAGGTCTCACCTATATATATACATTCATTACTTTTTAAACTAGTGTAAATTATTTATTGAATAACTATAAGAATGAGGGAGCAAATTAGTGGTAAAGACGTCTACTTTGATATGGGAGATCCCGAGTTTGAGTTTCATCGATAGTAGGTTGGATTTTGCTTTTTTAAAAAAATAAAAATAAAAATAAATAAACTAATTAGTAGAAGATCCAAATGACGGAAAAGGTGTTTAACAACTTCCCTCTTTGTAATATGAACTATGAACTTAGGCATCGTTTGATTCGGGTATTAGGGTCAGTGGGATTAATAATACCAGTACGTATTAATAGTACTGGACTATTAATCCTGGTATTAATTTAATACCAATACCTTGTTTGATTCCTGCAGTACTAATACTAGGATATCTCATGCTGATGTTAATACCATGTTTGATTCTGTAACTCGTATACGGGATTATATATTGGACTAACAAAATAAAAAAAAAAAATTTAAAATTTTAAAAACAATTTAAAAAAAAAAAATTATATATTTTTTAAAAAAAAATAAATTTAAATAATAATAATATAGTAGTAGTGGCATTTTTGAAAATATATGGTTCATTTTTCTTAATCCTGGATAAACAATACCACCTCCCCCCTAATATTAAATTATACCACAAAGAGTGGTATTAAGTTAGTACCGGTATTAGTAATCACAGCACATTTGTGCGAATCAAACAATGTATTATAAAAAAAATGGTATTAACAATCCCATCCCACTTTTTAATACCCAAATCAAACGAGGCCTTAGGTTTTAATTCGTAGGCTCTTAATGATTGCCCAACCCATAGCAAATTTAATCACCAATTTTATTTGTTTAAGGAAAACAGATTTATGAATCTATCAACATCGACGCGCACCAACATCTTAACTTGATTGATAAGTCAGGTGCTCGCGCAACTAAATGTCAATTCATAGATGTTATTTTCACAATTCTTAACTCAAAATATTACAAATCACAACAAAACGGATTATCAAATGACACCTTGAAACTTCAACATATGCAATTAAGAAAGCACATATTGAATGTTATATATGTCAGTAAATGCATCTTAAATGTGTTATTCCATTAAAGATATCATAAATGTACAAATATTAATCTATAAATAGGACTATAGGATCAAAATAGGTTATATATTGAATATTATACACGAAAGAAATTAACCACCAAGTTGGAGCCTCAACATTATTTGTGGTACAGATGGCGAATATTTCTGCGATTACCTTATGTTTTCTAATGTTCCTTCTTGTTATCCTATCAGGTACAAATTCTAATTGTAGAGATTCAATTTAAATATTGTAAGGTTTTTTTTAATTAATTTAGGTATCTATACTATCTCTAAAGCATGAGAAAGACTTTTAATTTTGGTATGTCTTTGAATTACAAAATTATTTTTCACACTTATAAATTAAAACTTTAGTAATGTTTGAAAGAGATACTTGAATGGATGACCTTAAATCTGAATAACACATGTTATCATTCGACCAAATTATATCATTTGATGTATTACTATTTTGTTTTGAGAATATATACGTAACGTCAATTCTTTTAATTATTATATTACAAACACGTAGAGTAGGGCTGGCAATTCGGGATTGTGTGTCATATTCGAGTCGTGTGTCAACACACATGTTAATCAATATTAGTCCTAAACACAACCTGTTTAACTAATCGTGTTATTTATGTTAACTCAAATACGTCCTGTTCATTTTACAGGTTATACAACACTACCTGATTAACCCCTTTAATAAACGTGTCATGTTAAAAGACACGACATGATTAAGCTATTAAGATAATAATGACAATTAAGTCTCATGTGAAATCAATTAACTTGTCTTATAATAGTTTTAAATTTTTAATAAGTAATAACAATAAGTATAATCTTATACCAAAATTAATTATTTAATCAAAATAATATGATACTAATAATAATAACATATAGTCAAAATAAAATAGATAGCATTCCATCACCCAAGTAAAAACAAAAAAAATTTACTAGTTTATCCATCATCAAAAACACAAAAACTATTATCTACTACCAATAATCAAAATGAGGATATAATTGTCCAAGCAAGATGTCAAAATAAAAAAAAATATATATATATGGCTGCAAAAATAATTGTGTTAATTGCGTATTAATTTCAAATTAGTAAATTAACCCGAAGCACGAAAAGCGTTAAATTTGTATTGGATTGGTGTGTCGAGTCAAATATTACCGACCCTAACCTAGAGTGATCTATGAGCGTGGTTAGCTAATTATGCTACATATTATCTTTCTCTTAAACAAAGAGTCCATGTTCTGACGTAAAATATTGTACCCGTTTATTGACGCCGCTTGAATAACGCGCTTCGATGTAGCCCAAGTGCAGGCACGTCAAGTTGTAATATAGTCTCGGAAGTCCGAGTGTCGAACCACAGGGATAAGTGAAAAGGAATGGAATGGATTACAGATTTTACGGCTTTCAGATTTGTGTGAGTTGGATTTGTTGTAAAACAACGTAAATGTAAAACAGTTGGGAAAATTAATAAAAAGCACTAAGGTATGGGGAGGTTAGTTACCATTTAAGAGATAGTGATCACTAGCTCATACAAAGATTTCAACACAAGGTTTCTCAAGATATGGGGAATGTTGGTGTTTCTCTCAATAGCATAGGGTGCGACGCTAGGCGACTCATTCCCGGGTTGAATCTATATCAAGAAAGAGACAAACGACATTCCACCAAAAAGACGAGGTTATCATTCCTACCTCTTAGCTACGGGTGTGAAGCAAGGCAACCCATTCCCAATGAAGCTAATCCGAGATAGATATGACAAACTCATCATAAAAGGATTTAACATAAAGCAAGTGTGTGAAATCTCATGATTTAAAGAATGAAAATTATAAAGTGAATCCTATCAATGAAACGGAATGAAGTTTATGGGATAAATTTGTCATCTCATCATTTGTCACTTATGGTAAAAAATAAAGAGTCTAAGTATCACATATAGTGTAAGAAGCACTCAATATATCAAGAAATGAATCGAAGATAAGCTAAACAAATTTATAATCCATCTATGGAGTTTTATGAACTATTTATAATTTCTACAAAAAGGACAAACACTCCATGAATGGGGGAAAAAGACTACAAGCTTTCTAGAACCATATAAATATGTTGTATGTTCATTAACAACCAAGAACTAAATATACAAGGCGTATAAAGTCTTACCTTAATATGAAAATAACTAGAAAGCTTGAAAGAATGGATGATATGATGAAGCAAAGGATTCATAAACATTTATCAAACTTTAAACATGGATTGAGCCATTAATCACCAAAAATCATATCGCAATCAACCTCCGTAACCTTAGTAATAGACTACTCCATAATAGATGCAAAAACAAATATTATAGAAGAAGAAATCATTCTTACAAATCAAAAACTTACAATGGAGAAAATGAAGAACAATGAACAAATAACTCTCCCTTCTCTCTAGAACTTTAAGTGTGTAGAACAAGATAAGATCTATCTACCCCTTTGCTTAGGCTAAAAACTAGCCAAAGAAGTACAAAAACTAATAAAATAAACAAGGAAAAAGTATCTAGGAACCAAAACCCCCGAAATAAGGCTAAAAGCAGTAGTTGGTGGCTGTCCCCGCCAGGCCATGATCGATCATGGCCAACCCATGATCGATCATGGGGTGCTCTGCCTCAATACCATTTGTACCATGATCGATCATGGAATGACCATGATCGATCATGCTTCTGCAGATCCCTTCAAATCAGCATTTTTGTAGCTTTTGGCTAGCACTTGATCAATTCCTCGACGGCCATTGCATCCTATGCCTATAAGCACATAAAAACACAACAAGAACACACCTAGCGGGACAGAATTAGAGACAAACTCGCTAAGACACTAGTTTCGAGATAAGCAGGTAATGAGGAAGAATTAAAGCAACAAACGTGTCAAGCGACTCCGGGAAGGAGCTTAAACATGACAATATTATGCATTTATCAACTCCCCTCAACTTATCTCTTGCTAGTCCCTTAGCAAGACAAAAATATATATAATTACAAAAAAGAAAATGCTATACAAAAAGTTGTTAACTTCTAAGTTCCCAAAGAAGACGAGTTGCATCTCGCGAAGGCTTTCAGAAATGATACCTACAAACATTAGAAGTATGATCATGATGAATGACGAGAATGAAGATTCAAGTTTCAATTTGCAAAGCAAGAGGCATTACTATCAATTTTCCAGAAATATGGACTTTTGAATGATGATCTAATTCACCTATCTCCTTTAGAACACACTCCCATATTCTCCAATGCTCACATACTAGACTTCGATTCAAACAATTCAATAGAAACACAAAGAGTCATAATCATTCAAGAAGGAAGAGAGAACTTTTTCAAAAACAAAAGCTCCAAGATTTGCCGATTCTAAGCACTTTCTTTATCTTTTTCTTGGAAATTTTTGCTAAATTAGATCAGGGCGGTTTTCATCTCTATGGGGGGCAGCGGTCTCACTTAAGAAATTTTCATAACTTGCTCATTCATTGGAGCTCGAAAGAAGCTATTCACCCTTTCCCATATGGTAACCTATACCCATCCATAATATTAGACAAAGAGACTTAAGATTTAGTCAAGTGAAGCTTTAAGTCAATATTAGGATAAAAGTCATCCAAGTTATCAAAGTGCTATGCTTTTGTCATCTCATTGGAGGATCTTTTCGAAAGAGCTTCCATTATTTTTGAACAAAAATTTATCTTGTCTCAATGAAAATATATCTAAGTGTTATTACCGAATTGGAAACAACCGAAGCAATCTAGCATGTGGAACATGAGAATATAACGGGATATGAGACTAAGTGGAGCAAGGCAATTTAGCTTATCATTCAAATTCCTATCTAGATCAAAGAATTCAAGCCAAAAGCTAATGAAACAGTAGTCTTCATTTAAACAAAAACTCAATCAATCATCAATTTTCAAACTTCTCAAAAAAAAAAAGAACACATCTCTTCAACTCATGGAACTAAACAATAGCAAGCCAAAACAAAATAATCACAAAATAACACCCCCCTCCATTTGAAAGAAACATTGTCCTCAATGGAAAGAGAACAATAAAATGCACGGAATGGCTACTTTGGCTTTGCTTTTCATGAGAAAAAAATAAGAGATAAACAACAACTATACACGAAACGGGTTAGAATTAGAATCTAAAAGCAAAAGCCATAACATTCAACCATTAAAACCAAGTTCTAAAGTTAACATCATGTCTGAAATCTAATACAACCCAAAAGAAATAAAATAAAACTAAGCATAAATAAAAGTACTTAAAGAGTTTCCAGGATTAGCAAATATCGTCACATGTCGGGAGGTGGGGGTGGGGGAAAACGACCATAGAACGCTTCGAACTGCTGGCGTATGAACTCCTGCTGGGTAGCCATCTGTGCCTGAACTCTAGCCTCAACTTGGGTTGCTATGTCTGCCTCCAAATGATCCTATCGCAGCACCATGATCTCTACCCTCTCGTTTATGCTAGCGAACCCAGTCTGCATCAACGCTGTAACACCCCATTCTTTCGTTTCCTCGTAGTTGCTTTCATTCGTTTGCTTAATTCACCTCGGTGTGGTGAATTTCTCGTTCGGAGAGCCTCATAATGTTCTATCACTCCTTATTGGTCATATTAGCCTCCTTACACTCACTTGATTGTTCATTTAGTGATTCGAGTGGTTCGGATCAAAATCGAGGCGACAATCGCGTGTTTCGTCTTTTCGCGATTCGTCAATTTTTGGCCAACTTTAAAAGGCCATAACTTCTTCATTCGATGTCCAAACGACTCCCCGTTTGTGGCCATGTCTTCATTTCTTTTTCCTCTACAACTTTTGTGTTTTGACCGAGTCGAGATTCGGCAGTTTCGAGGTCCGTTTTGGGCTCAGAAAGTTATTTGCTATTGCAGTTTCTTCCATGATCGATCATGGAAGTGACATGATCGATCATGGTCCTCCATAGAGTTCCAGAATGGTTCATGATCGATCATGGGGGACCCATGATCGATCATGGTTCACCTGTAAGTCGATTTTGAGCGTTTTTAACCCGTTTTTAAGCCATTTAACACCCCAAACTCTACATTTTCGAAACCACAACATCAAGGGGAGTGAGGGAGAGACTTGAGGGAGATCTAGAGAGAGAGAGACTAGATATTCCATATATCTCTCATTCTTTCCAAGAATTGAGTTCCAAAACACCTCATATGTCACTATTCATCGTCTTCCACCTCCGTCTTCGCGCATGGAACCAAGAGGCGAGCTTGGGTCTTGGTGATACGACATCTACGCATCTTCAACACCTCGATTAAGCTTCAATCAGGTGGGAAAACTAGTATAAAACTTCTTTTACAAACCTTTACTTGTTGTATTAGCGATTTGTATCCAAATTGGGATTTTCTACAAAAACCCTAGGTTGTATGCATGTTCATGGGGTTGGGCTAGATTAATCTTCGATTGGCGTTAGATATTGATGGGTTCTTGCATCTATTAAAAATTTTGAGCATTTAACCCATGTTTTGACTTATATATGATATGATTCATCAAGACCCATCTCATACATGCATGTTAAGCCTAGGAATTTTGGGGTTTTGGGAATTGAGTGTGTTTGATGGTTATATTATCACACATATACCATGAATGATCATTTCTTACCATGCTATGAACCTTATTATCTCATATGGATCTTATACCCACATGATAGCCTAAGGTATGAACTAGGCTAAAGGAGATTTCGGGATTTGTGATTGGATTGGGGTTAGTTTTGAGTTATAAGGGGTAGATATATGTAGATATGCCCCTAGTTGTAAGTATAGAACATTATCCTCGAATTTGTACTAGAAACCCACTTAGATGGGAAAGATACACGCTAATCCTTGAGACTAGTGTCCTGTATGGACCTTATTAGCTATAGTTAAGAGAGTACACCTACGATATACTCTAGGAGTGTAATAACTATAACTTGGTGGGGCATGGGTTGCCTTGACTGTGAGTATATATGGCTAGGAGAGCCATAATTATATACCGGTTGAATTAGAACCACAATAATAAATGCTTGGCTGGCTAGAATGACACGAGAACCCTCATAAGTGGTAGACGGTCTTGGTTTTATACAATTGATGCTTTAGACATTGGGAAATGTCGAATATGACCTAATTGGCTATAAGGCCATGGAATACAAACGTGATAGTGATGCTATCGATAACGATGATTATGTAATGATGACAATTGTGTGATTATATATATATACATATTGTTAGCCATACGTGTGATGGATGATTGATGATTGTATACACTGATACGTGAGGAATTGAGATATTCCTGTTGTTGCGATCACACGTATGGGCTGGATATGATGATGTACCGAGCACCGGGTAGCTCCCCGTGACTCGAAGGAGGGCCGCCTATTGCCGCCCGTGGGTGAAAAGGCCCTAAACCGTGCACGGGGAAAATGAAGTCGGTGACTCCGCCGGTGGTTGTGTGTGTCCACAAAGGAGAGCCCACTCTAGGTATCTTGCCTTCCGACAGGACTAAGTGTTCTCGGTTAGATGAGTTTCCCCGGCAAGCGGAGCAAGTCCTGTGTGCCACTACGTTCCTAATGGTGAGTTTCCCGGGAAGTAGTTGGGCTACTAATGGTCATTACCCTGCTAGGGTATCGCCTGGTGTAGTTCTTTCCGGAGTGTCGAGATGGCTTGTATGAGGTGTTCTCCTCGTTAACTATTCGGAGTGTCATTCCTGGGAAAATGTCTTGAGGGTTATCTCCGAATGACCTATTTGGAGAACCAAGTCCCTGAGCCACTCTCCACTCGGAGGAGACATGGACAAGAGCCTCGGAGTCTTCGGGATCCGTTGTTCTAGGCCTGGACTGACCGCGGGGTGAAACTGAGGCATTATGCTGGAGACGTGATACGAGAGCTATTGTGAGATTGTTGATTATGTTATTGTTATTGTATCGTATCGTATCGTATCATGTCTCGTATAAATTTATGTATGTTACCTTGGTTATGATATAAATGATGTAGAGACACAGGCGAACAATATTAGACGGACAAGGTACACATAGAGGACTATCAAGCATTCCATATTGTATTATATATAAAGTGGAAAGACATGATAACTGGGAGTCTTAGATATATAATGTGGGCGTGGGAGTAAGTGTGATTCATGAGACTTGATAGCCGGATCATAATGAACCTAAAGCACTAATAATTGAAGGGAAATCATAATTAATGAAATAGCCTATTGAGAGAACGTCGTAATATGACGCTTAGATGAATGATCTTGAGCTAAAAGCTTATTAGTTGGCCAAGTATACGATTCATAATAAATTATAATTAAAGTGGAAACAACCAATACTTGGCCTATAACTACTGACCTTCGATGTAGGCACGGGTAGCCGATATAAGCTATAGAACTGATCCGCTAAGGAGTGACGAACCTTAGAAAGCTAGCATTAGAACGAAATGACTTTGGATTGGTGATTTCTTAGTAATGTGGGGAATGCGTGAGAGGTTCAATTATGGGATATTTACTGTTGTGGTCGGTTAGTTGGGTAGTTAGTATCTAATGACTAGGATAGGAATCCTAGTAGGTTCGTATGCATGTGGATGTAGGTTGCATTGCATTGCACGGTTTTCAAACCATTGCATATGAGTAAAACAAATATTTTCTATATGTATATAGTTTCCACTGAGCCCGGATTTGGCTCATTCCGTCCTTTCCCCAGTTTTGCAGGTCGGCCTTCGGGATTGGCGCGTGGTAATCGTCTATAGAGCCTCTGGTGTCCATTACCTTTTGTAGTCCTTGAGTTAAGGACTAAGTTATATGTATAACCTTTTGAGTTTGTTGTATAATTATGTATAGACTTTGATTTGATAAACAATTCGCTTTGTAAACTTATATTGATGGTTTTCATATGTGGAGTTGTTTTAAATGTGATTTGGTGTGATTCCACTTGTATGGAACATGGTTTTAAATGTTACAGGAAGGTTTATTAATGAAATGAACTCCACATGCCAAAGTTTTCTAAATCAGTACTTCTAAAGATCATGCTTTTATTAAAGTAAAGTTTTTAAAAGTTATGGATTGTTTTAATTTAAACCCGCCGTCGCGTACGACACCGTGATTAACCGAGTCCCGGAGGTGAAAATCTCGGAATGGGGTTCGGGGCGTCACAAACGCAGTCATCTGCTCAAACTGCTTTCTCATGAACTCCCTATTGTCATCTACCAGCCCAGAACTTTCTCTTCTTCTACGCCTCGACGAACCCGGGAGGTCTGCTCCTGCTTCCTCTGCCCCTTCTTCTTCGTCATCACCCGGTGGTGGTGCAGCCGTGGAAGAACTCGGCCGGTTCCTCAATTGACCAGCGGCTCGAGTTTGGGTAGATCAGTGAAGTGGTGCTCGAGGCATTTTCTTCACATCCTCATCTCTCTCAATTACCCCCGCTCGCAAACATACCTTAATGATCAAAGACCCAAATTTGATTGTTTCATTGTGGGCGACCAAGTCTATGATTCTAGCAATTCGCCCAATGATGTGACGAAGCAAACAACAACGCTTGTTCGTTGATATGGCGTAAAGTACATACGCTTGAGACGGGTAAAGGTGTTGGGTATGCGAGGTCGGGTCCAAAGCGTTGGCAATTACTAGCCAAAGAGTCCTAAAGCCCTCAAGTATGTTGTTCTTATCCAATTGGTTCCCAATCCATTCCCTCGGTTCACCTGTTAGAAATGTGGCTAAATCATTAGTCGACGGTTCTACATAGTTGGTACCATCTGAATAAGGGAGGTCATGAGCATTGGGTGGTAAGGCCGGGATTCCCGTAATCTCACTCAACACCTCGAGGTTAAAATGAAACGTTTTGCCTCGAACATGAGCAACATATGTATATGATGTATTTGGAACTTGGATTAAACTTGCGACAAATTCACGACAAATGGTGAGATTACATTGAGTACCTTATTCACGTAAGTAATTAATCCACTCCGGATATCGCTCAAACGCTGCTCGTTGAGGGAAATCTCCAGCGTACTGATGTAGACCGGCCTCTCTATCACCACCGTCCTCGTCTTGAAGGTGTAATCCCACCAATCAAATTCTTGGCGGCTTCGAAATCCGCGATAGCCACCCCTTGCGGCTTGAATGACTAGCGGCTTAGTGGGAGGGTGAGAGGAAGCCATATAAGAGTAATGTGATGCTTTAGACTAGGGAGAGATGATAAATTTCGAAATTTGGGTTGATAGGGCTCGAAATTGGTGAGGAGAGAGGGAAAAGAGGGTTTTGAGAAGGTTTGATGATTGGGGTTCGAAATTGAGAGATTTGATGGTTGATTCTAGGTGGGGAAGGATGGAAATGGTGTTTGGGGAAGGTTTGGGATCAATGGGGGAAGAGGGACTAGGGTTTGGAGAGGATTTGGGAGAAGGAGAAGTGAGAAATGGGGGTTTAGAAACGGCTCCCCTGTTTTATTACGAGACCATGATCGATCATGGTTAACCCATGATCGATCATGGGTCATTCTGCCCAACTGATCTTTGTACAATGATCGATCATGGTAATACCATGATCGATCATGCTGCCTTCTGCCCAAATGCCTTTTCCCCCATGATCGATCGTGGAATCCCATGATCGATCATGCTTCTGACTGCTTAAGAAAAATTTTCCACCATGATCGATCATGGGTAGGGCATGATCGATCATGGACCAATCTGCCAGAAAAAATTTTCTTTGCCCTCTTTGCTCTAAAACACCTTATTGCTCCCCTCAACTTGATCCGTTCAAACTTAATGACACCCGAATCTCCGATGACAATTCCTGAAACTCAAAAATACTAACAAAAAACATTATTTACAAAATCGATCCATGCCTTTTAGGCATAAGTCGGGTCTTCGAGAGGGGTGGACTCCTCTCGAGGTGGGAATTCCAAAAACGGCTTAAGGCGTTGTCCATTCACCTTGAAAACGTAGCCAATTTTGGGATCCTCAACATTCACAGCCCCAAAAGGAAATACATGACGGACAATGTAGGGACTGGTCCAACGAGATTTTAACTTTCCCGGAAAGAGATGCAGACGAGTATCATAAACAAGAACTTTGTGCCCAAGGTTGAATTCTTTTCTCAAAATGGATTTATCATGAAAATTTTTGGCACGTTCCTTGCTTATCTTTGCATTGTCATAAGCATCTCTTCTTAATTCCTCAATTTCATCTACTTGCAACTTACGGTCAAGCCCGACTTTTTTCAAATCACAGTTAACCATCTTAGTTGCCCAGTATGATTTGTGTTCCAACTCTTCTGGCAAATGACATGTTTTTCCGTACACAATGTGATAAGGAGACATATCTAGAGTTGTTTTATACGTAGTATGGTAAGCCCAAAGTGCATCGGTCAGTCTTAACGACCAATCCTTGCGGTTCGGGTTTACCATTTTCTCTAGAATCTGTTTGATCTCCCTATTTGCCAACTCGGCTTGACCATTAGTTTGAGGATGATAAGCGAGCGATACTTTGTGGTTTACACCATACTTTTGCATTAATGATTGAAATGGTCTGTTGCAAAAGTGAGTACCGCCATCGCTTATTATTGCCTTGGGAGTGCCAAAACGTGCAAGAATGTGTTCTTTCAGAAATCGGATCACCACTTTGTGATCATTTTTCTTGCACGCTTGGGCTTCCACCCATTTTGAAACATAATCTACGGCAACTAAAATGTAAAGATTACCGTAGGAGGATGGGAACGGTCCCATAAAATCGATGCCCCAGCAATCAAAGATTTCTATCATCAGGATTGGGTTAAGTGGCATCATATTCCTCTTGGAGATTCCTCCAAGCATTTGGCATCTTTGGCATGTCTTGCAAAAGCGTTGTGCGTCCTTAAAAAGCGACGGCTAATACAATCCACTTTGCAAAATCTTCGCGGTGGTCTTCTTTGCGGAGAAGTGTCCTCCGCAAGCCTCAGAATGACAGAAGGATAGAGCTCTCTCCACTTCTTACTCTGGGATGCACCGCCGGATAATCTGATCCGCACAATACTTAAACAGGTACGGTTCATCCCAATACAATCGACCCACTTCGCTCAAAAACCTTTTTCTGACTTGTGCGTCCCATGACTTTGGTATCTTGTCAGTTACAAGATAATTTACAATGTTTGCATACCATGGGAGCATCGAGATTGCCAATAATTGCTCATCTAGAAACGAATCTTGGATCGAACTTTCTTCAATGTTGTTCGTAAAAGTGAGTCGAGACAGATGATCGGCCACCACATTTTCGACTCCTCTTTTTGTCCTTGATGCTTAAATGGAATTCTTGCAATAAAAGTATCCACCTCAGAAGCCGCGGCTTGGTATCTTTCTTTATGAATAGGTACTTCAACGCCGCGTGATCCGTGAAAATCACAATTGGCGATCCTATCAAATAGGATCGAAACTTGTCTAGGGCGAAGACAGTTGATAGAAGCTCTTTCTCTGTCGTGGTGTAATTCATTTGCGATTCATTCAAGGTCCTACTTGCATAGTATATCACACCCGGTTTCTTGTCTTTCCGTTGACCAAAAACCGCTCCCACCGCATAGTCACTTGCGTCGCACATGAGCTCGAATGGCAAGCTCCAGTCCGGTGTCTGCATAATCGGCGCAGTAGTAGCATATGCTTCAGAGAGACGAAGGCTTCCTCGCATTTGGCATCCCACTCAAAGGGTGCATCCTTGAGAAGTTGATTACACATCGGCTTGGAAATGGAACTGAAGTTCTTGATAAACCTCCTATAAAACCCGGCATGTCCCAGAAAGGATCGGACATCTTTGACATTTTTGGGTGTAGGAAGTTTGGCAATCAATTCGATTTTGGCTTTATCCATCTCGATTCCTTCTGAAGAAATGATGTGCCCCAAAATAATTCCCTTGGTAACCATAAAATGGCACTTCTCCCAATTCAATACCAATTGTTTTTCCATGCATCTTCCCAAGACCTGTTCCAGGTTAGTCAAGCAGTTGTCGAATGACTTACCATAGACGGTAAAGTCATCCATAAAAACTTCCAAAGTCCTTTCCACCATATCGCTAAAAATACTTAGCATGCGCCGTTGAAAGTGGCCGGTGCATTACATAAACCAAAAGGCATTCTTCGATATGCGAAGGTGCCAAAAGGACATGTAAAGGTGGTCTTTTCTTGATCATCTAGGTCAATCTCAATTTGATTGTACCCGAAAAAACCATCGATGAACGAGTAATATTCATGGCTCGCTACCCTTTCTAGAGTTTGATCCAAAAAGGGGAGTGGGAAATGATCTTTACGAGTTGCCTCATTGAGTTTACGGTAGTCAATACACATTCGCCACCCGATGGTGACTCTTTGTGGAATTAACTCGTTTGATTCGTTCTTGACTACCGTAAGACCCGATTTTTTTGGTACCACTTGAGTTGGACTAACCCATTTACTATCCGAGATTGGATAAATGATCTTTGCATCCAACAATTTCAACACCTCGTTCCTAACCACTTCTTGCATGTTAGGATTCAACCGGCGTTGAAATTGCCTTGATGTTTTTGCCCCATCCTCCAAGTGAATTTTATGTGTACAAATCAATGGGCTTATTCCTTGGAGGTCGGCAAGAGTCCAACTGTGAACACCCCACCCAATCCACGATCCACGACCCTCGTGCGAATACTGATTTTCTTTTAAAATAATCATCTTGCATTTAATCATGAGTCATCATGCATGTAGAAGACTGATAGGAAAGACTCCAATTCCGGACGCGTTGGGAGTCGAAGATAACCTTTGTTGCCTCTGCGCTTACTAGTCGAAGATAACCATACGCGTTGGTTTTTTCCGAGTGTTTTTGCGCACATTTTTGTGAGCCAGCCGCACCCACCAGCTGCACACCCAACCGTACGGCTACCTGCCAACCGTACGGTTGGCACCTCCTAACCGCACCCCCCAGCCGCACGCCCAACTGTACGGCTACCTGCCAACCGTACAGTTGGCACACCCCTATCGCACGCCCTAGCCGCACCCCATGCGGCTACCCCCTGCGGTTGGACTATTTTGGAGCGTTTTTTGGCGGAATTTTAGCTATAAATAAGACCATTGGGATCCCATTTAGAAAAGAATCAACATTTGAATAGTATTTATTAGTAAGTAGGAACTCTGTCAAAGTCTTTAGAGATTCAGTTTTAGAGAATTTCTGAGAGAAAGTTAGTAAGAGAAAAGGGTAGTGAGAGGAAGTTAGTGAGAGAAAGCTTTAGAGAGAGAGTTCTAGAGAGAGAAGGAGGCAAGGCAACAAGGCAAGGTTCTTATTTCTTCAGGCGCGTCAGGTACGTTATTCTGTCACTCTACTAATTTTAATACCGCATTTGAATTCAATTTTAATACAGAAAGTTAGATAACTTGCAAAGAAGTTCACTGTTTTCTAAACTAGTCCATTCTAAGTTTTACAAGAAATCTAAAATCCGTTTTGACACGTTTTCAAAACAAACCAAAAATACAAAAACAGTTTCCAAAAGAAAGGAACTATGAGACTCTGATTTCATTCTACGAATGAATACGTAGGCGCTCGCAAAGCTCGAGTCTGATTTCAAAATATTGTTTTAAAACTAAATTTATCCGGAAAGGACTGTTCTGAAAACCATTCAAACTACTTGCAAGATATCTAAAATAGGAATTAGATACATGATCCATTAAGAGACCGAAAGGAAAAATTGGGTGCCTAACACCTTCCCAATTCGTAACGTAGTTCCCGAACCCTAGCAAAGTATATTTTAAACTCTGGTTTCAAACATAGGAAAGATAATTCGTTTTCGAATTGTCCTTCGTACGATCTTTTGTTTGTTTTCTCGTAAAACAAACTGGCGACTCTATAAAACACGTTTTTCAAAGAAAATCGAGAACGAGGATGCCTCTCGGGTTGCGGGTCTGGATTCTCACAGTGGCGACTCTGCTGGGGATGTTCGAGAACTAAGCTCTAATATAATGGATCATATATTTAATTCCTGTTATTTATTAGGTATAGGTCTTGCAAGCCTTAGTCCTAGGATAACATAGAAGCGATATAGGTGGATACCCTGATGCCTTTATTTGCTAATTATGTGAGGAAAATCTTTTTCGTAATTAAAATTTTGTAAAATACCATAACAAACTCTAAAGCATCGATCAATAATGAACCGCCAGATTGTTATTTTGCACGAACTCACGCCTTATCATGCATTTTCGCGAGTGTGAATTTACCCTATCAACCTCGGGACCAGAGTCGTGACTAGGCCGCGGACTTACGGGTCTGCACTAGCCAAAAGCGCCTGGGACCACTCTCCTTGGCCAAGTACTTACCGAGGTATATAGAGTGACGAGAACACTCACGTACCCGGATGTATATCAAGAGGTCCTTACACGTACCTGAGCTCTTGAGGTATATCGTAAGACCTGCCAAATAGGAGAGAGCCTTAAACCTTACCCTCTTCAGCCACGCTTGCATGTAGGGGAGTCAGCTTAGAACACAAGATTTATGCATTGTTTTAATGACCAACAGTCGTGAGAATCTAGTGAGCGGAAGCCCTGATTCAATGAACAAAGCAACTCATGAGGAGAGAACTTCCCGAATTTTTAAAATGATTTTCCCGAAAACTCTTTTTCAAAATGATTTTCCAAAATTATGGACGGTCAGGGAACCCATGGAATTCTATTCCTACCCTACCGATATATGGGGCTCTCAAGTTGTCGCCGTTGGTCTGTTTTCGATCTCACCTAAAGGAAAACTTTTTGTGTGTTTACTTTTGTCCCGATCGATATATTTCTGGATAAAGTCCGGCAATTTCTAAATGATATATTGTTGTTATTTTCCGGGAATATGCGCGGTCGAATTTGTCCTTTTTTTCCGGCGTCAGATATTCATCTTGGCCTCTGTGTGGGCTGGAAGAGATAGCACCGGGAGACTTGTCAGACCAGATTCCTCTGAAAACATGGACCAGAATACCCCGAACCGGAATGTGAACAACCAATTGAACAATGCAGCGGATCCGCCGCCCGGTCCTTTTTACCCAAACCCGGGAATGCCTCAAAATAATACTATTGGGGGTCAGCCGCTACTTCACACTTCGCCTCTGAATATTGACCCAAACCTAGCCAGCTCGAGTGGAAATGTGAATGTTCCGTTACCAAACCCCGAAGATATGTATCGGATGTTGATGAATTTGAACCAAAGTATGGCCATGTTATTAAGTGACAATAAAAATACTCGTGCCAAGCTGGACGAGTTGGCTAAAGGGCGCATGACAGAACCACCAAGAGAAACTCCGGTTATTCTACCACCACCACCGCCACTCTCAGTTCATACCGAAGTACCGCCACCGTATGAACAATTGAACTAACCCAAACCCATGCATGATCCGGTCGGTAATTGGTTACAACAGGACCCGACCAATCAAGCCCCTCCACAGATGCAACCGATCCATGAACCGTACCACGATCCGTATTATGATCCAATAAGAAGGCCCATGAGTATCCAAGGGGAGGGCCCCACACCAATAGAAACTTACCGGGGGGATAAAGACCTGTTTGAGCTTAAGGAGCAGTTGAAAGCACTTACCCAAAAAGTAGCGGAAAGTTCGAACGATTTAACCCAGATGAACAGCTACAACTTATACCCTGAGGCTCATTATCCAGTAGGCTTTAAAATGCCTTCCATTCCAAAGTTTACAGGAACTACACCACCGGAGCTCCATCTGAAATCCTATGTCCGTTCAATGAGAATTTATGATCTCGGTGAGGCTGAATTAGCCAATTCCTTTCATCTCACTTTGGCAGGACCATCCCAGAGTTGGTTTTTGAATCTTGAAAAGCATCGTGTCAGATCATGGTTCGCCATTGTCCAAGAGTTTGTGTCACAATACAAGACTAATGAGGAACTTAAAGTTACAAGGAAACATCTGGAAATGGCTAAGCAAAAGGAGAATGAGAGTATTAGTGAGTTTGTTACAAGATGGAGGGAATTGGCAGCCCAAATGGTGGAGAGCCTAGATGAAGAGGAACAACTAGGAATGATCGTGAAGAATTGAAAACCAGATATTTGGACTCAAATGGGAGACCAGTTCTTTAGTAGGTTCAAGGCCCTACTCCATGTTGGCAATGAAATTGAGGAGGAATTGGCCAAGCAGGGTGAAATCAAGAAGTTCGCCTCGCAATACAAAAAGACTTCCACGTCTGCCATCAATCCAGTCACATCTTCTGGGTCCTATGGTAGGGGATATTCCAACAACCCCTATGGTCAAAACTCTGTGAAAAACATTGGGGATTATCCTACACTAGGGTATCGTAACAACAACAACAACAACAATCCCAGGACATTTGATATGAATCACTCACGAGATAGACACTTTTTGCAATTACTGGGACCGTTGGGAAGGGTTTTCGAACAATTGAAAGAAGCTGGGATTATGTATCCCATGAATCCGAGGCCATTACCACAACAAATACCACCTCACTGGAACATGAATGAACATTGCGAATACCACCAATGTTTCGGACACACCACCGACAGTTGTATGGCCCTGCGGCATGCTATCCAAAACTTGATTGATAGCAAAAGAATTCCTGATCCGTCAGCCCCGAATGTTGCAAGGAATCCCCTTCCCAATCACCAAATCAATGCTATCGAGGAGGATTCAGATTTACCAGATCCTGTATTCTTGATCAAACCCGTCATGAATACAGAAAATGTTGAAGTATTGAAATTTAGCTGTCTAAAGCCTTCGCCCACAGTCATCCAATACACTCCCCCAAAGTTCCAGAAATCTGTTGAAGAGAACGAAGATGAAACATTATTGGGGTTATGCGTCAATGAAACGTGCACCACGCAGTCACAAGGGATAGTTAGCCCAAAAGTTATGGGCTGGATGAAACAAATGCAGTTTATACCAGGTCTTGGGCTCGGTAAACAGAATCAAGGGATCGCCCACTTTCCACAGTTTAAAGACAACCCGAGGCGATAGGGGCTCGGATATAGCCAAGGAAAAAGAATAAAAAAGGACACCCATCCAAAGTATTCCTCACAGATAAACATGATCGCCTTCGACTGGAAAACAGTCTCGCAAGTCGACGAAAAATCATCTCCAACTCCGGTTGAAATACCTGAAGGGGCAAGTGATCCGGTCGCGACATGAGTCCAACAATTGACCCCTTCTGGGAGGGTGTACCAGCCGCCGAATACCAAGCAACCCACTAATGCCACTCTTCCCAAGGAATCAACAAAAGATCCAGAAGAAGGGCGTGTTGTTGAACAGTTGAAGAAAACACAAGCCCAAATTTCAATCTGGGGACTTCTGGTAGCATCCAAGCCACATCGAATGGCACTAATGAAAATGTTAGATGAATCGGTTATTCCTCTTGAATCCACCCCGAATGAGTTAACAGCAATGATCGCTTCAATGGGGGTACAAAAACAAGTTCTTAGGTTTTCTAATGAAGATCTATAACCACTCGGTCGGGATCATAACCAAGCTCTGCATATTACTGTTGTGGCTTGTGGGATGTCTATACCGTATGTTCTTGTGGATAATGGTTCTACAATTAACGTATGCCCGTTAAAAACTGCTGTTCGTTTGGGCATTGATTTAACTACCATGGAAGAATCATCGGTTACAGTCCGAGCATACGATAACACCAAGAGAGAGGTATTGGGTTCTGTCATGATCGATATGAAAATGGGACCCGCTACATTCACTACTGAGTTTCAAGTCATCGACATTCCGTCGAGCTTCAATTTGTTACTAGGACGAGTTTGGTTGCATGAGGTGGGTGTACTTCCTTCTTCCCTTCATAAAAAAACAAAGATACCTTTCAATGGGGATATCATTGTCATTAAGGGAGATCCTGAAAGAGCAATAGTGCCGAAAAACTCACCAGTATTGGGAATAGGAAGCAAAGATGTCCAACTCGGGGGATTTTCGTATGAGCCAAAGGTGCAAAACCTTACCACGCAGACCATGAACTATCTGCCCCCCGATGATATGTCGACCATGAATACGCAAGTGATAAAGATGATGAGGAAAATGGAATTTTTACCGGGGATTGGTCTGGGAAAATATCAGGCTGGCATTGCACAAGTGATCGAACCATATCGACAACCGAGTCCTCTTGCTGGATTGGGATATATGGGAGATGTTAGCCGAATGAAAAGTGTCGTACCCGCCGACAGTTCGTTAAATGGATGGTTTATAAAAGAGGGTGAAGACTTTCCTTACTACGGGTTTCAGGAACCATGGGTAAATGAAGAAGACAAAAGACAACCGGGGTTAGAAATTTTCTTTGAAGAGGACTTGTATATCAGTGAAGGATTTACTCACAATTTCTCGTCTTGGTTGAAGATTACCCGGTCACCTATTGAGCCACTAGAAGAGGAAGATATGCTGGGTAATATGTTTGAGGTAATGGCAACTGAGGAAGATTACCTCGGGGATCCTGTACATCTAATACGCCCCATCGAAGGAAAGGAGAAGAAGTAGAGAGAGAGGAATATTGATAGAAATGTATGAAATTTAGAATGTATGTTATCTGTGCAAAGTGATGTTTCTATCAATAAAATTACCAATCTTTTCCCTTACTTTGATTCTTGTGATATTGAAGTCATGAATGAGAATTTGAATGATGAACAAAGAATACAACCTATTGAAGGGGACACGGTCACGATAAATTTGGGAACAAAAGACGATAAAAAAGAAATAAAAATTGGGGCCGAGTTAAGCCATGATGAGAAAACAGACTTTGAAAATTTGTTGAAAGAGTTTGTTAATGTTTTCACTTGGTCATATGCTGATATGCCGGGTTTAGATGCCAACATTGTGATGCACGAAATACACACTAAACCTGAATGTAAACCTGTCAAGCAAAAGTTAAGAAAACTAGTACCTGAGTGGTCGCTTAAGGTAAAGGAAGAAGTAACAAAACAATTGGATGTCGGATTCATACGGGTTGTTGAATACCCTACTTGGTTGGCCAACATAGTGCCAGTGCCAAAAGCCAATGGCAAAGTATGGGTTTGTGTTGATTATCGCAATTTAAATGCCGCATGTCCAAAAGATGATTTTCCACTGCCAAACATTGATCTCATTGTCGACAACACTGCAAATCATGTTTTAAAATCATTCGTCAATGGATTTGCCGGATATAATCAAATCAAAATGCATCCTGATCATCAGGAAAAGACGGCCTTTATCACACCATGGGGTACTTATGTTACACCGTCATGCCATTTGGGTTGAATATATGTCAACTACTCTATTTCAGCGAGTGGCAACTACTCTATTTCATGATATGATTCACAAGGAAGTAGAAGTATATGTCAATGACATGATCATCAAATCCTTAGACCGGGCAAGCCATGTGAAAACTCTTCGTATCTTCTTTGAACGACTTGTGCAATTCCAAATGCGTTTGAATCCTCAGAAATGTGTATTTGTGGTCACCAAAGGCAAGATGCTGGGGTGTATAGTCAGCAGAAAGGGAATTGAGGTTGATCCGGCAAAGGTTAAGGCTATTCAAGAAAAGCCAGTCCCTAAAACTGAAAAGGAAATTCGGGGTTTCCTCGAGAGATTACAGTTCATCAGTAGATTCATTTCACAGTTGACTCAAACATGTGAACCAATTTTCAAGCTACTTCGAAAGAATTCAGACGGACAATGGAATGAGCAATGCCAGGAACGTTCGATAAGATCAAACAATATTTGTCTAATCCGCCAGTCTTAGTACCTCCCCAATTGGGCATTCCATTAATATTATACATGTCAGTCAATGACTCATCAGTTGGGGCAATGTTAGCACAGCATTTGTTGAAGACAAGAACTGAACAAGCAATATACTATCTCAGCAAAAAGCTCTCTCTGGGGGAACAAAATTACACACCGTTAGAGAAATCATGTGCTTCATTGGTTTGGGCTACCCAGAAATTGCGGCATTATATGTTGGTTTTTTCGTGATCTTAATCTCTCGTCTAGATCCCTTGCGATACTTGTTAGAAAAGCCAATGTTGACTAATCGAATGGCTAAATGGGTATTCCTGCTCTCAGAGTTTGACATTTCTTATGTCACTCACAAAGTTGTCAAACGGCAAGTCATAGCGGATCACTTATCGGGCAATCCGATCATTGATACTGAGCTACAGGACTTTGAATTTCCCGATGAAATTATTATGGAGATTACAGAAGATGATGAATGGAAGATGTACTTTGATGGCGCTTGTAATCGAAACAGGAATGGAATCGGGATCCTGTTAATTTCGCTAGATCAGACACATGCACCTATGTCTTTTCGATTGGAATTTCCCTGTACTAACAATATCGCGGAATTCGAAGCTTGTATTGTCGGGTTAGAAATTGCTTTGCAGAAAGGGGTTCATAAAATCCAGGTATTTAGAGACTCCGCTCTCATCATTCATCAGATTTTGAAAAAATGGAAAATAAAAGAGGAAAAACTTGTGCCCTTCTTAGCGCAACTAGAAGAAACTTTTGAGAAATTTGACTGTATTGAATTCTTCTACATCCCGAGAACACAGAACAATTTTGCCGATGCATTGGCCACTCTAGCTTCAATGGTCGAAATTCCAGGGGAGAAAGAAGAGATCCAGATCCAGATTCAGAAGCGGATAAATCCGGTATTTTGCCTATCACTCGATGTTGAAAGCGGAAATGAGATCGATAAGAATGTTGGGTATTACGATATCTGGAAATTACTCAAGCATAACGAATACCCATCCAATACTGATAAAGTCACTCGGGTCACACTTCACCGCCTCGCATCCCGGTTTATCATTTGTGCGGAAAAATTATACCGAAGAAATGATGATGGTATACACCTTCAATGTCTCGATGAAGAAAAATCCCGAGCAATGATGGAACAAATTCACAGTGGAGAATGCAGTCCACACATGAGCGGGCATACATTGGCACGAAAGATAGTTCGTCAAGGGTATTATTGGTTAACAATGCAGAAAGATTGTTTTGAATATGTCAAAGGGTGTCATCAATGCCAAATATACGCCAAAGCACAAAAGCTCCCACCAAAAGAATTGTATCCCATGACATCTCCTTGGCCGTTTTCCATCTGGGGTATTGACATAATTGGTAAGATCTCGCCAAAAGGGAGCAATGGGCATGAATACATCCTAGTAGCTATCGACTATTTCACCAAATGGGTTGAAGCCGGGTCTTACAAAGTTTTGAATGCTAAGAAAGTAGCTCGATTCATCCGACACAACATCGTATGCCGATACGGGGTACCGCATGAGATAATATATGATAATGGCACGCATTTTGAGGGCGAAGCCAACGAGATCATGGAAGAATATGGAATCAAACGCCACAAATCCTCTCCATACCGCCCGCAAACTAATGGGGCTGTTGAAGCTGCCAACAAGAATTTAAAGAATATCATTAGTAAAATGGTTAAATCCGGCAGAGATTGGCCCGAAAAGCTTTCGTATGCACTTTGGGGATATCGAACTACCGAAAGGGTTTCTACGGGGTCAACCCCTTTTTCACTTACATATGGCATGGAAACGGTTTTACCAGTAGAAATGGAAATACCCTCTTTACGGGTTGTCTTGGAAAATCAAGTTACTGAAAGTGATTGGATAAAGGCTCGATATGAGGAATTGGCGATGATCGATGAAAACCGTTTGAAAGCTTCATATCAACATCAAGGGTACCAAAAGCGTGTTGCAAAATCCTTTAATCAGAAAATCCGAGACAGAAGCATCATAGTTGGGGACTTAGTACTCAAAGAAATTCGTGAACCAGCCCGAGACCCAAGAGGAAAATTCTCGCCAAAGTGGACAGGCCCTTACATTGTTACTAAAATCCTATCCGGAGGTGCCGTTCTCCTTACTGACATTGATGGCCAAGAGTTAAACTTACTAGTCAACCTCGACCGATTGAAGAAATACTATCAGTAAAATTGTATACATGAACTACGAAGACCTAAGCCCCCCCCCCCCCCCAAAAAAAAAAAAAGAAAAAAAAATGGGGAAACGTAGGCAACCTGAATTAAAATATCAGGCCCGGTCTATTCCTTATAATAATATTCATTCATTTGGACGCAAAAGGAGAGGCAGAAAGGGATTTTCCATATATATATATAATCAAAAGATTCCTTCATGCAAGATAACCTTCAAACATAACTACATCAGTTCCTACATACTTTCCCTATACCATTCACCTACCTACTTAAACCCAAAAAGCTTTCATAAAGAAGCCACCTACCAAACCTAACCTAACCATCATCAGTAGAATATAAGATCCTCTCTCGATCCATGATCTGATACGAAGCAAGCACTGTCTCATCTTTCACCTGTGAATCTGCAAATCGAAACCACCTCATCATCATAGGCTCATGCTCAATGGTCTGACGAACTCGACGCCAAATTTGCAGCACAATATCAGAACGGGTCACCTTGGTAATACCGACCTCTCCTCCATGAAATCGACAAACAAAACGGGTAGACCAAAGACCTTGTAGAGTCGTCTCCAATCTCGGGGTAATGGGAAGAGCGACCGAAGAAAAATCCCTCAGTGGAAGGGGTATACTCAGAGGAACACCGAACTGCCTCGTCAACCGACCGGGAATGTAGAATGACGTCTCTCTCAAACCACGGAACCTAAGGTAGTTCTGCCCACCCATACTCATGATCATGGTCCTCATACGCCACCATGGGACGACCCAACGAATCGAAGAAGAAGACTCAGAAAAATGGACAGCCCAATCGTATGATGACAGACGGTGAATCAGGGCGTAATCAGGGCGAAGAAAGAAGTGCCGAAAATCCCAGGGAAGTCGAGTCTCCAGATACCGAAACCTCTCAGTAACCCACATATACAGCAGATATGGGCTACCTCGAAAGTGACTAAGGTGAGACTGAACCACAGCATCTAAACCATTCAGTGTCTCCGCTAGCAAGATAGGAGTCACCAAATGGCCGCGTCTAGCCACATATACCACCCAAATAATCAAAGGGTCAACCATAATAGAATCATCAGTAATTAAAAGCATCTGAAAGAAGGTAAAAATCATACAAGCAGAAGTCCGACCTAAATATTAAGCCGGATCATCACCATGCTGCATGAAAAAATCAGCCAGGCGACGTAAGTGAAGCCGTCCGTCTAGTATCATAGGCCGGCAGTCGCTCTCCCTCAATCCCAGAAAATCAGCTAGCATAACTCGAGGGCTCCTACCATCCCGCAAAGACGCTAGTGGCCATGAAACATCCTGGCGCATCAGCAGTGTGAACTCCTCAATCGTCGGGCATAGCTCATCTAACCCGATACGGAAGCAATGATCCTCAGGATCCCAAAACTCAGTCAGACCAAGCAAGAAAAAAAATTGATGTCGTGAGAACACCAACGATGGAGATGGCTCAGGTCGCCCCAGTTAAGGCCGCAATCGGCCTCGGCTAAGGACACAAAATCGGTCAAAAAGGAAAAAGAAGCGTGGGTATGAAAGGTAGACATGATAATAGAGAAAGGAGAGCTATTTTAGGCTAGAAGATAGGATGAATAGTGACCTTGATGAGGAAAAAAGGACAAATTCGCGCTCTATTTATAGCATAACTGCGCATGCCAACCGCACGGCTGGGCACCAACCGTGCGGCTGGCTCCCAACCGTACGGCTGGCCCGTGCGGGTGGGGCGTGCGGTTGGCTCTTCCCCCCTTGGCCAAAATCTTCATTTTTCAAATTTTCTTCACAATACATCATGATACGAATATTGCCAGACTTTGTTCAGGAAGAACGATCCATCATTGCATGCATATAGATTTAATAATTGCTTGCCAGCATATGTACTTAACCATTTTTCGCAATTTAACTTGTAATAAAATTACACTTAATCACATTCTTTCAACGCATGCCGTTAACTTTTTTATAATTAAATGAGTAATAATTCTTGCCAACACATGTTACATAACCACTTTTCAAAGTAACATTCACATCATATCACACACAAACAGATTTTGCAAAAACATAAATACTTTATTCATAATTTAAACCAGTCACACTAATAAACCAACTTTTTCCTAAAAAAAGACAAACACGTTTAAATTAACTACTTAAATTCACAAAGTTTTTTCAAAACCAAAATGCATCTAAATTAACTACTTAAGCTAAAATGTTTTTTCTAAATAAAATCAAAACATCACACAGAACTGTCCAAAAACCATCAACGCTGAGGAGAAAGAGGAGGATCCAACATGCGGGGCCACTTCGCCTCTGTCTCACCCGCACCCTCCGCTAGACTCTCCGAAACCGTGCGACCCGCACCTTGAGGAGATGGAGCAAGCCGGGAAGTGCGCCTCGACTGCTGCACTGACTGAGAAGGCGCTGCCAATCGAGACCGTGAACGAGAAGGGTGGTAGGTAGCCGTCGTATCACCTGCCAAGCGCCTGCAATACCGCCCCATATACTCCGTCGGGAAGGGAGCCACAAACGTCAGCAATCCGTACATGTTGAAGTAGCTCTTCAGCAATTCAGCTACCTCGCGAAGCCGGAATAAGCCCATCTGTCAAAAACCAAGTTGTCAGTTATCATTCATAAATACCACCTGTACTCAACTTTTTTCAAGAGAACCTTACCTCCTCGTCCGAGACGTGCGCGAGAGCCCCCATCTGCTCGTCGTCCACAGGAACATCAGGGATCCGGTATCGCTTGGATAGACCGAGATCCAAGTATGGGATATCCCGTGGGTACTCTAGGATTGAGTAAGACGCCGACGCCCCACCACTTTGCCCTTCCCCTTGTCACCGCCCTCGCCGGCTGGAGCCTGACCTATGCCTGCCTCCGCCCCTAACTGCGCCTCCCTCTCCCCAAACTCCCGGAAGACGATACCATGAGCGGCACCTGACGAAGGGGTAGACAGAGAGTACGGCCTCAACCCCACCGACCCGGCACCTGGCGACCCGAAGCGTACGCAGCAACGGCGAGAACGATACGTGGTGAACCCATTCCATATCTCCCGGCCCATACACGGGTGATGATCCTGATATCGACCCACGTCCCTCCGGTGTCTGCCCCGACTCCAGCATCTGCCGTATATCCTCCAAGGACAACTGAGGTGTCCTCCCCGCCATGAAAGGTGGGATAGGTGGCCTCGACACGGGACTCCGCCCTCTGACTGGGCTCCTCCCTCCCCTCGCTCCCTTGCCTCGTCCGGGTGAAACCGCGAAAGTCGGCTCCTCCCCCACTCCCCCGCCTGGTCCAACGGGCGATGCCCCACCATTGCCTCCTCCCAAAGGCACCTCCTCCGATCCCTCGTCATCCTCCTCCTCCACCTGCTGCGGCTCCGCGTCCCTCTCACCATGAGGATCCTCGTCATCTGAATCCGCAATCCCCTTGGCCCTCCAGTTCGGCGCAGGAGTGGGCTGATGTGGGACCCGCTGCGAGATGTACAACTTCCCCCGGATGAACATCCGATCTCCCCCGATGGAAGCATACCTTGCATAGATCACTCATCCACGCACCCCCTCATCTCCCTCATCAGGTAGCGGTGCGTGAACGTCCCGTACTCCCCCTCCACCAACAAGCCCTCGATCAGCACGCCAGCCAAAAATAACACCCGCTCATCTGCAGATAGCATGATCGGCCGCCTCATCGCCACTGGAGGCCACGCCGGTACCCGAAAGCCTAACCCGGGAGTATGCTGCCTCACCACGCGCTCACCCAAGTAGAACGCCACGCCGTACTCATGTGCGAACAACCGCCTCGACCGCGCCGCCGCTAGCGCATTAGCGTAACCCCACTGCTGTGTCACGTATGCAGGCCACGGGCTCCACTGCACCTGCCACATCGAATATACACCATAAATAACTTAACTATACTTTTCCAAAAATAATTTAAATTTCATTAATTTAATTTCATACCTGATCAAGCTGTAGCCCAGAAACATCGCCTGCACTAACGTCCGGGGTCAGATACCGGTACACCCCAACTATGTTCCTGCTGTAGTACCGTCGGAAGAGCGGGAACTCATCTGCAAAGGTCGGGTGCAGGTGGATCTGACTAATACCCTGATGGGTATGCGCGATAAACTACATCTGTCACAAATTATCACATTTTTTACATTATCACATTTTTTTTCTAATCACGTGTTTTCATAATAAAAATAAATTGAGGGTTTAAATTATTAATTACCTCCCAAAGCGTGACCAGCCCACGATGGTTCAACTCCATGTGCTGGCACACCAAGTCCATCGACTCGTACAGCACCGCCAGTACATAGCCTCCCCATGCAAACGCGTATAGCTGCTCGAAGAACCGCAAATACGGCAGCCACCACAATCGTAGGTTGTCGCCGCCCCGCGCATAAAAGAAGTCATGCAGCACGAGCAGCAGAAAGCACCGCGACAACTGACGGACCTCCGCCGCGTCATCGGTCCATCCCCAAACCTCACGCTCTCCACCTCAATATGCTGCACCATCGTTGTGTGGGGTATCCCGTCCGCCACTATCCGACTTGGTCTCCACCCCAATGCCACTCGCATACCATCTAGAGTAATGCATACCCGAGGGTTAGGTACCAGAGCCTCCCCTCCGAATGGCAGCCCCGTCAGCACGAAGACGTCCTCTGGGGTCAATGTCATCTCCCCCCAACTCCAATGGAACGTGTGTGTAGTATCCCACCATCTCTCCCCCAACACCGTCGACAGGCTCACTGATCTCTGGAACTCTCCACCCGGCAGCAGCTCGATAAACCTCTCGAATGGGGTCGCGCTCAGATACGCTCTCACCAGCGGTGGTAGCTGGTCTCGGAAGCTCAGGAGTAGCACGCGTGATGCCGCGGCAACGCCCAATCTTCTGTTACATCACAAGAATAAGTTAGTAATACATTTTCCACAAATAAATTATGTTGAGTATGTCTATTATGGCAAGTAATTATTAAATTTATCACATTTCATGCATATCATATCACGGTATTTTGTCACAACGCACTTAATTTAACTACTAGAAATTAGAGCATACCCGAGTACGGCGGCGGATCTCGTGTGCCGCAGGCTCCATCAGCAACCACTCTCGCCCCTCTCCTGGCGAGATCAGCGGCATGTCCCGGTACATCGCCCGCTATAGTGACCCGTCTGCCCCTAGTGGCCCCTCCCAGGCCACACCCTCCCAGTCATCGTGATGAGGCGCGCAAATCAGACGCCCATCCATCATCACAGTAATAGAGTCCACCTCATCCCCCGGGAGTAGCTCCGGCACCTCCCCTCCCTCCGGTGGCCCCCCCATCATCATGAAAACAAAGATCGAAAGAAGTCTCGCAAATGCCATCGCTCACACTCGCCTAAAATACTCACTAACTATTTTTGAAAATTAGATATTTATATGCTAGAGAGAGAGATCGCAAGAAGAAGTGACGAGAATGATTTGCACAGGACACTATTTATAGGAAATAGGGGCCAGCCGCAGGCTAGCCAACCGTACGGCTAGCCCCCAACCGTGCGGTTGGCTGCCAGCCGTACGGCTGGGGGGTCATACCCTGCGGCTACCCCTCAATTTTGACCAGATTGACCAAAAAAAAAAGAAAAAAAAAGGGGGGAAAACAGACTCTGAGTCAGCTCTTCCCGAGATACGAAATGACCAAGAATCACACACATGCACGAGATGGCTGATCGAAACCCAAAGCTTGCCGCTCTAAAGTTTGTGGAGGAACCGAAATTCAAAAGGATGGATTTTTTTTTCGAAAGGCTCGAATCTAATAAACAGGGAAGGTGTAAAAGAGGAATCGGGTACCAGAAAAAATTGAAAGAGTAGAAAAGGGGAAAATCCCGTTGGTCCAAGAGAGGAAAAAGTAAGAAAAATAGAAATGAATGAAATCAACAGGGAGAGCCACACTAAGAGTGGCAGATGTGCCAAAAGGTGGAGGGCTACATCTAGGTGAGTAAGGCTCCTGTTTTGAAAAAAGCAAGAAAAATTCGAAAGCCAAAAGATATAAGGCCGGATTAGCAAAAGAGGGAGCAATAAGGGTATCAAAAAACAGAAAGCGATACAGGACTAGCTTCTTCCCTGTGGAAGAATCAGAGGGTATCCTGAGGATTATTGAGAATTCCAGGCGAAATTTCATCCCCATGACCGAAGGGAGAAAAACTGAAGGTAGAGAGATGTCAAATCCCAAAAACAATCCATGCACAGCGGTCCGAAAGTTCCTAAGAAAAGTTAATTCAGAAATCTGATTCTCGATAAAGGTCAAAACTGAGGGTGGAAGGAAAGAAAAAGCACTTCCACTCGCAAGCAGCTCTCTCTAACATATCATTTTTCGAAAAAACAACAAAGCAGTGTCTGAGTAACCATGGCAATGAGACAGTCGAAGGAAATTTTTTCGTATTCCTCAGAGTTAGGAATTCTTCGAATTCCCCACAATGGGAATTTCTCCGAAACCCCTTTCCCCACGAAGGGAAATAACGACTCCACGTGTTCCCCACGAAGGAAATTTTTTCGGATTCCTCAGAGTTAGGAATTCTTCGCATTCTCCACGATGAGAATTTCTCCGAAACCCCTTTCCCCACGAAGGGAAATAACGACTCCACGTGTTCCCCACGAAGGGAATTTTTTCGAATTCCTCAGAGTTAGGAATTCTTCGCATTCCCCACGATGGAAATTTCTCCGAAACCCCTTTCCCCACGAAGGGAAATAACGACTCCACGTGTTCCCCACGAAGGGAAATAACGACTCCACGTGTTCCCCACGAAGGGAATTTTTTCGGATTCATCAGAGTTAGGAATTCTTCGCATTCCTCATGATGGGAATTTCTCCGAAACCCCTTTCCCCACGAAGGGAAATAACGACTCCACGTGTTCCCCACAAAGGGAATTTTCTCGGATTCCTTCAGAGTTAGGAATTCTT
The DNA here is from genome assembly GCA_021464415.1 of Lonicera japonica. Taxonomy (NCBI): domain Eukaryota; kingdom Viridiplantae; phylum Streptophyta; class Magnoliopsida; order Dipsacales; family Caprifoliaceae; genus Lonicera; species Lonicera japonica. Next base: position 22,710,770 of record CM038469.1, read on the forward strand.
CGCATTCCCCACGATGGGAATTTCTCCGAAACCCCTTTCCCCACGAAGGGAAATAATGACTCCACATGTTCCCCACGAAAGGAATTTTTTCGAATTCCTCAGAGTTAGGAATTCTTCGCATTCCCCAAGATGAAATTTTCTCCGATCCCCTTTCCCCACGAAGGGAAATAACCTTTACCGTGCATTCCCCATGAAGGGAATAACTTTTTCCACACATTCCCCACGATGGGAATCCTTTTTCCAAGGTTAGAATCCTTCACACATTCCCCACGAAGGGAATCCGATTCACATTTCCCAAAGATGGAAATTCCTTTTAGCATCACTCCTCACGAAGGGATATATCTCAAAAACAAAAACATGCTCTCACTTCTCCCTAGAAAATGGAAAACTCTTCTACTGCGATCTTTTGGACTCGGAGAAATACCGAATCCCCCCGCGCAAAGTCCTATACACTGAGGGTGGTGTGCCACTGAGGGTAATGTACCACTGAGGGTAGGCGGAAAGAAAAGATTGATGTGCCGCGTTGCCTATCCGAAAGGAAAGGGCGATTGTGGATTGCATGGCCTGAAGCACGGTGAAATTCCCGTGCCAGAAAGGGTATATTCTAATTCAACGTGAATCGTTGTCTTCTAATCGTCCCAGTATCCATGTGGCCATGAATCCCGGGATGAGAGGGTCTGTGAACACCCCAATCCACGATCCTCGTGCGAATACTGATTTTCTTTTAAAACAATCATCTTGCATTTAATCATGAGTCATCATGCATGCAGAAGACTGATAGGAAAGACTCCAATTCAGGACGCGTTGGGAGTCGAAGATAACCTTTGTTGCCTCTGCGCTTACTAGTCGAAGATAACCGTACGCGTTGGTTTTTTTCGAGTGTTTCTGCGCATTTTTATGAGCCAGCCGCACGCCCAACCGTACGGTTGGCACCTCCTAACCGTACCCCCCAGCCGCACGCCCAACCGTACGGCTACCTGCCAACCGTACGGTTGGCACACCCCTGTCGCACGCCCTAGCCGCACGCCATGCGGCTACCCCCTGCGGTTGGCTTCTTTTGGAGCGTTTTTTGGCGGAATTTTAGCTATAAATAGGACCCTTGGGATCCCATTTAGAAAAGAATCAACATTTGAATAGTATTTATTGAATAGTATTTATTAGTAAGTAGGAACTCTGTCAAAGTCTTTAGAGAGTCAGTTTTAGAGAATTTTTGAGAGAAAGTTAGTGAGAGAAAAGGCTAGTGAGAGGAAGTTAAGTGAGAGAAAGTTAGTGAGAGAAAGCTTTAGAGAGAGAAAGTTCTAGAGAGAGAAGGAGGCAAGGCAACAAGGCAAGGTTCTTATTTCTTCAAGCGTGTCAGGTACGTTATTCTGTCACTCTACTAATTTTAATACCGCATTTGAATTCAGTTTTAATACAGAAAGTTAGATAACTTGCAAAGAAGTTCACTGTTTTCTAAACTAGTCCATTTTAAGTTTTACAAGAAATCTAAAATCCGTTTTGACACGTTTTCAAAACAAACCAAAAATACAAAAATAGTTTCCAAAAGAAAGGAACTACGAGACTCTGATTTCATTCTACGAATGAATACGTAGGCGCTCACAAAGCTCGAGTCTGATTTTAAAATATTGTTTTAAAACTAAATTTATCCGGAAAGGACTGTTCTGAAAACCATTCAAACTACTTGCAAAATATCTTAAAATAGGAATTAGATACATGATCCATTAAGAGACCGAAAAGGCAAATTGGGTGCCTAACACCTTCCCAATTCGTAACGTAGTTCCCGAACCCTAGCAAAGTATATTTTAAACTTTGGTTTCAAACGTATGAAAGATAATTCATTTTCGAATTGTCCTTCGTACGATCTTTTGTTTGTTTTCTCGTAAAACAAACTGGCGACTCTATAAAACACGTTTTTCAAAGAAAATCGAGAAAGAGGATGCCTCTCGGGTCGCGGGTCCGGATTCTCACACCAACCAAAAGCTTTTTTATATTTACCAAGCAAATGAACTAACCTTCCTTCTTGGTCATCCTAAAGTTCGGACGAGATGATAACGGGGAAAGTATCTGAAGCTCCCAAAAAGGCATACTTCAAATTGCTGGGCAATAGCTTGAGATCCATTTGTCCTTCAAGCTTTTTGGTGGGAGATTGTGTGTTTTCCTCTTTCTCCGTGAATTCAACCTCTTTGTCAGACAAAGAAAACACTTGCATACAATCCTCGGGTTCATCGGAAGTAGTTAGATAACCTTCCATTGTCTCCAATTCGAAATTTGCCACAAAGTGGTCTTGGATACATGACTCTATCATGTTCACGTGTTCACTTTCCTCATCATCATCGTCATCTCTTTGATTGCTCAAAGAGAACACGTTTAGCACTAGAGTCATGTTTCCAAGTGCTAACTTCCCAATTCCATTCTTGCAATTTGTTATAGCATTAGAAGTAGCAAGAAATGGACGTCCAAGGATAACCGGAATCTCCTTAGCGGGATTCGACACGGGTTGCATGTCAAGGATGATGAAATCAAACGAAAAAAAAAACTTGTCGATTTGGACAAGCACATCCTCGACTATCCCTCTTGGGATTTTAACGGATCGGTCCGCTAATTGGATAGTAACCCTGGTGGGTTTTAACTCACCCAGCCCCAATTGTTGGTAAACTGAATATGGGAGCACATTCACACTTGGTCCTAAATCTAACAATGCGTTCTTTATCCTACAATTTCCTATGACACACGAAATTGTGGGACAACCAGGGTCTTTGAACTTAGGGGCTCTCGTGCCTTGCATGATGGAGCTCACTTGCTCCGCCATGAAGGCCTTCTTCTTGACATTCAACCTTCGTTTGGTAGTACATAAGTCCTTGAGGAACTTAGCATACGAAGGTATTTGCTTGACCGCGTCAAGCAATGGAATGTTGATTTTCACTTGTCGAAACACATCCAAAATCTCGGTGTTAGCTTTGGATGGTTGGTTCAATCTCTTCGGAAATGGGACTTTGATCCCATTTTTGATTTTCTCAAGATCTTCCTTTCCTTGTTTCTCTTCCTCTCTCTTCTTTTCTTCACTCACAACCTTCTCAACACACGAAGGCTCAACTATGTCCGCCACCTTAGGGGTTTTAGGAACAATAGTCTTGTCTACCTCCTTCCCACTCCTCAGGATCGTGATAGATTTGAGTTCTTCTATCTTGGTGCTAGACTCTCCTCCCTCTATGACTTGAACTTGACCTCTAGGATTAACTAAAGGTTGAGAGGGGAATTTTCCCTTCTCTTGGGTAGCTAAGGCGGTGGTGAGTTTAGACATTTGAGTTTTTAACTCACCCACATCACGATTCGTTTTGTCCACAAATGACCTCAACAAAGCTTCCAAGTTTTGGTTGGGATTTTGATTCTGAGGTGGAACAAAAGAGTTTTGAGGTTGTTGTTGCCTTTGGTTTTGATGGTATTGGTTCTGGTTCTGACTTTGATTACCACCCCAACTGAAATTAGGGTGATTCTTCTATCCCTCATTGTACCTTTGAGAATAGGGATCGTTTTGGTTACGGTTTTGGTTGTACTGGTGTAAAGCATTGACTTGGGCGGAATTTTTGAGGACTTTTCGAAAAGCGGGAATGGTAGGGCAATCCTCGGTAGTGTGTCCTGAATTTTCACAAATGACACACAACTGGCTCCAGGATACTACATTGACCTCCTTAAACTTACTTGCTTCCATTGCCTCTACTTTCTTAGACAATTGGAATAACCTCGCACCCATGTCATCCTCATTGGACACTTGGTATAACCCACCCCTTCCTTGAGTTTTGGCTTTGGGTTCTTCCGAAAAGGTGTTCCAATTTTGAGCACCTTCTGCTAATTCATCAAAATATAATAAAGCCTCATCAGGATTCTTACTCAATAATTGACCATTACACATGGTCTCGACAAACGTACGCATTTCAGGGGTGAGAGATTCGTAGAAGAAACTAACAAGGCTCCAAGTTTCGTGAACATGGTGAGGGCATGCATTTAAAAGTTCTTTGTATCTTTCCCAACACTTATAAAAGCTTTCATTTTCTTTTGGCAAAAAATTAGATATCGCCCTTCTCAAAGCGTTGGTCCTATGGACGGGAAAGAATGTTTTTAAAAACTCCGCTTGAAGCTCTTGCCAAGACCGAATTGATTGCGGTCTTTGAGCATTTAGCCAAATCTTTCCTTTGTCTTTTAGGGATAAAGGAAAGAGTTTTAAACGCATGACATCCTCGTTAATGTTTGCCTCACGAAATGTGGAGCAGACTTCTTCAAAGTCTTTCAAAAGCAAATATGGGTTTTCCGACTCCTATACCATGAAAAGAAGGGATATGTTGAAGCATACCCGGTTTGAAAGAGAAAGCTCCGGCTTGGCCGGTGGGAAGGATGATGCACGAATTAGAAGTTGCCTGAGGCGGTTGAAGATAGTCCCTCATTGTCCTAACAGGAGGAACATTGTTGGCACCTTCCCCTTCGTTATCGCTCTCGTGGTCGTCCTCTCTGCCTTGATTTGCCATTCTTGGAGATGTGGGAGGGCTAATTCGAATATCCACAAACAATCACCCTTGCATGGGCTTGGAAAACGCTTCGAATAGCTCCTTGGGAAAGCTACAAAATCAAACAAGAATAAGAGAGAAAAAATAAATTAATTGAATGGAGAGATACTTACAGAGAATGGGTTTATACAAAACCCAGAATCCGCCTTTTGCCTTATCCCCGGCAAAGGCGCCAAAAACTTGACGCCGCTTTAATAACGCGCTTCGATGTAGCCCAAGTGCAGGCACATCAAGTTGTAATATAGTCTCGGAAGTCCGAGTGTCGAACCACAGGGATAAGTGAAAAGGAATGGAATGGATTACGAATTTTACGGCTTTCAGATTTATGTGAGTTGGATTTGTTGTAAAACAACGTAAATGTAAAACAGTTGGGAAAATTAATAAGAAAGCACTAAGGTATGGGGAAGTTAGTTACGATTTAAGAGACAGTGATCACTAGCTCATACAAAGATTTCAACACAAGGTTTCTCAAGATATGGGGAATGTTGGTGTATCTCTCAATAGCATAGGGTGCGACGCTAGGCGACTCATTCCCGGGTTGAAGCTATATCAAGAAAGAGACAAACGACATTCCACCAAAAAGACGAGGTTATCATTCCTACCTCTTAGCTACGGGTGTGAAGCAAGGCAACCCATTCCCGATGAAGCAAATCCGAGATAGATATGACAAACTCATCATAAAATGATTTAACATAAAGCAAGTGTGTGAAATCTCATGATTTAAAGAATGAAAATTAGAAAGTGAATCCTATCAATGAAACGGAATGAAGTTTATGGGATAAATTTGTCATCTCATCATTTGTCACTTATGGTAGAAAATAAAGAGTCTAAGTATCACATATAGTGTAAGAAGCACTCAATATATCACGAAATGAATCGAACATAAGCTAAACAAATTTATAATCCATCTATGGAGTTTTATGAACTATTTATAATTTATACAAAAAGGACAAACACTCCATGAATGGGGGAAAAAGACTACAAGCTTTCTAGAACCATATAAATATGTTGTATGTTCATTAACAACCAAGAACTAAATATACAAGGCATATAAAGTCTTGCCTTAATTTGAAAATACCTAGAAAGCTTGAAAGAATGGATGATATGATGAAGCAAAGGATTCATAAACATTTATCAAATTTTAAACATGGATTGAGCCATTAATCACCAAAAATCATATCGCAATCAACCTCCGTAACCTTAGTAATAGACTACTCCATAAGAGATGCAAAAACAAATATTATAGAAGAAGAAATCATTCTTACAAATAAAAAACTTACAATGGAGAAAATGAAGAACAATGAACAAATAGCTCTCCCTTCTCTCTAGAACTTTAAGTGTGTAGAACAAGATAAGATCTATCTACCCCTTTGCTTAGCCTAAAAACTAGCCAAAGAAGTACAAAAACTAATAAAATAAACAAGGGTAAAGTATCTAGGAACCAAAACCCCCGAAATAAGGCTAAAAGCAAGAGTTGGTGGCTGTCCCCGCCAGGCCATGATCGATCATGGCCAACCCATGATCGATCATGGGGTGCTCTGCCTCAATACCATTTGTACCATGATCGATCATGGAATGACCATGATCGATCATGCTTCTGCAAATCCCTTCAAATCAGCATTTTTGTAGCTTTTGGCTAGCACTTGATCAATTCCTCGACAGCCATTGCATCCTATGCCTATAAGCACATCAAAACACAACAAGAACACACCTAGCGGGACAAAATTAGAGACAAACTCGCTAAGACACTAGTTTCGAGATAAGCAGGTAATGAGGAAGAATTAAAGCAACAAACGCGTCAAGCGACTCCGGGAAGGAGCTTAAACATCACAATATTATGAGCTCACAATAAAGTTAATTGATATCCTTAACAATTGCATATATTGTACTAAAAGGTTAAAGTTAATTAGTCTATAACTATATTTTTCAATCCACCTATAGAAATGGGATTTGTAATACAAAACTTATCAAAAAGAAAGTAAACCTTTTAATTTGAGATTTAGGGAGTATTTAATAGATGAAGCTTATATAGTATTATAACCTCATGACAAATTTCAACCGTCAGTAAAATTTGTACTAGGTTTTAGAAATACTTATTTTACTTCTATGATCTTTTTTTTGTAAAAAAATTCTTACAACAAAATTCAAGCTATCATCTTCAATTCAAACAACTGTACAATCAAAGTTTATCATTAAACGATCTTTCATTTTTATTAAATCGTATTTTTTTTATAAAATTATGTATATAAAAATAGTACACGCATTACGTGTATAATTGGTCTGCTAACTAATTAAACCACGATGATCCTACTATGTAACATGTTTTATCCTTCGAAAATTCAGTTATTTTATCTAATCATGCAATTGAGTTTTTGCCATGTAATAATTCTTTTACTTGGTACATATCAATATTGGGCAATCTTAAGTAATCAAACCGATAAAACATTTTTCTACCCTGAATTCTTCGCAACTTGCAGTTAAGCCCACCAAATATGTTTACTCGCTTTCAATGAACCCTATTTTTTGTATTCTAAGATGTCAAAAAATGAAATTTTGAAACACTTTGTCCCTTCGCACACCAACAAGACACCCACGGCCTTTTGAGCGCTAGTGAAACTTCTAAATGCATATCTTCAACATCTATCCTAAAGAACTCCGTCTTCAAATCTATATACAACTTACCAATACATGCAATGTCTTTAGGTTTATAAGGAAAAGTAAGAAGGAATTGAATCACACAAAGATCACCTTTGTTACAATTAAATAGGAAAATTTTGCATTTACCCCCAATATTTTGCCCTATAATTTGATTTTGCACATCACTTTTCAAAATCTTTGAGTTTCCACCCCATAGCTATTTTATGTTACTCTCAATTAGTGACTAGACAAAGTTACAAAAGTACCCTTTGACAATATTTAGTGTATTTGACAATCAAAATATATTCTAGTTTTCTACTACACAGTGAATATTACTTTCAACAAAAATGTGTTGCCACACAATAAATCAAGCATAAATGATATCCACTCTATAAAATGTGTTGCCACACAATAAATCAAGCATAAATGTCAAAGCTAATTGTTTAAGTGGCAATGAAAGTATTCTCTATACTTATTGCCACATGTTCAAGTCTTCATTGTAGCATTATTTTATAGCAATTTATGGTGCGAGAAGGGTACAAGTCTACCAAAATCTCGTACTCACACTTTATATATAGTAAGCGTAAGTTTTACTAGTCATGACTTACATTTAGTGCAACTTTAGACAACAATAGTAATTTTCTATTCTCTTATTTTTGTACAAGTCAGTACTTGATATAATTTCATCAATTCTCGTTTAAGTTTTGCAGAGTTAGTCTTGTGCGAACTTTGTTTTAATTTGAATGAAAAATTCGCCATCACATTACATGCATTTGCGCACACTCAGCATGTAGTATCAATTAAAGAGGAAAAAAATACATAAAAGATCCGCAATCATTTTTTAAAAATCTAACATTTTGGTGGTTCCACGAATTGTACGTGTTTAGTGATTCCCCTCAATGTTGTTGCTGGAGATGTTACTTCTGATGGAACTTGCGAGGACGGTCTTGGACTGGAGACTTGGGGTGATTCGACGTGCGCAGGTGTGACAAAGCCGACTCGACACTGCAAGCTAGCATGCAAGAGAAGGCACCCGCATAAAGTCTACGCCGTCAATTGTGATCCCAACGGAAGTGACACACCCCATGCTCAGCCTACTTGCTACTGCATTTTCGAATGTTGATTCAGTATAGTAGTGTAATGGCTACGACAATGAGTTAATGTCTTTTAATTAGTTATTTGAATGATGAAAATGTGTTCGGTTTAATAAACATCTTCCGTTTGTTAAGAATTTTGAAATAAAAATAAATTATAGTGATCTCAAGGTAAATGCAGTACTGCTACATTTGTATCAGTATTGTTTAATTATAATTTCTATCCCAGCCCCCCACTGAGTTTGGCCTTATTTTGCAAGACATCAATTGCTCGGCTTCTCGTGCTAATGTTAATTAGTTCTGATTTTGAGCCTCAAAGTTGTAATTATTTGGCTCACTCTATGGCCCATTATGCTCCTTCTATTTCAAATTCGGAGAGCTGGGACTCCTTATTCCTAAACTGGTTATCGATAATTTTCGCCATGGTGTAATGCTAGTAGTTATATTTGACTTTCAAAAAAACAAGAAGAAAAAACACCAATTCTTCACCGATGAGGTCACTCTACCATCTCCAACATCCATAATTTAATCCTCAATTAAAATTTTTATTAAGACGAATCAATTATGATATGTTATGCATATGAAATGTATATAAAAATAATTGAAAGCTAAAAAATTTAATTGTAACGGCCAACCTAGTTTAATTACATTGTTTGACACATAAGTTTATCAATGCAATTTACATGTTACACACAAATACATGTATAACGACATAATTATTAAAGCATTCTTATTTAATAATAAAAAAAACAATACATTCTAAAATTATATAAAATGCAAAGCATTTATTACATCAGTAAACATATAGTACATAATTTCTAGTACATATTTAACGTAATTTCTAATTTTTCAAATATTTATTCTGTCACTATTTATTTATTTATTCTTCATTCTATACCTTCACTCATTTTCTAACATGTGGACTAGCTACCCGAAAAATAATTATAATAATGCTGAACTTCATAAGCCCCCATGAGAATCACTCATTTCCTATTCCAAGTATTAGCAAAATATCATTAGGTCATAAAGTATTTACTATAAACTAATTTAAAAGGCATTGTAGAATAATTTTTAGCATAATCATAAATATATGAAATAATTGCTTGTATAATACCCCACTTTTAAGGTAACGGATAACCCGATTGACTAGAGTCCAATATTTCATTTTTCAATTAATGATTCGCCGATAATGAAATAACTTTTAATGACACCAGTGTTCAGCCCGCCACCCATTTATCCCTGGGATGGTACATACAAATCAATTTATAGAAGTGGTTTTTCCATAATACGTTATTTTCAACGTATCCTCATAATAGCACTTGGATAAAACAATAAATAATTATGTACCAAAAAATAATATAATTTATCATGTTAATTTATACTTTAACGATCATATATTATTACTAATTTTCTATTTTTAATGTTTCTCACGTGTTAGAAAAGAATTGGACAAGATTGAGAAAAATAAAAAATTTAAAGTAGATAATGACACCTAAAGTGGTTCAATACTTTTATACGCATAATATTTTACTCAGAATTCCAAATTATGCAATTCTTGAGCCCATTTTCAAGATAATTTTTAGAGTTATAACTTTCAATTTAGCACTTTTTCAAATTTAAATATATAGAGATCTAAAATTATGACCCAAAATTTAAAAATTTAAAAGGACAAAAATTCAAATTGCACTCTAATGCAGGTTCAAAACCAGTAACCAAAGCAGCCCACTAGCGCAGTTAATAAGCCTCATGCCAAGCCATCCAAAAGAGGGCCCAAACCCATGTGAAGGCAGCCAAGCCCTTCGACCTAAAGCTAGAACTTCAATAATGTGGGCAACTTATCTAGCATCTCAATTAAAGCCCTAAAAGCCATTTATGCAATTATTTAAAGAGCATTGGCAGCAGCAATCTATGGGAGCCGCTGTGCCGAGAACTCCCTTCTTATCTCTTTCTTATTCTTTTAAATTTTTATTTTTTTATCTTTTGTTTTTACATTATTCAGATATTTTGCAGTTTTGAAAAATTAATTTATTTATTTTATACCAAGTAAATTTTACTTTAATTTTATTTATTATAATTTTTTCTATGCTAATGTAAATTTGTTCTAGTGTTAGGATGGGTATATTTAATTGATAAAATTACAGGTGTTCATGCCAATTGACTCTACTAATTTTATATTTCAATGTTAAATATAATTCTTCTTATTGGATGCTTATTTTAATTAATAAAAATAAAGTTAGATTCTCATTATTTTTGTTAAATTTACCTTATGATTTGTTAAGAGTGGATTTATATAGGATATGTTTTGACAGATATGATGAGTGTTTTGACCTTATATATAAGTTTGGCGGTGATAAATAAGTTTGGCGATGTAGAGTTTACGTGCATAAATACTTAAGAAGACGATATTAAATATATAACTTTGAAACTCTAGTTAATTAATTTAGTAATTTTGTTATCTTTATTAATATTATTTAATTTAGTTCCATTACTTTAGTTTATTTTATTTCCTTTATTTTATTTTATTTGTTTGATTCCCATAAACTTTTTTTAACTAAATTAGGGGTTTAGTAAAAGATTAACAAGAAAATTATAAAATACGTTGTTTGAGTCTCTGTGAGATCGATCTTTCTTGCACGATATACTATCAACCGATTCATGCGCTTGCGAGTATTAAAATTTATCACAATAATAATAATACACAATAATATTTTACATAAAGTCTTAAAATAGAGAATACGTATTACTCACTTTATTTTGTCTTCATCTTTTATCCTTTAACTTTAAATCCTAAAATCCTAAAATAAATAATTTATTTGAGATCCTAGATTTTTTTATTATATCATAAATTTAAATTATGCATGTATAAGAATACTCTATTAAAAATATAAATGTTCCTGCCCTTTTAATTCATATATATCACACGGTTACTTTATTCATGCAAACAATTATATACCCTTCATTTCCTAACTTTTTTTAACCCTCTTCTTTCTGACCCATGCATGAGGCACCTCTTCTTTCTCTCTATCTCTCTCTGTATATCTAAAATTCGCTTTTAGTATGGACCAAGTCTTTTTACAACTTTTTTTTTCAGTATAGACAGTCGGAGTGTTTGGTTGGTTGACACCATAATTGAAGCATTTGTGAAAATGGGAGTATAACTTGCCTTAAGATGAATACATCTTAAATGTTAAATCAAATTTTTGTTTCAGAATTGCAGCATATATATTATGTGTATCCCTTTGGGGAGGTGCTGAAACCTTGGATTTATTAAACATATATATGCTAATGGTAATTGCATCATTATATCCTTCTCATTACAGATAGGCTTATTTATTTATTTATTTATTTATTTATACCAGGGTATCCTCCACTTGACAGTGGAGACTGATCTCTCAAGGTAGACAGTGGAGACTAATCTCTCAAGGTACGGACAGGCGCTTTCGCGGGGACTTCTCCCATTAGAGTCTGCTCCATTCACAAGTGCCAAGGATCAAACCCAAAACGTCTTTCTTAAGGGATTCAAGCCCCTTTTCATAACTAATAGGTTTTTATCATCGTTATTTATGCTATTTTACATATTGCTAATTTCGCAGGTTGTTTGCATAATCGTTGAATATAATACTTTGAAAAGTGGATCAAATAGAGAGCTGAGGTGGTAACAATGAAGCCTACAAATTGGAATAAAAATGCTTTTGGGTGATTTTGTTTCTATTCGCGATATCTTGCAATTAATCTACATTGTTAAGTTAATCCACGTTGCCTACTAAATTAATCCACGAGTGTGGATAAATTGACAAAAAAATATTATTGATCAAATTTAATAAATATTATTTAATTAATAATTTAATATTAAAAATCCACTAAATTAATAATTACAATCACTTTAATTAAATAAATAAAAACATTACATTTAAAAAATTAGATTGTAATGTTATTAACCAACAAGTAAATCCTACGTAACTTTTAAATTAAGGTTAAATTAATAACAAACCCTTTACTCTTTTTCGTTTCTTTACCATATTACTTTTACCGCATGATGACAAGCGGCAGCACCAATGTGTCTGAACGACGACAAGATTTCTCACAGAAAATAGGGGCCCACAAATATAAATGCAGATTTTTTCAAATGCCTCTCAAATCGAATTTTGACTATAATTAAATATTTTAAAGTTATTTATCTTAAATACACTCATCATACACCCAACTTCTTTTTTTTAATAATTACAATCACTTTAATTAAATAAATAAAAACATTACATTTAAAAAATTAGATTGTAATGTTATTAACCAACAAGTAAATCCTACGTAACTTTTAAATTAAGGTTAAATTAATAACAAACCCTTTACTCTTTTTCGTTTCTTTACCATATTACTTTTACCGCATGATGACAAGCGGCAGCACCAATGTGTCTGAACGACGACAAGATTTCTCACAGAAAATAGGGGCCCACAAATATAAATGCAGATTTTTTCAAATGCCTCTCAAATCGAATTTTGACTATAATTAAATATTTTAAAGTTATTTATCTTAAATACACTCATCATACACCCAACTTCTTTCTTTTTTAAAAAAAATTAGAATTATTCACTCGAGCACGCAACAAAGAAAAACACTTATCTCATCTTAATTTTAACTTAATTATAGGATTTCTCAAATTTAGATGAGCGTCTTACTACTAGACTAGCCTACTAATATATTTATCAAACATGTAAATATAGGGAAAGTTTAAGCTGGTGAGTGAAAAGCTTTTGTGTATATATTACAGTAGAATGTATTAAGAGCATCAATTTATTGACGATAGGGTATGGTAAAACACGTCAACTATAATTTATTTACTTTGTGCGTAAAACATGAAAACATACTAGTGAGACGTTGGATTTCCAACCAAACTAGGTAAAACTATACACCTTTTTCTTTTTCTTTTTCTTTTTTTTTCTTTTCTTTTTCTTTTTTCACACAAGAAACTGGGTATGTTATATACATGGGTTTCAAAAATATGGAAAACTTAAATTGTAAAGATAAATACGTTTAATACATATTAATCATACACTTACTATTATTATTTTGCATTTCTTTTAAAGGAAATATTTAAGTCTATTCCCTTTGGTGCAAAACAAAGAAAAAATCGTGATCCTATCCCAAGTTTGAGTCAAACCTAGGAAATTCCAGATTTAGATGAACACTTTTATCGCTAAGCTAACTCACTCACTCATTGATTCAACGTACACGTGAAAAATACTTTCAACTTCACGTCAAACCTAGATAATATAATCATATAGTCAAAGAATTAAAAATAATGGTTTTTTTTTTTAATTAGATAAATACTTTCCAATGTCATCCCATTTCGAGGACTCACAAAGATATGGCCAGTCCCAAAATCTGTTCGATGTACGACAATGTGTCAAACTACTTCAACGAGAGGGAAGTTCTCTAAAAGCAACAAGAAGAATTGCTCAAATACCAGTGAGTTAGACATATTTGGGTCGTGTTACCAAACGCTCTGGCTAAACCTATTAAACAATGAAAAATGATAACGTGTGCCCTAAGGCACATATTAACCAAATTATGATCGAAAAATATAATATATTGTATGAGAATTTGTGCCTAATATAATACATATTATAATTTAATCTTTCTATTATAAGTAGGGGCCGGTGTAAATGGATATTCGAAAATTCAAATATATTCTGAATTTGAATTCGTATTTTGTGGATATTTATTCGAATGGATATTCGAAAAAGATGATTTGGATATTGTATATAAATATTCGAGAAAACGGATACATAATGATAGTATTCGACCTGAATAATCCGTATCCGATGTGGATTATTCATATTTACAGATATCCGATAAATCGGATATCCGTATCCGTTATAATTTAGTATATTCTATATATATATATATATATATATTTCCCCATTTTTTTAATAAAAAAAAACGAACAGGATTTAATTTGGTGTGCACAAGCAAGTCACAATTTACCAAAAACATAAATAATAAACTCAACCAAAAAAGAAAAACACCTATAAAAAAAGGAAAATAAAGAAAAACGCTATTTCAAACATATGTGATTTGTTAAGATGAAAGGTTGAAGATCATATCAAATTTAAAATTGTGATGATTTTCCACTTTGATTTGTCATTTTGATCTGTACGATAATTTTAATGTAAATCTTATTGAGTTATACAAAAGAAATAAAGTAAATTTATTATTTGAGTTGCTATGTAGTCAAATATATTTTTAAGATTGAGCTAATTTTTAGCTTCACATAACATAAGCAACGTACTTGTATAAAAAAATGGATATGAATATCATCCGAATCCGAGATATCGATAGTATAAGGATAAGAATAGTTTAATATACTATCAGAAACGATACCGATAAAAATTTGGATAGTAAATTTTAAAAGGGATACAGATAATAATAGATAGTGTGGTATCCGATCTGTATCTGATATGTTTACACCCTTAATTATAAGTGCATAACAATGGAAAGGAAATGGTTATTTAAAGAAGAAAATAAAAGGAGGGGATTGTTGATCTTTTCATTTCCTTTGCTTGTGCACTTTTCCTTTTATGTATTGTTGTATTAAGGAAAAAACAACATAGGAAGACAAGTGGCCGATTTGATTTTCAGAACCATATTCTTATTCTTCTTCTTCTTCAATTGTTGTAAGAAGTTCGTTGTTTTTGTTTTCTTGAAAAGCTGATCTTTTAATTTATCTGTATATAATTGGTTTGCTGTTCTGTTTTTGTACTATACACTAGAAAAATAAAAGGAGATAGTTTGAATGGAACTGGCACTGGGGAGATCAGAAGGAGCGCTAAGTCCTCGCGAAGAAGGAGCGCCAAGTCCTCACGAAGAAGAAGAAGAAAAGAACGTACATTTTGCCTCCAACTTACCCTCTGTTATACATTTAATTGACTCTTCTGGCATAGTTGGAATTTTTATTTTTTTTCTGTAATGTTTTATTTGTTTAACTAGCTTGTATTTGTTATATCATTTCTAGATATGCTCGAGTTCTTTCGGCACTCGAGCATGTCTAGAATAAACGGGTCAGAGTGAAGTCATTAAAAGAATCAGCTTCCAAATTCTTGCAATATTTTTTCCCCTTCTCTCTGTGTTCATGTATAATTTGCGAATCAAGCTTTATATAGGCTGAATCTTGGAGCTCCAACAATTTCTTAAAATAATGAAAATTTCAGATACAAAAATCAAAGAAGATGTTAGTACTCGACGAGGAATTGTTTCTGTATATATATTTTCTTTTTCTTTTTCTTTTTCCTTTCTGATAAGCGGTCCATGTGATAGATCTGGCAGTTCAGCGGGGAGATGGCGGAGACTGAACGCTCCTGCCCATCTGAAATTAAACATTCACAATCACAGGGATAGCTTCTAGATCTTAGGAAACAAATAATGTTTTACAGTTACTAGTAAATTATATGGGAATGCATTGTTGTATGAATAATATAATTCATTTATTTTTACTAAAAAAATACTTTTGCATGAATGTATGTTTTGCAAGGGTGGCTACAAGGATCGACTTAGCCAGTTGCCTGGCGACATTCTTGCATTGATATTATCATATTTTGGGTTAAAGGAAGCGGCTCGTACTAGCGTCCTTTCGAGAAGATGGACGGGACAATGGGCATTTACCAACCGCCTCAACTTTCTAACTTACATTCCGGGGGGTAAAAATTGTACAAAGCGGGCGGAATTGAATCATAAGAGGCATCAATACGCAGAATGGATTAATCAGGTCTTAAAACTGCACAAGTCTCCAATACTGGAAGAATTTAAGTTTTATTTTGATTTTAACCACCAATGGGAAAGTGATATCGACGAGTGGCTTAAGTTTGCACTTGCAAGGGGAGTTCGAATACTTGAATTGGACTTCTCGTGGAATGGTAGTGGTCTGCGAAACTTTGAGAGAATTGACAATTATGCTCTTCCATTCATTAAGAATCCGAGAAGTTCTTGTCGCGATGTTTCTGTTGGGAGCCTTAAAGAAGCGTGTTTCACATGCGTAGACTTGAATGGAGAAGCTCTAGAGTTTCTGTTATCCAACTGTCCTCTTCTTGAACGGCTAATTGTTAGCAATTCCAATGTACTGCTAAATGTAAGGGTTACTAACCCATGCATTGTGTTGAAGTATTTGTAAGATCTTTTTGGTTTTAAATAACCGTAAACCCTAGGATCGATCATGTCGTATCACCAAGAATCAATAAATTAATTTGCGGAATCGTACCTGAATCCATAGCGTGTGTTTGTAGCCAAGTGGTTGGCCTTCCAGATCAACACGTATTTCTTTAGAGAATCCCCTTTATGTCTTCTCTCTGTTCTCTGTGATGATAGGGGCTCAACAGGGACAAGAAACGTACGTGTGATCTGGTGACCATAACCACAATATATATAGATAGTAAACCCTACTATCTCTTTAGTATTTTTATTTTAGCCCATCATAAAAATAGAATTACTTTTAAGTATCTACACATTAAAGGCCCACACCCTATTAGATACATTTAAGCCCAAATAACTTAAACCTTATTTGATCACTTTTAAAGTGGGCTTAACCATTTGACAGTCCACAACACATAATTGTTTCACATATAAGCCCAATGTTGGATTAAGGATCCAATAATCTCCCACTTGAGCTATATGTGTAACTTTATAATTATGTATTGTAAATTGAGCTCATCTTTGCTGTCATTACTGAAATGTATCTGTATTCAATCCGGTCCATCAATCTTATCAACATAGGATCAAAGCGGCCTTTGTTACACTTGACGTAACTCGACCCATCAATGGTCACACATGTCGATCTAACTGAATGACATGGATCATGATGTGGATGTGTAGCATGAAAATTACATGCATTGTGATCTTAACATGCCTATTTTCAACTGGTCCTCCTAAAACCTTAGTGAGACCAAACCATATCCAAAATCAGAGTGTAAATAAACTAAACTTTATTTCTTCAGAAAATAACTTTAAATATCCTTAAACCGAAACAACCAAAATATGTCTATATAATAGAAACACTAAAATTACAAACTCCCACTAAAACTGAATATCCTGAAAAGATATGACACCCATACGAGCAGTGTGCTCATGAAACACTTTGGGTGGCAGTCCCTTAGTAAGCGGATCCGCAACCATGGAGTTTGTACCAATGTGTTCTATAGACAACTGTCCACTCTGAACTCTTTCTTTAACAACTAGAAACTTGATATCTATATATTTAGACTTCGCCAAGCCCTTGTTGTTAGTGGAATACAAGATAGATTTAATTCTATCTTTGCACCCAAAAAAATCGGAGTCAATATACCCAAAGATCTCAAGCTGATCTGACCTCCGATATGTGAGCATGTAGTACTTTTATTTTCTGTAAGTACCATAAGACCTATTTTGTTGCTTTCAAATGGTCTATTCCTAGATTGCTTAATTATCTGCTTAGCATCCCAATAATATATGCAAAATCTAGACACGTATATACCTGAATATACATCAGACTCCATACTGCTGATGCATAAGGAATCTTCTGCATTTTATTTTTCTAAAAATCATTCTTAGGGCACTGACTAATACTAAACTTATCTCCCTTAGTCACAGGGGTATCACATGGTTTCACCTGGTTTACAATCATGCATGCCATATCTCTTGAGAACCTTTTCGATATAGCCCTTTTGTGATAATCCTAAAGTACCCCGAGAACGATCTCGGTGTATCTGTATGCCTAACACAAAAGAGGCGACACCAAGATCTTTCATCTCAAAATTCTTAGTCAGAAATCTCTTAGTTTCGTGCAATATGCCTATATCGTTGCTGGCAAGCAAAATGTCATCGACATATAAAACCAGAAAAATATACTTACTCCCACAAAACTTATGGTATATGCAATCATCGACCAAATTCATCTTAAAACCAAATGAGATGATTACTTGATAAAACTTGAAATACCATTGTGGAGATGCTTGCTTGAGCCCATATATGGATTTTTTAAGTTTGCAAACCATATTCTTTGGGTCTCCCACCACAAAGTTTTCCGGTTGCACCATATAAATCATCTCATCAATGTTACCATTGAGAAATGCCATATTTACATCCATCTGATGTAACTCAAGATCGAAATGCGCCACTAATGCCATTATAATCCTAAAAGAATCTTTCGAGAAAACCAGAGAGAAAGTTTCTTTATGGTCGATGCCTTCCTTTTGTGTAAAGCTTTTTGCAACAAAACGAGCTTTGTACCTTTCCACATCACCTTTCGAATCCCTCTTGGTCTTAAATATCCATTTATAACCAATGGGTTTCGCACCTTCTGGCAATGGGACAAGATCCCATACATCATTGTCCTTCATGGACTTAATCTCCTCATTCATGGCATCAATCCACTTCTGAGAATTAGAACTTTCCATGGCTTGACGGAAGTTGATCGGATCATCTTCCATCATTCCAATGTCAACCTCATGTTCCTAGAGAAATACAATGTAGTCATCTGGCACCGCACTTCTCCTTTCTCTAGTAGATCTCTTTAATGGCATAGGTTCTTGAGGTGGTAGAGTTTGTTCTTTTGGAACAATTTCTTGAATGAGAGGTTCTCTAACATTGTCATGATTTGTGTCTTGCACAAAGTCAGGAATGGAAACCTGATCAATGCCAATGGCACCTGTGGGAATATCAACATATTCCTCTTCAAAGACAAAGTCTCTACCATACGGATATATATAATAAATTTTAATTATATGCTTATAAGTAGATATATGTATACTGTGTTTCAAGCCAAAGGTTACGTATATGAGGTTCAGTTTGATTTTGATTTTATTCATATACACGTTTAAACTATTAATGTATGCGTGAAATATGCTTATATATATTACTTTAATAAAGCTCATGGATACAGTATATATATACAAGGGAATAAATTATGTAAGGTTGATTTATTATATGTATATCTTCAGCCAAATTGTATAGATATATAGATATACATGTAAAGGTTAGTTTTGTTATATATATATATATATACATATAAGAATTATGAGCAAGGATGTTTATATATATATGGTTCTGATTTTATATATAAACTAGTTTAAGTAAAGCTTGACTTTTTTGTAAATCTGCCTATTGTGTGTGTATATATATATATTTATATATTTATATAATAAAGAATTTTAATTGTGCCCATCAAGATAAACACGCGCATACTAATATTTATTTATATTAAATTTTACTTGTACGCACTAGGCCATAAATTTTAAAATACTTCGCATACTGGAATGAGTTTTGCATGTTATACCGGTACACGTGGACACGTAAATTTAAAGGCCTAAGTTTTGGGTTAATAAATTAAGTTATATGGGTCAAAATATGGATATGGGTTTATAACCCAATAAGCTTTGATCCAACTAGTTTAAATTCAAATATTGGTATAATTAAGTATATATATTTTGAGATGAATTAATTGAAGCGACATGTCGCCAAAGTGACCTCTCTCGTGGAGATTAATTTATTTTAATTTATAAATGGTTGTGTACTTGTAATTTATGTGAATTTTGACCGGCCCAAAGGAAGGTTGACTTTTAACAGAATTACATGTACACTTATGGTAATAAACATGTGATAATTATTCAGTTTTTCATGTGAACAATAAATCGGCCCAAAGGAAGATTTATTATTCGACATACCTTTATTATCAGTGTTTGATTACTGCTACAAGATATCAATTGCAAGCTAGTATTTTTATCCAAAGATAAAATATTAATGGAGCACCCGGTATCTTAAGATGGGAATTACCTTTATTTGAATTTATTATATTTGTTTTAGGATTTATGTGAGCTTGTTATGGTTGTCTATTGTTGTTTTCTGTGGATTCAGTTATGAATACTTCTGCTAATATTACTGCTAGCATCAACTCTATTCATATGTTAAATGGCACAAATTTTAAATCATGGCAAGAGAACCTTCAGATAGTTCTAGGAGTCATGAATCTTGACCTTGCGTTAAGGACTGATTCTCCCCCACCTCTTACGGATAAAAGTACTTCTGAAGAGAGAAAAGATCTAAAGAAGTGGGATAAATCAAATCGCATGTGTGTCATGATTATGAAAAAAGCCATTCCGGAAGCACTTAGAGGCACAATATCTGAAAAGATAACTACAGCTAAGGAGTTCTTTGCAGACATTGAAAAAAGGTTTGTCAAGAATGAAAAGGCTGAAATAGGTACGCTCTTGACAAACCTACTTTCAATGACGTATAAGGGTAAGGGCAACATAAGAGAGTATATTATGGAGATATCTCATTTTACTTCAAAATTAAGAGCACTTAAGCTAGAACTCTCTGAGGACTTGCTGGTGCATTTAGTTTTGATATCTCTTCCAACGCAGTTTAGCTAGTTCAAGGTGAGCTACAATTGTCAGAAAGAAACTTGGTCTCTAAATGAGCTCATCTCATACTGTGTTCAAGAAGAAGAAAGGCTAAAGAAACTTGGTCTCTAAGATCTTGTTGGTTTTAAATAACCATAAACCCTAGGATCGATCATGTCTTATCACCAAGAATCAATAAATTAATTTGCGGAAGCGTACCTGAATCCATAGCGTGTGTTTGTAGCCGAGTGGTTGGCCTTCCAGATCAACACGTATTTCTTTAGAGAATCCCCTTTATGTCTTCTCTCTGCTCTCTGTGATGATAGGGGCTCAACAGGGACAAGAAACGTACGTGTGATCTGGTGACCATAACCACAATATATATAGATAGTAAACCCTACTATCTCTTTAGTATTTTTATTTTAGCCCATCATAAAAATAGAATTACTTTTAAGTATCTACACATTAAAGGCCCACACCCTATTAGATACATTTAAGCCCAAATAACTTAAACCTTATTTGATCACTTTTAAAGTGGGCTTAACCATTTGACAGTCCACAACACATAATTGTTTCACATATAAGCCCAATGTTGGATTAATGATCCAACAGTATTTGCAGATATTTTACTGTAAGAACATACAGTCCATCGAGATATGCAACGTGAATCTCGTTTCCTTTATGTTTAGGGGACGAATTACTAATAGTAATTTGCGTCTGGAGAATGTTCCTTTGCTTGTGGAGTTGTGCATTTGGCAGGCCGGATCACTTTCCGTAGAGGAGGATCTTTTTCCAATGCTCCCATACTGCTCTCATCAGCTGGAGACTCTTGGATTTCTAGTCAGTATTGAGGGTCTGCGGGTTAGAGATCAATCATGCCACATACATATATTGATTTCTTTGTTTTTTCTTTTGGTTATGTATGTGTATTTATCTGAATTAAAATCCTTGAATGTTATTTTTGTCAAGTATACAGGAATTTAGGGGATTTCATGCTCCACCTGTGTTTAGTAATCTGAAAAAATTGGTGTTGGCCGCAGTAGCGGAAACTGATAGATGCGTCCTTGGATATATTTCGTTGCTAGATTTATGTCCACTCTTGCAGAAATTTGTTTTTGAGGTGACGACGTTCTTCAATCTCATCAGTTTGGAATTAATTCAAACATACACACATGATCTATGTTATGTTATCAAGAAAAATTATTCCTTCGTTGTTGTTTTTTTCATCGGTATATACAATACATTTTGACGATATGGTCTGAATTAAATTATTGTTTTCGCTTGCAGGTAATTTCTATTGCTACAAAAATCGACAAGAGGGAAGTAAAGAAAGTGAGTGAAACCACCGCTAAGAAGCACCAACACCTTGAGGAGGTGGAGATGACCGGTTATTATGGTCGCAAATGCGAACTTGAGCTTGTCACGTACTTCGTTGAGAATGCTGTTTCCCTTAAGAAAATTATCATCCGTCCTGAAGGTCAGCCTAATTTTCTGTATTATGATCGAAAACGCATCGAAAGAGAGAAGGCTGGCCGAGTTCATGCTAAGATGGACCTGGAAGGAAAAATACCCAAGCCTATTGAGTTGATCATCTTTTGAAAATTTCTTTTTAAACTTTTATCAAGTTGTCGGGTTAGTTTCAATCTTTTTCTTCCGTAGTTTTCCATTTCTTGGAATCAATTTGCTTAAACTGAAGTTTCCTTTCTTCTTTCCCATCTGAGCACTCATGCTTGGATTTGAACATTTACAACAGATCCACAAAATTTGATGATTCATGCATGTGTATTTGTGAATTGATGCAGAGATATTGATAATTAATTATTGATTAATTATATTTGTTTAATATTCTGGGTGCACTGAACTGAAGATTTATACATATGCATATGTGAATTGATGTAGAGATGTTGATAATTGTAGATTCAATTAAGTAAAGGTAAAAGAACAAAAAAATATAATGAACTATACATTTTTTTATAAAATAGGTAACATACTTTTTTTTTTCCGACTATTTTGACATCAAATTTTTAATATGTTTACATTTTGAGTGATATGTAATAATACTTTGTACCGTCATTTTTATCCATTTGTTAAACTGATTAAAAGTTTGTTGTTAAAATAATCGGGAAAAAAATATGTTACCTGTTGTGTAAAAAGGTTTAAAGTTCATTATAATTTTTGATCTTTTACCCTTTAAAGAAAATGAAGTGTTATTTACATGAGTTTTCATCCATATGGGAATATTAAGCATATTAAATTTGTAATATTACCATATCGGAATATTAAGTATATTATATTACAAGGTGCATTACTTAAACTTAAAATACATTACATTTATTGTATATAGGGCCATTTCGGTGATAAATCCTTTGTATATGTGGATTTAGACGATAAGGACATGATGCAAACTTTTCCCAGGAAAACTCCTTTTACGCCACTCCACATTATTATGGACAAAAATAGCCCTTTATCATTATTTTTAATTTTCAAAATTTAAAATCCAATAACTTAACAATCGCATTCTTTCCAATAAAACTTACTTTAAATACTGCAGACTAGTCATTTTTAGCATATTTATAAAGTTAGAAATTTACAATAAAGATAATTAGAAATGAAAATTAGGAAACAATCTTTTGCAATATTTTTCATAAATTCATATTTTTGCAGTTAAACTTGGAAATTTCACTTCAATTTATATTTTATCCATTAAATTTGTAAAAAAATAAAATACAAATTTAAAATGAGATTTTAAATTTCACTTCAAGTTTGCAGTGAAATCTACTTTTAAATTTTACTGCAATTTATAATTTTGCAGTTGAACTTGCAAATTTTACTAAAATTTTCTTGCAAATATATATACACGCAGTGAAATTTATAATTTTCACTTCAAGTTTGCAGTGAAACTTTCAAAATTTTAATTAAAGTTTTGTAACTAAATTCTCAAAAAATAATTTTAAGTTGGGTATGAGATTGCCTCACTTGCCATCTAGATGCATCGAACCTGGTCATGGTCATGTCTTGGGAGTGGGCCCATTGATGCCCCGAATCTCATTAAGAGGATTAGACCTCCGAGACCCAGTTAATCACGGTGCCGAACACCGATGGCGAGTGAAAAGTTATAAGAAATGTAAAATAACTTATTTTGAAAACATCTTTTAAATTTTTTTGGCATGTGGAGTTCCTATAATTAATAAAACAACTTGTAAAAAAATTTATACTGCTTTCACCATGGATATCCAAACATGTATGAAAACCACTCCACATATAATCCTTTACATAATGTCCATAACACAAATTTACTTGAAATGCAATTTTGACATTAGAATTCCATTCAGGTTCTTAATCGAAAAGTTGTTATAAATACAAAGTATACCTGAAGTACAAAACGATTATACAATCTTAGTCCTTTTTGTAAATTACTGGAAAATGGTAATGGACATCAGAGGCTTCTAGAAAAATGTACCACACGCCACCCACGAGTGCCTAACCTACAAAAATTGATGAAAAAGGGAATGAGTCAAATTCGGGCTCAATGGGAACTATGTAAGTTTGAATACAAAAGTACAACTAGCAATTGAAGGCACGTACAAGTTTTATAAAAAAGTAAGTATCGTAGTATTATATGGTAGTATGAAAATAGTGCAAATGCAACACACACATGCATGCCAAACCCTACTAGGATTCCCATCTTAGACATCAGAATTAACTTACCCACTTACTAATCCAATCATGTCCTGTCCTGTCCTTACAATACAACCATCTATATGAATTTATGTATTTATAGGGAATGATGTTCATGTATTATCTTGTTTAATCTTTAGCTTCCTATGGTTCGTCATGCTAAGGTGGATTCGTTCTAATGTGTGAATCAATACTCTACATTATATGTCAACACTATCCCACAATTATCACATGCTTATACTGCAGGTCTGTAACTATAAACCAAGTATATATCGTTTTCGCTTTGTATATAGTTTATTATGAATTCCACACTTGGTTGACTAAAAGGTATCACTGCCAAAGGAATCTGTATTCACCCTGCATTCGCATTATATACCTAAGTATATGAATTATCTAAACTTTATATTAAAACTTTTAAGCTAGACATCCTCTTTATTATGATTCCCACTTTAATTGTCAATGTCTTTTGTTCATTATGATCTGACCAAATAATCCAATTGGGTATACGTGTTCGCTCGCCCAGATACTACATCCAAGGATCAATAATCATTAGTTCTTCTCACTTTATGTATTTGTACATTGTGATTTGGTCAAATGCTCCTTTATATGCCTAATTGTCCATTCAATTATGCCTGCTTTCTTTCTTACGTTATCCTCAATAATATCCAAGGCATTATATATATATATCAATACAAGATATGATACTGTAACAATAATAACATTCAACAATATAACATCAGTCTACATTTTGTGGACTCTCAACCACACGGTAGTAGGGCCTCAGTGTATTTGCTCGGCACAGTTTTGAACCTTTCACCTAAGAACCTGTGTCTGATGTTATCTCGAGTCCACACTTTCCACGACAAGTGCAGTCAACAAACCATTACAGTCCATATGTGTGTACACAAGCATATTACATATTCATCGAATTATAAAATTAATCCACTCACAATCACAACACATATATGGTTTACAACGATGAGTATATACAAGGCCAACACTTAAATATATAATTAACTACATAATTAAATGCCAAATAATTATTTATTAACCACATGGCCTTATCACAATGGTAATCAAGACTATAGATTCATTATGGTTCTTAATTCGTCCAACACAATTGGCTAACCACACCACATTTTCGTTATAGAATGCTACCTTGCAAGATGACCATTTATTTCTAATTAATAATTACCGTAGGTGTATTTCAAATGATTATCAAAAGCCTAACAAGTCACAAATGTTATATTAGGCTATATTACATGTAATATAATATTTTTTTCCCAAATCCCACCAAAACAGGTACTTACGAGGCTATACGCATTATTCCCGAACAAGATTATTTAAACTACATCATTCCAAATCTATTACAATGCATTTCTAGGATTTAATAACACATTGTTCCCGTCCATAATTCCAACAATAACATACACATGCCATTAGACCCGAAACTATAGTACACGTTTCCTTCTCGGTCGGTTCTAATGTAAATCTCTAGAATTATGACCCATATGTGAGATTAGTTGTATAAATGTATATATCTATGGACAATAACCCCTAACGGATCATCAATTGCGAGTACAACTCAGAAGCCCCAAATTCTAGTTTACACACTTCACTTACGAAATGGGTTTGTGTAGATATACAAATGTACGGCCAAAACCATAAAATTAAATATCCATATATGTAATCTAAGTAATAACATATCATTAACAATAACCAATTTAGGGTTTAAACTAACTCAACCCACATACATCATCACAAACCTAGGGTTTTTATGAAAATCACCCATTTGTGTAAAAATCTCTAAAGCAGCACATAATAATTAGAAAAAAAAGTTTAGTATTAGTGTTCCCACTTGTATTGATGATAATCCACAAGATTTAAGGGCAAGAAAGAGTGTAGACACCAAGAATTTTGAAGCCCTAGTTTTCCTTTAAACTCCAATGGTGGAATTAAAGGTGGAAGATGATGAAAAAGGAATTGTGTGGCTTGAATCTTGGGTAGAGATGAAGAATCATCATAGGCCTTCAGAAATCTCCTCTCATTCTCTCTTCAGAACTCTCTTGAAGGTTGGGAAGAAGTGTGGCTCGAAATTGGTGTTTTGGAGTGATAAAAGGTGAGAAAATTAGGTCAAAAGTATTCAAAATGGGTTTACACAAATGAGTAAGATCGATCATAGTAGTAAAATTGATCTCAAGTAAAAAGCTCACTGGTTTGGTTTATCAATGATTTCTGATGAATAAGATCGATCTTGCTCTAGGTGAAAAGTGCACTATTTTAAATCTGCTCAAATTTCACTCTAATAAGATCCATCTTATTAGTAAGATTGATCTTACTCGGCTCAACACTAAATTCACCTGTTACATTGATCCCCGGACCCCCAAGATGCTGGAATCTCATCTCAGGCCAAACATGAAAGTTGTAGAGGGTAACGAGACGAAACTTTGGGCACTAACAGGAACTCGTTTGGATAAGAAATGAAAGAATTATAGGTTCCCAAAAATTGCCAAAAATCCATAAATCAAGTAAAACCAAAACATGTGATTTACATCTCAATTTCAATTCGAATGACCCGAATTGTGAAATGACCACCCACGCAAACGTAATATGCCTGATATGTCATACTAGTGGTGTTGAATCATCCAAATGGAAGTCGGAATGAGATCCCACCACTTAATCCATCGAGTAAAGAGGATTAAGGAATAATTAAAGAGGAAATGGCATACGGCGTATTACAGCCCATGGTTTGGGCTTTATTGTTACTTAAGTGACTTTACGCCAATTGGTTGTTTGGGCTGTGTGTGGACTTCATTAGCTTCAATGGCTAGTCTTTGGTAACCGGTCTAGCAAGTATGGACGTATGGACTTTATTTATTTGGGCCGAGCCAAAGGCCAATGATTACTTCGTTTAAACTCGGGTTCGAACTGGGCAGAGCTAAATATATTCATGTAAACTACACCCTAAGACTATAATGCCATGTGTTGTCCGAGTGGCAGTGAGGGCTTTCCAAAATAACCACTCCATGTGGTATATCCAATTGTACTTCATGTGCATCATTCCATTTTTAGGCAATTATGGTTGCACCTCACAATTTGTCAAAGGGACGATGGTTGACATGACCGAGGTCATTTCCCAAAGGAACTGTCCCATCGGTTCCCTCACTTACCCCCTTTAGTACTCATCCTTCCTTTTTATATTTCCTCGTCACCATTTTCTTATTTTCTTTTCATTTCCAAGAGAGACTTTAGACTTGGGTGAGAGATAATAGTTCGGAAAAGTGTGAAAATCTTTCCAACAATAGCATTTTGCAGCATTTGTCTTCCCACTTTATGTGATGGCGAACCCTTTTGTGAAAGTTTCAGCCATCATTTCTCCTTTTTTCGGTGCTAGCCCGCAGTCTTATAAGGCATATCAAAGCATAGTACAGGCTTTCATGGTTTTTTTTCATCTTCGTGTGTCGCTAGCAAAGGAAAGAAGGCTTATAGGGCATAACCTACACGGCAGAGACGGGGGGAAATGTGAGCCTCACCCACCTCGTCATCCTTATTATCAGAGAATGAGGCGTCTGAGGCAGGTTCAGTTCCATTGAGGTGAGGGGAACCTAAATTGGCCAGAGCATGTGAGAACAAATGTGCATTTATTGGTCAAACGTGTCTCGTTCGTCAACATTGGATTCGAAGTAGGAGGACACTATAGTACAAGCCCTTTCTTTTAACCCAAAATATGATAATATCAATGCAAGAATGTCATCAAGCAACTCTGATGCCCAAATGGATAAAAATGACTATACCGCGTGTCATTAGATATCACCTAAAATACAAATAAATTAAAATTTTTTTGTCAAAATAGTCGAACACAAAGTATGTTACCCATTTTATAAAAATAATAATAAAGTTCATTATACTTTTTGGTCTTTTGAATCAACAATTATCAACATATCTACATCAGTTCACATATGCATATGCACAAATCATCAATTTAGTGGACCCAGAATATTAAATAAAGATAATGAATCAACAATTATCAATATCTCTGCATCAATTCACATATGCAAAATGCCAGTCAACCTTAATATGCTTGGTACGTTCATAAAAGACATTATTATTGGCTATCTGAATGGCACTCTAATTGTCACAAAATAAAGGCATAGAATTAGGAAGGTCAATTCCCATATCTCGAAATAACTAGTGAAGCCAAACAATTTCTGAAGTGGCATGAATAAGTGCTCGATATTCAGCTTTAGCACTAGAACGGGAACCACAATTTGTTTATTACTCTTTTATGAGATGAAAACCACTAAGAAAAAAATAGAATCCTGTAGTGGATCAGCGATCAGTAATATCACCCACCTAGTCAGATTCAGAATATCCTTGTAACATAGGAGGAAAAGCGGATAAAAGATGTAAGCCTTGAAATGGGGTCCCTTGGAGCTAGCGAATGATGCGTATAACACTCGCAAAATGGACAGAGCGCGGTGCTGACATGAATTGACTCACAATATGAATAGCATGACTAATATCTAGTCTAGTGATGGTGAGATAATTGAGACTGCTAACAAGTTGTCGATATAAGGTAGGATCAGGTAACAAAAAACCATCATAAGCACATAATTTGACATTCATTTCAAATGGAGTATCGGCAATCTTGGTATCAGTTAAAACCAGCATGCTGGATAATGTCAGAAGCATATTTCACCTGAGAGAGAAAGTAACCTATGGATAAGTGATCAACTTCATTACTGAGGAACTATTAAAGAATTCCCAGATCTTTCATTTAAAATAAAAGCACATCTAGGTTTTATGCTTGTATACTCTATCCAAATCATCCCCAATGATAATCATATCATCGATATAGATGAGAAGAATAACAATGCCTTTCTTAGAGGAAGACGTAAACATTACTGAACTACGAGCACTTTGAGAAAACCTATATTGAATAACAGTTATGGAGAACTTTTTAAACCAAGCTCTAGGTGCTTGCTTAAGGCCATAGAGAGCACGACGAAGTTTGCAAACTTGCCCAAGAGAGTGAGGCAGCACAAAAGGGGGTTGCATGTATACTTCTTCAGAGAGATAGCTGTGAAGGAAGGCATTTTTGACATCCATCTGATGTCGCCCATTTACGGAATAGAAGCAATAGAAATAAATGTGCAAACTATGGTTTAAATAGGCTACATGAGCAAAGGTTTCTTCATAATCAATACCATATTCTTGAATAAAACCTTTGCTACAAGATGTGATTTGTAATGATTAACAGAACCATCGGCCTTGGGTTTAATCTTGTATACTCATTTGCTCCCCAAAACAAGTTTTCCAACAAGTAGGGTTACGAGGTCCTATGTATTGATTTAGTTTAAAGCAACAAGCTCATCGACCACAACTTTTGCCATAGAGGGATCTGAGGATGCTTCTCGATAATTAATGGCTCATATAGGGATAACAACGTAGAAAGAAAATAGTATAATCTAATAACATGGCTGGTGGTTGATAATCTTGAATTGGTCTAGACATAAGACTGTTGTCAGGACAGACAGAGTCAAGACGTGGCATAGAGTTATCAGCATTTGAACAGTCAGACATCAGATTGATAGGATCAACCGGCACTGGATGAAGGACATGCACTAGGGTAGATGGGACATTGGAGGCCTCTACTTGTGGTGGCTCAGAGAATGGATTAATAGACGAAGCAATTTCAATGAACAGAGTGGGATTCTTTGCTAAGATATTGTATGGAGTATTTTCCTAGAATATAACATGTCTGGATATGCAAAATCTTTTGGCAATTAAATCATAGCAGCGATAACCTTTTTATTTAATTCCTTACCCCAAGAAAACACACATAGCTATTTTTTGTGTGAGTTTGGTGCACTCTCTTTTGAGAAGTAAGACAAAACAAGCAGATCCAAAAACACGAAGATCGGAATAATCAGGGCGAATTCCATAGAGACGCTAAAAAAAATGGATAAACGCCATTTGTAACAAGAGGAGGAATGCTGTTTACAATAAATGCAGAGGTATGTATGGATTCTCCCAAAAAAATGAAAGGAACATAGGATGATACAAGGAGAGTGCAGGCAGTTTTGACAAGATGGTGGTGTTTTCCTTTGGCCCATGCAGTGGCGCGAATGCGAATGTCGAACCAAAAAGGGCAGTCGTGCAGGCCCTAGTTTTGCACATCTAAAGCTAAAGAAAATTTTCTTCTTCAATTTAAATCTTCCACTCTTGTAATTGTCTAATTAACTCAGAAACGTCTGAATTAATAGGCATATTAATTCTCATTAAGCAAAAAAACGTTTTGGTTTTAAATTTCAAGATTAATGCTTTATTCCTCTCCACAATATAAATTGGTTCTTTGTCTTCTTCATTCCATACAGAAAAAAATAACATAAATCACATAAATTTTCTTCCTTACTCAAAAAGATCTCTGCAAATTCCTCCGGTGATACTGTTGGACGTTATTTCGGTTCGTAAAATGAGTAACACATTCATGCTAAGGTAAATACTTTAACCCTGTTTTATCATGAGAAACAGATGCTAAAAGCAAGCCTCTAAGCATATCTGGTAGGCGGTGTAATTGTTTTAAAGAGATTGTATGATACACTAGACTCGGGTTTAATCTTAGTATTATTTTCCTTAATTCCATAATATAAAAATTGTTATGATGCGGTTTTTTGCTAACTTATTGACCGCTCTCTCCATTAGCAGAAGCTGTAGGCAAATTCGATTAAATGTAATGTACGTGGACGCCTCTTTCAAAATTGATTCTCACCTTGTTGGGGCTAGTTTGATTGGGAAGGATTCTTGGGGGTCTATTTTATTTGCGCATGCCATTAATATTCGTAGCTCTCATGATGCTAAATTAGTTGATGCTTATTGTGAATACCTCATTTTGCGACCCCCGCAAGAATCATGAACTCTAGAAAAACAAGCACGCATACATGCAGGAACATTCCTAGATGCATACATACTATGTATATGTGATACAGGTCAAAGAAGAAAGCCGAAAAGACGTCCGGATGATAAGTTACGAGAATTACAAGAAATTGCTGAAACCGAAAACCGTCAAAACTCCTGGAAACTTGCGAAAGGAGAGTTCCTTATTTTTGATCATCCTCAAACTTTGAGGGTTGTTATACATTACCATAAGGAGTAGCATATTCGAAAATCAGCTCGATCTGACGGTCAGATCTCTGAAAATTCAAAAAACTGAGAGTTTGTTTCAGGTGATCAAATGGAGGCCTTTGCAAAGTTAAAATGTTATGAAGTGGTCAGTAAATAGTTATTATTGTGGGGAAGAACATATTCAAGTTCAGCTTTGTCGGACATGGGATCATCAAGAATCAATTCGTCTATCGTGCAATTCTAGTCGAAATGTCCTTTGTAGCAAATTAAAGTAAATAGAGGCCTTCCCGAATTCTGATCAACCCAAAATTTGGAAAAAAGATAGAAAACATTTGGAGGGAAAACCTATCCAAAATTCAGGAAAATCCAACGGTTAGAAGTTTACTTGTCGTACAAACAAGTAACCTTGCCTACAAGAAGTACCTTTCCTACGCGAGAACAAACTCTTTGTACCAATCTGAGGAGACCGAGTCCTTCCCGAACTCCGATCATCTTCAAATTCTTATAGGTTATAGAAGACTTATATTGGAAATACATATCCAACAATCAGAATCATCCAACAGTTAGAACTTGACTTGTCGTACAAACAAGTGACCTTGTCTACAACAAGTACCTTTCTTACGCGGAAACAAACTCTTCGTACCAATCATAGAAAACAAAATCCTTTCCAAACTCCGATTGACCTGAAATTTTGACACAATCTAGAAGACTTCTATTCCCAACACATATCCAAAAATTAGCATGATCCAAAGGTGGGAAGGCTTCGCGATAAGCTCCAAGAGTCCTGGTTGCAATATCTTTTCTTGCTCTCCAAGCATTTTTTGAACTATGAATAGACCCCCCTTCATTCATATTTTTCATCAACAATCAAGGGTATTTCGTGGTACACACCAAGATATCATTACTCTCTCCCTCTAAGGGGGCTCGGGTATAATTTTCTCTCTCTTCTTTTATTTATTCATCAGTTTAATAATTCAGACTTTTGTCTGCATAATTTCTATCACTTGATAGCTTTTCAAAACCCTTTTTCAAAATTGTTTTTCAAAACTAAAGGCGTATAACAAACCCTAATCCAATTTCAAAATACTATTAGTACTTTCTTACTTTTCCAAAAGCTCGGATTAGCGGTATTGTTATACGAAGGAATCGATAATCGTTATATATCCAATCTAACTCATGGATTGCGCTGTATATGTGATAAATACTTGATTATGAGAGCACTAGTGCCATCTATACTGGTTTAATCAATAGAGTTTGGTACACGATCGATCAAGTCGCCTCGTATTACATCGAATATAAGATTCCACATCGAATCAGTTTCCGAAAAGCCCTGTGCTTTACAAAATCACTCATTTCATTGCATCTACTATTATCAAACTCTCTTTTTCAAATCACACACACTTATTTCCAAAATCCTGGGTGAATTAGAAAATACATTGTTTTCATCCCATCCCCAAAATCCCGGTTTCTAAGGCAAGCACAAAAAGCTGTAAAGTAATAGCAATAGCATGCAAGAATTGAATTATAACACGCACATATCCTACTTAAGAGACCGAAAGGGAGAATTAGGTGCCTAACACCTTCCCAATTCGTAACTTAATCCCTGAACCTTCGAATCAACCAGTTTCGCATACAATGTGTATAAGAGGATATTTAGTCTTTTTTACACAAACTTTTTGTTTGTTTAGTAAAACAAACTGCCGACTCTTAATATTTTCAAAACAACTATGGAATCGCCGCCCACCAGGACTCGGGCGTGAAGAACGCGGGTTCTCACACTTATGCTATTTATTCTATGGTAGAGGCGATTGTGGAGAGGAATTATAGCCATATCCTATATTGAATGCCTTAGAAGTAGTTAATTCTATCAATTCTCAAAGCCTGAATGTTACGAATATTGGTTCAGTGGTAGAAGATATTCGGTCCTTGGTGTCGCAATCTAGGTCTATTTTTCACTTTGTTTTTGTTTGGTTGCACAATCTAGGTCCATTTTTCATTTTGTTATGTTCCTTGTGAGGCTAATTGTGTAGGCCATAATTTGGCTATGTTCCTAGACTGACTTATTAGTTAGATATTTTTCGATGTTTAATGCTCTTCTTTTTTGTTATTTTCGCTTTCAAAAAAAGAAAAGAATATGCAATGTTGTCTGTTTTAGTTACTCATAAGTGCACGAGGCGATAACCTAGTATAGTTAAGGCAAGTGAGAGGCCGAACCCAAGGGACTTGATGGATATATGGAACATGTTTTTTAATTTTAACTTCGTAATTCTAATTAACAAATTACTAGGGTATCATAGTCAGATATTTAATATCATCTTCATTCTATTCTATAAACTCTATTTTATCTTGCAATAATTTGATCTCCTACTCTATTATTTGCTACAAATGAAGTCATTTTAAGTTCAATTAATTTGTAAATATCATATTGTAATTCTTCTATAGTCAAACTTTTGCATTGTAATGTAAAACAAAATTTCAATACCCGTCAAATCAAAATATTTATTGTTTTTCACAAATCATAAATTTAATCCAATAAATTATAATGGTAATCTAACATTAAATGAATTAATTAAATTAGGCATTCAATAAGAAGAA
This sequence comes from Lonicera japonica, assembly GCA_021464415.1. Lineage (NCBI taxonomy): Eukaryota > Viridiplantae > Streptophyta > Magnoliopsida > Dipsacales > Caprifoliaceae > Lonicera > Lonicera japonica. Next base: position 22,744,821 of record CM038469.1, read on the forward strand.
TTGTGTTTGACATGATTTTATTAATTTGATAGAATTTAATCGGCCTCAATACATACAAGTAATCAATTAAATATAATCATATACCTAATCCTATGAAAAAAATGTAACATATTTATAATTGAAATGTAATACATAATTAAATTAACTAAGTACTTTGTTGAATGCAGAAACAAATTGATGATTCAGATTTATGTTCTTTTAACACAAGTTAATCCACTAATATGAATAATCGTATGGGCCTAAACCCATCATGCGCCGCTTGTCTTCAAGGCTTTGAAAAATGTTCCCCAAATTTGGGTTACCCATGCCATACTCGAGCGCCTAACTCTTATCATCTTTTTTTTTCTTGAATTCTTTATACCGTTGACCTTTATGACACTAAATTATAAAAATTTTAATGTTGTTCTTGACATAATTATTTTATTAAAAATACCAGATATGTAATTTAAATTCATGACCTTTTGGATTGATAAAAGACTTTATCCATTGATCCAACACAATTCTTTATCTTAAATTTTAATGTCAAATTAAATGATGCGCGTACAAAGAAAATAAGCATGCAAATGAACCATGTGTGCTTCAATATTTAGTTAATAAATTAAAGAAAGATGCAAGTAATGATTATTAGTAATGAAGCCCAAAAATAGGAGTGCATAAATGAGCTCCTAATTGGGTCGAAGACCCATGCCACAAGGCCAAGGAACCAGGTGTGCAAAAATGGTCCATCCAAGCTAAGATGACGATCCATCTAAGTCGATATGGTTTAACTAAGTTGCGATGGTCGTCATGATGTATTAGTGCTGAGATAGTCGTAGTGATGTAAGAATAGTCTACTCCTATGTGAATAGGGTTATAAAGTTTTAAAGTAGTGTTCAAGTTTACTATTTTTAGTCTTTTACTATTGACCTTAATCATTGTAAATCCTAATTTTATACATATAAATAGAAATGGTGAGGCACATTACAAGAGTTTTGAATTCTAGATAATCAATCATAGAGAAAGAAACTGAGGTAGTAGCTTAATTGTAAAAAACAATTTCATTACTTTAAACATATACAAAACACACACTCAAGTGAGGTACTGCCGATTTAGTAGCCAAACTAACCAGAGGAATCATACTTAAAACAATTTCTCGTATCTTCTACCTTTATTCTTATTGACCTTTGGACTCTACTTAAATTTAATCTAGTGGAGAAACCTAAATCTTTTACGACTCACAATTATATATATATATATTAATAAATCAAGTCAGTTCTGATATAGTAGGACTCTTTATGTTCTCAATTGGTGGCCAAGATTTAATATGAATGTTTATGTTTTGATATAATGAATCGGTATTATTATGGCATATATTTAATATAAATGATAATGATGGGTTTTTGTTTAATTCGCCAATGAATATGATAGTGTTTAAAACATACCAAAAATCTTAATATAATTATATCTATTAAATTAAATATTTATTTATTTATAAAATTATATTGTTTATATATTTTCAACTCCCTACTCAAATGTATTTTACACTAATTTATCATGTGCCCCTTGTCTTCAAGGCTTCGAAAAAAGGTTCTCCAAATTTGGGTTATCCCTACTCGTGCACCCAACTCTTACCACCTTTTTATTTTCTTGCATTCTTTATACTATTGACTATTATGACACTAAATTATAAATTTTTAATTTTGTCCTTGACATGATTATTTTTATTAAAAATACGAGACATGTGATTTGAATTTATGACCTTATGGATTGATAAAAGACTTAGGTGGCGTTTGATAAAACATTTGAAAACTGAAACTGAAACTAAAAACTGAACTTAAAGCTTAAAACTGAAAATTGAAATTGAAAAAACTGTTTGTTTACTTCTGAAAATGGTATTTGAAAAAATGTTGTTTGTTTAAATATAACACATCTGAAAACTTATTTTTTTTAATATGAAAATTTTACCCTTATTAGTGTATTAATGAGTACTGAAGTCTTAGAATATTTTTTCCTTCCACCAAGCCCTTGTTGCACTGCAAGACCCTCATTTCCTCTCTCTCTATCTCTCACTCTCTCTTTGTTTCTATCTCTTTCTCTCTCTCTCTCTTACTCTCAACCTCCACCACATCGCCATCGTAAATGGCGTATTTCTTCAAAAGATTGGCCAAATCTGCACCCGGTCACATTCTCCCAGTCATTTCGAGGCTAGTACAAGTCCACTTCCACTAATTTTGGACCCTTCGGTGCTATTGCTGCCATTTCTGGTGGAATCTCCTACCTCTATAATTTTGAATCCTTAAATTTGGTAACTAATTTCTCATCTATTTTTCCTTTGATTTCATTTCGATTCAATTCGTCCTAAATGCAATTAGAAATAGAGGGACAGCAAGAACACGAGGGGTGGTGGGTATAGTGGGGTTGTTGTCGGAGTTCTTGCTCTCGTTGGTGGCGGAGTTGTTCTTGCAGCATGAGGAAGAAAAAGGACAGCAGGAACACGAGGTGGAGAAGGAGGGTAACATAGGCATTATAAGTGGTTAATTTTCAGATTTCAGTTTTAAGTTGCAAATTTGCCACTTAAAACTTTTGATGCAATTTTTTAGTTTTAAGTGATAAAAATTAAGTTTTCAAATTTAAGTTTTGCCAGACAAACAACTTCCAACCACTGAAATCTGAAAACTTAAGCTTTTTTTGGTTACACATACGTTCTACTGAGTCCTTAAGGTAGTCATAGATGTTTGCAATTGACATTGACGTATCTTTGAGATAAGGCTTTGAAGCTTGAAAATTTTCGTGGATTTTATAACCAATGCATCATGAAAGGAATGAAAGAAAACTTGTTTAAGATTTAAATCATCGATGCCACCGATGATATAAAACCGTTTTGACATACGATCGTAGTGAGGATCCAAGTCCTTTTTATTGAGAGAACAACACTTCATGTTGAGAAATTCTGCTTGAGTAACATTCGTATGATGGGCAGGTTTTCCAACAAACTCATTGTACACGAGACCAAGAAAGTTATCTATAGAGGTCGCTTGTTGGAGCTGTAGTTTCCTGTAAGGACCAAGGGCTTCATACCAATCTTTCGGTAGACCTTCTAGTCTTGCTAGAAAGCGCTTAAAGACATCTTTCAATTCATAGTTTTCAAGATCTGCTATCATCCAAGAAGTAAAAGAAATAATTCTTTCACGCCATTTTGGAGGAGAGACGTCATCAAGTGTGAATCGTTGGTAGTTTTCATGGTTTGGAGCCTGGTGAATATTAACATTCGGGATTGAAGTGTTAGGTTCTGGAAGGTCTTCAACCATGGGTTCATCTTTAGTTTTCAAATTTCAGTGGCAAAACAAAAGCCTCCTTAATTTATCCACTGATCTAGCACAATTCTTTATAATAAATTTTAATGTCAAATTAGATGATGCACATGCAAAGAAAATAAGCATGCAAGTGCACCATGTATGCTTCAATATTTAATTAATAAAAGAGAGAAGCAAGTGATGATTATTGCAAAGGAAGCCCAAAAATGGGTGCATAAATGGGCTCCTAATTGGGTCGCATGCCCAACTATTTAATTTGCCCAATCAACAGATAGTTATTTACTTGAGAGACCCATGCACAGGGCCTAGGAACCAAGTGTGCCAAAATGGTCCACCCTAGCCGAGATGATCCATCTAAGTCAACATGGTCCATTTAAGGCAAGATTGTTGTGATGACGTATTACTGCCGAGATGGTCTTAGTGACGTAAGAATAGTCTACTGCTATGTGAATAGGGTCAATGCCACTTGTAAAGTGCTAGAGTAGTGTTCAAGTTAACCATTTTTAGTTTTTTACTATTAATCTTAATAATGCATTGTAAGTCTTACTTTTATACATATAAATAGAAATGGTAAGGCACATTACAAGAGTTTTGAATTCTAGATAATCAATCATAGAGCAAAAAGACTGAGCTAGTAGCATAATTGTAAACGACTTCATTACTTTGACAAATACGAAACAGACACTCAGGGTGAGGTACTACCATTTTAGTAACCAAACTAACCAAAGGGATCATACTTAAAACAATTTCTCGTCTCTTCTACCTCTATTCTTATTCACCTTTGGTTTAGATTATGCTTAAATTCAATCTAGTGGAGAGACCCAAATTTTTTGGCACTTACAAATATATATATATATAAATTAGGTCAATCCTGATATAGTATGACTCTTTATGTTCTCAACTGGTGGCTAAAATTTAATATAATGATTCGGGATTGTTATGGCATATTTGTAATATAAATGATAATGATGGGTTTTGTTTAATTCACCAATGAATATGATAATGTTTAAAACATACCAAAATTTTTAATATAACTATATCCATTAAATTAAATATTTATTTATAAAATTAGTTTGTTTATATATTTTCAACTCCCTACTCAAATGTATTTTACACTAATTTAATTATATATATCGAAAAACTGTAAATTATCTTAACAAAAATCTTATCATATGAGAAATATTTAACAAATGAAATATTTATATTTGATTTAGTGAAATAAACCATTTATTATCAGTTAATACTTTATTATCTGAGATGTTCCTAATAATAAGAAAAAAAAATCATTACTATTACATTAACAGGCCAAAGAAAACTATTGCACCTGCAATTGGTAAAACTTGAACTTGGTACGTCCATGTTTTCTTTCGAATTTTGGCTAGAGAAAACTATTGCACTTGTAATTGGTAAAACTTGAACTTGGAACGTCCATGTTTTGTTTCAAAATTTTCTTTGACATAGTAATAGTAATTATTAAAAATAAATGAACACATGCCTTTAGGTTATGTTAAGTATTTTTTTTAAATGTCTTTCATATGGTATGGTAATCTTATTCTGCCGTGTAACCCATTGTATTATTTGTCAATATATTAAATCCTAATATTTTTGGATAATTTTTGGTAAATTTTTTTTCATTTTATCCATCCATCCATTTAGTGAAATAAAAAATAATATCATATAAATTCAATGAGAATATGTTTTCCCTATAATAATAATAAAAAAGTCATAACTGATACATTAATAATTGGATAAAACAGTTACACCTGTGATTAGTCAAACTTGAACTTAAAATGTCCATGTTTTCTTTTGATATTTTTTTTGACATAGTAATGGTAATTATTAAAAATATATGAATACGAGCCTTTAAGTTATGTTGATATTTTTTTTAAATCTCTTTCATATATTATGGTAATCTTACTCTGACATGTAGCCTATTGTGTTATTTGTCTATATACAGTCATGGAGCCAAGAATTCAATTAAGGTGGAGGGGATTTAAAGCACAGAAAAATATAAATTTAAAGCCATAAAATTTTAAAGCAAGCATTGCATTAATACTACAAATTACTAACATTCTACGGGATTTCATATTTTGAAAGTATTGCAAGATGTCTTTCTTTTCAATAGAATACAAAAAATAGGGATTTAGACCTAAATCACCTAATACTATTAAACTAATCAATTAATAAAGAATTAAATTAACCTAAAATTATGCAATTAATCAATTATTTCATAAATAAACCTAATATTTTGTAATCACTATCAATTCTTTAATTAATCTAACATAGACCTAATATTATGAAATTAATCAAGAATAGAACTAATATAAGGCAATTGATTAAGAAATAAACCTAATATTAAGAAATACGTATAATATTAATCAAGAAATACGTATAATATTAATCAAGAAATACACCTAATATTAATAAAGAACTACACCTAATACTAAAAAAGATTAAGAAATAGACTCACCTATGGCATATGGCAGATGGTGGCAGAAGCCGGTAAAGGAAAAGTTGCAAAGCAACTAAGCAAGTGAAGAGAAAAAATAAACAAGTAGAAGAAGAGAAAACAACAAAAAAAAAATGAAATATGATCTAAGGAATTAAGTGGAATTTACGAGAGGATTTAAGTGAAATTTAAACTTTTAAATGACCCTTAAAGTTTAAACTCCGCTATGCATCAAAAATCAGATGAGCTCTCCTTGGAGTCAAATATGCCCGTAGGTCCATGTATAATATATTTTTTTCAAAAAATATCCCATATTTATTAAAAAAATTAATTTCCTCCCCCCCCCCCCTCCATATTAAGTCCTAATGTTTTTTTTTTTACCAAATATGGGGTATTTTTTGAGTAAATTTACGAACAATTAGGTCCTAATAGTTTGAGTAAAGTGAAAAATATTTTTTGAGTAAAAAAAAATCAAAAAATACCTCATATAAAGTCTTAGTAGTTTTGAATAATTGTTAGTAAATTTATTTTCATTTTAGAAAATAAATAAAATATTTACTATAAATTGTTTCGTTATTTAGACATACTACCAAATTTTTATACCTCTGTCTAAATTAATTTTATAGAACACTAAAAAAAAATTTAGAGTTACCTTATATTTTCCTAACTATTAGTCAAAAATGATGGTAAATTATTTTTTTCTTCTTTTACAAAAAAGGCAACAATGAGATATAAAAATCCGTATCAAATTAAAATCTTTTGGAATGTAGAAGTTCAAAATGAGGCATAAAAGGATTGGTGTAAATTTTTTGTTTTCTTGATTTTTTTATACGAATGATGATTAAATAATACAACTTTTGTTTTTTATATAATTTTGCAACCACTAAAATAAATTGTATTAATGCGTGGAATACAACCACCACATAAAGTGGACATAACATTTTTTCTCTTTTCTTATTTTTTAATTATTATTTTGAATTATGAAAACTATAATACAATAACATTTAAAGTTATTTATTATTTGCTTCTTCTTTTTTTTATTTATGTTTGTAATACTTGCAATGCCATATTTTTGTTTGAATAAGTTATTTGATCTGATTGATTCGTGTAATAAGATAAATGAGCATTTTCATTTAAATAAATAACATGCATATCCTTATAGTTTATTAGAAAAAAAAAATAAGCTATTTATTTAAAAAAAAATTATTATTTGAATACTTTGTGCTATAATGAATGAGACTTCAAAATCTGAAATAATATGAAAAACAAATAAATAAGTTTTAATTGGTGTTTATATTTATAATTTATGATACTTTATGAATGGTAGATTTTAAAATAAATTAATGCTATTGCAAAAGTAAAAAAGACTTGGCAATAAATGCATAATGAGATTTTTTTGAGTTATTCTTTCAATAATACTCATAATTTAAGATACCTTTGTTTTACTAATACTTTGAGTTATCCATTAAACAAACTCGGGGGCGGGGGGGGGGGGGGGGGGGGAGGGAGGGGACAAAGGATTAACAAAGCGGAGATAACTCAAATTATGAATATTATTAAAGTGGCAAACTCAAAAAAACCCTAATAAAAAGTATGAACCATATCATTTGGTTTGGAAAAGTTGGTTGAGTTTAGCATTTTCAAAGTTAGCAGCTCTCTTTTGTGCCAAAGTCAGCGTTAGGTTAGTCTAATTTTTAGGTAGGTCGAGTTTTAGTTTAGTCAAACTTGCCTCAAGCATATCCCTTTTTGTAATATCATAAATATTTCCAAACTAAAATTATTATTACTGATGGTGCAAATTAGTAACCTAATTCACCCCGCCAATCGCGAGCTGACATGTGACCGTCCACATCAGCAACCAGGCCTATTAAAATGAGAGGAGCTCGTAGGACAATCTAGTGTGGTTCTTAGATTGATAAGTCAAGAAACACGCGAATTAATCAATTCAACATGTTCAACATGCTCTTAGAAAACACAAAGAGAAAAGTCTCAATATTATTAATCTTCAAAATGTTACTTAAAACAATTAATCCACCTCTTTTAAAAAGGAGAACAAAACAATTAGAAACCTTATACAATAAGGAAACTAATTATACGTAGAAAAAGGAAATAACTTCTAGAATAATCCCAATACAATAAGGAAACTAATAATAAGACAATAAGGAAACTATTAAAAAATGAAACTTCTAATTCTAATTCCTAATTGAATAATGAGACTCAAGAAGTCCAATAATTTAAAAATAACTTAAATCAATATCTTCTAGATTATTCCAATGGGCCTCCTTGATGTTCTAACCGCTTGAACTTCCACGCCCAATCTTTAGGAACCCCATGGAATGCATGATCATCATTTAAGCTTCTTGCATCCCCTAGTATGATTAATTCAAGGCTCAAACACTTGTATTTTCTCGCCCAATCCTTGCGCATGAGCATAATCAAGCATCCATTTAGTAACTCATAATTTTCCTTGGTTGAATATATTGGAGGACTAGGTGAGATCACATCACACCCCTCTTTTTCAAGAAGATTCGTCCTCGAATCTTGGCTAAACATTCCTTGACTCAACCATTCGCTTTCCACTCCCACATAGGATTTTGGTACATGAAAATCTTCTTGATAATAGATCATATTCTGGAGTCTATGCCATTGCAGGAACTTGGATTGAAACAAATTAGATCATCTATGCCATGAATCGATAATGACGAAATGCTTTCGTTGCTTCTTCTTTGGCAGACATAATTCGTCAAACTTGAGGCCATGTTTCAACTTGTTCATCCTTAGTTCATAGAGAAAGCTTCCCGGCTGATAATTCAGATGGAAGTTATAACGATCCGCTCCGATGAAATCCATGTGCTCAACTTCATTTATCATCAGCTTTGGTCTTTCAGCTTGAATATTTTCCCTTTGCTTCGCAAAGATCCTCCTCGCTTCCATGGCTGTCTTGGAAATTTCTTGCTCTCCTCCGCAATTAATCTCCACATTCTTTTCGAACTTATCAAGCTCCACGGCTACCATGTTACTAAACTCCCCCACTAAATCCGGCTTACTTACAACATTTTCATCAAAGCAAAGAAACATAGTGTCATTCGTGCCAAGAGTGCACTTCTTGAGGTTAGCGGTTAGCGCATTAAAACTCATCATAAGCAATTGATCATTCAAACTAATCGATAAGTAACAATTCAAACTACAATTGCTACATGACAGTGTAACATTCCAATGATAAAAAACTTTAATGGTAAAAAATGATAATGTGGATAGGAAGCGCGTGTTTAACCCAGCATCCATGTCCTTACAAGTTTAGATGGTTAAATTTTGATGGAGAAATAAGGGTGGATCAATAAGTTCTTATTTCATTTAGCATTAGGAAGTACAAGGATGATGTTTTATGTAATACCCCGTGTTCCCTTTTTTTCGCTTTGACCTTCTTTTAAGCCCGGTATGACTTAATCTCTGTCAGAGAGTGAGCATTGGGTCGTGTGCCCTTTGTAATCGACCCGATAGTTCTATTATATCATATTAGGTATATTTATTTTGAGGGAGTGATCGTTATGTTATTCAAGTGGTTCGAGTTGAAACCGAGGCGTAAATCGCGTGTTTCGACTTTTCGCGATTCGTAGATTTTTGGCCAACTTTGAGAGGCTATAACTTCTTCATCCGATATCCAAACGACTCTCCGTTTTTGGCCACGTCTTCATTTCTTTGTCCTCTACAACTTTCGTGTTTGGGCCGAGTCGAGATTCAGCCGTTTCGAGGTCCGTTTCGGGCTCAGAAAGTCATTTGCTGTTGCAGTGACTTCCATGATCGATCATGGAAGGCCATGATCGATCATGGTCCTCCAAAGGAACTCCAGAGGGGTTCATGATCGATCATGGTTCACTTGAATGTCGGTTTTGAGCGTTTTTAACCCGTTTTTGACCCATTTATCACCCAACACTCCTCATTTTCGAGCCACACTCCTCCACCACTCTCTAGAGAGTCACTACAAGAAACATAACCTTTGTCGGCGCGTTACTCGAAACGCGTTGGGAAAGATCATATATACCGACGCGTTATACCCACACCCGTCGGTATAGTCATGGTGTCGTGTGGCCATTCTGAGTACTTTTACCGGCGCGTTAAAATGCGTCGTTAAAAGTCATAGAAATTTTTCCTGGCGCGTTTAATTAAGCGCGTCATTATAGAATGTGGAAAACCTTTGCTGGCGCGTTGTAACTTGTCATTAAAAGTCATTCTAATTTTTGCCGACGCGTTTTTATTAACGCGTCATTATAGAGCGTAAAAATTGGCGCCCAGCTCCCCGCCTTCTTTTTTCCGCGGAAATAATTACTTTTGTTTAAAAAAAAATAAAAAATTTAATCCAAACCATCGCTCTCTCTCTCTCTCTACACCATCGACACCTCTCTCTCTCACAACACCAGTCGACGACCGTCTCCCCCTCTCTCTCACACACAACACCCGTCGACGACAGTCTCCCCCTCTCTCTCACAACACTCGTCAATGGCCGCCTCCCTCTCTCATCCTTTCTTCTACTCGAAACCAAATCCCTAAATCCCTAAATCCCTAAATCATCTCCTCTTCCATCCATCCCTACCACTGAAGAATACAACGATTTAGCGATCTAGAGAAAGAAAACAGTGGGAATAGAGACTCAAGAATACAACGAGCCTCCATTTGTGTGTGAATACTGGTAGGTTTTCTTCTATTTTGTTCATAATATTTTTTTTCTTTTATTGGATTGAGCGAACCATTGTTTAATGCTTCTTAATTGCAGTTTCTTAGGAAGAATCCAAGCTGCTTCCACCACTGCCGCTTCTATTGCCGCCGGCTTCCCTTTTCCATCTAGGGCTTCGTTTAGCTAACCCATTTTCGCTTTTTTTCTTTTTTTTTTTTTCTGGTGTATTAGGCTTCATGTTTTGTTCAAGGTGTATTTTTCGGTTGGATTTTGCATAATATACCCGAGATGATGGGTTACAATATGGTATCCTCTTGTTGCTTCATTCTTAGTCCTGTGTTAAAATTACTAATTTCTAATGCCCGGTAATAATTTTTAAGATGGGTTACATTCTAGCTTTTTGATCACCATTTAGTTTCGATGAGCTACTGATGCTTAAATTTCAGCCTGATCATACATAGGCAAACATATAAGTAGATATGAGAGTACTAGGGGGCTGGTATTTAAGGATATAGATATATACCATTTTGGGCTTTGAGAATTTTAAGGTGATGACCTTTTGGGAAAATAAGAAAATCATAACTAAATATCAGCACATGTAAGTTATTTTCTACAATCTGTAATTAAAATGTATAGATGATGTGAATGTTTTTTAGAAAAAATGTAACATAACGAATGACGTACAAAGTATAGGATAAAGCTGTGGTATAGTTCATAATAATTAGAATTTTCTTCATAATTAAGGCTTTCCTATGTTTAACTGATAATGGATCACATTCTAGATAACTTTCATACGATCTCGCTTTAATAGTTATTTCTGTTTTTAGGTCATTAATGAAATGTATGATTAAAAGGTAATTCTAGAATTTTGTCAACAACATTTCTTAACACGATGATTAACAGTTCCAATAGCAATCTGAAGCTAATGAGCAAAAACAGACATATGACTTCAGTAACAACCTGATATTACTTTCGGGAAAAATTACGATAAGGAAACTTAATGGTGATCAAAAAGCTAGAATGTAACCCAACTTAAAAATTATTAAAAATTACGATAAGGAAACTTACTGGATATAATATGTGTGCCTAGAGCACTACCTGTGTTCATTTGTAGCCATTATTCTACTTAAATTCATTTATAACAAATTAATCAAGTTTACTATTAAATACTGTTTCTTATTTAAATAACTAAAAAACATTGTTTATTTAAATATATTTGTTTTAATTTGTTTAGACTGAAACCTTTTTAGTATGTGATTCAATAAAGATTGTAGGACTCGTATAACAGGGGAAAGAAAGTAGTTGGAAGCGTGGGTCCTGTTTTGCAAAAACAGAGTGAAAGTTAAGGAGAGGGAATCTGGGAGTGTGTAGCATTTGGGTTGATGGCACTTTTTAGTGACCAAAAACCTTATCCCAGGGTCCATATGCTGATAAGCATTAGATTTATAAGAGGTAGATTTTTAGCCATTACAACAGTCCTAGGATCCACCGCAAGCTCGCATACTATAAAGATGTATATATTTACAACAGTCCTAGGGTCCACCCCAAGCCGCTTGTTTTCAATAGTAAATGCTGATGTGTGTACTGTGTACTTTCAAATCTTGATCCTTTGATCCAAAGGTCAATTTAGTCAATTATTTTAACCCAATGCTTTCCTTTGTTTGCACATTTAATTATCTGTGACTAAAATATCTAGCTTGAGTTTGTCCTTGTGTTTGTCAACTTTTACTTGCTTAATTCTACTCCCTTGGGAAAAACTGAAAAGTTTGCATCTTATCATCATTGACATAAATTTCAGGCCGTCCTCAAGCTAGAATGTAACCCATCTTAAAAATTACGATAAGGCAATGTACTGTTCATAAATTTTGGATTCCAGACGGAATCTTCATTTTTGTGAATCGAATTTATTGAAGTAATTGCGTTCGCCTTCATGTAGAACTTTTGGTCTTGTGTATTTGAGCTCTGGCGTTGGTAAATGTAATACTTCTCTGCATTTTGGTTGTGCTTTGTGCATGCTTATGAAAGATTTTTGTTCAAAAAATAAATTCTTAAACATAAATTTGAGCTTGGTTAGTTGTTAAAAAAAATTAAAATTTTAGCTTGGTTGGAATTGCGTAGCTACATGCTACAGCATTTATCATTTTCAATTAAAGAAATTTGCAATGCTAAATCTGGAAAACTCTATGGTTCACCCAATGCTTGTGAACTATAGAACTTCCTTATGCAAAAGTTGCATGAGAAAACCTCGGACCCGGGTCTGGGCTGCGAGTCGGAGTCACCAGGTGTCGATGACTGATTTGTCCCCAGGCTCAAATTCAGCCACTTGTCTATTTCGAAAGTCATTTTCTCCGCGACCTTGGGTTGACAAATTAAAAGGGTAGAGAGTCGATCTTATGTGAAATGGATGATCTTAAATGGAAGAGAGGAAAGAAAGAATGGAAATGAATGCATAGCACAATAAGAAGAGATTTATGATTTTAAATCTAATCTCATTTTGTTTCACTGAACCCACCCTAGTGTTTCACGGGGCCGACGCTTTCGTCATCCTACACTGTTGCCCATCTCAAGCTTAGGATTCTTTAGCTCTTTCTATTTCTCAAGTGACACTGACTTTATGTGGTTCCACTTGGGAGTTACCTGAAAATGTAGAGGATTCGGATCCATCAACACTTCCATTAATGGTCAAATCATAATTTTGTAGTTTATTTGAGTTGCCTGCCATTAGTGATATATGCTTTTGCACCAAGTAAACATCATTCAGTCATGGTGTTTTTTTTCTTTTTAGTAAACAGATAAGTACGGGTGTATCATTGGATGTGAGTACAATTCCTTAATTCTACATTCTTCTGTATCAAACTCAGTTTTGCTTGTTGGCTGCTTTTATGTGTTGACTTCCTAAATGTAATGCCCCCTGCCATGTGCATTGTAGTTTTTGTTTTTGCATATTGCAGCACATAGACATTGAGTATTAGCGGGCTTATCCCATACCCTGCCAACAGCAGCGGTGACTATGGTATTGGAGTTTGTATGTATGACTAATTTTTTTGTCTACAGTGGTGTGTGAATTATACGTAACTTTTTCCATCTACAGAATTACCTGGCCTCATTGTTTATGCTTTTATATTACTAGATATATTAAGAAGATAGTATATTTAGACGAAAGTGTGAGAGAGAAAATTGTACAGGAGCATCTGAGAGAAGGAATTCAAATAAAACACATCTTAAGTGAAGTCTTGTTTTTAACAAAAAAGAATAATAAGACTATTATCAGTAGAACTAAGTACTCTATCAGTCTTAACTAATTTTTAATAATACTTTCTATATATTTTTTGAAACACTCAAATACATTTTTGATGAATTTTGGAATATTAGAGATTTTTATTGGAGTGTTAATATATGTAGCCAAAATAAATTGAAATGTAAAAAGATATACCAATATTAACTTTGTGACGCCCCGAATCCCGTTCTGAGATTTTCACCTCCGAGACCCGGTTAATCACGGATGCCGTGCGCGACGGCGGGTTTAATTACTTAAAAACACAACTTTTTAAAACTTTCTTCTAATAAAAGATGATCCGAGAAAAATCCGTTTTTCTAAAATTTTGGCATGTGGAGTTCGTTTATACAATAATCCACCCTGTTAAGTTTAAAATCATTTTCATACAAATACAACCCAAAGCAATCCACATTTTAAATTCACCCCACATGTATGAAAACCATTTACATAAGTCTTATTACACATCCTTAATACATTAATAACAAAATCCAATTCTTATAAGAGTGTCTATATACATTACAACAAGATCAAAATCAATTATACAATATAATCCTTCTCGAGGAGGACTAAAAGGTTTAAGGACATCAGAGGCCTCTAAACTCGTGAACCATGCGCCACCCGAAATGCTAAACCTGCAAAACTGTTTAGAAAATGGGATGAGCCAAATCCGGGCTCAGTGGGAACTATATAAGTGTGGTATTAAAGCACGTGTATCTTTTACAGAAAGTAAGTACTTTACTCTAATATAATAGCTAAAGACAAGGTGTAGACACCCCGATCCGTGACCCCCGCAAGAACCCTAACGACCTTCGAGAACTACTGTTTTTGGAGTCCAGAACCCACCCGAGCACCCGAAACTATCCCGAGGGGGTTTGTTGCGCGACAAACCTATTTTCATGAAGGATTGTCGCACGACATATCACATTGTCGCGCGACAATCCCTGATATGTCGCGCGACAATCCTGCTATGTCGCGCGACAATCCTGCTATGTCGCGCGACAATCCCTCTCTGCAGCCGACCAACCACTTTCTGACACATCACAGTGTCAGAACCCATCACTTCAGCCGTTTGTCGCGCGACAAAGAGAAATGTCGCGCGACAAAGGGAAATGTCGCGCGACACTTGCCCTTTCAGGGGGAATGTCGCGCGACAATCTCTCCCGAGCACTATAAATAGGCCAACACCCGCAAGGGTTCAGGACGGCAACTTCTCGCCACAATTTCTATACTAAAATTTCTTATTCTCTCTCATATTTTCTAATCTTTAAGCCTTCTCCGGAAGCATCTGCGATAACATTTATTTTCGCAAGAGTCTCGGATCTAATCTTGCACCCGAAGTGCCACCTTCTAGAGTCAGACCCTGGAAATATTTCTAAGAGGAAAAGCTAATATTCGCCGGAGGTCTTCTCTGCCGTATTATATTTTCTCTCTCTTATTCTTATATATATCGTCGGGAAGGTAACTAAAGTCTCTTCTAGTAATTAAATAAGATATTTGTATATTAGTTTTATTGTAGACTTGTTTAGAACTCGATTTTTCTAACGGGGCGCTGCCCCGCACCCCGCGACCTGACCGGGCAGGTCGATCCCCGTCCTAGTAAGCGAAGTGGCGACATAGTTGTGGTAGATTCCTAACGCGCTCGAAAAACAGGTTTTCATTAGTTATTTCCAGAAAGCAGTAGAATATCAGTAAAAGCATCCAAGTTTTCCAACATAGAATAAACATATAAGACCACTAGAGACCGAAAGGGCGGAATGGGTGCTTAACACCTTCCCAAACCGTAATATAGTTCCCGAACCCTATAGAATCCTGGTTTCGTAGACAAACGTGTAAAGAAAGGCTTATCTGTAGCCTTCCCTCTTACACAATCATTTTGTCCGTTTTCTCGTAAAACGTACTGGCGACTCTGAACGAACCCTCTTGCATCTAGAAATAGGATAGAGGGACTCCCGATATGAATTATCAACTCATAGAAGCAAATGGAACAACGGAATCCTTTCCGATGTTTCAGACGCCCACCAACGGGAACGAGAACCCGGGGGGTCGCATTTGTGGATTCTCACACAAGGAGATGCAATGCAACCCACACCCACTTCCATACCAGGCCTCCCGAGGAATTCTACTCCTGTAGTCGGGAGCTAACTATCCGGGTTATTGCTCACGGTCCCACAAATTCCCATATACGTCCGTTTAGTGATCACACGTTCTCCTAAGGGGTGGGTTCTAGGATTACTTTGATGAATTATTAGCCTCCAACGATTCGCCATGCTAATGCGAATTCTTACTAATGTGCATGTCAACCATGTACCCCAATCATCATGGTACGATGTCTCCCATCTAACCATTTCATTAATTATAATTGCCATTTACTAGTTAGTTCATTATGCTTGTCACTGCCTCCCTATGTGCATTATAACTCGTATCATAATCTACGCATTCATTCTTACGTTATTCAAAAGATATAATGCAATTACATTTATCAAGATCAACATCACATCACATCTAGATTCGAGTCATATAAATGTCATTCGGGATATAATTTCTTTATTCCCAATGATATACCATGTGTATTTCAGTGATTAATATAATCTCAACAATCACAAAGATACCGATAGTCGTCCAATTCGGTCTGCATTCCGTGGCCTTTCACCCACGCGGCAGCAGGGCCTCCCGTTCATTTCCATCTGCGTTTCGTGGCCTTTCACCCACGCGATAGCATGGCCTCCCGTTCGTTTCCATCCGCGTTTCGTGGCCTTTCACCCACGCGGCAGCAGTGCCTCTCGTTAGTTTCTATATTATCAATGTTTAATCGTAACATCGATAGTCGTCCAAGCGTACAACCAGGTCTGCATATCGTGGCCTTTCACCCACGCGGCAGCAGGGCCTCCCGATAGTTTCCGTGCACGGTTTCAGGTCTTTCACCCAAGGGCTCTCTGTCCCAACTTAAAGTCTCAATCGTTAGAGACGGAACCTGGGACCTATCATGGACTAGAGATAGCAATAAGCCTTTAGGCAAACCGATCGTCACACATATGGCATTTCGTATCGATATAATATACATCGTCCCATACAATATATATAACACCACAACATATCATCCCATACACACATGTATGTAGAAGATCAATACACAATCATCACATGATAGCATAATTGAGCATATAATTAATCATAATCATCACAGTCATTCATTTCTCACAATGAATGCATATATGTGTATTTTATCAATCCCGTACTGATATGTACATATAACATCACAATACACATGTGGCCATTCGTATCAATACCATATACAACTTCCCATTATATACTTATCATAATCATCAACAAAATATCATTAGTCTATCAGTATTAGATTGCCAACCGGTTTGTATCATCGTAATCATCGATACCGGGCCATTCACCCCAAGCCTTACTGCTTTGTAATTATTCTCATGTACATAGTCAATCGGTTCATGATTAATATCTTATGTCATATATAATTTCATGTGTATCGAAACCGAGCCATAGTATTCTTATGTCATTTTATCAAGTCAGGTGTTTGTTATTGAAATTCTCGCCTAATCGGTGCACCAACAGCACTACAGTATTTTATGATTGTGGCTAGGATAATCTGTACCCTTCCAAATCATGTTCATCACATTCCTAACATGTACCAAGATTGTATCCCCATTACTAGTGTTATTAATGTCCTACATAAGGCAACCAGCCCAAAGGTTATTGCGTATAGCTCCGCCCTAATGGGTTTTTGGTACAAATCTCATAGATAGCTTTCTACACGTACTTTTAATGTTATATTTATATGTGTCCATCATCCATAACACATAATTGAAGATTCTTTAAGCAAAAACCCCAAATACCCAATATCTAGTTCATACGTGTAGCTACATGACGGGTTCATGATAAATTTTCTTGTAAATGAGCCAAAACATGGATTTAGATGCTCAATCATGCAATAGAAATGATAATCTACCGATATCAACCCCCAATCGCAACTTAATCTAGCCCAACCCATTTAATGAGCACACAACCTAGGGTTTATAAGAAATTTCCCCAAATTGGTTTCAAACTTCTAATTCAACAAGTAATTATTTGAAAAATAGTTTAATTAGTAGTGTTCTCACCTGAGAGAAGTCGGACCGCGTAGTTGATGAAGTGTGGAAGTCCAACAGCGAAACCCTAGCTCCATGCTCAAGCTCCAATAGAAGAAACCAAGGTTGGGGATGATGAATAGTGTTTTGGGTGAGGATTGGTGTGAATCTTTGTTAGGTGATGAAAGATGAGTAGGACTCTCCCAACGAACCCTCTCCAACGAGCTCTCACCTCTCTCTAACTCTATCTAAAGTCGTGGCTCAAAAATGAGGGAGGAGGGGGCTTAAAATGACGTATAAATGCTCAAAACCGACTTTCTGGTGTACCATGATCGATCATGGGCTTCCCCATGATCGATCATGGAGCCCACTGCCAGCACAGGCACTTTGGATCTGGAGCACTGTTCGTAATTCTGCTATAACTTCTTGCTCGGAACTCCGATTGAGGTGATCTTTATGTCCACGGAAAGATAATTCAAATATCTACAACTTCCTAAGAGGAAGTTTCCTCGAATTATGGATGTATAATTCCCAGAAATTCACCGAAGACAGCGCTCTGCCGAAGCGCTATAGAATGAACAGATTTTACAATTTGGTCTACTTCCGTCGCTGTTTTGACCAATAAGGAGTATGAATTGGACTTCCTTCAAAACACGAAAGTTGTAGAATAGTATGAAAACTAAACATAGGCGCAAACGGAGACTAAATCGGATAAGAGACGAAGAAGTTACAAGGCTTCAAAGTTAGCCAAAAAATAAAGAAATCGCGTAAAGCGAAAACACGCGATCGAAACCTCGATTTCAATCCGGACCACCCGAATTATGAAGCGATTGATTCCACAAACTTAATATGTATAACGTGACATGTTAGAAGTATCGGATCATGTTCAGAGGGCTCAAAACCCATTACTCGCACTCCAACGAAGATTAAGCCTCAATCGGGCTTAAGAGAAGTTTTAAGCGGAAAATTAGAACATGGGGTATTACAAACTTTGTATCCTGATATAATAATAATAATAATAATTAATTATTATTATTGTTGTTGTTCTTTTAAATTAAAAGTAAGTGATATACCAATAAAGTATATAGTATAGTTGTTTTAATCAATTCTATATATATAGTGCTTCATGTGGTACTACTAGCTTAGTACATAATTAGCAGTTTTACAGAATTGATTTATATAACCCAAGTTAGCCCACTTAGTAAAGAATGCTGCTCTTTGTTCAATCCATCATGTCGGTGTGGGATGCACTAAGTTAATCCACTTAGTAAAACAGGTGTTCCTTCTCCTTGTTCGATTCACCAGGTCAATGCGGAGGAGTGTATCCTTAAAATTAAGATCAACACTAAAATTATTTACTAGCTAACAATTGGTAATTCAGAAGGACTTGATACATTAATTTACATAAATGGTTCTATCGATATCTAAAATTTGAAAAAATTAACAAGAGAAATAATTAAATTTTGTGAGTGATTAAAAATAAATTATTGGTCCATTTTTACTGTTTTTTACTATTTGATTGTTTAACTGTTCATTGCTGAAAGTTTTCATTATATCAAAATCATATCAAATAGAAAATTAGTAGTGAGGAATTTCACACCACTGATTGCTCTTCGGTACTATATTTACTCTTGCTGCAGATCCGATTACTTCACTCACGTGGTACATGTCTATGCTGGATTGTGACTCAGCTTCACTCGTGTAAGTCTCATGATCTTAATTTGTATAAAGTTTTGTATAAAGTTTTTTTTGTGAAATTTAAGACATTGTATATATTTCTTTCTTGCATCAAGTTTGAAAGATATCCTTAAAGAGCTTCCCAGCAGAGAATTATCTCGGTTTTGAAGTCAAGTAAGTTCCTGGTGTTGGTCTGAGTTACTCAGCTTATATTCTTAAGTTTTATGAAGCCTCTGATATATCCAATTATTGAGTGCAATTATTTAGCATATCACAAATTAATTAAAATGAAACATTATATATATGCACGCGTGCACACATGCGAAAGAAAGTCAAGTTCTTGATTTTAGAAAGGGGAAAAATGTACATATCTAATTATAATACATGTTATAGTCTGGTGATTTATGGGGAGCTATTTAGTTGCTCGTCTTTTTTCTGTTTATTTTTTAGATTGATGTTTAGTTAATGCTTGTTCTCCATTTATTTCTCCGGGGCTCTTGGTAGACTACTTGTAAACCATTAGCTCCCTACGCTTATATTGGTTATTTATTTTCAATATAAGTTTTGTTTATGATAAAAAAAATACATGTTATATATTTCCCACGCTTTATGAAATGAAAGTAACAGGTTTCCACCTTTAATAGTGGGTAGACTTTTATATTATGATTGGGACCACGTGAGTAATTCAAAGTGAATGTTCCATGCTTTCAGTGAAGGCTTGACCCCACTTAACGCCTTCGTTTCCATTAGCTCCTTTTAAGTTTTATCCCTTGTCTTTATCTGCTTCTGTTTTATTAGTCATAACTATTTACAAGTAAAATCAGTGCATGTTCATGGGGTCTGCCTTGCGTTTCATTTCTTGTCATGGATGTACAGACGTTTAGTTTGTTTAGTAAGAAAATATAAAATTACGTTTTTAATTAATATGGTAAGTAAAAATAATAATTTTTAATTAATCTAATTGTTTGTCCATCCAAATTTCATTACCAGCATCCTACTTGTTTGTTAACAGGCCTACCAAGTGTAGTATTAGTATTAGTAGTAGTAGTAGTAGTCGTAGTACTAGAAGTGGCGAAATTGGCCCCTCCGATTTTGATTTGTTAGAATATCATTTTCTTAAATTAAATACAGAAAGTTGGTGTTACACATTCTTGATCTTTAATCTCACTGTCTCTCCCTAACACATACAAAAAAGGATCCAAAAACTTAAAGGTACCACAAGACTTAATTGCTGTTGTTGATGACAAATACTAGTGCACTCTCATTGAAACCATTAGTATGCACTTGAAATCAAAATTGTCTTTTTGTTCAATATTTCAACCTTGAGCTCTTTGGGGTTTTACAAAACTCTAATCCTAATTTTTCCTTGTTCTCCATAATGAAAGTCATTATCTTTTATGGGTACACTTCAACTCTCATAGGAAATTTCTTTACGAGTCATCTTTCTCTAAGCCAAATTTTCTTATAGTCATCTATGTCTATACTTCTCTCGATTAGGCTTACAAACTTCTTGCTCCTCCATTACTTATAATTATTCTTCTTTTAATAATTTTTCCTTCCATTCGTTATCCAATAGAATCGGATAGAGAGATGCCGATCGATAAAAGTTGGATGGCTGTGAAGAATCGTTTGTCAACAGAGTACAGAAATGGTGTCAAAGAGTTTGTCGAAATTGGTAAAGCTCATGTCAATGCTGAAGGAGAAATGAGATGCCCTTGCATGAATTGCCTCAATCGAAGATTCCAAGCCCCAAGAGCAGTTGCAATGCATTTGATCCAGAAGGGTATCCAGCCGTCTTACACTGTGTGGTCATTCCATGGAGAGTCATTTCATAAACCACCTGTTCATCATCCAGAAGATGAAGTTGATGAGATGGAAAATGTGTTAGCTGATCTAGCTGGACATGGTGGTTATGGAGAAGCAAGTAATACTTCTAGTGGCTCTTTCAATGATCTCCCTACAGATAATAGTAATCAGAACGACAAGTTCGATGACATGTTTAAGGAGATGGAGATTGAGTTATATCCTGGGTGTCAGAAGTTTTCGGCGCTAAATTTCTTAGTGAAGTTGATGCATCTGAAGGTGCTTAATAAGTGGAGTAATAAATCTTTTGACATGTTGCTTAAATTATTGAACGAGGCATTACCGGGTGGGACAATCTTTCCCAATTCGCATTATGAGTCGAAGACCAAATTACGTAACCTTGGGTTAGGATATGAGTCTATTCATGTATGCAAATACGATTGTGCATTGTTTTGGAAAGATCACGCAGAATTGGAAAACTGTCCAGTTTGCGGTGAAAGTCGTTGGGTAGATAAAAATGTGAAAGGAAAGAAGGTGCCTAATAAGGTGATGCGATATTTTCCATTGACTCCACGATTGAAGAGGTTGTATAGTTCTAGATATTCAGCGAAAGATATGAGATGGCATTACTCTGAGAGAGTTATAGAAGATGGTGTACTAAGACACCCTGCAGATGGTCAGGCATGGAAAGAGTTTGATCATAAATACCCTGCTTTTGCATCAGATCCAAGAAATGTTAGATTAGGATTAGCTACGGATGGATTCAATCCGTTTGGTAACATGAGCACATCGTACAGCATGTGGCCAGTTATTTTAATTCCTTATAACTTGCCTCCTTGGAAGTGCATGAAATCAGAGTCGTTAATGCTGTCTCTTTTGATTCCCGGCCCTTCTGCTCCTGGGAAAGACATTGATGTATTTTTAAGGCCATTGGTTGATGAGTTAAAAGAGTTGTGGGAAATAGGTGTTGAAACTCGAGATGCTTTCAATGGGTCGACATTCTTAATGCGTGCGGCAGTGATGTGGACTATTAATGACTACCCAGCATATGCTTTAATGTTTGGATGGAGTACAAAAGGATATAAAGTGTGTCCAACTTGCAATGAAGAAACTCCGTCCGTGGGAGTACGAAGCAAGATAGCGTACATTGGCCATAGACGTTTTCTTGATATAAATCATACAATGAGAAATAGTAAACAGTTTCATGGTATGAAGGAACGAAGGCTGCCACCTCGTGAATATTCTGGAGATGATATACTAGCACAACTTAATCGCCTTCAAGTTATATTGCCTGGTAAACATAAGCAATATGGGGGTGTGAAACGCAAGCGCTCTCCGATCGAACTTAATTGGTCAAAGAAAAGCATTTTCTTCGAGCTTGCGTACTGGAAGCACTTGCTACTTAGACATAATCTAGATGTGATGCACATTGGAAAAAATGTATGTGACAGTGTGTTGGGGACTTTGTTGAGTATCGAAGGAAAATCAAAAGATACAGAGAAGGCGAGACTTGATTTACTGGATATGAACATTCGAAAAGAGTTGCACCATTACAAAGTTGGAAACAAATGGAAGAAACCTCAGGCTAGTTACACACTAAGTGTGGATGAGAGGCGAAAATTCTGTCAATTCATCAAATTAGTAAAATTTCCAGATGGTTTTGCTGCTAATTTGTCAAAGAATGTCAACGAAGAAAATGGTAAAATATCAGGGCTTAAATCACATGACTGTCATGTCTTATTTCAAAGGTTGTTGCCAGCGGGTATTAGACCATATTTGAAGAAAGAAGTTCGAGAAACAATAACTGAATTGTGTAACTTTTTCAAATAAATATGTTCAAAGACTTTGAATGTTAGTGACCTTCAAAAAATGCATGAGAACATCATAATCATATTGTGCAAGTTAGAAAGAATTTTTCCTCCAGGATTTTTCGATGTTATGGTTCATTTAGTTCTTCATTTACCAAAAGAGGCAATTCTTGGTGGGCCTGTCCATTTTAGATGGATGTACCCCATTGAACGATCTATGGCTGTGTACAAGCAATATGTTAGAAATCGAGCGCGTCCGGAGGGATCAATTGCTGAAGCTTATGTAGTGAATGAGGCCTTGACATTTTGCTCAATGTATTTTCGGGATATTGAAACTCGATTTAATCGTCCAGAAAGACATGATGATGGGGTTGATAGTCGGCCAAATCAGGAGATCTCAGTTTTTAAGCATGTTGGTCATTCATTTGGTAAAAAAGATGTTGTAGTTCTTGATCCAGCTCTAAGAAAGAAGGCAGAGTGGTACATCTTGAATAATTGCCTAGAAGTAGAGAAATATCTCATGTAGGCTTTCTGAGCATTTTATATTATTACTTATAATGAGTATTATTAATGAACATTATTTGAATTCTTAATTTTTTTCTCTCCATATGTAGTGAACATATGCACGAGTTAAGGACACGGGGTGGTTTGCACCTTGAACAACAACAGGAATCTGAGTTTCCTCAGTGGTTCAAAAATCGAGTAAGCTGGCATTTAACTTATTAATTTCCTACTTATGTAGGAAAACACAAGTAATAATAATTATTATTTTTATGCTCCTGTAGATTAATCGATTACGAGAATCTGGAGCTACCGAGGTTTCAGATGAGTTGTATGCTTTGGCAAATAGATCTAATTTTTCAGCACTTTCTTATCCTGGATGTGTTGTTAACGGGGTCAAATTTCTCGTGGAGAAACGCGATGCCAAGCGAAGAACGCAAAATAGTGGTGTTTTTGTTCCAAGTCAAGATGGTCTTAACTTCTATGGAGTGTTAGAAGAAGTTTTAGAATTGTCGTACCCGAAAAAGGACTGCAATGTTTTACTCTTCAAGTGTAAATGGTTTGACACAGATCCGAAGAAAAAGAGAATTCAAGAAGATTCCACCTTCACAAGTGTATATGTTGGTGCTGAATGGTACAAAAATGATCCTTTCATACTTGCATCGCAGGCGAAGTTGATATATTATCTTAGAGATGATAAGAATGGTGAACATTGGAGGCTTGTGCATGCTTATATCCCACGGAATCTATGGGATTTGTCGGATAAGGAGAGTGATGGTGCTGGGACAAATAATGATATCTCAATATTGCAAGAAGATAATTCATCTGGATTCCGTGTATGGGTAGAACTTCTTGATTTAGACAACGTTGAATTTCAGCGTGACGACGTCGAACCAGTCGAAGTCGACAATATTGATGAGTTAATCAATGAAGATCAAAACAGTTTTAATGATGACTTTTTGGTCGACGATGATGAATTTGAACACGATACCTTAGAAGAATATGATAATGAAGACGTGATTGCAGATAGTGATTATGACACTGGTGACGAAAATGTTGAGGATGACTCCTTAGAAGAACTTGATGATGAATAGATAGTGATGGGTCATTTTGTTTTTTCTTAGCCGATGTTTGTTGTTTGGTACTTGTAACTAGTTAACACTTTATAACTTTGTACCAAATTAGTAGTTTATTAATCATATTTCTCTTTCCCCATCTCTCCCTCCCTCATTCCTCATTACTCTCTCTACATATACACACACATATATACACATCTTCTAATTTCACTTTCAGTCCCTTTGCTATTGATGAGTAGTTAATACGTCTATTTAAGTTCAAGTGAGTGAGTGATTACTACCACTGACCCAATAAGTTGATTGATCTTAGCTAAAAATGTAGGTCTTTAATTTGTTCTAATTGTTGATTGTGTCTATTTATATATGTTTGATGTGTGTAAGTTTGTATATGCATTAAAATTAGCAGATATAGTTAATTCACATAAGGTTATCTCAATTAATATCCGATCATTTCTAATTACAGCTTTGATTGTACTGATTAATTACATTAATAGTTTCTTTGTTACTGATATAATTACACTCTCTAGGTTCTGTGTTTTGGGATTGGAACTTTAGGGTCTGCGAGTGGTGGTGATATCTCACTGTTTTATCAGGTTAATTCTCATTTATACGTCTTTATATAGCTTTATTTATCTCATCAATTGTGCTGCTTTTTTTTTTTTACTTTTGTGTATCATTGAAGTTTGTTTTGAAGTGTTCTTTTACTAATTTGTCACTTTAAATCACTTATGCATTGAAAATGAAGCTTACAGGCAAAAATTGGTGTATTATGCTACTGTGTTTTGACATTTGTTATGATACAGATATGAATGGGTATTCTTCCCCTGTTGTGATTTTCTCATGAAACATTATTCTGCTTCTATTGCGTGACTGTTATCATGATTTGCAACGACAAGTCTCTTATTGTTTTTGGGTTTGGATTCCTATTTGTTGTTGAACTTAAAAGCCAAAATAAATGGAACAATTAGTTAGTCGGATTAAACCGTTTAAAACATCAACTTTCTTAGTTGAATGTTAAAGATCCCCCTCATTTTGAATACTCTTATATATCGTAAATCATGCACTTCACGAATTCGTCACTTGAATATGTGTATAATGAGTAATTAAGGTAGCTAATGGATATATTTATTTTTGACTCTCACTAGCTCCAAGACCCTCTCAACTGAGTGTTGGAACCTTCGAATCTAAGCACATTTACTGTATAACTGCAAACTTAACCAGTCCAAATCTAGCATATTCTTGTGTTAGGGATGGGAATGGTTGAACATTTGACCTGTTAGTCATTCAACTTTTGAGGCCCTGCAGGCAAGCATGCTGTTATTTTTCAAGAAAATAATTTCAGTAACAAACATAAAAGCTAGCTGAAACTGGCCCATTATAACATTTATAAATACTAGGCTAATGAATGCTACAAACTGTTAGGGATTTAACTTACCTGAAGAAGAGAACACCATAATCACTGCCAGGTACTTAACAATTTCAAATTCACTGCCATCTCTTTATTTTTTCATCCTGAATCTAGTCAACATAGTGTATCAAATGAAGAATACATAATGAATGACAATGAAGGATTTGATTATTTGCTTCTTTTAGAACTGTTTTTTTATGTGTTATAGATAATGGCTAATTTGTTCCGTTAACTGTAAAACTGAGCTTAAGTTTTTTTTTCTTACAGTTCTATTCGTTCCACCAACACCGCCACCACTCAGCTGCCATCATCACCGCCGGCACAACGTCGGAATAAGCTATACGTTCGTTCTCTACTATATGAACGGTATACTAGTCAAAGGTTTTTCAATTTTCAACGCAAAAGCTAGGCTGCTAAAACGTGTGGACGTACAGTCCTAGACTTCTCTCACAATTGCACCCGCATTCAACCAGGAGCACCACCGTACCAGCAGCATACTAAACTCCATTATTTGCCAGGTAAGCACGATCTCCCTATGCATATGTCTCTGATCCGATTTGAATCTACTCGTAAGGTACAATTCGACATGAAAATCAGAGAACGGAATATTAGCAGATTTAGTTTTATGTTTTAAGTTTTAGGTTTAAGAATTCTTATAGTCATGGTGCTATTACTATTACGAGTTGCTGCATTTTCTATATGTCTATTTTATGATTAAATTCTGGAATCATGAAGTGGTGTTCATGAGAATACAAATGTATGATGAGGCTTCCACAAGCTGTCAAGCTTTTCTCTTACTACACTTTGAACCCAATTATCTGCGTAAGGGACCCTTATAACTGTCCAGTCGGGTACAATATAAGAAACTCCAAACTTGTCTAATTTATTTGTGGCAATTGCCATTGCCACAGCAGTGTATTTTGCTTGAACTAGCATCTATATGCACACTATATTGCAAATATCAATTGCTTTTATCAAAAGTAGGAAGTAAGCAGTGATTTTCCTTTTGACAAAGAATGATAGCTTCATAGCAATTAGATGTTCAGTTTCATAATGCAGTCTTCGCTAATATATGTATGCAGTATGTCTACTTCTGGAGTTGGAGACAATAATGGATCAGGAAACGAACAGAATTACATAGGAAAGAGGAGGACCAGAGAAGAATCTCGAAGTGTAGTTGTTGAAAAGATGCTTCGGAAGGAAAAAACTGATCGGCTGGTGGTCAAGTTTGACCCCCTAACGGGAAAGAGTGTGGGGAAGATTGGGACGTCATTCAACAACATGATTCACCAGATAGTTCGAGACACATTTTCCCCATGTATCACACGCTGGGCAGATGTACGAAAAACTGACATTGAGGTCATCTATGACCGGCTTGATGTAAGTATTTTACATACTTTTAAATCAAATTTTATTATTTATTTAGTTAACTCATTTGTTAATCCATAATATTTTTTGTAGTTAAAGTTTATCTATCCACATGACAATAAAATTGTCATGGATGAAATTGAGAAGCTGCAGATGAAAGCTCTTAGGGAATGGCGATATGCCATGAAATGCCATTGGAAAAAGTTAGGGGGGGAGCAAAATAAAGAAGCCCCAAAGAGAACCCCCTACAAAAAAGTTGATTCCGAACAGTGGAAGGCTTTGTGCGATTTTTTCAGTTGCGAGGAACAAAAAGTATGAATTTACCTTTTTTTATTTTAATATTTAAATATATATCAGTCCATTTCTCCTATGCATTATTAATTTCTTTGAAAAGCATGGATGTTATGTGTTGATTTCTCCTACAAAAAAGTACGAAAAAATATAGCATACATTCTGCTCTTAGTGCCTTCAATGGTTTGCTTTTAGTTTAAAAACTTGCTTCAAAAGTTTATAAGTACTCTAATTCTATGAAAAGACCAATTGATGGTATTGCACTCAACCTTGTTGTATAGACTTACATATCTATATACTATATAGATTATAGTAGTGATGGGATTTGTTAGACAATTAATTGATCATTAAAATGCAGAATTTTTGTAAGAATGCTGTGTCTCTATCTCTCTCTCTATTGTGTACTCGGACTATGTAATAAGAATATGTACTGCTGTGTGTATTTGGATTTGTTTGTGGAAGCATTTATTCTGGGCCAACAATTTTATCTGAGAGTTTACATGCCAAGTAAGTTGGTCAAGGACGAATACCCCATTCCAGAGAATGCCCTGCTATGTGGCCGGGCTAGTAAATGACCACGGACCTTTCGAAATTAGCAGCAGCTACTGAAGAAGCCCTGCTACTGCAAACCTTTCGAAAGAACTTTCGAAAATTCCGAACTTTTTTTCGAAAAAAAAATTGACTTACGAAAAAAATTTGTAAACTTGGAAACCTTTTTAGTTAGGTGTCAGTGTTAATTACTCATTTGGAAACTTCGTGGGTGGTACTGTTGTTTATGTTAAAATCATCTCATTGCCCCTAGTAAACTTGAAAGTATTTCTTTATTTCACTGTCTTGTTTAGTAAACCTGAAAGTAATCACTGTCATGTTTATTTTATGTTTTGTGTTGTGTTCAATTTATTGAGATCTATCAAACATGGTTGGTTTTCTTATGAAACATGGTAGGGGGTGATGCCCAAGAAAAGTGGTTGCAGTCACATGTGTGTGGTAATGGCGGTGGCAGTTAGGATACCACAATGGCGATGGTAGTGTTGGTACTGGTTATAAAAAAGAAATTGGGTTGGGTCTTCACAGTTGGGCAGGTCTGGTAGTACACAGAAGTAATAGTTAGTTTTGATATTTTTTTGTCCTACTTATGACTAATCACTATTTTTGAATTTTTTTTTGTTTGTCCCTAAGTAATAGTTAGTTTTTTTTAGTTCTTTCTTTTTCTTTTTATTTTTTATATCTGAATTAATAGTCAAGTTTCTTTTCGGAACATGTACCTAATATACCAAATTTTAATTAAATATAAGTTCCAGGATTATGATTCAAACTCTCATCCCTTAAAGTACCCACAATAGCAAGGAAAAGTAGGAAAATTTATGCACATGTTGTTTGTTTTCTTTTACATTTGCTCATGTCTATTGTCATTATTAGTGCTGATGTTATAGCCTAAGGTAATAATAAAACAATGCAATGTGAGAATAGCAGCATAAGTAGAATCACTGCCAAAGTGCCAATAGCAACAAATCCCTATATACTGTTTAACCCTTTCACATCACATGGGTCATGTGATGTTTTGCTAGCTTTGTCTTCACAGGTTCTCTCTTATTTTTCCGTTTCTCTACTTTCAATTCCTAATCAATTTTACCCTTTTAGCAAATGGGTCTTGAAATACTTGTTGATTGGGATATACTTTAATATGAACACACTTGTTTGTAATTAAATTGATTAAATTATAATAATCTATCTGTTATCACAATTTATAGTAGTAGTAGTAGTAGTACTTAATTTGACTAACATTTTTCTCTTTTCTTTTATTATAGACAATTTCAGCTAAAAACTCGCATAATAGAAAACAAAGGCCACTTGAGGGGGGACAAGGTTCGAAGACTATAGTGGCTCATGTCTATGATGGTGTAAGACTATATAATTATTTTATTAAATTAATCGTTATTTAAATTATAAGTAATCATTATTTAAATTATAAGTAATCGTTATTTAAATTAGAAATAATCTTTTCACTTATAATTTGAAGGTTGATTTGGTGACCGGTGAACTCCCTAGTGTTATTGACACATTTCAACAACTTCATTGTAAAGGAAATAGATGGAGGAATGAATACGCTGCAGAGAAGCACGTAAGTTTTTTCAATGAAAAGCATTTTCTATGTTTAATTAGATGATGATATGAAAACTATACAAACTATTATTAATGAAACATGTTTAGAAGAGGCTGCTTATATAAGAGTTAACACATATATAAAAGTGTACATAGAAAAGTGAGCTTTTATGCTTTTTAAGAATATATATATGTATATGGAAACAGAAAAGAATGGATGGTGTTTATCTGATTTGAGTTTTTATGCTTTTTAAGAATCTTTATTTTGTAAATGAGCTTAATAAAAAATCTCTTGAGTTACCAAATTTCTTGTTCATCATAAGAATATCTTAAGGTAAATAGATGAAACTTGGGATGCTTGCAACTTTGATCAAGATCATCAACACATAAATTGACACAAGTACTTCTAGATGGACATATTTATTATGTCGATTATTCATTGGTTATCCTAGTTAATTTATGTTTGTGGAGAATTTGCGTACCATATATCTAGTAGGAATTGTTGTTTATTTTATATTTTTTGATTTTCCAGTTTATAAAGTAATGTTATATTTTCTCAAGTATAATAGTGTTTTAATTCCTTTGGGCTTGCAGTGGTCTAATGTACATATATAATTATTTTTTTCTCTTTCTCTATCTAGGATGCAATGATACATATGCGAGCTTCCCAGCCAGTTGAGTCTGCTGGATCTGTTGAGTCTGGTGACGAGGTGGCCCAGCCGAAAGACTTGGAGATTATGACACAAGTCTTAGGTCCTCGATCACGCCATCACAAGGGATATGGTTCTATGCCAAGGCTCAAGGCAGTTGGAGGTAGTCGAGCAACCAGCAGCAGAAGCACCTATGAAGACCGCGAGAAGGACCAAATTATTGCCACTCTCAAAGAACAAGTGGCTAGTCAAGAAGAAAAAGTGGCTGGTCAAGCAGAACAACTGGCTGCTCAAGCAGAGCAATTAGCTGCTCAAAATAGGAGGTTGAATGAGACGAACGAAGTCTTAGCTCAATTGCAAAAATTCATACCGGGATTCCAGTTTCAACCCCCAACAGGACCTTCAAGTGACACTTCCAATAATCTCTCAAATAATTAGGATGTTGATTTTGTTACTTTTGACTATGTTTAGTTTATTTGTATCGACTTTTAAGATATCACAATATGTATGTTACTATGATACTGAGAAGTTATCCAATCTATCCTTTTTTATTATTGTGATATTGGTTCAGCTTAGCATTTACTATTAATATTAAAAAATATATATATTATACAGTGTATTTGTCTTTATATTTAATTTTTAAATAAAAAAATTAAAAATAATTTACCTATGCTGGCGCGTTTTCTACAAAGCGTCAGAAAAAGTCATTTTTTCCGGCGCGTCAAACGCGCCAGGAAAGTAATTGTGCTTAGGAAATTGATTTTTTCCGGCGCGACTAATGCGCCAGCAAAAAGTATTTTTCCCGGCGCGTTACCAAATGCGTCACTAAAAGCTATCTTTCCCGGCGCGCCTAACGCACCAGGAAAAGTAATTGTGCCTAGGCAAAGTAATCTTTAATGGCGCGTTTAACGCGCCAGCAAAAAGTATCTTTCCCGGCGCCTCACCAAACGCGTCACTAAAAGATATCTTTGCCGGCGCGTCTAACGTGCCAGGAAAAGTTCCTTATACGTCGGTAAAAGTATTCTTTCAAGGCAAAATGCCATACACTTTCAATGGCGCACTGATTTTTACCAGCGCGTTTTGGCGCCACGAAAGATAACTTTTGCCG
This sequence comes from Lonicera japonica, assembly GCA_021464415.1. NCBI lineage: Eukaryota > Viridiplantae > Streptophyta > Magnoliopsida > Dipsacales > Caprifoliaceae > Lonicera > Lonicera japonica. Next base: position 22,776,396 of record CM038469.1, read on the forward strand.
ACGCGTTAAAGTTTGCGTCGAGAAAGGTCATTGTGTTACTTTTGCCGGCGGACTTTCTCCGGCGCTCTTTCCTGGCGCGAAAACGCGTCGCTAAAGATTGATATACTTTTCCCGACGCGTTTTCCATACTTTTACCGGCGCGTTGACGCGCCACTAAAAGTCTTTATTCTTGTAGTGAGTTCTAGAGAGAGATAAAGAGAGATTCTTGCCATTTCTTCATCCTCCTACAAGATTGGAGTGCCGAATCGCTTCATCCTTCGCTATTCATCATCTTCATCACCTTCTTTCTCCATTGGAGCTCGTGTTGGAGTTAGGGTTTCGGCGAGTCGGCTTTTACGCTTCCTCAACTCCTCGGTCTTGCTTCTCTAAGGTGGGAACACTAGTACTAAACCCTTGATTTCAAATTATTACTCGTTAAATTAGAGTTTTGAACTCAAATTAGGGATTTTCATCAAAAGTACATATTGTTTGCATCTCATGGGGATTGAGCGAGGTGAACCTTAGATTAATGATGCGTATGGATAGATTATCACCTAGATATCAGATATCATCACTTATCACTATGTTGTGAGCCTTGTTCTCTCACCTACGCGCCGTATCCTCACTTTAGCTAAGGGAATGATCTAGGCTAGCGAGGATTTTGGGATTTATGCTTGAATCATGATTGATTATGGATTATATGGAATAGATATGCATGTGTTGGGAGTATTAAGCTCTATCCATATGTGTTGAACCGAGAACCCGTTAGGGCGTAATGAAACGCATCATTCTTTGAGTTTAGAGCTTTGTAGGACGTGTGGTAGCCATTAGTAATAAAGATATGACCTAGATGCCATCTAGTGGTGTAGTATCTATTGTCGATGGGGCATAGGATTCCTTAACTGGAATTGTAAGTGGCTAGGAAGAGTTATACGTACACTAGTTGAACTAGAAGTACAATGATTGATGCTTAGTTGGGCTACGGGGCTTGGGAACTACATAAAATGCTTATAAAACACAATGAGATGTATATATATATTGATAATGAATCAATCGAACGTATAATGGGAATTATTGATTAAATGATAAAGTCCCGAATAATTGGATTGGTATTAATAATGATGTGACGAATGATGAACCGATGAACGATAATCATGATGAAGATGATGATTGTGAGATTGTATATATATGTTGTTGGCCATACGTGTGATGGATGATTTGATGATTATATACGTTGTGGAATGCGGAATCGATATATTCCTGTTGATGCGATCACACGTATGGGCTGGATATGATGATATACCGAGCACCGGGTAGCTCCCTATGACTCGAAGGAGGGCCGCCTATTGTCGCCCATGGGTGAACAGGCCCTAAACCGTGCATGGGAAAATGAAGTCGGTGACTCCGCCGGTGGTTGTGTGTGCCCACAAAGGAGAGCCCACTCTAGGTATCTTGCCTTCCAACTGGACTATGTGTCCTTGGTTAGATGATTTTTCCCGGCAAGCGGAGCAGGTCCTGTGTGCCATTACTTCCCAAATGGCGAGTCCCCGGGAAGTAGTTGGACTACTAATGGTCATCACCCATTAGGGTATCGCCTGGTGTAGTTTCTTTAAGGTGTCGTGGGAACTTGTGTGGGTGTTCTCCTCGTTAACTATTCAGAGTGTTATTCCCGGGAAAATATTTTGAGGGTTATCTCCGAATGACCTACTTGGAGAACCAAATCCCTGAGCCACCATCCCACCTGGAGAAGACATGGACAAGAGCTTTGGATCCTTCGGGACTCACTGGATTCTCTGTTCTGGGCCTGGACTGACCGCGGGGTGAAACTGAGGCATTATACTGGAGACGTGATACGAGAGTTGCTGTGAGCTTGTGATTGTGTTGTGATTATTATTGCATCGTATCATGTCTCGTATTGATTTATATATATTGCCTCAGCTATGATATATTGACTTAAAGACTTATGCGGACACATCTAAATAGAACAAGGTACACGTAAAGAATTGTCGGGCCTTTCATAATGTATTAATATATAAAGTGGAAAGAGATAATGATTATTAAACTTAGAAGTATCGTATGGATATACGGACGCGTAGGAATTATGGAATAACGAGCCGGATCATAATGCATATAATATACTCACGATGGAAAGGAAATCGTAGCTAACGAGATAGCCTAATGAGAGTACGACGTAATGTAACGGTTTAGGCTAAAGATCTTGGGGCGAATCCTATTAGCTGGCCAAGTATAAGATCCATAATGAATTATAATTAAATTGACAACAATGAATACTTGGCCTGTAGATACGACTTATGGCGTTAGTGACGGATAGTATAGAATGGTGTGGACTTACTGTTGAGTGTTGATAATTCGTAGCTTGTTAAACCCTAGGAAGCTATAGTTTGGTATGTGGCAACTGTAGTCAATTGATCTCCTCGGGTTATGGAAATTCCTTGGGTTTTATTTTATGGTTGGTTAGAGGAGAGATCAGATAGTTGGATAACTGGATTTCGGGTAGCTAGGATAGAAGTCCTAGTGGGGTTGCATGCAGTTGGGTTTGCATGGCATTGCATTGCACGTTTTCAAACTGAAACATTAAAGTAAAGTATTTTCTGTATAAAACCTATATAGTTCCCACTGAGCCCGAATTTGGCTCATCCCGTTTTTCTAACAATCTTGCAGGCATAGCATGTCGGATGGGGTATGATGTACGTGTATAGAGGCCTCTGATGTCCACAGTCTGTGTCTAGTCCTTCTTCGAGAAAGGACTGTGTTGTATCATTATTTTGATTTCCTTTTTATTGTAAACGAACTACGATTTGATAAACGAGTTGTATTGTAAATTTGTATAAATGGTTTCATATATGTGGAGTTGATTTAAGTATGGTTTGATGTGATTCAAATTGTATGGAAAATGATTTTAAATGTTATAGGGTGGTTTATTATTTAAATAAACTCCACATGCCTTGATTTTGTAAAATGAGCTTTTAAACGGGATCATAATTTTATTTAAGAAAAGCTTTTATAAGGTGTGATTTTTATATTTTAAACCCGCCGTCGCGCACAACATCCTTGATTAACCGGGTCCCGGAGGTGAAAATCTCAGAACGGAATTCGGGGCGTCACATTTTATGCGATGTAGTTCCAATGCAAGACGATCATATGTTGTTGGGCCAACAATGGCACCTCAATAGGCAAGTCAGGCACAATGGCGTTTCCAATAAGTACTCTTTCAAGATGAATGAGAGAATTGTTACTCTTGTTCCATTGCCAGCAAAGCAAGCTCATGAAGATCAAATGAAGTTACAAAAGGAGAGTGATCAAAAGTAAGAAAATAATGGTAAATGAGTGAAAAAGAAAGAGAATAGTAAGGTTAGTGAGGAAAAGAAAGAGGGTGAGAGAAAAGAACAAAAGTTGAGTGAGAAAATAAAGAGACTGAGGTAAAAGAGAGAGAAAAAGAAAATTAAGTGTTCTCTAGTGAGAATGAGTTTGAAAAAGACTTGAGTGCAGTGTGGGAGATTGATGCAAAAAAGAGCGAGTCGGAGGAAGTATTTTCAAATACTAACAATCTTAATCCCGTTTCGCCTATATCTGTTGTGTCTTATTTACAGGGAATTGGAGATCAACACCAAGGAAAAGTTGAATTAGAACAGGAAGAGCAAACTTTATAGTAAGATGTTGGTAAGCAGGTCGCAGAGGAGAAATTGAATAGCATGGCAGCTGTAGAGCTTGCACAGTTCGAAAAGAATGTGGAGGTAGCAACGAAAAGCAAGGGATTTCAAGGCAGCCATGGAACTAAGGAGGATCCTTGCAAAGGAAAGGAAGCAGATTTCAAAACTGGAGCTGATGGTAGATGAAATGGAGCACATGAATTTCATTGGAGAGGTTCGTTATGACTTCCATTCGAACTATCAGCCGGGAACTTTTCTCCATGAAGTAAGGGTGATAGAGATGAAACATGGCCTCTAGAGTGATGAATTATGTTTGCCAAAGAAGAAGCAGGGAAAGCATTTCGTTATTATCGATTCATGGCAAGAATGATCTAATTTGTTTCAATCCAAGTTCTGGCAGCGGCAAAGACTCCAGAATATGATCTATTATAAGAAGATTTTCATGTACCGAAATCCTATGCAGGAGTAGGAAGCGAATGGTTGAGTCGAGCAATGTTTAGCCAAGATTCGAGGACGAATCTTCTTGAAGAAGCGGGGTATGATGTGATCTCGCCTAGTCCTCCATTATATTCAACCAAGAAAAATTATGAGTTGCTAAATGTAGGCTTGATTATGCTCAAGTGCAAGGATTGGGCATGGAGATACAAGTGTCCAAGCCTTGAATTTATCATACTAGGGGATGCAAGAAGCTTAAACAATGATCATGCATTCCATGGGGTTCCTAAAGATTGGATGTGGAAGTTCAAGAGGTTAGAACAGCAAAGAGGCCCATTGGAATAATCTAGAAGATATTAATTTAAGTTATTTTTAAATTAATAGGGCTTCTTGAGTCTCATTATTCAATTAGGAATTAGAATTAGTAGTTTCCTTTTTGAATAGTTTCCTTATTGTCTTATTATTAGTTTCCTTATTATATTAGGATTATTCTGTAAGTTATTTTCCTTTTTTTAAAGTAGAATTAGTTTCCTTATTATATTTGGGTTCTAATTGTTTTGTTCTCTCCTATTTAAAGGAGGTGGATTCATTGTTTTAAGTTACGTTTTGAAGATTAATAATATTGAGAGGTTTCTATTTGTGTTCTTGAAGAACTTGTTGAACATGTTGAATGATTAATTCAATTGTTCTTGACTTATCAATCAATTCTCCATCAATTGATTGTGGCGTCTTCGATCATACCAAGGTTCACGGTTCTTTAAGCGTTGGGTTGCGATTTCCACCTTTTATCTCCTTCAACGAATTCCAAGGTTCTAGTCTATTTATAGACTACGGGTCAAGGATCCATTAGCCTGGCTAGGAAAGATGATCATAGGATTGCGTCAATATGTATATTAGATACAACATAAGCTAAATCTATTTATCTATCTATCTATCTATCTATCTATCTATTACGTACACATAATTGGTGGTTTATACAGTTTGAATAAGGATTAGACGTTGTGTATCTGGAGAGGCTAGATGCGCTTCTGGTTGGCGGAGTTATTACGAAGACACGAATTAAGAGATTTATATATATATGTGTGTTTACATGTATGTGTACTATGTATAAGTAAATTCTTTGGGAGAATACTTTTGATTGATTTCTCGGTTTTGTAAGACACTAATTGTAATACCCCTAGCCTTATTTTGCTTTTAAAACTCTCGTCGTATTTCGTGTAGTTGATAAGTTGTATTTCGACTAGCATTCTTATGGTGTAATGTACCTACTTGTAGTGTCAAGCCTTGGGCATGTTGTTATAGTGTAATTAAGTTTGAATAATCAATCGTTTCATCATTCGGGTGGTCCGAATTGAAAACGAGATCTTAAACGCGTGTTTTGATTCTACGCGATTGACTAAATTTTGGCCAATTTTGAGAGGTCATAACTTCTTTATCCGATGTCCAAATGACTCCCCGTTTGCGGCCAAATCTTCCTCTCATTCCCCTCTACAAGTTTCGTGTTTGGCCCGAGTCAAGATTCAAACGTTTCGAGGCTCATTCGGGGCTCCTAAGGTGATAGTTTGTTGCAGTAGTCACCATAATCGATCATGGAAGACCATGATCGATCATGGGGCACCTAGATCACTCCAAAACACTTCATGATCGATCATGGGGGGACCACGATCGATCATGGTAAGCCTGTAACTCGTAATTAACCATTTTTGACCCGAAAACTCACCCTTTTAACCCCATTTCTCCCACACCTTCGACACAACCATTCCAAGGGAGAGTGAGGGTCTTGAGAGCAACCTTAGGGAGGGTTCTTTGGAGCTTGGGAGACATCTAATCCATTCAGCCACGCTTTGGCTTCCGAATCATCTTCTTCTCCTTCGTCTTCAACCTTCCGCACCTCCATTAAAGCTTGGCGAAGCTTTAGGGTTTCAATTTCTTGGGGAGAAGACGCCACTACACCATCATTTTTGGAATTAGAGCTTCATAGAGGTGGGAATCTAGTATCAAAATTATTTTTCTAACTTGTTATGGTTTGATTCTCACTATACCACCTATTTGTTCAAAAACCCTAAGTTATCTACACATGTTTTGGGTGTATGATGAGATTATGATGTAGTGTTTAAATTAATGATTTTAGTAGCCTATATATTGATTAAATATCATGATTCAACTATGAATTCTTATCAAATACTTTCCTTTCACTAAAACCCAACTTGGACAAGATTGTATATAGATGATTCTTGCTACGCATATTTATATAAACTGATAATGGTCCAAGTGGTTGGATATCTTCATGAAATACTTATTAAATGAGTTGTTCTACTTACTGAGATGGTTTATACTACAAATCTCATGTTGAATACATTACGAATTTTATGTGGGATGATTGGTTTGCCTAAGGGCTTATTGATAGCGCTAGTCCATGATAGGTCCTAGGTTCGTCTCTAACGATTGAGACTTAAGTTGGGACAGAGAGCCCCTGGGTGTAAGACCCGAAACCGTGCATGGAAAATAATGGGAGGCCCTGCTGCAGCGTGGTTGAAAGGCCACGAAATGCAGACCTGGTTATACGCTTGGATAGATGCGGTTATCGTTGAGACTTGGGATTCACGAGTTTTGGGTGAAGCCCATATCAGTTGTATTACAAGATGATTGATATAAGCTACTTACATATATGTGTGTATATACAAGGAGTAAAGAAGGCCTTACTACTTTTTCTAAACTTAATTTATTATATGATTCCCACTGAGTCAGTTTGACTCACTCCTACTATTTTCTATATAGGTACTTCTACGGGTTCGTCGGGAAAGGGGAAGAAGAAGGACGACGCTTCTTAGATTGCCTCATTTCCTACTTCATAGTTAATTGAGGGTCCTTCGAATGGAAGGACCATTGATCTTAAAATTTTGTTTACACTAGCGATGTGATGTGTAATATGTATATTTCCTCTGTGACCGATATGTGAATTAAGGAGTGTGGACTTATGTTTTGGGACCTAATTAGAGGCCATGTAACATTTACCTTATATAATATGGTTATGGCGTGAATTTCAGTTTCATGGATATAATCACTGCTTATTGCTCTATGTTCATCTTATTTTGGGTCGCCGTCGAGTACGGCTCCGTGATTAACCAGGTCCTGGAGGGTAAATCCTCTTAACGGGATTTGGGGCGTCACAAGTTGGTATCAGATGATAGGTTTCCTTTTCTTTCGCCGAGAGTGGGGTAGAATAGGAAATTCGACTTTGAGTTGATTCTATCCATTCTAAATTCATCAAGATTGGGAGAAACTCGAGGAGCCGGTTTTCTTTTCTAGCGTATTAGCAGAGGGACTAATGGGTTATATTATAGTCAGCCGCAGTGCAATGGATGACTATACTATAAATCATTAGTATACTGCCACTAACTAGAATCGAAACAAGATGGCCAATTGGGTTCTACCCGGAAAGTTTATTTCTTAGATGTTCACTTCGTCTTTCAATTCCATGTTATCCTGTGATACTTGTGGTACTAAACATATTTTGCTCTTCTTATAGAATGGGACCGAAGAAAGGAAGTAAGAGGCCGGTTTATCAACATGACAATCTGGGTGAGGAAGAACCCATTGAGAATCAGGATACCGGGGGTGGTTCTAATCAAGATTTGGTTGCCCGGTTGGAAACTATGATGAGTGGGTTTCTCAACAAACTCACCGTGTCCTTAAGAACAATCATGGTACTACTAGCGGTGTCGGTCCTAGCCACACCCGAGCTCCTAGGAACACCACTAATGATGATGAAGATGTGGTGAATGTTGAGCATGACCCTCAAGGAGGGGAGGGCGATGAGGTTTATTACCTTAAGGAATTTAATCGTTTACAGCCACCAAAGTTTGACGGGTCACCTGGACCCGAAGCCGCTGAAGGATGGTTTTACCATATCCACTCCCAACTCCGAATATTGAATGCCCCTGAGCAAATGTGGGTTGGATTCGCTTCTTTAAAGCTTGAAGGCAGTGCATTGCGATGGTGGAGGTCCATTGGTGGACTTAATGTGATTGCTGGTTGGGTTGAGTTTGATAGAGCCTTTCGTGATAAGTACGTATCTGATGCATACTGTAGAACAAAGCGAGATGAGTTCTACAACTTGATTCAGGGGAGAATGTCGATTGAGGAGTATCGTCTTAAGTTCGAGGAGCCAAGCATGTATGTGATGGGGATTTCTGATCAGCAAAAGCAAGAGAGATTCCTCAATGGCCTTAGAGTTCAATATCACCGTATAATGGGTTTCACTGAATTTCCCACTTACAAAGCTTGTGTTGAAGCGGCTCTTAAGCTCGATAGCCAATTTGAACAAACCGCCCATCTTATGGGACCAGCGAACAAGAGAAGAGGAAATGATCGGAGGGGCCCTTGGGATAGGAACAAGAAAACTCGTTCTAGCTCAGAATCTTCTGGAGGAAACAACACTAGCAGTGGAGGCAGTAGTGGGCCACGTTCCGGATGTTTTATCTGTGGCAGTCATGATCACTATCGCAAGGATTACCCAAACCGTGATCGAAGAGAGGAGATGAGCCAGAATAGTGGTCGTAGCCGAGGTGGAAGCAGTGGGAGAGGCCAGTCGGGTAGGTTTGGGAGCCGTTCATCTCAGTCATCATACCAGGATCAAACTCCGAACTAGGGACAGTATCAAGGGAACTACCTATTTCAGCAGCAACAATCTACATATCGCCCAAATCAGCCACATGGTCAGGGAAACCAAGCGGGTCGAGTCTTCAATTTGACCCCGGTGGCGAGCCTAGAGGACCATACTGTGATGGAAGGTAGTGTCGTTCTTTTTAACACTGGTGTTAAAGTTTTATTTGATACTGGTGCATCTCACTCCTTCATATCTATTGCATGTGCTATAAGTTTGGGTTTGAATCCAAAGAAGTTAAAAGTACCCATTAGTATTGGAATGCCTACAGGAGTTAGTGTTTGTTTAAGCCATTATTGCTCAGCAATTATCTCCCTTCACTCAGATTGTCATATGGAGGATAGATTTCTTATAATTGACATGAGTCCTTATGATTTAATCCTTGGGATGGATTGGTTAACGAAGTACCAAGCCACAATAGATTGTCACGCTAAGAAAGTTATCGTCTCTCATCCTTGGGGTGAAAAAGTTGTGTTTTACGGAGAGAAATACAATTTGTATCCGGTAACTTATGCTCTCAAGAAGGAACAACGAGATTATATGGGGTGGTTAGCAAGCATAGTGAGTACCAAAATCACGCCGTTGACTCCTCAAGACGTCCCAATCGTTAATAAATTCTTGGATGTGTTTCCTGACGACTTGCCTCGATTGCCCCCGCACCGGGAGATCGAATTCAGTATTGATTTAGTACCGGGTGCTACACCCATTTCTATTGCACCTTATCGTTTGGCACCAGCAGAGCTAGGTGAACTCAAGACACAACTAAATGATCTTTTATCCAAAGGGTTCATTCGACATAGCTCGTCCCCATGGGGAGCATCAGTCTTGTTTGCCAAGAAGGCTGACGGATCGCTCCGCCTTTGTATTGATTATCGTCAACTCAACCGGGTTACCATTAAAAATAAGTACCCTCTTCCGCGTATAGATGATCTATTCGACCAACTTCGAGGCGATTATTTCTTCTCTAAGATTGATTTGCGATCGGGTTATCATCAACTGCGTGTCTGTGAGACGGATATCCCCAAAACAGCCTTTCGTACCCGCTATGGACACTTTGAATTCCTGGTCATGCCTTTTGGGCTAACCAATGCACCGGCCGCATTCATGGACCTTATGAATCGCATTTTTCAACCTTTCTTAGATCAATTTGTGGTGGTTTTTGTTGATGATATTCTTATTTATTCTCGTTCCGAGGTCGAGCATAAGAAGCATCTTCGTATTGCTCTTCAGCTACTTAGAAATCACCAGCTCTATGCAAAGTTCTCCAAATGTGATTTTTGGAGGAATGAGGTGAAATTTTTGGGACATGTTGTTTCGCGAGGAGGTATCTCTGTGGACCCGGCTAAAGTGGAGGCCGTTTTGAATTGGAACCGTCCCACCAATGTGTCAGAAATTCGTGGCTTTCTTGGGCTGGCTGGTTACTACCGGCGATTTGTCGAAAATTTCTCACGCATAGCCGTTCCACTTACACGCCTTACGCAAAAGGGTGTACCCTTCGTATGGGATGATAGTTGCAAAGAATCCTTTAATGAGTTGAAGTACCGCTTGACCACTGCTCCAATTCTTGCCTTGCCAGAGAGAGGCTTAGGATATGTTATCTACTATGATGCATCTCGGTTGGGATTGGGTTGTGTCCTCATGCAACTTGAACATATAATTGCATATGCGTCTTGTCAGTTGAAGACTCACGAGAAGAATTATCCAACTCATGATCTTGAACTTTCTGCCGTTGTTTTTGCATTGAAGATATGGCGCCATTACCTGTATGGAGAACGATTTGAGGTATTCTCCGATCACAAAAGCCTTAAGTATATTTTTACACAGAAGGAACTTAACCTAAGACAACGCCGCTGGGTTGAATACTTAGAGGACTACGATTTCACTCTTCAATATCATCCGGGTAAAGCCAATGTTGTAGCTGATGCACTTAGTCGCAAATCACAAGGTTCCATTTCTGCCTTGAGGTGTCGCGAGTGGAGATTACTTAAGGAACTCCAGCGATACAATCTGGTGGTTCGTCGTAGACAAAATGTAGCCTTCTTGTCTAATCTTATAGCTACTCCAGTTTTGAATAACCAAGTAATTGCGTGTCAAGGAAGTGATGGAGATTTGGTAGACTGTCGAAATAAAATTCTGATGGGTGAGCAGGTCGAAAATGTTACCCTGGGTGAGGATGGAGGCCTTCGGTATAAAGGGAGATTAATAGTGCCACATTCCAACAATGAACTAAAACAAACAATCCTAGCCGAAGCACATAATTCCCAGTTTACCATTCATCCGGGTAGTACCAAGATGTATCGAGATCTGAAACGCACTTATTGGTGGCAGGGTATGAAGCGTGACGTAGCAACCTTTGTTTCACGTTGCTTGTCGTGCCAACGTATCAAAATTGAACACCAGAAACCTGGAGGACAACTTCAGCCTCTTCCTATTCCCGAGTGGAAGTGGGAAAACATTACTATGGACTTCCTCATGGGATTGCCGAGAACACAAAAGAAGCATGATGCAGTATGGGTAATTGTTGACCGACTCACTAAATCATCCCATTTTCTACCGATTCGTGAAACTGATTCTTTAGAAAAGCTAGCTAAACTCTATGTCTACGAAATTGTTAGGCTCTATGGAGTACCATTGTCAATTGTTTCTGATCGTTACCCTCGTTTTACATCTCGATTTTGGGAAGCTCTCCAGCAAGCCATGGGCACGAGATTGGCTTTTAGTTCAGCATTCCATCCTCAAACTGATGGGCAGTCCGAGAGGATGTAGACACCCCGATCCGTTACCCCCGCAAGAACCCTAACAACCTTCGAGAATTGCTGTTTCTGGACTCCGGGACCCACCCGAACACCCGAGACCCCCCCGGAAGCGTCTGTTGGCCAAACAAACATGTTTTAAAGTGAAATGTCGCACGACATTCAAGATTGTCGCACGACAATCCCACTTTTGAGGGACATGTCGCGCGACAAACACCCCACCACTCCACTTTCTGACTCATCAGTGAGTCAGAATCATCATTAAAGTAGAATGTCGCGCGATAGTCAAGATTGTCGCGCGACATACACCAATATGTCGCGCGACATACACCTTTTCGCCACTATAAATAGGCCAGCAGCCCCCAAGGTTTAGACACCAACATCACAGCTGAAAACAGCAAGAAAAATCGCCAGAGCAGAGTAGAAAACAGCGTCAAGCATTCTCGAGTATCGTCTGATTTCCGAAGAATTATCGAATCTATTCTCGACACTCGACGTGTCCAGTCTCGGGAATCGAATTCTCGGAAATATCTGAAAAAGGAGAAGATTATTATCGCCGGAGATCTCTCTGCCATATTATATTTTCTTTCTTATTATTATTCTCGTCGGGAAGGTGACGAAAGTCTCTTCTAGTAATTAAATAAGATATTTGTATATTAGTTTTATTGTAGACTTTTAAAATTCGATCCCCGTCCTGGTAAGCGAAGTGGCAACATGGTTGTGCTAGATTCCTAACGCGCTCGAAAATCATGTTTATCTGTGTACTTGTTTTATTTATGTTGTTTTGTCCATGTTTTATTTGAATAAACTTATTGCCAAGTTATAAATAGTCTACCGTCTTCAAAACAAAAGTCCCTGATAAAACTATTTACAAAACCAAAAGAGTAAGTATGTTATCGTCTGGATAAAATTCTGTTTTCAAAACCCGAACTGATACGACTTATCTAGGAATTAAAATCAACATATCCCGTATTCTCTATAGATTGCGACGTGTCTGATAACTCTCCTCAAAGAGTTCTAGTTCCATATTAAATTAGTTCCGATACAAAGATCCGAACTTTTACAAAACTAATCACAACACGAGAAAACCGTCATTATCTGAGGAAATAATACGGGACACTCTTTCAAAATAAAAGGTTTTGTCATTTGTATTTACATCTTTCAATAAATAAAACGTCGGATCTCGGAACACAAAGGTTTCTACCCCTTTCCCGTTTTTCCCAGAAATTAGGGTTTTCATTTGAAAAGTAGTAGACTGTCAGTAAAATCATCCAAGTTTTTCAACATAGAATAAACATATAAGACCACTAGAGACCGAAAGGGAGGAATGGGTGCTTAACACCTTCCCAAACTGTAATATAGTTCCCGAACCTTATAGAATCCTGGTTTCGCAGACAAATGTGTAAAGAAAGGCTTATCTGTAGCCTTTCCCCTTACACAACCCTCTTTGTCTATTTTCTCGTAAAACGTACTGGAGACTCTGAACGAACCCCTTTGCATCTAGAATAGACGTAGGGACACCCGATATGAATTATCAAACAACTCCAAGGAAATGGAGCGACGGAATCCCTTCCGACGCTTCAGACGCCCAACGAACGGGGACGAGACCCGGGGGTCGCATTTGTGGATTCTCACAGTGGCGACTCTGCTGGGGACTATGAGAACTAGGCTCTTAGATGTGGACTTTTTTTGTTTATAATATGTTGATATGCATGCTTTTACTGCTTTCCCTACTTGCCCCCTGATGTGGCGCCTGGATTTTTATTGTTGACCTGACCTAGAGGCGCAGTAGAATCCATTCATTGACATAGACATATGTTTAGGATTTCCCCTTTATGTTATATATGATTGTAAAGAAATATCTTTTTTAATAAAAATGGCGTTATCAAAATACACCTCGAAGATAAGATATTTGCAATTAAATCTTTTGAAAATTCTTGTTTTGCACGCACTTTCACAAATCATGCATTGGTTCTACGAGTGTGAATTTACCCCAAACCCTCGGAAGTATTATAAGTGAGTAGGGAGTTGGCTTGGTTGGGCTAACATAAACCGAAAGCATTTACTTCCACTCTCCTTGGCCAAGTACGCCCCCGAGGTATATCGAGTGACGAGAACACTCACGTACCCGAGAAGTATATCAAAAGATTCTTGCACGTACCCGCCCCTGGGGTATATCGCGAGGTCTTGCCAAATAGGAGGGAGCCTAAAGCCTTCACCTTGCATTACACCTACGTTGCATATAGGAAGAGTCAAAAATAGAACACTCTTATACTTTTTTATCAACCGTGAGGAGTTCATACCACGTAGGGCCTTGTCATGTATATCTCCCCCAGATATTGGCAAGTACGGGCGGAGGCTTCCAACCTCCGTCGTAGAAATTTACAATCGAGATCACCTCGTTGTGACTTTCCCCGGTACATCTCCCATGAAAAGCAACTCAAGAGGAGGGATATTCCCAATTTTCACAAAATCAAAAGATGAGTTTTTCAAAATTCGAGACGAATAGGATAACCCAAGGAGCACTTTGCTGCCTATCCTAAACTCCCACTGGGAATTCACTCAAGTTGTTGTTGACGTGTCTTTATAAAACACCCGAAACTTGGTTTTCGTTATTTTTCTTTCTCCGTGGTTCTTTTGGCAAAAATCGAGTCGCATCATAGTCTTCCTTCATCTTCGCCCCATGGTTTCGTCTACAGTCGTAATACGACGGCAGTCTGGAAGGTTGGGCTGGTCGGGATCACATCGGAAGATTAGTAAGACCAAGGACACCCGCAATGGTCGATGGACAAGAGACAGATCAGAGTCTAGCCGAGGCATCTGCAGCTCAGCCAACTTTAGCCGAGATGCATCGTTTGCTAATGTCCGTCAGTGTGAATCTAGCAAACCTCACGAATGAGCAACAGAGTACCCGAGTTCGAGTAGAGGAGTTGTCAGCCGGGCGGGTCGCGCCACAGGGGTTTGAACGACTACCACCGAATTGAGATCAAGGGCAGTCATCGCAAGTACTTCCCCCAGTTCAAGGAATCAATCCACCTCAAACGGGCCCTGTCATCGCCGGTCCCGTTCAGACCGATCCCAACAATCAGAATTAATGGGCCTTGGATTCAGGACCCACTTACCAACAACAAGAGCCACCCATCATCTGGCCGCAACCTCAGCAAAGCCTTGATCCCCAATACCAGCCATGGACACAAGTCCCCGCAAGGCCTATTCCACCACCGGCCCTAGTAGCGCCTCCTAATGAGTACCCAGACATCAACCGACTCCGGGCAGTGTATGCAGAATCGGTTATAGCTCGGGAACAGCCCGATGAGGTGTCAAGAGAGAATGAAGAAATGAAGAAACTGAAAGAGCAGATGAAGGTTCTGCAAAGAGGGGTTTCCCTAATGAAAGGGGCAGATGAGATCACAGATATGAACGCATTCTCCCTTTACCCAGAAGCAAGACTACCTCAGGGATTCAAGCTTCCTCCTATCACCAAATTCACAGGAACCACACCCTCGAAAACCCATCTTCAATCCTACATCAGATCCATGCAAGTGTCTGGTTGTGGAGAACCGGAATTAGCTCAGGCCTTTCACATGACTCTCACGGGGGCCGCCCTGAGATGGTTTTTTGATCTAGAGAGGCACCACACGAAGACTTGGGGAGATATTGTCAAGGAGTTCATAAATAAATATGGGTCCAACGAAGAGTTGGAAATTACCCGCAAGCACTTGAAAATGGCCAAGCAAGGTGAGAAATAAAGCTTTAGCGATTTCGTCACACGCTGGAGAGAGATGGCCTCCCAAATGTCCAAACAGCTTGATGAAGAAGAACAGTTGGAGATCATACAGAGGAATTTTACTCCAGGTATACTAAGTTGCATGGGAAAGCACGTATTCCCACACTTCAGAGCCCTGTTAAGCATGGGGTCATAAGTAGAAGAAGAATTGGCTAAGAAAGCAGAGAATGATACCAAGAAAGCCTCATACGCAGGGAGAAAGATGGCCACTCCAATCGTTAACCAAATAGGCTTATACCCGTACCAACCAAATCCGTTTCAGCAGTCACAACAAGCACCCCCGATGAATTGGCCCGCACAAGGAGATTCTTCGAGCACTGAAGTCAGGAAAAAATAGAATTTATGTACCTTTCCCACTTCCCTAGTCAAAAGCTTGAAACTACTCCGAAAGGCCGGACTAGTCACTCCAGTCAACCCACGTCCTCCACCGAGTCCTATTCCCAGTACTTGGAGAATGAATGAGAACTGTGCATATCATCAAGCAGCGGGCCATGACACGGAACGCTGCTTGGCTCTCCATCACCGTATTCAGGACCTCATTGAAGCCGGAACCATTCCCGCACCTGGCGGGCCCAGTGTTACCAATAACCCCTTTCCCAGCCATGCTCCACCTACAGGAATTAACGCATTGACCACTGATGAAGAAGGCTTTGACCCCGTAAGACTCATTCGAGATGACCCAGCCTGCAAGGCACCTGTCGTACTGCCAGAAAAGGCTCAAATGGTGCCAGGCCTCAATCCGATAATCGACCAATGGATGACTAAAATGAACTTCCTACCCGGGCAGGGCTTAGGAAGAACCAATCAGGGGATCTCACAGCCACTTACAATCAAGACCAATCCCGGAAAAGCTGGAATAGGATGGAC
Source organism: Lonicera japonica (assembly GCA_021464415.1). NCBI lineage: Eukaryota > Viridiplantae > Streptophyta > Magnoliopsida > Dipsacales > Caprifoliaceae > Lonicera > Lonicera japonica. Next base: position 22,792,554 of record CM038469.1, read on the forward strand.
CCAGGACAAGAAGAAACAACCGTGGAAACCCTGAGGCCCCCCTAAGGAGACAATCTGTATGACAGAAACCTCCCCCAAAGCCTTCAGTTGGTCGATAGAACCAGAATCACCGGAAGTTTCAGAGGGATCAGACCCAGCATCCCTTTGGATACAGCAAATTATCCGTTCAGGAAGGGTATATCAACCACCGCTAATGGATGCCAAGAAAACACCACCTCATAAGGAAGTAGGAGAAGATCGAGTATTGGAACAGTTGAAGAAAACCCAGGCCCACATCACCATTTGGGGCCTCCTGGTTACCTCCAAACCTCACAGGACCGCTTTCATCAAACTCCTAGATGAGGCTGTCATATCGCCAGACTCTACGCCCGAACAACTGCCAAACATGATTGGGTCACTTACAGTCCAAAGAAGTCTGTCATTTTTAGATGAAGACTTATCTCCGTTGGGAAGGAAACACAGCCTGGCCCTCCATATCACTATCAGGACCCGAGGGAAAGTCTTGCCACAGGTTCTCATCGACAATGGGTCGACTATAAATGTTTGTCCCCTGAAGACCGCCAAATGTCTGGGTATCTTAGACTCAGAGCTTTCTCCATCAGCGGTGACCGTTAGAGCCTATGACAACACTAGGCGAGCTGTCCTGGGTTCTCTGAAGCTTGATCTCATGGTCGATCCCGAAAACTTTCCAGCTGATTTCCAAATCATAGACATTCCCTCCAGTTTCAACCTCCTGCTGGGAAGAGCATGGCTACATGACATAGGAGCACTCCCCTCCTCCTTACACCAAAAGATCAAAATACCATTCGAAGGGAATGTAATCACCATCCAAGGAGATCCTGAAAGGACCTTGGCGGATCTGGAGTTACCTGTATTGGGCATCGGGAGTCAGAGCATACAGCTGGGGGGTTTTTCCTACGAGCCTCAAGTACAAGCTCTCACCACCCAGAGAATCGAGTATCTACCACTTGATAATATCCCCGGTCTCAGCACCAAGATCACGAACATGCTGAGAAAGATGAAATACTTACCTGGAGCCAGTCTGGGAATGGGACAGCTCGGATTGCTTCAAGCCTTAGAATCAGTAACGAGGCATGAAAGAGAAGGGTTGGGGTACCAACACACCAAAGAAGACAACTAAGAGAATAGGAGCCGAGGGCATCAGTATCCGAGTTTTAGCTCTCTGAATGGGTTTTTCGTCAAAGAAGGAAAATACTTCCCCTTTTGCGGTTTTCAAGAGCCTTGGAGAAACAGCAACGGAGATAACCTTCCAAGATGGGAAATCTTCTATGAAGAAGACCTCTATCTCAAGGAAAGCATTTTGCACAATTTCTGTACACTTGATACGCGCCGATCCAGATTACCAAAAAGAGAGGGGAAAGAATGAAATTATAAGGGTGAGAGATAAGAGTGAGTGAAATTGTAAGGGGGGAAGAGTGAAATTGTAAGGGTGAGAGATAAGGGTGAGAGAAAAAGTATTACCAATAGATGTAACATGTATGATAAGAATTACGTAAACTTGAGCCCCAACTCAAAGTTATGTTTTTTGGAAAAATCAAAAGGGGAACGTAGGCAACCTGAGAAGTGACTTCAGGCCCGGTTTAAACATTATGAAGAAATTTATTTCTCGCAACAAAGTCCCTTGTTTATTATTAAGGTGGTTCAGAACACCGAAGGTTACAAAGGAGGTACATCATACAAAAAGAAACTAATCCCTAGGGATTGGCCAAGCTGGATCCTCAGTAGCCAAGTCAATTCGGGCCTCATCCAGAATATGGTACGAAGAGACAATGCTTTCTTCTGTGGGCTCGGAATCCATGAACCGAAACCATTCCATTTGAAAGGGGTCATCAATCAGCTCCTCTTCCAGAGAACCCCAAAGAGAACGGATGATATCAGCCCGGAGGGGCCTAGAAATACCAAAACAGGCATGGTTGAACTGACGAGTCAATCGAGCACGCCACATTCTCTCCACCGATGAAGAAACATGCTGGGTCAAGAATTTAGACTCGGAAGAGAAATTGTTTAGGTTAAGGGGGATGCCTTGAGGGACGTTAAATTACCGAAGAAGACGTCCGGGGAGGTAAAAAGAAGTGAACCAAAGCCCACGGAGCCGAACATAATTCTGCCCCCCGGTACTAAGCATTATCGCCCTCAGCTTCCACTAAGGAATGTTCCACCGAATAGCCCAGAAATTCTCTGAAAACCACACCATCTAATCAGAGGAAGGCATAGTCATGGCCCCAAAGAGGGGACGACGGAAGAAGTATGTCGGGTTGTCAAGCTAAACCCCATTGAAACCCACTGATCGAAAATGCTCCAATAGCCACATGTATAGTAAGCGCGGACTTCCCCTAAAGAAGGGTGAAGCTCCCCTTTTGAGATCATCTAGGCCATTCAGAGTCTCGGCCAGAACTATGGGCACTATGGATTCCCCATTTCTAGCATGATAGATCAAACTCAGAATAGTCGGATCGACACAAGAGGAGCCCGTCACTAATAGCATATCAGAAACCAGACAAATCAAGGCCGCCACAGTACGCCTCGCGCTATAAGAAGCTCTCTCCTCGTAACGATGAAAGAACCTCACCATTTTGTAGAGATCAAGGAGTCCGTTGGTAATAAAGCCATCACAGGTCGCTTGAGGAATGGCTAACAGAGCAATCAACATATCTCGAGGACCGATTTCTTCTACGGGATTAGCCATCGGAAGGCGAACGTCAGAACGCAATAGCCAAGTAAATTCTTCATAAGTCGGGCAAAGCTCGTCTAGTCCGAAATGGAAAAGATGATCGGCAGGACTCCAGAAGTACAGAGCGCCAAGCAAAAAGGAGAAATCTACAGGATGATGGCGCCAGCTCGCTAAAGGACTGAATTCACCAAAGTTCAAGCCATTTTCAGAAGATATTAGAGCATCTCGGGCTTCAACATAAGAAAAATCAGAATTTGTGAGATAAGAAGACATTGTAAGAAAGGTGTAAGGATGAAGGAAGGAGGATGGGTGTATTTATAGCAAAAAAAGAGGGATCATGTACCTGTTTGTCGCGCGACAAACCCATATCTAGGAGGGATTGTCGCGCGACAATCCCATATGTTGTCACCCTATTTTTTTGCTTTTCTCACACATAAGAGTCATTCTTGCCAAAAGATCCACTTTTTTATGCATTTGTGCTCACTTTGTTCTTTTGCAGATACCTTAAGTAGCATCCCATCACGAAGTTATGATTCTTACTTTATCGGTCCACGTAAATTATTTTTCATCATTAGATAAATAAATGCGTAACATCAGACACAAATAAAGATTTTTTATATATAAAACTAATAAAAGAACAGTTTTCTACAAAAACCCTGTCTAAAAATCTAAAAAATAAAAACTACATATTTGTCAGGACTAATTAAATACAAGAAGGAAAGCTAATCTAATCGGGAGCGTTTGGACACACTCCCACTATCACCCGAACCCTCCTCGGGAGTAGGATCGACCTCTGGGACACACTGGGTAGAAGGAGCTGCTGCCTGCGAAGGCCCTGTCGACTGGACCGGCGCCGTGGGGTGAATCACCGAGGACTGAGACCGCCTGGAGGTCTGACTATTGCTCCTCCGAGACTCCGTCCGAGCCCGAGAGGGAGACAGAGGGTCATCCGCCCGCAAAGAGACATCGATCGCCCTCTGATAATCACGCATGTAAGTCGTAGGGTCTCGACCAACGTACTGAAGCAGGTTCCAGCTGTAGAAGTACTGGGAATGCCAAGCCCTCATATCCGCCACACGCACGCTCACCCGCTGAAAAAGAAAGAAAGAAGAATTAGCATCGATAAAATAAATAAGCATAGATATGAAGGGATATTGAGGGAAGAAAAGCACATACCTCATCATCAGGGCGGCGACCCAAGTAGTCAAACGTATCCTCCGGAAGAGGATACTCAGGCACTGTATACCGACGTAGACCGGCACCAACATAAGAGAAGTGTCGAGGAAGTAACGACAGATTTACCGGATGAATGGATGAACTTGCCGGCATAGCAGCAGAAGTAGACCCACCCTCCTCATGAATCGGGAACAAAGGAGGATGAGAAGATGAGCCACCAAGACCGGTAGACCTGACATGAGGACCCATGGCAACAGACGGAAGAGGAGTCAGCGTGGCATAAGTACGAATGCCCGGAGGGTCCACTACGGCCGTCGCTCTCAGAGGCGGGACCCCACTAGAAACAGCAGCAGCAGCAGCAGAAGGGGTCCGCCCAAACTACTCATAGTCGACCGCGAAGTTCGCAGGCTCCCAGGACCGCTCACCTCCCCTTCTCTCAGCAGGCTGCTCTTCTCCAAGTGTAGTCTGAGACGGCTGCTCTGGAACCGCCGCTGTCGCACCTCCCCCGCTGTCCTCGGGCCTATCATCACCACCCTCGGGTCCGTCATCACCTCCCTCGGCAGCAGCAAGGACGTCCCTCTCGCCATCAGGATCATCATCATCAGAGTCCAAAATGTTATCCCTCTGATCAGGGATAGGCGGCAAGTAACCAGGGACCGTCCTGGACAAGTGAGTCTGCCCTCGTATGTAGTTGGGATCGCCTCCCAATGCCTGGTATCTCTCGTAGAAGACCCATCCCCGAGTCCCCTTCGGCTCCCTCATCAGATGGCGGGCAGCGAGGACAGCATAATCCATCTCCTCGGTGAACGTCTGGAAACTGAGTCCGTCTACGAGGGCCTGTACCATCACAGAGTCGATCTCGCCCGTCTGCCTCATTAGAACTGGCGGAAATAAAGGAACCCGAGGCCACTGAGCCGGTGAGTGCTGGCGAATAACCCTCTCGCCCAGATAGAAGTGAAGGCCGTACTCATCCCTGATAAGCCGCCTGGTCCTCGAAGCGGTCAGAGAACGGCCGTATCCAAAATGGAGACCCAGATCACCCTAAGGGGCCCACTCAATCTGAAAAAGAAGAATAAGATTTTATTTCAGTAATTTATGTATTATATCTGACTATTGAAAAACGAGAATACTAAAATATTTACCTGCTCCTCCAACAGGTCGTGGATGGCAGCAGCTCCGATCTCCCGAGTCCGGTATACATATGGAGCCCTATAGTTCCCCGCGATGAATCGGCGGAGAAAAGGAAACTGGTCCTCGTTCTCGACGAGGAGATCCACCTGGGCGCGACCCAGGCGGGTATAAGCAACGAACCAACTCTGAAAAGGAAAAATAAAGGATTTCAGCAATAATCAACAGGTGATATATGAAGGTCCAAAGAAAAGACAAAAGGACTAAAATATGTACCTCCCACAACAATGAGGAGCCCTTGAGATTCAGGGCTAAATGGCGAGAGACCTGGTCCATGGCATCATATAGGACTGCAAGAATGAAGCCTCCCCAGTCATAGTCAAACATGAGGCTGAAGTCCCGAAGATAGGGTAACCACTAAAGATGGGCCGTGTCCCCACCACGGGCCTCGAATAAATCATGGAGTGTCAGTAGAAGAAGGACGCGGGCATACTGGCGCGCCTCCTGACGGGTCATAGGAACCCCTAAAGCAACTAGCCGAGCTTTCTCTGTGGCTAGCCGTGTGACCAAGACGCCCCGAGGAATCGTATCACCTGAACTCCGTCGCTCCGGGAACCATCCAAGTGCGCTAACAATGCCCTCTGCCGCCAGACGCAAAGGGACATCGATCTGAATGGGGATCCCCCCTGAAGGAATCCCGGTCAGAGCAAGAAGATCGAGGGGTGTCATCGTCATCTCACCCCAGCTCCAATGGAAGGTATGAGTAGTATCCCACCAATGGCAAGCCAGTGCCGACACCAAAACTGCAGCCCTAGAAACTCGCTCCGGGAGGGCGTCGAAGAGAGAACCAAAAGGAGTCGCAAGGATCAACTCCTGAACAGGGGCCGGTGCCCGTCGCCACTCCAGGGATATAGTGTTGGGAGAACCCCAACCGCGGCCAACCTTCTACAGACAACAGATATATATATATATATATATATAAATATAGGGTTATAAGGGGTAAATTATGTAACTTTCCAAAAACCTGAGGGTACTTTGGTGTAATTATGAGAGATATAGGGTTATAAGGGTAAATTATGTAATTTTCCAAAACCTGAGGGTACTTTGGTGTAATTATGAGAGTTATATGGTTATAAGGGTAAATTATGTAATTTTCCAAAACCTGAGGGTACTTTGGTGTAATTATGAGAGATATAGGGTTATAAGGGTAAATTATGTAATTTTCCAAAACGTGAGGGTACTTTGGTGTAATTATGAGAGATATAACGTGATAAAGGTAAATTATGTAATTTTCCAAAACCAGAGGGTACTTTGGTGTAATTATGAGAGATATAAGGTGATAAGGGTAAATTATGTAATTTTCCAAAACCGGAGGGTACTTTGGTGTAATTACGAGAGTTATAAGGTTATAGGGGTAAATTATGTAATTTTGCAAAACCTGAGGGTATTTTGGTGTAATTATGAGAGTTATAAGGTTATAGGGGTAGAATATGTAATTTTCTAAACCTGAGGGTACTTTGGTGTAATTATGAGATTTATAGGGTTATAGAGGTAGAATATGTAATTTTCCAAACCTATGGGTACTTTGGTGTAATTATGAGAGATATAGGGTTATAAGGGTAAATTATGTAATTTTCCAAAACCTGAGGGTACGTTGGTGTAATTATGAGAGTTATAGGGTTATAAGGGTAAATTATGTAATTTTCCAAAAGCTGAGGGTACTTTGGTGTAATTATGATAGTTATAGGGTTATAAGGGTAAATTATGTAATTTTCCAAAACCTGAGGGTACTTTGGTGTAATTATGAGAGTTATATGGTTATAAGGGTAAATTATGTAATTTTCCAAACTTGAGGGTATTTTGGTGTAATTATAGGGTTATAGGGGTAAATTATGTAATTTTCCAAAACCTGAGGGTACTTTGGTGTAATTATGAGAGATATAACGTGATAAAGGTAAATTATGTAATTTTCCAAAACCGGAGGGTACTTTGGTGTAATTATGAGAGATATAAGGTGATAAGGGTAAATTATGTAATTTTCCAAAACCGGAGGGTACTTTGGTGTAATTATGAGAGTTATAAGGTTATAGGGGTAAATTATGTAATTTTGCAAAACATGAGGGTATTTTGGTGTAATTATGAGAGTTATAAGGTTATAGGGGTAGAATATGTAATTTTCTAAACCTGAGGGTACTTTGGTGTAATTATGAGAGTTATAGGGTTATAGGGGAAGAATATGTAATTTTCCAAACCTAAGGGTACTTTGGTGTAATTATGAGAGATATAGGGTTATAAGGGTAAATTATGTAATTTTCCAAAACCTGAGGGTACGTTGGTGTAATTATGAGAGTTATAGGGTTATAAGGGTAAATTATGTAATTTTCCAAAACCTGATGGTACTTTGGTGTAATTATGAGAGTTATAGGGTTATAGGGGTAGAATATGTAATTTTCCAAAACCTGAGGGTACTTTGGTGTAATTATGAGAGTTATAGGGTTATAAGGGTAAATTATGTAATTTTCCAAAACCTGAGGGTACTTTGGTGTAATTATGAGAGTTATAGGGTTATAGGGGTAAATTATGTAATTTTCCAAACCTGAGGGTATTTTGGTGTAATTATGAGATTTATACGATATAAGGGTAAAATTATGTAATTTTCCAAAACCTAAGAGGTATCACAGGTAAAAAGTATGAGTTCACTAAATCAGACATTATTTCTAAGCAGACATGCATACTAACATTGTTTAAAATACATGCAGGAAACGACAGAAATAATAGAACAGATAAAAACACAAAAAGAAGACATACCAGAGATCGTCGACGAATCTCGTGAGAAGCAGGCTCCATCAAGAGCCACGGAACGTCCGGGATTGGAGCAGCTCGGGTCACATCTCGGTAGACCACCGCCCGACCACGGTCTACCCCATCCTCATCATACCAATCCAGGTCCTCCCAATCGTCATGATGAGGACTACACCGAAGGATGCCTTGAGCGTCAGTAAAGGTGACCTCCTCCTGGTCACCCTCTAATCGATCCGGCTGTGCAGGATCCATCTGTGTATATGGATTATGTGAGAAAAGTCGAAAAAATCGGAAAAGCGGCAGGGCTTCCGCGCTTGGAAAGAGAAAGAAATAGAGAGAAAGAGAGCTAGAGAGAGAAAGAGGAAGGAGAGAATGAGGTGGAATGAGCTCAGCAGGGGGCTTATATAGTGGAACACATTGTTGCATGACAAACAGGGTCATTGTCGCGTGACAAAGAGCCTTGTCACCGAGGTGTCGCGCGACAATCACCTATCTCCCCTGATTTTTTTGACCTTTGTCTCATTTTATCTCACGCAGGAGGACTTCTGAGAAGCAGTTTTCGAAAAAATTGCTAAGAACCGCACACCCAGGATGAGAACACGAGGAAGGACTTCCAAATCATCTCTCCGAAAATGCGAGGACGAAATGCGAACCGTTAAAGTAGTCTCTGATCTACCAGAAAGGACCGAGACCATCAAAGCAGAATAGCAAGATAAGACGGGAATAGAAAAAATTGAAAGAGTAGAAAAGAGAAAGAACCCGCAGGAGCGCCCAAAGTGAGCAAGAGAAACAAAAATGCAGAGTGACAGGGAGAGCCACACCAAAAGTGACAGCTAGGCCAAAACCGGCTCAGGGCTTCGTTTTGGGTGAGTAAGGCTCCTGATCACGACAAAGGGATGAAAAGACTCCGGGTCAAAAACAGAAAAGGCCAGGAAAAGTCTTTCCCAAAAGAGGGAGAAATAAGGGCATCAAAAAACAGAAAACGATGTGGGCGCACCAAAAAGAGAAAACTAAGAAGAGAACAGAGATCAGAGATTGAACTTTCAAACAAATTTTCTTTTCAGCACGATACAAAAGAGATGGTTTGGAAAACCTTGGACCATCACTCTGCGGAGAGCAACAGAAATCTGAAAACTGCCTTCTGAGAGAAGTATCTTCACTCAAAGAAAACATGAGAGTAAAGTTCAGAAAGATACAAGGAAACGGACATCCGGATTAGACCCTGAGAAGCTCTTTTCACCTTCGCAAGATTTACTCTCTCTCACTCTAGCAGTCTAAGGGAGACAATTCACAAACACAAGCCCTCTCTGGAGGCAAATCACCAACACAAGCCCTCTCCGGAGGAAAAACACAAACACAAGCCCTCTCCGGAGGCAATTCACAGGCACAAGCCCTCTCCGGAGGCAATCCATTCACATAAGCCCTTTCTACAGGCAAAACATCACCCACAAGTCCTTTCTACAGGCACAAGCCCTCTCCGGAGGCAATCCATTCACATAAGCCCTTTCTACAGGCAAACCGGTCATCAAGTCCTTTCCACAGGCACAAGCCCTCTCCGGAGGCAATCCATTCACATAAGCCCTTTCTACAGGCAAAACATCACCCACAAGTCCTTTCTACAGGCACAAGCCCTCTCCGGAGGCAATCCATTCATATAAGCCCTTTCTACATGCAAAACATCACCCACAAGTCCTTTCTACAGGCATAAGCCCTCTTCGGAGGCAATCCATTCACATAAGCCCTTTCTACAGGCAAAACATCACCCACAAGTCCTTTCTACAGGCACAAGCCCTCTCCGGAGGCAATCCATTCACATAAGCCCTTTCTATAGGCAAACCGGTCACCAAGTCCTTTCCACAGGCACAAGCCCTCTCCGGAGGCAATTTTCTTTCTTTTTTTCTTTTTCAGGTCAAAAGCCCTCCCACAGAGGCACAGTGGAGCAATGGTAGTCCTCCCACCTGAGGCGAGAAGATCAAAGCCCTCCCAGAGAGGCACAATGTAGCAACGGTAGTCCTCCCATCTGAGGCGCAATGGTAGTCCTCCCACCTGAGGCGAGAAGATCGAAGCCCTCCCAGAGAGGCACAGTGTAGCAACGGTAGTCCTCCCATCTGAGGCGCAATGGTAGTCCTCCCACCTGAGGCGAGAAGATGGAAGCCCTCCCAGAGAGGCACAGTGTAACAACGGTAGTCCTCCCATCTGAGGCGCAATGGTAGTCCTCCCACTTAAGGCGAGAAGATCGAAGCCCTCCCAGAGAGGCACAGTGGAACAACGGTAGTCCTCCCATCTGAGGCACAATGGTAGTCCTCCCACCTGAGGCGCAATGGTAGTCCTCCCATCTGAGGCCAGTGGAACAAATGAAAGCCCTCGAAAGAGGAAATGAGGCAACACAAAGCCCTCTCCGGAGGCACTCACGAGCACTTTTTCATACACACACTACTTTAGAGTTCATGCAGGAGCCATGGATCATGGTCTCTTCCAGTCGCCTCAATTCCTTCCAAGCAAGGAGCTTGAGTCGAGAGGGTCTGTAGACACCCCGATTTGTGACCCCCGCAAGAACCCTAACAACCTTTGAGAACTGCTGTTTCTGGACTCCGGGACCCACCCGAACACCTGTGAACACCCCAATCCGCGACCCTCGTGTGAACCTAACAAGCATTCCGCATCAAGTCTTGAGTCGTCATGCATGCAGGAGACCGTTAGGAAAAACCCTGATTTTCGGGCGCGTTAGGAATCTACGACAACCTTGTTGCCACTTCGCTTACTAGGACGGGGATCGACCTACCCGGTCAGGTCGCGGGGTGCGGGGCAGCGCCCCGTTAGAAAAATTGGATTTTTTTGATAGCCAGCCGCACGCCCCCCAACCGCACGGTTGGTTCCCAACCGTACGGTTGGCACGTACCGCCGCCGCCTGTCGCACGCCCCCAAACGCACGGTTGGCTCCCAACCGTACGGTTGGCACGTACCGCCGCCGCCTGTCGCACGCCCCCAACCGCACGGTTGGCTCCCAACCGTACGGTTGGCTCCTAGCCGCACGCCCCTGTCGCACGCCCTAGCCGCACGCCATGCGGCTACCCCCTGCGGTTGGCCTCTTTTGGAGCGTTTTTGGCGGATTTTTCCCTATAAATAGGACCTTTGGGCTTTCATTTGGGGGGATCAACACTCAATAGTGTTTTTAGTGAGTAGAAACTCTGTCAAAATTATCAGAGAGTCATTTTAGAGAAAGTGTTAGAGAGAGAAAATCTTAGAGAGGGAAAGGGGCAATCAAGGCAAGGTTCTTATTTCTTCTTCAAGCGCATCAGGTATATTTTTTACAACCCTCCTTAATTTCAATACTGCATTTAATTTCACTTTTAATAAAGAAAATTAGATAACTTGCAAAGAAGTTCATTGCTTTTAAAACAAGTCCTTTCTAAGTTTTACAAGAAATCTGAAATCCGTTTTGACACGTTTTCAAAAACAAAAATACAAAAACAGCTTCCAAAAGAAAGGAACTACGAGACTCTGATTTCATTCTACGAATGAATACGTAGGCGCTCGCAAAGCTCGAGTCTGATTTCAATAATAATGTTTTAAACTGAATTTATCCGGAAAGGACTATCCAAACTACTTGCAAGATATCTAAAATAGGAATTAGATACATGATCCATTAAGAGACCGAAAGGGCGAATTGGGTGCCTAACACCTTCCCAATTCGTAACGTAGTTCCTGAACCCTAGCAAAGTCAATTTTCAAAATAAATCTCTGGTTTCAAACGTATGAAAGATAGTTCGTTTTTGAATTATCCTTCGTACGATCTTTTGTTTGTTTTCTCGTAAAACAAACTGGAGACTCTACAAAACACGTTTTTTTCAAAGAAAACAGAGAACGGGGACTCTATCTCTTCTCTCGGGTATGAGTCCGGATTCTCACAGTGGCGACTCTGCTGGGGATGTCGAGAACTAAGCTCTTGTATAATGGATCATATATTTAATTCCTGTTATTTATTAGATATAGGTCTTGCAAGCCTTAGTCCTAGGATAACATATAAGCAATCTAGGTGGATACCCTGATACCTTTATTTGGTAATTATGTGAGGAAAATCTTTTTCATAATTAAAATTGTGTAAATTACAGTAACAAATCCTAAAGCATTGATCAATAATGAATTGCCATATTGTTATTTTGCACACACCCACGTCTTATCATGCATTTTCGCGAGTGTGAATTTACCCTATTAACCTCGGGACCAGAGTCGTGACTAGGCCGTGGACTTGCGGGTCTGCACTAGCCAAAAGCGCCTGGGACCACTCTCCTTGGCCAAGTACTTACCGAGGTATATCGAGTGACGAGAACACTCACGTACCCGGGATGTATATCAAAAGGTCCTTACACGTACCTACGCTCTTGAGGTATATCGTAAGACCTGCCAAATAGGAGGGAGCCTTAAACCTTACCCTCTTCAGCCACGCTTGCATATAGGGGAGTCAGCTTAGAACACAAAGATTTTCTGCATTGTTTTTATGACCGACAGTCGTGAGAATCTAGTGTGCGAAAGCCCTGATTCCATGAACAAAGCGACTCATGAGGAGAGATCTTCCCGTGTTTTCAAATGATTTTTCAGAAAGCTCTTTTTAAAATGATTTTCCAAAACTATAGACGGTCAGGGAACCCATGGAATTCCATTCCTACCCTACCGCTATATGGGGCTCTCAAGTTGTCGCCGTTGGTCTGCTTTTGATCTCACCTAAAGAAAAACTTTTTGTGTGTTTAGCGTCATCTCGATCGATGTATTTCTGAGAATCTGGCAAGTATTAAAAGTTCATATTTTCTTTTGTTTCTGGGAAATATTCTATACACATCGGGATTTGTCCTTTTCTCCTTCCGAAGACTTATATTCGATCTGGCTTCCATTTGGGCCGGAAGAGATAGCACTGGTAGATTGGTTCGACCGGATACACCAGCTGATATGGAACAACAACCGCCACAAACTTCGAATAGGGTCACTGGAAACTCTTTCACTGCAGTGGATCTGCCACCGGGTCCTTCCTACCAAAATCAAGGAGTGTCTCAGCAGAATATTAATCGGGGAATGCCGCCAGGGCATACTTCTGTGGATCCAACAAACACTATATTAGGGTCAGACACTGTAACCATACCAACCCCGGAAGAGATGTACCGAATGCTTGGGGACATTAGCAAGAGCCTAGCATTGCTAGTAGATGATCAACGAACCACCAAGGCTCGGCTGGAGGAGATAGACAAAGGTCGACGGGTTATGAATGAGCCAACAAAAGAGACACCGCCTGCACCACCTATGCCTCCATCTATTCATGGTCAACCAGTTGTGAATGAGCCAATAAAAGAGGCCCCACTTGTACCACCCGCGCCACTCTCTGTTCTCTCTGATATTCCAACTCCTATTGAACCACATACTCCACATAGGCGACCTGATCTGATTGAGAATTGGCTACACCAAGAAGTCCCACCTGAAGCATCCCAACATGCTCAACAATGGCAACCACCACATCATCCCTATCATGATCCATACTACGACCCTATTCCGCATCCGGCGAGTATGCAGGGTGATGCCATTCTTCCACAAGAGGTGATTTCGGAAAGGAATAAGGCTTTAGATGAGCTTAAGGAACAATTGAAGGCTTTAACTCAGAAGGTAGCCGAGGGATCAAATGACCTGACACAGCTCCAGAGCTATAATCTATACCTAGAAGCTCATTATCTGGTTGGGTTTAAGATGCCCTCAATAGAGAAATTCAAAGGAACAACGCCACCAGAGTTGCACTTAAAATCCTATGTACGGGCGATGAAGATATACGATATAGGTGAGGCTGAGTTAGCTAACTCTTTTCATTTAACTCTAGCCGGTCCAGCCCAAAGTTGGTTCCTGGGATTAGAGAAACATCGGGTGCAGTCATGGACCAGTATTGTGAATGAATTCATTGCCCAATACAAGACGAACGAGGAATTAAAGATCACTCGCAAACACCTTGAAATGGCAAAACAGAAAGATGATGAAAATTTGAGTGAATTTGTCACAAGGTGGAGGGCACTCGCTGCACAAATGGTGGAACGGATGGATGAAGAGGAGCAATTGGGAATGATCATCAAGAATCTGAAAGCAGAAATTCGAAATAAGATGGGTCACCAATTCTTTGACCGCTTTAAAGCCTTGTTGCATGTGGGAAATGAGATAGAAGAAGAATTGGCTAAACAAGCTGAAGTAAAAAGTTCAAGTGCACAGTACAACAAATCTTCAACCCCGGCTGCGAACCAAATTTCGACATACAACCCTTTTGTTCAGAGCAATATTGACTATTCTGCCAATCCTTTCACCAGAGTCACCAATATTTCTCCTTCGGGATACCAGGATTACAGCAATAATAGGGGGGTTAACCGAGTCAGACACATGAAAAGGAATTTCTCCCAACTGCCAGGTCCATTAAGCAAAGTATACAAGGAATTGAAAGATGTAGGAATGATCTATCCGATGAACCCACGGCCGATACCCAATCCAGTTCCCACTAATTGGAACCTTAATGAAACATGTGAATACCATCAGAATATGGGACACACGACCGACAATTGTATGGCTCTTCAGCATGCTATTCAGGACCTTATCCAAGCAGGAAAGATAGCAGACCCGTCTCCTCAAAACCATCAGTAATTGAAGATTGGTAGCTAGAAATTGAAGATTTGTAACCAGTGATGGAAAATTGATTGAAGTTTTTTTCACTTGTCATTTGTGATCATGAACTACGAAGACCTGAGCCCCATATTGGATTATTTTTTGGAATGTTAGGACATTGGGGAACGTAGGCAACCTGAGAAGTGACATCAGGCCCGGTCTATTCTAATAAAACAATCTCTTTCACCTGGTAGAATGTTTCATTTAAAGGCACCAGTCAATTCGAGGAGGAATAAAGGATTGGTAAAGAAGAAATCATATGGTAAGGTGTGGAGAAAAGGACAAATCTTGATAAAGATCTCGAACAAATTTGTTTTAAGATTTCTCTCAATTGAAACAAAACAAAATATGAATTACCCTTTTTTAATTGCCAGATTTTCGGAAAGAACGATCTTTGCATTTGCATTTGCATGGGTCTGGGGGTAAATTGCGCATAAAGTATGTTATATAATAACCAACACTTTCATGAATAAAATGCACATTACAAAGCACTAACATTTTCATGAAATAATATATAAAAATGAGCTTCAAAACACCCATACTACATAAATATAATAATTCCAAGGAAATTTTTCAAAGAAAAACCTGACACATAAAGGGTACGGGGGCATGAATTACTCTTGAGACAGAAGAACCCGATGAAGATACTTGAGCTACAAGGTTTCGAGTAAGATTGAGACTCCGAAGGAGGTTGCAAAAGAGGGAACGAATCACTTTGAATAGGCATTTTTCAAATGAGATCAAAGCTCTTAGTGAGGATGCAACAGGGGATAAAGACTGGGAAGATTCCAAAGCTGATACTTCGATGGATCAATATCAAAACTCTGAATGTGACTGAAAAATGGGGTAAGGAAAATTCTAAATATGGAGTGGCAGATCCAATACGGATACTTTGATGGAATCAAACATTCTCATCCAGCACAAAAACTTTGGCGGAATGGCATCTTCAAAGACTCATCTCACATTCTCATCCAAGTGCGGACGCTTTGATGAAATAATATCTCTAGAAGGCTTGTCTTTCATCCTCATACGGACAGTTGGCACAGGAAACAACAACTGATCCATCCCAAACTAATGAAAGATGTATTGAAGAAAGCTAGATCGCATGGAGAAGTTCGTGTTGAAGTGGAATGAAGACCGGTCATGCAAAGATATCCTTGGTCATCATTATCTCTCATTAGCCTTGTGAAATGAATGAATCATAGTCATCAAGATGCGGAATAACCTAATCAAAGCAGAATATGTCGCACGGATGAAGCTTCTCACCGAGGGTAGAAGTACATTCCATGATTCAGTGGTAATTTGGAGAAGATCCAGCATCGGTTGAACTCTAAGATGGGGCGCCTGTGTTATTTTCGTAAGAAAATTGGGGTATTTTAAACTGGGGGGTGATATTAAAATCTAAAAACTTTACAAAAACATTTTCATAAATCAAAATTGCGCAAAAGGCCACCAGACCCACCACATTGCATGCATGTCTCATGTTTTCTGGCATAAACGACACATTCACATAATTTTCTCAAAACGAGAAATTTGAATTGAAACGTACCCGTACACGTCGGCGAATCTTGTGTGCCAAAGGCTCCATTGTACACCATGAATGACCTTCCAATAAAGGCCAAATTGCTATTTGATGATACACCAATCTTTATCAGATCCGTTTAACCCTAGGGGGTCTCTCAAAATCCACACATACCCATTCGTCATCAAGAAAGGCGCATCATGCAGAAACGGCTATGGCTGATCATCACGAAATACATGACCAACAGTAAGTATGTGAGCAAGAAAAGGATATGCTAAGAGGAGAATGAGAAGTTTGAAAGTTCAAATGGAAAAAAGATGATGTTTTTGTTGCCCAACTCGCTCTATCGTTTGGGCACTTGTTGTATGACAAGTTCCTTGTCACACAACAAGTGGGGGGTAATCCCAAACGACAAAACCAACATAGTTTTGACAAAAATTTTGCAAAAATTGACTCTTTAGATGTGACTCTTTGGATGTTTAAAAGACTTTCTGGTTGGTTTTCTAAGATGAACGGACTGAGAATCACTAACACACGCACGACGAAGTAAGATACAAAGCCCAAAAGCTGAATTTTGAGATCTGTGGTGGAGCCGAGCTTTGAGGAATGATCAGTCCCAGACACAGTTCAAATCTGGCAAAAGAGGAAGGTGTAAAAGAGGAATCGGGTACAAGAAAAAATTGAAAGAGTAGAAAAGGGAAAATCCCGTTGGTCCAGGTGAGGAAAGTGAGAAAAACAGAAAAGAAGAAAAATCGACAGGGAGAGCCACACTAAGAGTGACAGCTGTGCCAAAAGGCAAAGGGCTACATCTTAGGTGAGTAAGGCTCCTGTTTTGAAAAAAAAATAAAAAATAAAAAATAAAAAATAAAAAATTTCCGAAAGCCAAAACAATAGGCCGGATATTCTCAAAAAATAATGAGGGAGCAATAAGGGCATCAAAAAACAGAAAATGATGCGGACCAGCACCTTCCTCTGATAAGCCAGAGGGTAACTGGAGAAGGAACTGAGATTTTTAGAAGAGCTTTATCCCCATGTTCAAAGAAGTAAAGCCAGAGGGTAGAGTTGAAAACTGAGTCCACCACTACGCACGAAAGTCTGAGATTCAAAGAGAACCAACTCAATTTCTTGATGACAGGAGAAGAGTCAAACTGAGCGTAAGAACAGGTTTTGAAAAAGGCAACACTTGAACTTTCCATATTCTCTCTAGCATAACTTTCTTGCCACAAGATGAGTAGACATATATGATCAACGGCTAAGCAGAGGCAACGCAAGTCGAAGGGTGGAAGGATAAGAGAAAATATGGACAAATATCCTCAAGAACATGTCTCGAATTATGTGATGTGACATAAAGTTTATGGAGTAATATGATTCTGAAGAAGACCCTATTGACAGAGTCATCCTAACCTTAGACTGTGCCAGCAAGATGGTGTGACAGGTGCCGACCCCGCCGCTCTTAGCAGTCTTAACATCACCTCTTTTGGCTGTGTCAGCAAGTACGAAGTCTTATCACGAAGACCTCTCGCTCTTGGCAGTCACTTATATGTCATACCTTCTGAGGGTGGCCAGGAGCGCCATTTCTTGGAAACCGTCATAAGAGAATATCTCTCGATGTTCAGCCTTAGACTATGTCAGCAAGACAGCGTGACAGGTGCCGACCCCGCCGCTCTTGGTAGTCTCTAACACAACCCTTTAGGCTGTGCCAGCAAGATGGTGCGAGAGGTGCAGACCCCCCACTCTTGGCAGTCGCTAACATATCATACCTTTCTTTCCCTTTTGGATGCGTTCCATGGAAATTTACAAGTCAGCCCAGATTGTGTCAGCAAGATGACGTCCTATCGCGAGGACCAATCACTCTTGGCAATCTTAACTCAACCTTTTAAGGCTGTGCCAGCAAGATGGTGCGAGAGGTGCAGACCCCCTACTCTTGGCAGTCGCTAATATGACATTCCTTCTGAGGGTGGCTAGGAGTGCCATTTCTTAGAAAACTATCATAAAGGAATATCTCCTGATAGACAACCTCGGTTATGCCAGCAAGATGGTGCGACAGGTGCCGACCCGACCACTCTTGGTAACCAATAACATCCTCCCCAAAAGTTAGGGAGTTTCATCACATTCTCCATGAGATCAGGGAGTTTTGTCACATGGTTATGACAACAAGATAGTGCGATAGGAGCAAACCCCGCTACTCTTGGTAACCACTTCTTCCCCAAAAGAATGGGAAGTTTTGTCATGACGAAGTCAAGAAGGTGTCATTCTGAAAGAATCTAAACTCCAAGAACTTTTTCAAATACATTTGCAAAGAACGAGAAGTGCTCTTGAGAATAGGCCATTCAGAGGGTAAATGGTAAAATTGGTGCATCCCGCAAGCTGAGGGTAAAACATCGATGAGCCTGAAAAATCTGGAGAAGAATTGAGATGGATTCCCTGAGGGTAGACGGGAGAATAAGATTGATGTATCAGAGATGGCTTGGCCAAGAGGAAGGTCAACCATGGATCATATTGTCCAAAGCACCACAACATTCCCCTACCATGAGGGTACATTTCGATTCACAGATTTTCATGTATAAAATAACCGGTTGAGATTCACGCGAGAGTCGTGAATTGTTGTCTTCTTATTATAGTCCCAGACTTCTTGCAAGCAAGAATCCCGGGACGAGAGGGTCTGTGAACAACCCAATCCGCGACCCTCGTGTGAACCTAACAAGCATTCCGCATCAAGTCTTGAGTCGTCATGCATGCAGGAGACCGTTAGGAAAAACCTTGATTTTCGGGCGCGTTAGGAATCTACGACAACCTTGTTGCCACTTCGCTTACTAGGACGGGGATCGACCTACCCGGTCAGGTCGCGGGGTGCGGGGCAGTGCCCCGTTAGAAAAATTGGATTTTTTTGATAGCCAGCCGCACGCCCCCCAACCGCACGGTTGGTTCCCAACCGTACGGTTGGCACGTACCGCCGCCGCCTGTCGCACGCCCCCAACCGCACGGTTGGCTCCCAACCGTACGGTTGGCACGTACCGCCGCCGCCTGTCGCACGCCCCCAACCGCACGGTTGGCTCCCAACCGTACGGTTGGCTCCTAGCCGCACGCCCCTGTCGCACGCCCTAGCCGCACGCCATGCGGCTACCCCCTGCGGTTGGCCTCTTTTGGAGCGTTTTTGGCGGATTTTTCCCTATAAATAGGACCTTTGGGCTTTCATTTGGGGGGATCAACACTCAATAGTGTTTTTAGTGAGTAGAAACTCTGTCAAAATTATCAGAGAGTCATTTTAGAGAAAGTTTTAGAGAGAGAAAATCTTAGAGAGGGAAAGGGGCAATCAAGGCAAGGTTCTTATTTCTTCTTCAAGAGCATCAGGTATATTTTTTACAACCCTCCTTAATTTCAATACTGCATTTAATTTCACTTTTAATAAAGAAAATTAGATAACTTGCAAAGAAGTTCATTGCTTTTAAAACAAGTCCTTTCTAAGTTTTACAAGAAATCTGAAATCCGTTTTGACACGTTTTCAAAAACAAAAATACAAAAACAGCTTCCAAAAGAAAGGAACTACGAGACTCTGATTTCATTCTACGAATGAATACGTAGGCGCTCGCAAAGCTCGAGTCTGATTTCAATAATAATGTTTTAAACTGAATTTATCCGGAAAGGACTATCCAAACTACTTGCAAGATATCTAAAATAGGAATTAGATACATGATCCATTAAGAGACCGAAAGGGCGAATTGGGTGCCTAACACCTTCCCAATTCGTAACGTAGTTCCCGAACCCTAGCAAAGTCAATTTTCAAAATAAATCTCTGGTTTCAAACGTATGAAAGATAGTTCGTTTTTGAATTATCCTTCGTACGATCTTTTGTTTGTTTTCTCGTAAAACAAACTGGCGACTCTACAAAACACGTTTTTTTTCAAATAAAACAGAGAACGGGGACTCTATCTTTTCTCTCGGGTATGGGTCCGGATTCTCACAACACCCGAGACTGCCCTGGAAGCGTCTGTTGGCCAAACAAACATGTTTTAAAGTGAAATGTCGCACGACATTCAAGATTGTCGCGCGATATACACCAGTATGTCGCACAACTATCCCACTTTTGAGGGACATGTTGCGCGACAAACACCCCACCGCTCCACTTTCTGACTCATCAGTGAGTCAGAATCATCATTAAAGTAGAATGTCGCGCGACAGTCAAGATTGTCGCGCGACATACACCAATATGTCGCGCGACATACACCTTTTCGCCACTATAAATAGGCCAGCAACCCCCAAGGTTTAGACACCAACATCACAGCTGAAAACAACAAGAAAAATCGCCAGAGCAGAGCAGAAAACAGCGTCAAGCATTCTCGAGTATCGTCTGATTTCCGAAGAATTATCGAATCTATTCTCGACACTCGACGTGTCCAGTCTTGGGAATCGAATTCTCGGAAATATCTGAAGAAGGAGAAGATTATTATCGCCAGAGATCTCTCTGCCATATTATATTTTCTTTCTTATTATTATTCTCGTCGGGAAGGTAACGAAAGTCTCTTATAGTAATTAAATAAGATATTTGTATATTAGTTTTATTGTAGACTTTTAAAATTCGATCCCCGTCCTGGTAAGCGAAGTGGCAACATGGTTGTGCTAGATTCCTAACGCGCTCGAAAATTAGGTTTATCTGTGTACTTGTTTTATTTCTGTTGTTTTGTCCACGTTTTATTTGAATAAACTTATTGCCAAGTTATAAATAGTCTACCGTCTTCAAAACAAAAGACCCTGATAAAACCATTTGCAAAACCAGAAGAGTAAGTACGTTATCGTCTGGATAAAATTCTGTTTTCAAAACCCGGACTGATACGACTTATCTAGGAATTAAAATCAACATATCCCGTCTTCTCTATAGATTGCGACGTGTCTAATAACTCTCCTCAAAGAGTTCTAGTTCCATATTAAATTAGTTCCGATACAAAGATCCGAACTTTTACAAAACTAATCACAACACGAGAAAACCGTCATTATCTGAGGAACTAATACGGGACACTCTTTCAAAATAAAAGGTTTTGTCATTTGTATTTACATCTTTCAATAAATAAAAGGTCGGATCTCGGAACACAAAGGTTTCTACCCCTTTCCCGCTTTTCCCAGAAATTAGGGTTTTCATTTGAAAAGTAGTAGACTGTCAGTAAAAGCATCCAAATTTTTCAACATAGAATAAACATATAAGACCACTAGAGACCGAAAGGGCGGAATGGGTGCTTAACACCTTCCCAAACCGTAATATAGTTCCCGAACCTTATAGAATCCTGGTTTCGCAGACAAATGTGTAAAGAAAGGCTTATCTGTAGCCTTTCCCCTTACACAACCCTTTTTGTCTGTTTTCTCGTAAAACGTACTGGCGACTTTGAACGAACCCTTTGCATCTAGAATAGACGTAGGGACACCCAATATGAATTATCAAACAACTCCAAGCAAATGGAGCGACGGAATCCCTTCCGACGCTTCAGACGCCCAACGAACGGGGACGAGACCCTGGGGTCGCATTTGCGGATTCTCACAGAGGACAATCCAAATTCTTGAGGATATGCTTAGAGCATGTGTTTTAGACTTCCGGGGTAATTGGGATGACTACCTCCCTCTAGCCGAATTCACCTATAATAATAGTTGTCAAACCAGTATTGGTATGGCCCCTTATGAGGCCTTGTATGGTAGACCCTGTAGATCGCCAGTGTGTTGGGTCGAAGCCAGGAAAGCTTCATTACTTGGACCACAATTAGTCCAAGAAACCACTGAGAAAATCAAGATGATCAAACAGCGGCTGATAACGGCCCAAAGTCGTCAGAAGAGTTACGCTGATAGGAGGCGACGACCTCTTGAGTTTGAAGTGGGTGACTATGTCTTTCTTAAAGTCAAGCCCCGTCATAGTGTGGTGCGCTTTGGAAACAAGGGGAAGTTGGCTCCGAGGTATATTGGACCGTTTGAAGTAACTCAGCGTGTAGGAGCGGTCTCTTATCGTTTAGCTTTGCCCCCTTCACTGCAACGTGTTCACAATGTATTCCATGTATCGATGCTTCGTAAATATGTACCGGATCCCTCTCATATTATCCCGACTGAAGAACTTGAAATCAATGAGAATGTATCTTATGAGACATGTCCAATAGCTGTGGTCGACCGCAAAGAACAAGTCCTTTGTAATAGAATAATTCCTTTGCTGAAAGTCATCTGGCAACATCATGGCGTGGAAGAAGCCACGTGGGAGCTCAAGTCAGAAATTCAGGCGAAATACCCACATTTATTCAATTAAGGTAGCCTCTAACCTAATTTCGAGGACGAAATTTCCTAAGGAGGGGAGGTTGTAATACCCCTAGCCTTATTTTGCTTTTAAAACTCTCGTCGTATTTTGTGTAGTTGATATGTTGTATTTCGACTAGCATTCTTACGGTGTAATGTACCTACTTGTAGTGTCAAGCCTTGGGCATGTTGTTATAGTGTAATTAAGTTTGAATAATCAATCGTTTCATCATTTGGGTGGTCCGAATTGAAAACGAGATCTTAAACGCGTGTTTTGATTATACGCGATTGACTAAATTTTGGCCAATTTTGAGATGTCATAACTTCTTCATCCGATGTCCAAATGACTCCCCATTTACGGCCAAATCTTCCTCTCATTCCCCTCTACAAGTTTCATGTTTGGCCCGAGTCAAGATTCGAACGTTTCGAGGCTTATTCGGGGCTCCTAAGGTAATAGTTTGTTGCAGTAGTCACCATGATCGATCATGGAAGACCATGATCGATCATGGGCCACCTAGAGCACTCCAAAACACTTCATGATCGATCATAGGGGGACCATGATCGATCATGGTAAGCCTGTAAGTCGTAATTGACCATTTTTGACCCGAAAACTCACCCTTTTAACCCCATTTCTTCCCCACCTTCGACACAACCATTCCAAGGGAGAGTGAGGGTCTTGAGAGAAACCTTAGGGACGGTTCTTTGGAGCTTGGGAGACATCCAATCCATTGAGCCACGCTTTGGCTTCCGAATCATCTTATTCTCCTTCATCTTCAACCTTCCGCACCTCCATTAAAGCTTGGCGAAGCTTTAGGGTTTCAATTTCTTGGGGAGAAGACGCCGCTACACCATCATTTTCGGAATTAGAGCTTCATAGAGGTGGGAATCTAGTATCAAAATTATTTTTCTAACTTGTTATGGTTTGATTCTCACTATACCACTTATTTGTTCAAAAACCCTAAGTTATCTACACATATTTTGGGTGTATGATGAGATTATGATGTAGTGTTTAAATTAATGATTCTAGTAGCCTATATATTGATTAAATATCATGATTCAACTATGAATTCTTATCAAATATTAGCCTTTCACTAAAACCCAACTTGGACAAGATTGTATATAGATGATTCTTACTACGCATATTTATATAAACTGATAATGGTCTAAGTGGTTGGATTTCTTCATGAAATACTTATTAAACGAGTTGTTCTACTTACTGAGATGGTTTATACTACAAATCTCATGTTGAATACATTACGAGTTTTATGTGGGATGATTGGTTTGCCTAAGGGCTTATTGATAGCGCTAGTCCATGATAGGTCCCAGGTTCGTCTCTAACGATTGAGACTTAAGTTGGGACAAAGAGCCCCTGCGTGCAAGACCCGAAACCGTGCACGGAAAATAACGGGAGGCCCTGCTGCCGCGTGGTTGAAAGGCCACGAAATGCAGACCTGGTTGCACGCTTGGATAGACACGGTTATCATTGAGACTTGGGATTCACGAGTTTTGGGTGAAGCCCATATCAGTTGTATTACAAGATGATTGATATAAGCTACTTACATATATGTGTGTATATACAAGGAGTAAATAAGGCCTTACTACTTTTTCTAAACTTAATTTATTATATGATTCCCACTGAGTCAGTTTGACTCACTCCTACTATTTTCTATATAGGTACTTCTACGGGTTCGTCGGGAAAGGGGAAGAGGAGGGACGACGCTTCTTAGACTGCCTCATTTCCTACTTCATAGTTAATTAAGGGTCCTTCGAATGGAAGGACCATTGATCTTAAAATTTTGTTTACACTAGCGATGTGATGTGTAATATGTATATTTCCTCTGTGACCGATATGTAAATTAAGGAGTGTGGACTTATGTTTTGGGACCTAATTAGAGGCCATGTAACATTTACCATATATAATATGGTTATGGTGTGAATTTCAGTTTCATGGATATAATCACTGCTTATTGTTCTATGTTCATCTTATTTTGGGTCGCCGTCGAGTACGGCTCCGTGATTAACCAGGTCCTGGAGGGTAAATCCTCTTAACGGGATTTGGGGCGTCACACTAATGGTCCATGGGGTTGACCTAGTGATGTGATCTCGCCTAGTCCTCCATTATATTCAACCAAGGAAAAGTGTGAGTTACTAAATGGAGGCTTGATTATGCTCATGTGTAAGGATTGGGTGTGAAAATACAAGTGTCTAAACCTTGAATTAATCATACTAGGGGATGCAAGAAGCTTAAACGATAATCATGCATTCCATGGGGTTCCTAAAGATTGGGTGTGAAAGTTGAAGAGGTTAGAACAGCAAGGAGGCCCATTGGAATAATCTAAAAGATATTAATTTAAGTTGTTTTTAAATTATTGGGCTTCTTGAGTCTCATTATTCAATTAGGAATTAGAATTTGTAGTTTCCTTTTTCAATATTTTCCTTATTGTCTTATTATTAGTTTCCTTATTGTATTAGGATTATTCTAGAAGTTATTTCTTTTTTCTAAGTAGAATTATTTTCCTTATTATATAAGATTTCTAATTGTTTTGTTCTCATATTTAAAGGAGATGGATTCATTGTTTTAAGTAATGTTTTGAAGATTAATAATATTGAGAGCTTTTTCTTTGTGTTCTTAAAGAACTTGTTGAACATGTTTAATAATTAATTCAATTGTTCTTGACTTATCATTCAATTTTCCATCAATTGATTGTGGCGTTTTCGATCATACCAAGGTTCACATTTCTTTAAGCGTTGGGTTGAGGTTTTCACCTTCCATCTCTTTCGACAAATTCCAAGGTTCTAGTCTATTTATAAACTACAAGTCAAGGATCCATTAGCTTGGCTAGGAAAGACTAGGACGCCCCGATTCCCGCTCTAAGATTTTCACCTTTGGGACCCGGTTAATCACGGATGCCATGTGCGACAGCGGGTTTAAAATATAAAAATCACAATTTTTAAAAACCTTTCCTTAAATAAGATATGATCCCATCTAAAATCTCATTTTACAAAATCCCGGCATGTGGAGTTCGTTTAAAAGACAAACCAACCTGTGTTATTTAAAACCATTTCATACAAATGCATCCACAGCCAATCACATTTTAAATCTACTTCACGTCCAAAAACATTCACACCACTATACATAAAATACTATTTATACCATAAAACCGAAGTGGATAGTTTATAAAAAGTCTTATATACAATTCGATGAAGGCAAAACAATTATACAATATAGTCCTTCCTGTGGAAGGACTATAAATCAGTTTGGGGACGTTAGAGGCTTCTGGACTCATAAACCACATTCCAACCTCGAAGCCTATCCTGCAAAACTGTTATAAAAGAGGGAATGAGCCAAATACGGGCTCAGTGGGAACTATATTGTTTTTATATAGAAAATACATACAACATACAAAAGCACGTGCAACATTGTATAGAAAATAAGTACTTTACTGTACTAGAATGGTTTAAAAACTATGCAATGTAATCCGCAAGCAAATGCATGCCGAACCCTGTCAAGACCCCTATCCTAGCCACGGAAGCTCTATCTGACTGACGAATCCCATCCGTAAATAATCCATAAAGTGAATTGGTCCTAAAGCTTGTATCGACTCTATTCCCCAACTATCTCGTGGCTACATCGGAGATCATTAACTATAAGCCAAGCATTCATCATTTTCTCTTTGTAGTTAGTGCATTATGACTGTCCGTGCTTGGCCAACTAATAGGCTCTACATCCTATTGTCTTTCTAGGTCAATATATTACGGTTTCCCTCAATTAGCTATAATTTGCGCTGTGGTTATTAATATATTATGTTCATTATGAAAAGACCATCCAAACTCGCAAACCATACGTATTCTCACACTTATCTATTGTATCTCTAAGGCCAATGGCTAAGAACACTTTCTGCTTTTGACATTAGTACATTATGAATGGCCATTGCTTCCTAAGTATGTTATGTCTCGTTGCCTCCTATCTGTGACGTTCTTAATAAGTGCACGGATCTTTTGAAGCAGTATATAATCAACAACACCATACGAGATATGATACAATACAATAATAATAATAATAATAATAACATCAATAATAATAACACACATCACGTCACATTAGTCCGTATCATATCTCTTGTATAATGCCTCAGTTTCACCTTGCAGTCTGACCAGGCCCAGAACAATGAATCTAGTGAGTCCCGAATGGATCCAAGGCTCTTATCCATGTCTCCTCTAGGTGGGGTAGTGGCTCAGGGACTTGATTATCCAAGAAAGTCATTTGGAGATAACCATGCATGACATTTTCCCAGGAATAAACTTCAAATAGTTAACGAGGAGAACACCCGTACAAGCCTCCAACGACACCCGCGAGGAACTACACCAGGAGACACCCTAGTAAGGTGATGTCCGTTAGTAGCCCTGCTACTTCCCGGGGACTCACCATTGGGTAGGTAGTGGCACACGGGACCTGCTTCGTTTGCCAGGGAAACTCATCTAACCTAGAACACATAGTCCTGTGAGAAGGCAAGATACCAAGAGTGGGCTCTCCTTTGTGGGCAGCCACAACCACCGGCGGAGTCACCGACTTCATTTTTTCCGTGCACGGTTTAGGGAATTTGATCCAGGGACGGCAATAGGCTGCCCGTCTTTTAGCCACGCGGGAGCTACCCGGTGCTCGGTCCATCATATCCAGCCCATATGTGTGATCGCGTCAATAACATAATATATCATATCCATTCATTCATACAATGAATATTATCAATCACATTATTATCACACATATGGCTATCCATATATAGATACAATATACATTCGCCCACCATATTAATCATCATTAACAACGTCGTTAATCATTTCTATAAGCGTCGTCATCACGCTTATACTCCACAGGCATATCAATCCATGATTATTCTCATATTAAGACAAACTAGCTCATTAATGGTGCATTGTATGCAAAGCTAGGGCCATTTGTGTTTAATGGTAGAGTTCTAGTCACAATGTCAAGCTAAACCATAACTATCGTATTTTTAGTCCAATCGTTGTACATACGGTGCACTAAGCTAGGTATGTACATATGGCCTTACCGAACTAGGCCCTGCCAAAGTATGTTTATTATATTATCAAGGAGTATCATGGCCATGTTCTAGTTACTAGTACCTCTCATGCTTCACACAAGGCGCTAAACTTAAAGTACGTTACTTATTACTCCACCCAAATGAATTTTTTAGTGTGGATACCATATATGTTACCCTACAATCGCAACTACAGGCATATTTATGTATTTCTATCCTTAATAACCCTTAATCGTCCATTGTATGCGCACAAAACCCAAAACCCCCACTTTATAGGTTAAGCATGTGAGTATAAGATGGGTTTTTGATGAATCATGTGATGTAAAAGTGAAAACATGTGTTTAATGCTTCAATCAAGTAATACAAGTAATATTCTATCAATATCTAACACTAATCGAAGACTAATCAAGCCCAACCCATTTTAATGCATAGAACCTAGGATTTGTGAAGAAAATCCCTAATTTCTTTTAAAATCTCTAATGCAACAATCAAGGGTTTGAAGAAGAGTTTTAATAATAGTGTTCCGACCTTAGTGAAGTCGATTCAGCGATTAGATGAAGCATAGAGGCCATCTCGAGAAACCCTAGCCCAAGCTCGAGCTCCAATGGAAGGAACCAAGGTTGGGGATGATGAATAGTGTTTTAGGAGAAGGTTTGTGTGATTTGGAACTTCAATCTTTGATGGGTGATGAAAGATGAGTAGAAACCTCTCAAGAAACTCTCTCCCACGAGCTCTCACATCTCTCTAACTCTTTCTAGAGTTGTGGCTCGAAAATAGGGAAGGGGGAGGCTTAAAATGACGTATAAATGGTGAAAATCGACCTTCTGGTGTTCTATGATCGATCATGGTCTCCCCCATGATCGATCATGGAGTCCACTGCCCACACATGCATTTTGGATCCGGAGCATTGTTCGTAATTTGGCCATAACTTCTTGTTCGGGACTCCGATTTGGGTGATCTTTATGTCCACGGAAAGCTAACTCGAAGATCTACAACTTACTAAGAGGAAGTTACCCCAAACTCTGGCTAGATATTTCCCAGAAATTCTCCGAAGACAGCACTCTGCCAAAACGCTACCGAACGATCAAAATTTAATAACCAGCCTACTTCGCACGATGTTTTGACCAACGAGGAGTCCGAATTAGACTTCGATTAAAACACAAACATTGTAGAATGTTATAAAATCTAGACATAGGCATAAACGGAAACCAAATCGGATAAAAGACGAGGAAGTTGTGATGCTCCAAAGTTAGCTAAAAACAAGAAATTGTGTAAGACCGAAACTTAAAATTTACAAGCCGGAATCGATTCGGACCACCCAAATCACTAAACGATCTCTCACATGAGTGTAAGGAGACTAAACTAACTAGTACAAAGTGTTAGAACACTACGAGGCTCCATGATTCGAGATTTCACCACCCGAGGTGAAATAAACGGATAAACGAAGGTGAATACAGTGGAATGAAAGTATGGGGTGTTACAAAGACGATCCAGGATCACATCATTGGTATCAGAGCAACTTTTATATCCAGGTTTTCTATCTTTAATTTCTTGTTATTTCAATTTCGTAGTAAATTCTTCAATCCCTAGATCTTTATTCTTGTGAAGCTTATTCCGAATCTGTGTTAGGGTTTATAAAAAAAATTGCGTGAACAGTAATCGTGAACAGTACTTGATGATCAATGTTGATGAACAGTGCGCATGAATAGTAATCGCGTGAACAGTAATTGCGCATGCTTCATCGAATAGGATTTTAATTGCTATGAACTTTTGCACTATTGTTGAAATTAAATATTCCCGTTGAACCCTAGAAAATCCGCATAGTATTCAATCATTAGGGTTTGCTGATCCTTGTTACATCTTTATTATAGTTGGGATTCTTATTTTTTTTTTCTTTGTACTTTGTTTTATTTTGGTTGGGAAATTTAGAAAACTATAGGATATTTGATTTGTGTCATAAATTAGGGATTGATTGTTGCTTATCGCTTGGAAGTCTGCTTGCATTACTCTAGCAATTCTAGAAATTCATTTGGCTCATTAATATTGCTAGAAATTGGTTTCTTTTAGTCCTTAGTATTACATTGTGAATGTACTCAATCTAATTGTTGGGTGTGCGATTGGTTGTTGGGGACTTGCGATATATTTATATTATTCAACTTGTTTTAAAAGTTCCACAGAGTAAAATTGTGAGTATATCATTATTTGTTTGACAAATACAAGTAGAAAAATCAGAGTGACATCAATCAAGCGAAACACGTAAGGGAGTGTTGTGAGAAATTTATTTTCTTTATACTAATCTTTGTTTTGCAGCAAGAATGTCTTATTTTAATTTAAAGCATCATGAAAGTTGGTGTGATGAGGAGTTTAAAAGGGATAGTTCACAAGTAAGAAATCTAGAAATTAGACGATGCAAGCGGTTAAGTGAAACTCCTAATGGGGGAAGGAGAAAACAAAATTTGGGTAGTAGCACGAAAAAGGCTTCCTCGTTTGATGATGAGGATTGTTCTAAATTTAACGAATTGTTTACCAAAGCTTATGAGGAGTTTAAGAGTAGGGGAAGTTTTGTGCCAAACCAAATTGAAGAGCATGACGTAAAATGAGAATTCCTAGCTAAGTGTGGTGACCCAAGTACGCGAGCAAATGTGTTTCAAACTAGATGTCTCTTGCAAGACAAGGCATGTATTTTGATAATTTATGGGAAAGTTTGCACGAACTTTGCTAGCGTAATAATGATTAAGAAATTGAGGCTGCTTACGATCAAGCATCCCTGTCCTTAGAAGTTGTGATGGTTAAATTTTAATGGAGAAATAAGGGTGGACGAGCAAGTGCTTATTTCATTTAGCATTGGGAAGTACAAGGATGATGTTTTATGCGATGTGATTCTAATGCAAGCCGGCCACATGATTTTGGGTCGACAATGGCAGCTTGATAGGCAATTCAATTATAACAGCGTTTTCAATAAAAACTCTTTCAAGATGAATGATCAAACAATTACTCTTATTCCATTGCCACTAAACCAAGCTCATAAAGATCAATTGAGATTGCAAAGAGAGAGTGAGCAAAGGAGAGAAAGCGAGCAAAAGAAAAGGAGAGAGAGTGGTGAGAGGAAAAGAAAAAGAGCGAAGATGAAAAGAACTCGAGAGAAAAATAAAAGAGAGTGATGAAAAGAGAGGTTGAGCTAAAAGAGAGATAAAAGGAAATTTTGGTGGCCTCTAGTAAGAATGAGTCTGAGGGGAGACAAAAGAATTGTTCTGCAAAAATGAGTGGGGAGATATTTTTAAATACTAACAAATTTAACCCGGATTGCAATATTTCTATTTTGTCTTCATTGCAGGAAATCAAAGCTCAACACCATGGAAGAATTGAGTGGGAACAGGAACAACAAGTTTTAGAGCAAAGTGTTGATGAACTTAAATTGGAAAGTTGTTTCCTAAAGAAGCTTATGGGATTCAAAACTGAGCGTGGATTGTTTGAATGGGTAACTAACTCTTTGAATTTGAATAATACTTTTATGAGTTTAAAGAATCAAATTTTTTAGCCATTCTTGGGAACAATTGTTTTGAAAGATTTTGATCATTGGAATGTCTCACTGTCATGTAGCCATCGTAGTTTGAATTGTTACTTACAGATTAGTTTGAATGATCAATTGCTTATGACGAGTTTTGATGTGCTAACTACTAACCTCAAAAAGTGCACTCTCGGCACGAGTGAGACTATGCTTCTTTGCTTTGATGAGAGTGTTGTAGGTAAGCCGGATTTAGCAGGGGAGTTGAGTAGCATGGTAGCCGTGGAGCTTGATAAGTTCAAAAAGAATGCGAAGATTAATTGCAGAGGAGAGCAAGAAATTTCCAAGACAGCCATGGAAGCGAGGAGGATATTTTCGAAGGAAAAGGAAAATATTTAAGCCGAAAGACCGAAACTTTTGATAAATGAAGTGGAGTACATGGATTTCATCAGAACGAATCGTTATGACTTTCATCCAAATTATCAGTCGGGAAGCTTTCTCCATTAACTAAGGACCATCAAGTTGAAACATGACCTCAAGTTCGAAGAATTCCGTTTGTCAAAGAAGGTCAAGCAACGACAGCATTTGTAACACCCCCGCCTTAATGTACAGGTTAACACCTGTAATTAAGACCTGGAGCGTTACTAACCTATCTTAATAGGACTAAGATAGGTATGTAGAGGGAAATAAGTCAACAACAATAGATATAACAAATATCACAATGCATAGGGTATCAAATATATTATACATTCTAACATGTATTATATACATACAATCCAAGATATACATATAGTATCAGAGCCTCTATATCGTCCCTGACCCTGTCGTATCCTTGTCCTCGTGGGACTCGTGAGTACCTACAATGTTTTAAAGAAAAAAAAAAAACTCGGGGTGAGCCATTTGCTCATTAGGGGGAATACAGGTCGTAAATTCAAAAACAAGTTTATAAACATATCTTTTAAACCATGTTAATATCAATAATATCAACAGAAAATCCAAAATTCATCAAGTGATCATGCATGAACGTGCTAATGCAGGTTACCTCCCGTGTCAACCGATTACCGTATAATAGAAAGCCTGAGTGATGACTAGATTCCATTGTTGCCAAGATATCACAACCTGGGATCAATTGTCCCAATCTTACACAGGTATAGAGAACAATAGCCCTGGGATCATTCACTCCGATTCCATATAAATACAGATAATCGCAAAATCATAGTGCCTTGCAAATTTGCCTAGGTTCCCTGGCTCCACACCGGTGGCTTATAGGCGGCCAAACGTTGCTCCCCCAGGGATTTAGGGCTTTTCAACCCAATGGCACCGAGCCCTGCCTATTTTTCCATCCCGGCAAGCGCTATACATTCAATTCATTTTTGGATTTCCAAGAGCCACCAGCTCTTCAGTACATAGATAAATGATACAAGCCTCTGAGAAACAGATACTTGAACAAGAGTCATAAGCCATAATAGAGCCTCCATGCCTTTTGAAAGTTGTCGAGCTTCCGGTTGACACCATAGTAACATATAATATGCATATCATGATGCTAATTATCCACATGAAGCAAATTATGCCATATATACTTTACCAAGTTCAACCACATATCCCTTGGCATAAAAAGTTCACAAATAAATCACTTTTATCAACCATGTCGTAGATATATCGCCAAGGGTATTGTGAGAATCTGGACCTCTGACTCTCGAGAAGAATCCTCGTTCTCGGTTTTCTTTATTTTTGAAGGAAAATGTGTTTTATAGAGTCGCCACTTTGTTTTACAAGAATACAAACAAAAAGATCGTACGAAGGATAACTCGAAAATGAACTATCTTTCATACGTTTGAAACCAAAGTTTAAAATATACTTTGCTAGGGTTCGAAAACTACGTTACGAATTGGGAAGGTGTTAGGCATCCAATCCGCCCTTTCGGTCTCTTAATGGACCATGTATCTAATTCCTATTTTAGATATATTGCAAGTAGTTTGAATAATTTTCAGAATAGTCCTTTTCGGATAAATTCAGTTTAAAATAGTATTTTTGAAATTAGACTCGAGCTTTGCGAGCGCCTACGTATTCATTCATAGAATGAAATCAGAGTCTCGTAGTTCCTTTCTTTCGGAAATTGTTTTTGTATTTTTGTTTTGTTTTGAAAGCGTGTCAAAACAGGTTTTAGATTTCTTTTAAAACTTTAAAAGGACTAGTTTAGAAAATAGTGAACTTCTTTGCAAGTTATCTAACTTTTTGTATTAAAAATGAATTTAAATGCAGTATTAAAATTCAGGAGAGTTGTAGGAAGACGTACCTGATGCGCTTGAAGAAGAAATGAGAACCTTGCCTTGATTGCTCATTTCTCTCTCTAGACTTTCTCTTACTAGCCTTCTCTCTTTCTAATTTTCTCTCTCTTGAATTTCTTTAAAAGAAAAGACTCTCTAATAATTTTGATAGAATTTCACCTTATTAAAACACTAGTGAGTGTTGATGATCCCAAATGAGAGCCCAAGGGTCCTATTTATAGCAAAAATCCCGCCAAAAATGCTTCAAAAGAAGCCAGCCGCAGGGGGTGCGGTTAGGGCCTGCGGTTGGAGCGTGCGGCTGGGGCGTGCAGGTCGATCCCTGTCCTAGTAAGTGAAGAGGCAACAAAGTTTGTATCAAACTCTCATCGGATCCAAAGTTAGAGTCTTTCCTAACAGTCTTCTATATGCATGATGACTCAACACTAAATGCATTATGCTTATTTTATGAGAAAACCAGTATTCGCACGAGTCGTGGATTGGGGTGTTCACAGGTATCTTATTTAGTCCAAACAACTCTTTATATCTAGTACACATGGCATATTGTGCCTCCAATCATATATTCAATACCACACATATCATGCAACATCATAAAATATATATATATATACATTTAACTTTCTAACTTTATATAAGTCAAACGCATGAATTGTCAAGTAATAAATTCATTTTATCGGGTTTTGAAAGTAAGAAAACCCCTACCTCAATTTATGAGTGAAAAATAAGAAAGAAATTTGATGCTTCAAGCCTTCCCCAAAGAATCCTCAAGCTAGAAGATGATGAATAGTAAGCTAGGAGGTGTTTCGGATGATTTTTGATGTTTAATCCTTCGATCGGGAGTGAAAATAGGTAAGGATCACTCAAGAACACCTATCTTTCTCTCTCTAGAACTCTCTAGAGTTTAGTGGAAGAGGTTGGGTCGAAAATGGGTGAAAAAGGGCTTAAAACGAGCTTTAATCCATTTTAAGTCGGTTGCTACAGTAACGCGCGCATATTTTTTTGTTCTGGAGCACTGTTTTTGTTTTAGCCATAACTTTTGACTCGGAACTCCGATTGAGGTGTTATTTATATACACCAAAAGGTAATTCAAAGATATACAACTTCGTAAGAGGAAGTTTTTCCAAATTATGGACACATTTTTCTCAGAAATTCTCCGAAGACGGCGCTCTGCCTAAACGCTATTAAACAACCAGAATTTAGCGATGGGCCTACTTCGCGCCCTATTTTGACCTACGAGGAGTGCGAATTAGCTTTCGGCCAAAAATTGAAAGTTGTAGAATGATAGAAATACTAGACACACGCGTAAGTAAAACTTTAATCGAATAAGTAACGGAGGAATTACAATAGCCCAAAGTTAGCTCGAATTAACGAATCACAAATAACCCAAAACTTCCTATTTTCCAACCGAAATTGATTCGGACCACCTGACTCATCAAACAATCATTCTCATATATATATAAGAGTTAATATAACATAATTAACATTAATTAAAATACAGGATGCTAAAATCTCTCCCACTAAATAAAATTTCGCCCTCGAAATTTAGAGATTACATATTAATTAAACAACTCTGGAAATTTTCCACGTATTTCCGTTTCTAACTCCCACGTCACCTCCTCGGCTCCGTGATGAAACCACAAGACCTTCACTAATGGGATAATTTTCTTACGTAGCACCTGATCTCGATGGTCTAAAATTTGTATCGGGCGGGTCTCGTATGTTCCGTCATCTATGACCTCGAGATTTTCCCATTGAACTATGTGGGAAGGATAATGTAAGTATCGGCATAGCATTTATACATGGAAGACATTGTGTACATTAGACAACTGCGGCGGCAAGGCTAGATGATATGAAACATTCCCGATACGTTCGAGAATCTTGAAAGCCCCAATGTATCGAGGAGATAGCTTTCTTTTACTACCAAACAGCGTAATACCAAAACGAGGTTTGGTTTTCAAGGACACATGGTTGCCAACTTCGAATTCCAATTGACGATGGCACTTATCGGCATAACTTTTCTGCCGACTCTGAGTGGTATGGAGATGTTGTTGAATGGTTTTAATCTTTTCGGTAATTTGCTCTACCAACTCCGGACCTAACAAGGTTCTCTCCCTGACTTCATACGAACAAACCGGGGATCTACATGGACGACCGCAAAGGGCTTCGTAAGGCGCCATGCCTATACTAGCCTTGAAGCAATTGTTATATACAAACTCGACTAATGGCAGGTGCTCTATCCAGTTTCCTCGAGAATCGAGGACACACGCTCTCAACATATCTTCAGGTATTTGGATAACCCTCTCAGATTGGCCATCGGTCTGCGGGTGGAATGCCGTACTAAATTTTCACTGTGTTCCCAAAGCCCTTTGGAGACTTTCCCAAAATTGAGATGTAAAACGAGGATCTCGATCTGATACAATAGTCAACGAAACCCCATGGAGTTTAACTATCTCCTGAACATAAAGTTTTCCCAAACCTTCCACATTTTGGTTGTTCTGGATGGGGAGGAAGTCAGCAGACTTCGTCAATCTATCGACAACCACCCAAATTGTATCTTGACCCCCTAATGCCTTCGGTAACCCCGAAACGAAATCCATGGTAACATGTTCCCACTTCCACTCGGGAATGGGTAATGGCTGAAGTTGTCCTGCAGGCCTTTGGTGCTCGGCCGTCACTAGTTGACACGTCATACACTTATTCACAAAATTCGCGACATATTTCTTCATGCCACTCCACCAGAAATTTCGACATAAGTCCTAGTACATCTTTGTACCACCGGGATAAATAGAAAATTTAGAATGGTGAGCTTCACTTAGAATTTCATTCCTAAGTTCTGGGTTGTTCGGCACTACTAGTCTGTCCTGGACTCGAATTCCACCATCGGTCTCAAGTTTATACCCACCGTATTCGGCTTCCGTAGCCAAATGATCACGTATTACCTGAAAAGCTTCATCTACCCATTGAGCATCTATCACCCATTATTGGATTGCAGGTTGGGCAATCATGTTATACAAATAAACTCGATTCTCATCACGATTCACCATCAGGTTATATCGTTGCAACTCTTCTCTTAACCTCCATTCCCGACACCGTAATGCGGCTAACGACCCTTGAGATTTTCGGCTTAAGGCATCGGCTACCACATTAGCCTTATTGAAGAGTAAAGTCATAATCTTTCAAATACTCTACCCA
Organism: Lonicera japonica; assembly: GCA_021464415.1. Lineage (NCBI taxonomy): Eukaryota > Viridiplantae > Streptophyta > Magnoliopsida > Dipsacales > Caprifoliaceae > Lonicera > Lonicera japonica. The sequence continues at coordinate 22,828,855 of CM038469.1, forward strand.
CCGATGTTGCCTAAGGTTCAAATCTTTCTGGGTAAAAATATACTTCAGGCTCTTATGATCATAATAGAGTTCAAATCTTTCGCCATATAAGTAATGACGCCAGATTTTTAAAGCAAAGACAATAGCTGCTAACTCTAAATCATGAGTGGGATAGTTTTTCTCATGTTGCTTGAGTTGTCGAGAAGCATAAGCAACCACATGATTCATTCCACACGAACTGAATGCCCTTGTGAGTTAGGCGAGTTAACGGTAAAGCTATACGGGAGAAATCTTTGACAAACTGACGATAGTACCCAGCCAAACCCAAGAAACTCCTGACTTTGGTAACATTTCGAGGCCTATCCCACTTTAGGACTGCTTTTACTTTTGTCGGGTTTACGGAGATACCCTCTCTTGAGACGACGTGTCCCTAATTTGACTTCCAACATCCAGAAGTCACACTTGCTAAGCTTAGCATATAGCTTATGGTCTTGAAGAACTTGAAGAGCCAAGCGAAGATGATCCTCATGCTCCTCATCGGACTTAAAATAGATAAGAATATCGTCAATGAAAACTACCATGAACTAATCAAGACACGGACGGTATAAATGATTCATTAGGTCCATAAATGCCGCTGGCGCATTCGTCAACCCGAATGGCATTACCAGGAACTCATAATGCCCATAACTAGTACGAAAGGCCGTCTTCGAAATGTCTTCCTCTCGGACTAACATTTGGTGATAGCCTGATCGAAGATCAATCTTAGAAAATATGTCAGCACCTTGCAATTGATCAAACAAATCATTGATTCGAGGCAACAGATACTTGTTCTTAATAGTGACTCGATTCGGCTGTCGATAATCTATACATAACCGCAAATACCCATCTTGCTTCTTAGCAAATAGAACAGGTGCGCCCCACGGAGATACACTAGGTCTGATGAACCCTTTCCGTAATAATTCATCAATTTGAGTTTTCAGCTGCTTCAACTCAGCAAGAGCCATATGATATGGAGCTAGAGATATAGGCGCAGTTCCTGGAACAATATCAATAGAGAAGTCCACCTCTCGATGTGGGGGTAGACCCGGAAGATCATCGGGGAACACGTCAAGAAAATCCCTAACCACTGGAAGATCAGAAGGACGAGGATTTCCATCCTCTCGTGCTACAATGCTGGCCAACCACCCAAAGTAACTCCGTTGTTCTTTGGGTTTAAAATATGCACACGGGACAAGTGACTTGGGTTCACATTGAAAAGTCAAAATCTCACTATCTGATAGTAGAATTATTACACGATGTCTAGAACAATTAATTACCGCGCGGAAAGTAGCTAACCAATCCATTCCCAGTATAAGATCATAATCCTATATCAAGTACTATAAGATCAAACTCTATCGAGGACTCCCCAAAACTCAAGGAACAATTTCTACAAACAGATCCCAACCGAATTCGATTTCTCATGGGTGTACCAACCCACAAAGGTATATTTAATGATTCAATATACAATCCCAATCTATCAACCAATGCACATGAAATAAAAGAATGAGAGGCACCAGTGTCAAACAAAACTTTAACCCAGGTACTAAAGAACAAAATAGTACCTTCCATCACTTTAACCTCTGGTGGCTTTGACTGTGTCAACGTGTAGACCCGAACCTGTGTTCTACCACCACCCTGAGAGTATGAGTTCCCACCTCCACGAGACCCGCTCTGACTCTGCCCACGGTCCTGACTACCCGGAGTGCTAGAAAAGGACTGGCTCTCGCCGCCCGTGCGACTTGAGCCTTGAAACTAGGGCCGACTGTTGAAGGACTGGGAGGGTTATTGCTCTCGTCTCACATTTGGACACTCTTTCTTGAAGTGCCCCAGCTGACCACACCCATAACAGACTCTTTCTCGGAACCCCTAGTTTTCATTCCCCGAACCCGTAGGCCGACCTCTACCGTAACTTCCACTGGAGGATTCCAACTCACTCTTGTACCTCTTTCCCTGACCACCCGACCTTTTCCCTTCAGTACCCCTCTTTTTATCGAGAAATCTACTGGCATCTATCCTTTCTTGCTCCACCTTCATCACTGTCCTCACGGCCTCAGCGACACTGCCGTGATTCAAGTGATATACTTTCTCCCGAATCGAAGGTTTCAACCCTTTAAGGAATAAACGTATCGTTTTCTCGGGATCGTTATCCAAACTCTTGTCAAAACGACTTAAACTTTCAAATTTCACTTCATACTCCGAAACTGATATGTTCCCTTAGATCAGGGAACGGAACTCATCTCTCTTCGGACTCTGATGAACCGACGAGAACTAACGCTCTAGGAACAGTTGAGTAAATTGCTCCCAAGAAGTAGGAGCGTCTGCTTCCTAGACACAATTCTCCACCAGATACCCGCTTGATCAACCAGCTGGTAAGTCCCTAAATTAAGCTTCAGGTCATCGGGTAAGGTCATAACTTCAAAGGCTCTCTTTATTTGATCGAGCCAGGACTCTGCCGCCTCGGGACCAGACGTCCCATTGAATAAAGGTGGGGCTAGCTTCTTGAACTTCTCTAGGGCCACCATAGCCCTATTCTCCTGGACTCTACTCTAGGGTTGTTCTATATGTCCCAACACATTGGCCAACTCTCGGGCCATGGCACGGATTGTATCTACTGGCTCCCCGGAGGTGGAACTCCCGTGGGTGGCATTGTGATTTGGTGAAGTCGTCATTCTATACGAAAACAAGAAAAGGAACGTCATGACAATCCAATATATATTAATAAGACAATAATTTATCACAATATATCATAAATTTCGTCCCACAACCCAAGTAATCACGTAAACCTATGCTCTGATACCAAATTGTAGAATTATACCAATACTAGACACATGCGCGAGCAAAACTTTAATCGGATAAGTAACGGAGGAATTACGATAGCCCAAAGTTAGCTCGAATTAACGAATCACAAAGAACCCAAAACATCCTATATACCAACCGAAATTGATTCGGACTACCCGACTCATCAAACGATCATTCTCATATATATATAAGAGTTAATATAACATAATTAACATTAATTAAAATACAGGATGCTACAGCATTCCATTCTTATCAATTCGTGGCATGGAGGATCTAATTCGTTTCAATCCAAGTTTCATCAGCGGCAAAGACTTTAGAATATGATCTATTATCAAGAATATTTTCAGGTACCGAAATCCTAGGCAGGAGTGGGAAGCGAATGGTTGAGTCAAGCAATGTTTAGCTAAGATTTGAGGACAAATCTTCTTGAAGAAGATGGGTATGATGTGATCTCTCCTAGTCCTCCATTATATTCAACTAAGGAAAAGTGTGAGTTACTAAATGGAGGCTTGATTATGCTCATGTATAAGGATTGGGCGTGGAAATACAAGTGTCTAAGCCTTGAATTACTCATACTAGAGGATGCAAGAAGCTTAAACGATGAACATCCATTCCATGGGGTTCCTAAAGATTGCGCGTGGAAGTTCAAGAGGTTAGAACAGCAAGGAGGCCTATTGGAATAATCTAGAAGATATTAATTTAAGTTATTTTTAAATTATTGGGCTTCTTGAGTCTCATTATTCAATTATGAATTAGAATTAGTAGTTTCCTTTTGAATAGTTTCCTTATTGTCTTATTATTATTTATCTTATTGTATTAGGATTATTCTAGAAGTTATTTCGTTTTTCTAAGTAGAATAAGTTTTCTTATTGTATAAGGTTTCTAATTGTTTTGTTCTCCTATTTAAAGGAGATGGATTAATCGTTTTAAGTAATGTTTTGAAGATTAATAATATTGAGAGATTTTTCTTTGTGTTATTGAAGAACTTGTTGAACATGTTAAACAACAATTGTTCTTGACTTATCATTCAATTCTCCATCAATTGATTGTGGCAACTTCGATCATACCAAGGTTCATGTTTTTTTAAGTGTTGGGTTGAGGTTTTCACCTTCCATCTCTTTCGACGAATTCCAAGGTTCTAGTCTATTTATAAACTACGAGTCAAGGATCCATTAGCCTATCTAGGAAAAACGATCCGAGATCGCATCATTGTAAATGGTATTAGAGATGATACTAATGACGCAATCACAATTACTGTGCATAGTAGAGTAAATCCTAGATGCCCAATGTGAGATAAGATTGACGGATTACAAGATTAGTGCCTAAGCTCGTTTTATGATATACTTTAGTATCACATGAATTATTTATATCTTTAATACATATTTCATTGTGGTTTCGGGGATGGGATGACACTTGGTGTGCATTGTCTATAATATAGTTTCGAGATATTTTGACAATAAAGTACTATATATATATAGGAACGGTATCAGTATAGATATATATACATAGTTCGAATTACTTTCATTACTTCACGTCGGGTGTGCTTTTCAATATGTATTTTGTTATTCAAACCCTTATAGTTCCCATTGAGCCCATGTTTGGCTCACTTCCATTTTCCAAACTAGTTATGTAAATAATTCTCTTCTGGGGTGGCACGGATACGATGTATAGGCACCTCTTATGAACTTAGACTATTTACAAAAATCTGTAATTTGAGGTTTTTTGGTTCTTTTGTCGAATAATAGAGAAATAATATTAAAATTTCATGTTTTCAATGCATGAAAGTTTAATATATTTTCCAGATTTATTAATTGACCTATAACCCATGAGAAATCCATGAGAAATCCAAGCCACAATCATAATTGAATCAGAATTATGCACTAATCTGCCATGTCTTCACTATGGACTCCTGACTACGAAATTACGCTAGCATATTGACAAAAACTAATCAAAACATGATAAATTCAATCACAAATTTACCAAAAATGTTTCTGAAATCTAATCAAATAAGCATGCAAAATTTCACAGAAATTGAAACTAAGGAACAATTAATAGATAAAAAATACGATCTAAACAAATTTCGGTAATAAAACACACTGCCAGACACAAAATACACTCATTAGTCCTAGAAATTTCTGGATTTGGAACTCCAAAATAGTATGGTTTTTTAGAAAATTTTACGAAGAACGTTTTGATAGGTGGATCATCACAAACGGCCAAGAAACAAAGAAGTTATGATCAAAATACGAAAACACAAATTTTTAGGGTTCTTCGCGGAAATTCCAACAAAAATTATAAATTAAGCATGACTTTCAATCAACAACCACATTCAAAAACATAACTAAATAACATACTAAGCATTAATGAACATTAATTGAAAGAAATTAAGAAAAAGATTCAAAGAAACTTACGGTTATGTAGAATATTAAAAGCTGTGATGCCAATTGGGTTGCACTCAAAATTGAATGTTGACGATTACTTGAGAAAGTAAAAAGTAATTATTCGAATTGAGATTCGAATCAAGGGCAGCCATCACAAGTACTTCCCCCAGTCCAAGGAACCAACCCACCACAAACAGGTCCCATCCCAACCGGTCCCGTTCAAACCGATCCCAACAATCCAAATCAGTGGGCCCCAGATTCAGGCCCTACCTATCAACAACAAGAACCACCCATCGTTTGGCCGCAACCCCAAATCCAACCGGGTTTTGATCCTCAATAGCATCAATGGCCGCAAGTTCTAGTGATACCTATCCCACCACCAGCCCTGGTAGCTCCTCCTAACGAGTACCCGGATATCAACCGACTCCGGGCAGTATATGCAGAATCGGTTATAGCTCGGGAATAGCCCGATAAAGTGTCAAGAGAGAGCAAAGAAATGAAGAAATTGAAGGAATAGATGAGGGTCCTGCATAAGGGAGTTTTCCTAATGAAAGGATCAGATGAGATCACAGACATGAATGCCTTCTCCCTCTACCCAGAAGCAAGGTTGCCCCAGGGGTTCAAGCTCCCCTCTATCATAAAATTTACTGGAACCACACCCCCGAAGATGCACCTCCAATCCTACATCTGATCCATGCAAGTGTCTAGCTGCAGAGAACCTGAGCTGGCTCAGGCCTTTCACATGACTCTCACGGGGGCCGCCCTGAGATGGTTTTTTGATCTAGAGAGGCATCACACGAAAACTTGGGGAGACATCGTCAAATAATTCATGACTAAGTACAGGTCCAATGAAGATCTAGAGATTACCCGTAAGCACCTAGAAATGGCCAAGAAGGGCAAGAAAGAAAGCTTCAGCGATTTTGTCATACGCTGGAGAGAAATGGCTTCCCATATGTCCAAACGGCCCGATTAAGAAGAACAATTGGAAATCATACAGAAGAATTTCACCCCGGTTGTATTGAGTTGCATGGGAAAACATGTCTTCCCACACTTCAGGGCTCTGTTAAGCATGGGATCGCACATAGAGGAAGTGCTGGCCAAGAAGGCAGAGAATGATACCAAGAAAGCCTCGTACACCGAGAAAAAGATAGTCACTCCAGTCGTGAACCAACTGAGCTCCTACCCCTATCAACAAAACCCATTCCAGCATCCACAACAAACACCTTCGATAAGTTGGCCTACACAAGACGACTCTTCCAACACTGAAGTCAAGAAGAGAAGGAATTTTTGCACCCTTCCTACTACCCTGGTCAAAAGTCTGGAATTACTCCGAAATGCCGGACTAATCACTCCACTCAATCCATGCCCCCCACCAAACCCTATTCCCAGCACCTGGAGAATGAATGAAAATTGTGCGTATCATCAAGCTGCTGGCCATGACACGGAGCGATGTTTGGCACTTCGCCACGGTATCCAGGACCTAATTGAGGCTGGAACCATCCCCGCACTCGACGGGCCCAATGTTACCAATAACCCCCTTCCCAATCACGCTCCATTTGTAGGAATTAACACCTTGACTATTAATGAAGAAGGTTTTTGTGACACCCCGAAATCCCGTTTAGAGGATTATACCTCTGGAACCCGGTTAGCCATGGAGTCGTACGCGACGACAAGTATGAAATGATAACACTTACAATTTTATACTTAAAACATGTTCAAGTAGTAAAGTCATTTTAAAAAAAAATTCGGCATGTGGAGTTTATTCATATGGTAAACCAAAACTTGTCATAAGATATGAATAAATCCATTTACAATCGATACTCCACATTTATATAAAAATGTTTGTACAATGCCTCCAACGAGGTCCCAATCTCGTAGAAATTATACATTTGTAAATCCAATACACAATATGATAATAATTTGAGGTATATAATGCAAGTCTCTTCCTAAAGACTTTGGCAACCGACCATCAGAGCTAACTAGGATCCGTAAGCGTACCACCCCCGAGAAACACTTGCAAAACTATTTGGAAAATGGGAGTGAGCCAAATTGGCTCAGTGGGAACTATAAGGTTTCAATATAAGAAAATAGGTTAGAAAACCATGCAATGCAATATAATGAAAATAAGGTTGGTTTATATGCTGCTTCTGTGTAATAAATCCCCTCTATGTAATATACATTCCTTTATGTATGTACAAGTGTAAATATATATATATATACTACAAGTGTAATAGACACCCCAATCCGTGACCCCTCAAGAACCCTAATGACTATCGAGAAGTATAGTTCTTGGAGCCCGGGACCCACCCGAGCACCCAAAACTGCCCCGAAAGAGTTTGTTGGCTAAACAAACCTGTTTTTAAGGGGGATTATCGCGCGACAGACCAATATGTCGCGCGACAATCTCCCTTGTGTCTCACGACAAACCCCGCTGACCCAGACCATCCACTCTCTGACACATCAGTCTGTCAGAGACATCACTTCAGCCGTTTGTCGCGCGACATTGATCAACATGTTGAGCGACACTTGCCCTTTTTGGGGAAATGTCGCGCGACATTCTCCCAAAGCACTATAAATAGCCAACACCCCCAAGGGTTTTGAAAAGAGGTGGGATCTAAGAATTCTAAGTTTTAAATCTAATTTTCTAGTCTTTTATCAAGTATTTTCTACGATCGTCTTATTTCTAAAGAATTATCGAATATATTCTTGGCACTCGACGTGTCCCGCTTCTAGAATCAAATTTTCAGAAATATCTGAAGAAGGAAAAGATTATTATCGTTGGAGATCTCTCTGCCATATTATATTTTCTTTCTTATTGTTATTCTCGTCGGAAAGGTAAAGAAAATCTCTTCTAGTATTTAAAATTAAATACCTGTGTACTTGTTTTACTTTTATTGTTCTGTCCACGTTTTATTTGAAATAACTCACTGCTAAGTTATATAATAGTCTACGATTTTTAAATCAAAACTCCCTGATAGAACCCTTTGTAAAACCAGAAAAGTAAGTACATTATCATCCATTTTGTTTTCAAAACCCGGACCGACAAAACTTACTTAGGAATTAAAACTTGGCATATCCTGTCTTTTCCATAGACTGCGGCATGTATGATAAAACTCCCCTCAAAGAGTTCTAATTCCATATTAAATTAGTTTCGATATAAGATTCGAATTTTTCCAAAGTAACCAAAACACGAGAAAACCGTCATTATCTGAGGAAATAGTACGGAAAACTCTCTCTTAAATAAACGACTTTTGTCACTTGTATTTACATCTTTCAAAACAAAACATCGGCTCTCGGAACACAAAGGTTTTCATCCCTTTTTCCGTTTTCTCCAAAATTAGGGTTTTTCATTCGGGAAGTAGTAGACTGTCAGTAAAAGCATTCAAGTTTTTCAACATAAAATAAACATATAAAAGGCCACTAGAGACCGAAAGGGCGGAACGGTTGCTTGACACCTTCCCAATCCGTAACATGGTTTCCAAATCCTATAAGATCCCAGTTTCGCAGACAAACGTGTAAAAGAAGGCTTGTCTATAGCCTTTCTTCTTACATGACCCTTTTTGTTCGTTTTCTCGTAAAACGTACTGGCAACTCTGAACGAACCCTCTTATATTTAGAAATAGGATAGAGGGACACCCGAAATGAATCATCAACCCCATAAAAGCAAATGGAACAATGGAATCGTTTTTGATGTTTTAGACGCCCAACGTGGGATAGAGACCCTGGGGTCGCATTTGCGGATTCTCACAGTTGTATTTAGAAAATCCTTTTAAAACTCGTAAAACTCATGCCTGACTACTTTTGAGTGTTTTGTCCGAAAATGAAAGCGGGAAGTGGTCTTTACGTGTTACTTCATTGAGCTTAGTCAATACACATTTTTCCACCCAATGGTGAGTATTTGAGGAATTAATTCATTTTGTTAGTTTTTGACTACCGTGAGGCAGGATTTCTGTGGTACAACTTGGGTCGGACTCACCCATTTGTTATGAAAGATTAGATAGATGATTTTCACATATATCAATTTCAATACCTCTTTTCTTATAACTTATTGCATATTTGGGTTCAAACGGCGTTGAAATTGCCTAAATGGTTTAGCCTCTTCCTCCAAGTGGATTTTGTGAGTGCAAATTAAAGGAATCCCTTGGAGGTCAGCTAGTGTCCAACTAAAAATCTTTCTTGCGTTTACCAAGCATACTTACCAACATCACCTCTTGCTCTTTTGAGAGTTCATAAGAGATTACCACGGGGTAGGTTCTGAAAGCACCTAGGAAAACGTACTTCAAGTTGCTTGGAAATGGTTTAAGCTCAATTTGTCCCACGAGCTTTAGTGTTGAATTGGATATGCTCTCCTCTTGCTCCTTCAAATCTTGAACCTTATCATCAAGTAAGGAAAACACTTACAAACATTCATCGGATTCATTGGAAGTGGTTAGATTCTCTTATATTGAATCCGAATCGTAAGTACCATTAAAATGTTGGACTAATGACTCTATCATGTTCACATGTTCACTTTCTTCTTCAAAATTATTTTGTTGTTTGCTTAAAGAGAACACATTTAGCTCAAAAGTTATATTTCCAAAAGCCAATTTAACAATTTCATTCTTGTAATTAATGATGGCATCAGATGTGGCATGAAATGGTGTTCCTAAAATAACAGGAATTTCATTAGTGGGATTTTCTACTGGTTGCATAGCAAGAACAATGAAATCAACGGAAAAATTTAATTTATCAATTTGCACAATAACACCCTCTACTATCCCTCTCAGTATCTTAATAGAGTGATCCGCTAATTGAATCGTCACTTTGGTGGGTTTCAACTCTCCTAACCCCAATTGTTGGTACACCAAAAAAGGAAGCACATTAACACTAGCTACTAAATCAAGCAAGACATTATTTATGCGACAATTGCCAATTAAACATGAAATGGTTGGGCAACCGGGATCTTTAAATTTTGGAATACGAGTGCCTTGCATGATAAAGCTCACTTGCTCCGTCATAAATGTTTTTTTCTTAACAATTAACCTTCTTTTTGTGGTACACAAATCTTTGAGAAATTTAGCATATGAAGGTATTTGTCTGACTGTGTCAAGCAATGGAATGTTGATTTTGACTTGCCTAAACACATCAAGAATTTCGGTGTTACGATTCTCCTTAGGAGGTTGATTTAACCTTTCAGAAAAAGGGACATTGATGCTATTTCGGATTTTTTCTATGTCCTCTTTCCCATTCCTCTTTTCTTCTTCCTTTTCCCTCACATTTTTTTCTTCTTCTACCCTTTCACTTAGTTTTGCCTTGCTATGTCCACCGGCTTTTGGACCTTAGGAACTATAGTTTTGTCAATGATATTTCCATATCTAAGGATTGTGATGGATTTCAACTCCTTTACATTCCCACTTGACTCCCCTTCCTCAACTATCACGGCTTGCCCTCTAGGATTAGCTAATGTTTGGGCCGAAAACTTTTCTTTTTCTTGGGTAGCTAAAGCAGTGGTGAGTTTGAACATTTGAGTTTTCAAATCACTGACATCTCTATTGGTCTTGTCTATAAATTGCCGCAAAAGACTCTCCAAATTAGAATTTAGCTTTGGGTTTGCTTGACCAAAAGAATTGTTTTGGGGTGGAGGTGGAGGTGGTCTTGGATGGTAGGAGTTTGAGTTTGCATTCGAATTTTGATGAGCATTTTGATTTCTCCCCCAAGTAAAATTAGGATGGTTCCTCCACCCTTCATTATACTTTTGAGAAAACGGGTCATTGTGTGGTCTAGAGTATGAGTTCATAGCATTGAAATGTGAGGGACTTTGAAGGCCAGAATTATGTCACTCCTCCATGGAATGCCCCACCCTCTCACAAATGACACAAACGGTGATAGTACCTATACTACCTTCCCTCATTTTACTAGACTTGTGACGCCCCGAACCCCATTCTGAGATTTAAACCTCCGGGACTCGGTTAGTCATAATGCCGTATGCGACGGCGGGTTTCAATACACTTAATTAAATACCAATATGAAAGAAATCAAATGTAAGGCTATATTTTTGAAAATTTTGGCATGTGGAGTTCGTATTTTTAACAAAACCAAAATATGTAATTTAAAAAAAAACCAAGGATCAACTCCACATCTGTATAAGCCTCAATCATAAAAATCAAATGTCCAACATATACATTTATACCGATCCCTCCAACGAGGTCCCAATAAAACAAGTAAATGGCCCTTATACATCAATATAAAATCAAATACAGTCTAGTCATACAAATGATGTTTATAATTATAACTCATAGGACACGAATCGTACAAGGATGACTACACTCAATACGGTCATCAGAGGTTTATAATCTCTTGCTCATGCTGTCCCCAGTAAACCACCTGCAAAACTGTTTGGAAAATGAGAGTGAGCCAAACACGAGCTCAATGGGAACTATAAGGGTTTGCATATAAAATATGTTTTGGATTTGATCTGTGCAAGTGTAATAATGAAAGTAGTTTTCTTGGTGATGAAAAGAAGTTTATAACATACATGCCGATGCTTTCCCATTCCCAAAATCATATAAGGTATAAGTCAATTGAAAATACAATTGAAAGCTCACTAATAACATAAAATAGTTATAAACCTCATACGTATGGTAAAAGAAGTATCGTTAAGATACAAATAGTCTTTAGTAAGAAAATATATATAAGAGACCGCTGGCTAGTTTATACAGTGTGGTACCACAATCGTATCCTCTAAAAACATCTCGCTCTCGGCGATCATCTCAACAACTCGCAACTAGTCAAGCGTACAACCAGGTTTTCATTTCGTGGCCTTTCACCCACGCGGCAGTAGGGCCTCCCATTCGTTTTCATGCACGGTTTAGGGTCTTGCACCCAGGAGACTATGTCCCAACTTCCAACCCTAATCGTTAGAGACCAAACCTGGGACCTACCATAGACTAGCGCAACCATGTATGTATACATATCAAATCACTTAAGTAACAAGCCCACAGACGAATAATTGTGACAGATAACTAATATAACGGTTTATATCGAACCCATCAACTAGCCAACAAGAATAGAAGTGATGAAAAGCTATCATTATTTCAAACATATACTTAATGCACCCATACTTGTATAAATATCATAATTATCGCTTACGAAAGCATGAGATATCATCAATCCATATGCTTGGCTCAAAGATATGTTCAACAAGTATATAAATCTACAATACAGATATATATATAACAAACTTACTTTTCCAAATATCACATAGGTTATGTCCTCAAAGGACAACTCATAACTCGCGTAGCTTCCAAGGATATACGCTATAGGAAAACTTTAGTATATAAAATGGTAACAACACATATGTGTATGCCTCATAGGTATATATATATAGCTAGTGAGTATATATATATTTATCTATATATACCGTATATCAAATGGTAGTATCTATGTTGTACTTAAACTCTCTTTGCCAAGTCCGTCAACTTTTGGCCTAGTTAAAAAATTCATCCATGTGGGAAGTTTCATAGGTTTACAACACATAGGTCCAAGCCAAGTGTAATATATAATTCATAAACTTTAAGTTCAATATAAATTTCCCCATATGTTTACTTTACTTAGTTTACTCAAAATAAACTTATAAAAAAAGAATAATAATCAAAGTACAACAACAGCATCGCAAACACATGTAATTATACCCAAATAATACTTTTAATTCTAAGTATATAACCTCATATATATGTATATCAATGTTATTGCTCGTTAACATATACGTATATGAGGGTCGTATGCGAACCATGCTTAAATCTCATTTGAAATTTAGGCTTTTTGTATCAAAGTCATAATCAAGTTATAAGTAATGCAAATCAACCAAATAATTGAAATAAAATAGCCCCAACCCCCATGAATGTGCAATTTGGTCAAACGCCTAGGTTTGATTCAATTTGGAGCGTACCATGCGTAATAGTTTGAAATAAGGGTTGAATACTAGTGTTACCACCTTTATAGGGTTAATCCCTCGAAGAATCGCGACTGAATCGAGCTGGGCTGAGCGAGTCGCAAGCTTTCCCCATTTATGTGCTTGGAACCCCAGAATGGTGATGGAGATTTGGAGGAGAAGATGAATAGTAAATGGTGTGTATGATGATTTCATGGTCGTTTTGGGTGTTGATGATGACTAGCAAAAGACCTCCTAAAAAACCCCAAAGTTTGAGCTCTTTACTCTCTCTCTAAGCCCCCATATGTGTATGCCCGAAAATGAGAAGAAAAGGGGTCAAAAATATGAATTATACACCAAAAACTTGCCCAGGTTAAGTGCCGAAACGGTCCGCAAAATCGCCATACCGGTCCGCGCTATAACTTTGTATCTTTAGACTATTGTTCATAATTTGGCCATAACTTTTCGTTCGGAACTCCGATTGGAGTGATCTATATGTCCACGGAAAGCTTATTCAAAGCTATACAAGTTTCTAAGAGGAAGATTTTCCAAATTCCCAATGGATTATTCCCATAAATGCATCAAAGTCATCGCGTTGCTATAATATCACTGAATGAACAACAATTAGCGATTGGCCTACTTCGCGCTCAATTTTGACCAAGTAGGAGCCTGAATTGGCTTTCAGTCAAAACAAAAAATTTGTAGATTGAATAAAAATCTAAATACCATTGCTAAATGAAACTCAATCTGGTGAGGAATGAAGAAGTTATGCTTCCTCCAAGTTATCTAAAATTATGAAGTCGAGTAAATTGAGAACTTGCAATCTACATCCCGATTTCAACTCGAACCACCCGAAATGACTTATAGTTATTCTAACATGCTTAAATATATTAATGTAACTCATTGGAAGTCTTCAAGCCATTTAGATCCTTTCGGAGAAGAATAGGGCTATCTAAAGTCCACTTCTGCCTTACGCATGACTTCTATCGCGATTCCGAGAAATAGAGATACAGGGCGTTAGAAGACTCCATGGCTTCGATTTTGTTTGACAATTGAATAAATTTCAACTCAATATCATCACCTTTGGACAATTGGTACAAACCTCGTCTCTCGAAAACCTTACCCTTAACCTCATCCGTGTAGGTGTTCCAATTTTGGGCACATTCGGCTATTTCATCAAAATATAATAAAGCTTTCTCCGGACTTTTGCTCAAGAAATTTTCATTACACATCATTTCCACAAACGTGCGCATGGCGGGACTAAGTGATTCGTAAAAATAGCTAACAATACTCCATGTCTCATGTCCATGATGAATGCAAGAATTCAAAAGCTCTTTGTATCTTTCTCAACATTTGTAAAAGCTTTCATTTTCTTTAGGAGAAAATTTTAAAATTTTCCTTCTAAAAGTATTGGTTCGATGAACGGAAAAAAATTCTCTAAAAATTATGTTTGTAATTCTTGCCAAGTTCGAATGGAATTGGGACGAAGAGAATTTAGCCATATTCTTCCTTTATCTTTTAGAAAGAATGGAAAAAGTTTTAACGTATGTGAACACCCCAGTCCACAACTCTTGTGTGAATCTAGTTTTATACAAAACTAGCATTCCGCATCAAGTCTCGAATCAGCATACATATAAAAGTCTATTAGGGAAGTCCTGAATTTGCATCTCACTTCAGTATTCCTGTTTTACTGAACTGGTGACCTACAATACCGATTGATCTTCAGATAACCCGATCAGTCTTCCCATACATATCCCAATCAGTTTTCCCTATCCGCATTGATTTAAAGGCTAAGTAACTAGATTCTATTGATTGACCTTCTTTATTTGTAGGCAAATCCTTCCAATCTTCACGGTTACGAGCCCTGGCCGACTTTAAATGTTGCCGCTCTCGTGGGAGTTGCCTTGTTTGCTTGCCCCCTCTCTGCTGAGATTGAGCATTCTTCTTTGTCTTCTAAGTTCTCCTCAGTTAGATAAGCTTAGTAGGGGATTTTCCATTAAGATAGAAACACAGATTTCTTCTTTATCTTCCTCTTGTCGAATGACTGCCTTCCTAAATTTCTTTCGTATCTTCCTTTACTTTTCATTCACCACACAAAGTTTAAACCAATCTTCACTAAAGCAACCCAAGACTAATCGGTCTTATTGCCAAACTAATCAGTCATCACTAAATCCATAAAGACCGATTGGTCCAAAGTCCAGTCCAATCGGTCTTCATCACACTTTAATCGGCCTTCCTTCAAAACCCTAAGTCCAATCGGCTTTGACCATCATGAACCTAAGACCGATCGGTCTAAGGTCCATATCAATCGACTAGGGTTTATTTCAATTGATCTTCCAAAAACTGATCCGTCTAAAGCATCTCTCAATTGGTCTAAGCACCATACCAATTAGTCTTATGGCTGGTTCAATCGGTCTTCAAGAAAACTGCTCAGATTTGTAAACACCGATCGGTCTTTATGTCGTACGAATCAGTCTTTCAGCATCACAAACCGGTCTTCAGTTTTAATTGATTGATCTACTAGTGTCGCAAGGCAATGACAGTGCGGTGCGGTAGTGCCGCACACTCAGTGCTGCACCCCGGTGCCGCAGCCCCTATTTGCACCCTTTTACCACACCGTCTCCGAAACGCGAGTTTTAGTCTATAAATAGGACCCTTGGGGGTCGTTTTCTAAAAAAGAACGGTGGAGAGTTCATTAGGGAGGTTTAGGAGAGTCATATATTAGAGAGGCTTTGTGTGTTCTAGTGATTTTTAAAGAAAGAGAAAGTTCTACAGAGAGAAAGAAGCAAGCTAGGAAGGATATAACAAGGCAAAAATCTTGTATTCTTCTCAAACGCATCAGGTACGCATCTATAACTCATCTAAATTTCAATATTGCAATTAATTTCAAGTTTTAATACAAAAAAATAAATGATTTGCAAAGAAGTTCATTATTTTCAAAACAAGTCCTTTCTAAAGTTTTACAAGAAACCTAAAATCTATTTTGACACATTTTCAAAACAAAACAAATATAAAAACAATTTTCAAACACGTGGAACTACGAGACTCTAATTTAATTCTAGGAATGAATACATAGGCGCTTACAAAGCTCGAATTTGATTTCATAAATACAATTTTAAACTGAACTTATCCGAAAAGACTATTTTGAAAATAATTCAAACTACTTGCAAGATATCTAAAATAGGAATTAAATACATGATCGATTATAAGACCAAAAGGGCGAATTGTGTAATATCCCCTGATCCTTTTCCCGCGTTGACCTTCTCTTAAGCCCGGTATAGCTTAATCTTCGTTAGAGAGCGAGCATTAGGTTCCGAGCCCTTTGTACTCAACCCGATAGTTTTAGTATATCATCTTATCTTAGACATATTTATTTTGTGGGAGCAATCGTTTCATTATCCGAGTGGTTCGGGTTAAAACCGAGGCGATAATCGCGTGTTTTGACTTTTCGCGATTTGTCAATTTCTGGTCAACTTTGAGAGACCATAACTTCTACATCCGATGTCCAAATAACTCTCCATTTTCTGCCACATCTTTATTTCTTTTCCATTCATAACTTTCGTGTTTGGGCCGAGTCGAGATTCAACCATTTCGAGGTTTGTTTCGGGCTCAGAAAGTCATTTGCTGATGCAGTGACTTCCATGATCGATCATGGAAGGCCATGATCAATCATGGTCGTCTAGAGAAGTTCCAGAAGGGTTCATGATCAATCATGGGGGACCCATGATCGATCATAGATCACCTGAATGTCGGTTTTGAGCGTTTTTGACCCGTTTTTGACCCATTTAACAACCATAACTCCTCATTTTCGAGCCACACACATCCACCACCCTCTAGAGAGTTCTAGAGAGAGAGAGATATATTCTTGTAACTTTTTCATCCTCTTACAAGATTAGAGCCTCAAATCGCTTCCTCCTCGCTATTCATCATCTTTCTCACCTTCTTCCTCCTTGGAGCTCGCGTTGGAGCTAGGGCTTTGGCGGTACGGCTTCTTCGCTTCATCAACTTGTGGATTCGGCTTGTCTAAGGTGGGAACACTAGTATTAAACCCTTGATTTCAAATTATTACTCGCGGAATTAGCGTTTTGAACTCAAATTGGGGATTTTCATCAAAAGTACATATTGTTTTCATCTCATGGGGTTTGAGCTAGGTAAATCTTAGATTGGTGATGTATATGGATAGATTATCACTTAGACATCATGTATCATTACTTATTACCATGTTGTGAGCCTTGTTCTCTCACCTACACATCATATCCTCATTGTACATGTGGGAATAAACTAGGCTAGAAAGGATTTCGGGATTTATGCTTGAATCATGGTTGATTATGGATTATATGGAGTAGATATGCCTGTATACGTATATAGTTAAGAGTGTTGAACTCTATCCATGTGTGTTGAACCGAGAACCCGTGAGGGCGCAATGAAGAGAAACATTCCTTGAGTTTAAAGCCTTGTACGATGTGTGATAGGCACTAGTAGCAACGATATGACATAAATGCTATCTAGTGATGTAGTAAATATTGTCGATGGGGTATATGATGCTTTGAATGGAATTGTCGGTGTCTAGGAAGAGTTATACGTACACTAGTTGAACTAGAAGCACGCTAATTAATGCTTAGTTGGGATACGGGGCTTGGGAACTATATAAAACGCTTAGGGACGTAGTTTGATACATATGACACATAATGAGATGTAATATATTAATAACGAATCAATTGGACGAATAATGGGAATGATTAATTAAATGATAAAGTCCTGGATAATTGGATCGATAATAATGATGATGTGATGAATGATGAATGAACGATGATCATGATAATGATGATGATTGTGTGGTTGTATATATATGTTGATTAGCCATACGTGAGATGGATGATTTGATGATTATATATTGTTGAACGAGGAATTGGTATATTCCTGTTGATCCGATCACACTATGGGCTGGATATGATGTTGAACCGAGCACCGGGTAACTCCCCGTGACTCGAAGACGAGCCGCCTATTGCCGCCCCTGGGTGAACATCCCTAAACCGTGCAAGGGAAAATGAAGTCAGTAACACCACCGGTGGTTGTGCTTGTCCACAAAGGAGAGCCCACTCTAGGTATATTGCTTTCCGACAGGACTATGTGTTCTCGGTTAGACGAGTTTCCCCGACAAGCGGAGCAGATCCCGTGTGGCACTACTTCCCAAATGGTGAGTCCCCGGGAAGTAGTTGGGCTACGAATGGTCATCACCCACTAGGGTATCACCTGGTGTAGTTTCTCCAGGGTGTCGTGGGGACTTGTATGGGCGTTCTGCTCATTAACTATTCGGAGTGTTATTCCCTGGAAAATGCCTTGAGGGTTATCTCCGAATGACTAACCTGGAGAACCAAATCCCTGAGCCACCACCCCACCTAGAGGAGACATGGACAAGAACCTTGGATCATTCGGGACTCGCTGGATTCTTTGTTCTGGGCATGGACTGACCACTGGGTGAAACTGAGGCATTATACTAGATACGTGATACGAGAGTTGCTGTGAGATCGTGATAATGCTGTTATTATTATTGTATCGTATCATATCTCGTATTGATTTGTATATGTTGCGTCGACTATAATGTAAACGATGTAAAGACTTACGCGGACACATCTAGACAGAACAGGATACACGTAGAGGACTGTCGAGCCTTTCATAATGTATTAATATATATAGTGGAAAGAAATAATAATGATTGAACTTAGAAGTGGCATATGGGTATACAGATGCGTACGAATTATGGAATAGCGAGCCAGATCATAATGCATACAATATATTCATAATTGATAAGGAAATCATAGATAATGAGATGGTCTAATGAGAGTACACCGTACATAATGGTTTAGACTAGAGATCTTGAGGTGAAGTCTATCAGCTGGCCTAGTATAGGTTCCATAATGAATTATAATTAAGAAGATAATAATGAATACTTGGCCTGTAGTTATGACTTATGGCGTAAGTGACGGATAGCATTGGATGGTGTGGACTTACTGTTGAGAGTTGATAATCCGTAGCATATCGAACCATAGGAAGCTATAGTTGGTATGAGGCAACTGTAGTCAATTGATCTCCTCAAGTTGTGTAAATTCCCTTGAGTTTAATCTTATGGAACAGTTAGAGAAAAGATCGGGTAGTCGGGTAAATGGCTTCCGGGTAGCTAGGATAGGAATCCTAGTAGGGTTACATGCACTCGGGGTTGCATTGCATTGCATTGCACGTTTTCAAACTATTACATTAAAGTAAATTATTTTCTATACAAAACCTATATAGTTCCGACTGAGCTCGGATTTGGCTCATCCTGTTTTCTAATAGTTTTGCAGGCATAGCATCTTGGGTGGCGTATGATGTACGTGTATAGAGGCATCTGATGTCCACAGTCTGCGTTTAGTCCTTCTTCAGGAAATGACTACATAGTATAATCATTCTGATCTCCTTTTGATTGTAAACGGAATATGATTTGATAAACAATTTGTATAAATGGTTTTATTTATGTGGAGTTGATTTAAGTATGGTTTGATGTGATTCCATTTGTATGGAAAATGATTTTAAATGTTACAGGTTGGTTTATTACCTGAATAAACTCCACATGCCTTGATCTTTATAAAATGAGCTTTTAAACAAGATCATGTTTTATTTGAGAAAAGTTTTTAAAAGTTTTTATTTTTATATTTTAAACCCGCCGTCGTGCACGGCATCCGTGATTAACCGGGTCCCGGAGGTGAAAATCTCAAAACGGGATTCGGGGCGTCACAAGTTGGTATCAGAGGTATAGGTCCGATTTTCTTCGCGGGGTTTATGGGTAATTATGCGTTTTGGGTAGGTATTACGAACATAACCCGATTGAGTCACGATTTGTGTCATGTTAGGAATCACTCGTTTGCATATTACACCCTTGTTTTATAGGCATTGTGCATTTAAATTCTCTAAGGGTGTGTTATCTTAGTGACATAAGCACTACGTTTCTTTTTCTACTGTGAGTGTTGGTATTAGTATCGACTCGACTCTGGGAATAGTGGAGAAGGTGGATAGAGTAGTTTGATCAGAGTAGCGCAGTGGAACCGTAGTGGGACAATTGGTTTAGATATTTGTGAGTTATCGTGTAAGTAAGTCTCCGGTGAGCGGTCGGCTCGAGGAAAGATGTTTCCTCCTTTCTTCATTCTATGTGTGTTGACCATTTTTATAACTTGTTTTATTGATGATTTATGTTATAACTGTGTTGTTTCCTTATGAATCTATTGTTTTCTTGAGAATATGTTTTATACTCGGGATGTGTTTTGCTACCAAGTTAGCAATAGGCGACTGTCGAGTTATATTTTAGTTAGCCGCCTGATCAACAGATGACTAACTTATAAATCTGTGGTCTTCTGTTGCCAACGAAAAGTGAAACATGGATTATTTATGTTTTGGATATTAACTGAGCAAATTTTTATTTGTTTCTCGAGTATCATTATGAATCGATTCATAGGAAACTAGAATGCGTGAGCTTTTCCGTCGATATGATTCCTCAGTTGAGAGTGCGCCTTAGGAATGGTATCGACTTTGGTTTAGTATCTTGATACGCATAAGATTGTGTTGGTGTACGTTAGTGGTTGTTATCCCTGTATTCCTAGTGACGTGTGTTAGCTCTTTCATTTCGACATTTGAGATTAAGTTTCGTATCTTTTAGCTCACATAGAGCTTGCTAGTTGCTAGTCCACATGGTGTGGCAAGTTGTTTCATTGCAGATTTTAGTTATGGAGGTCACCATTGGCCATTCTTGTGATTGAACCTATTCTGAGTTTCGGGTCATGTGATCGTATCCTAGCCTTGAGGATTTATCCCGTGCCTCACTAGGTATGTCACGTGAGGGAGTAGAATCATTCTTGTGTTAGCGCATTGGAAGTTCTAGCCTTGTTGTTCCATCTCCTTGATGTCCCCTAGGAGTGTTTTACTCATTTGTTATTGGGTTCGATTATAACTCGTTTTTAGCTGTGGCGAGTCTCCTAAGGAGGGGAGACCGGGCACAACTGTGGAAAACCTGTGTGTTTCTTGTTCCATACCTATCTCTATGTAAATTTTGAGGATGAAATTTCTTAAGGAGGGGAGATTGTAATATCTCGTGATCCTTTTCCCGCGTTGACTTTCACTTAAGCCCTGTATGGCTTAATCTCCGTTAGAGAGCGAGCATTAGGTTTCGAGCCCTTCGTACTTGACCCGATAGTTCTAGTATTTCATCTTAGAGATATTTAGTTTGAGGGAGAAATTGTTTCATTATCTGAGTGGTTCGGGTTAAAACCGAGGTGATAATCGCGTGTTTTGACTTTTTGCGATTTGTCGATTTCTAGCCAACTTTGAGAGGCTATAACTTCTTCATCCGATGTCCAAATGACTCTTCTTTTGGGGCCACGTCTTCATTTCTTTTCCCTCTACAACTTTTGTGTTTGGGCAGAGTTAAGATTCAGCCATTTCGAGGTCCGTTTCGGGCTAAGAAAGTCAATTGTTGATGCAGTGACTTCCATGATCGATCATGGAAGGCCATGATCGATCGATCGTGGTCCTCTAGAGGAGTTTTATAAGGGTTCATGATCAATCATGGGGGACCGATGATCGATCATAATTCACCTGAATGTCGGTTTTGAGCATTTTTAACCCGTTTTTGACCCATTTAACACCCATAACTCCTCATTTTTGAGCCACACACATCCACAACTCTCTAGAGAGTTCTAGAGAGAGAGATATATTCTTGTCACTTTTTCATCCTTTTACAAGATTAGAGCCTCAAATCACTTCCTCCTCGTTACTCATCATCTTTCTCACCTTCTTCCTCCATTAGAGCTCGCGTTGGAGCTAGGGCTTTGGCGGTACGGCTTCTACGCTTCATCAACCTGAGGATTCGGCTTGTCTAAGGTGGAAAACTAGTACTAAACCCTTCATTTCAAATTATTACTCGTTGAATTAGAGTTTTGAACTCAAATTGGGGATTTTCATCAAAAGTACATATTGTTTGCATCTCATAGGGTTTGAGCTAGGTAAATCTTAGATTGGTGATGTATATGGATAGATTATCACTTAGACATCATGTATCATTACTTATTACCATGTTGTGAGCCTTGTTCTCTCACCTACACATCATATCCTCATTGTAGCTAAGGGAATAAACTAGGCTAGAGAGGGTTTCGAGATTTATGCTTGAATCATGGTTGATTATGGATTATATGGAGTAGATATGCATGTATACGTATATAGTTAAGAGTGTTGAACTCTATCGATGTGTGTTGAATCGAGAACCCATGAGGGCATAATGAAGTGCAACATTCCTTGAGTTTAGAGCCTTGTACGATGTGTGATAGGCACTAGTAACATGGATATGACATAGATGCTATCTAGTGATGTAGTAAAAATTGTCGATGGGGTATAAGATGCCTTGACTGGAATTGTAGGTGGCTAGGAAGAGTTATACATACACTAGTTGAACTAGAAGCATGCTAATTAATGCTTAGTTGGGCTACGAGGCTTGGGAACTATATAAAACGCTTAGGGACGTAGTTTGATACATATGACACATAATGAGATGTAATATATTGATAACGAATCAATTGGATGAATAATGGGAATTATTAATTAAATGATAAAGTCCTGGATAATTGGATCGATAATAATGATGATGTGATGAATGACGAATGAACGACGATCATGATAATGATGATGATTGTGTGATTGTATATATATGTTGATTAGCCATACGTGTGATGGATGATTTGATGATTATATGATGTTGAACGAGGAATTGGTATATTCATGTTGATGCGATCACACTATGGGCTGGATATGATGTTGAACCGAGCACCGGGTAGCTCCCCGTGACTCGAAGACGGGCCGCCTATTGCCGCCCCTGGGTGAAAATCCCTAAACCGTGAAAGGGAAAATGAAGTCAGTAACTCCGCCGGTGGTTGTGCTTGTCCACAAAGGAGAGCCCACTCTAGGTATCTTGCCTTCCGACAGGACTATGTGTTCTCGGTTAGACGAGTTTCCCCGACAAGCGGAGCAGGTCCCGTGTGCCACTACTTCCCAAATGGCGAGTCCCCGGGAAGTAGTTGGGCTACGAATGGTCATCACCCACTAAGGTATCACCTGGTGTAGTTTCTCTAGGGTGTCATGGGGACTTGTATGGGCATTCTCCTCATTAACTATTCGGAGTGTTATTCCCGGGAAAATGCCTTGAGGGTTATCTCCGAATGACTTACCTAGAGAACCAAATCCCTGAGCCACCACCCCACCTGGAGGAGACATGGACAAGAACCTTGGATCCTTCAGGACTCGCTGGATTCTTTGTTCTGGGCCTGGACTGACGGCTGGGTGAAACTGAGGCATTATACTAGATACGTGATACGAGAGTTGCTATGAGATTGTGATAATGCTGTTATTATTATTGTATCGTATCATGTCTCGTATTGATTTGTATATGTTGCGTCGACTATAATGTAAATGATGTAAAGACTTATGCGGACACATCTAGACAGAACATGATACACATAGAGGACTGTCGAGCCTTTCATAATGTATTAATATATATAGTGGAAAGAAATAATAATTATTGAACTTAGAAGTGGCATATGGGTATACAAACGCGTACAGATTACGGAATAGCGAGCCAGATCATAATGCATACAATATATTCATAATTGATAAGGAACTCATAGATAACGAGATGCTCTAATGAGAGTACACCCTACATAATGGTTTAGACTAGAGATCTTGAGGTGAAGTCTATCAGCTGGCCAAGTATAGGTTCCATATTGAATTATAATTAAGAAGATAATAATGAATACTTGGCCTGTAGTTATGACTTATGGCGTAAGTGACGGATAGCATCGGATGGTGTGGACTTACTGTTGAGAGTTGATAATCCGTAGCATATCGAACCTTAGGAAGCTATAGTTGGTATGAGGCAACTGTAGTCAATTGATCTCCTCAAGTTGTGTAAATTCCCTTGAGTTTAATCTTATGGAACAGTTAGAGAAAAGATCGGGTAGTCGGGTTAATGGCTTCCGGGTAGCTAGGATAGGAATCCTAGTAGGGTTGCATGCACTCGGGGTTGCATTGCATTGCATTGCACGTTTTCAAACTATTACATTAAAGTAAATTATTTTCTATACAAAACCTATATAGTTCCGACTGAGCTTGGATTTAGCGCATCCTGTTTTCTAACAGTTTTGCAGGCATAGCATCTTGGGTGGCGTATGATGTACGTGTATAGAGGCCTCTGATGTCCACAGTCTGCGTTTAGTCCTTCTTCGGGAAAGGACTACATAGTATAATCATTCTGATCTCCTTTTGATTGTAAACGGACTATGATTTGATAAACAATTTGTATAAATGGTTTTATATATGTGGAGTTGATTTAAGTATGGTTTGATGTGATTCCATTTGTATGGAAAATGATTTTAAATGTTACAGGTTGGTTTATTACCCAAATAAACTCCACATGCCTTGATCTTTGTAAAATGAGCTTTTAAACAAGATCATGTTTTATTTGAGAAAAGTTTTTAAAAGTTCTGATTTTTATATTTTAAACCCGCCGTCGCGCACGGCATCCTTGATTAACCGGGTCCCGGAGGTAAAAATCTCATAACGGGATTCAGGGCGTCACAAATTAGGTGCCTAACACCTTCCTAATTCGTAACGTAGTTCCCGAACCCTAGCAAAACAAGTTATTAATCAATATCTTCTTTCAAACGTATAAAAGACAATCTATTTTTGGATTATCTTTTATACGATTTTTTGTTTGTTTTCTTGCAAAACAAACTAGCGACTATAAAAATCATATTTTCCCTGCATTACAAATTAAAAAAAAAAAACAGAGCGAGTCCACTCTTCAGAGGGTCAGGGGACCAGATTCTCACAAACCTCATTACTTCTTCACTTGTGTTAGCTTCTCTAAAAGTAAAGCAAACTTCCTCAAAATCTTTTAAATGCAGGTAAGGGTTTTCGGAATTCATACCATTAAATGATGGTATGTGTTGCAACATGCCTGGTTAGAGAGTGAACGTTCTGATTTGACCTGCGGGAATGACAGTGCAAGAGTTTGAAGTGCCTCGAGGATGTTGAAGACAATCTCGCATTGTGCGGACCGGACAATGGTGATTGTTATTCTCTCCGATATTTGACTCAATGTCATCGTTATTCATTTCGAAAGGAGTAGGTGAAGGTGTAGGATGCCTTGGTGGTGGTTGGCCTCTTAGTGGACTTATGTGAAGATCATGTACAAACTTCCGAGCATAAGCTCGGAAGGGTGATCTTAAATAAAATTGCCACCTATAAAAGAATAAAATAATAAGTTGGAAAAATAATTTACAAAGGGAAAGAATACTTACAAAGTGGAAAATACTTCCACGCTTAAGTACCCAACTGTCGGTTGTTAAGTTATAGTACTTGTTATGTCCAAGTATTGAACTACAAGGATAGTCAAAAAAACGATGTGGTGATTATGAGTCCAAGGCATTGTTAAGAGAATTTGATTGATTGATTTTAGTGGTTGATTTTAATGTCTTGCAATAAAAATTAAAGTGATTTACCAATTGATGAGAAAAGGCTAAGGCATTATAGAATTCATTTGCTTTGAAAAGTTATGTAGAATCAATCTCATTCAAAGTTCTCAATGTAATTCCTAAGTGTTGAGTATCTTACACTTTTCTAAGCAAAAAGGTTTGGAGCAAAAGCAACCCATTCCCATATAAATGCCATATAAAGAAAGGGTGTAAGCAAAACTCAACACAAGTGTATCTCTCCTTTTTATCTTCTAACAAAGGGTGTGAAGCAAGTGCAATCCATTTCCAAATAATGTTCAACCAAGATACAAACTTGAGATACACCAAAAGAAAATTGATAAATTTAAACTAGGCATTTGAGAACTCATTGTTAATTTTCCCTAGGCAATTGACTTGATTATGAAAATGACCCACTATAAAGAGTTTAGCTCAGTAAATCATAACATTTTATTTGTCTAAGATTGGTAGGTCGAGGTGGAGATTAAATAATACGATTTAGACATATTTGATAAATAGAAATTGAATCCTTAGAATGATTACTGAAATTGTTTATGACATAAACTTAAAAGATCCTCTTTGGCAATACTTTAACTAAGAAAATGACGAGTCTCAAAATCACATAAAGTGTAGAAAGCACTCAACATATCATTAAAGTATTCAAGGATTGGAATCTCAAATTTGTGGTGTTTCTATGAATATTCAAAGACTAATCATGCTTGGCAATGCAAAGTATCTCATTCATAGAAAGAATGGACATAGGCTAGTAAGAAATACACAAGTGTATCATCTTCTCATTAATGCTTGAGATCTATGTATACAAGGCATTCAAAGTCAAATCATCATATGAAAATTATCTTACTAGCTTATGAATGGTTGATTAAATGGAGAAGACGAAGGATTCAGCATGTATTTAACAATATTAACAATGGAATGAGAATTGAACTTACATAATTAATGCATTGCAAAATTCATCTTTTAGCCTTAGCAAAGAAATTTACTCCATAATAAAGGTAGAGACAAGAATTATAGAAGTGAACTCCATATATCTCTCTAAAAAACTATTACAAGCTCTTAATTTCAATACGTCTAAGGGTATTTTTCAGCACTTACAATTAATCTCTATAGCCCAAAAACCTTAGATGGGTATTTTCTACATTACCATCTCAATCTATAGTAAAAAAAAACTCCCATGGTATTTTTGCTCACTTCCATCTCAGTTTTTCAAATGCCAAAAACATGAAATTTTATTTTTAGTATATTAGCAAGAGTATTTTCACCACTTGCATCCCTTTTGCAAAATCCATAATTCATGCAATGGTATTTTTAACATTAGCATCACATTTTTAACGAAAAACCCTCCAGGGTATTTTTAGTCAACAATATGTAATCTTGTAGTCTATCGTATTCCCTTCCTTTAAAACAAGGAGTGGAAGGTTCTATGGAATTTTTTATAATTCTAGCAACAAAACACAAAATAATAAGCTAGACATAATTATCATTG
Source organism: Lonicera japonica (assembly GCA_021464415.1). Taxonomy (NCBI): domain Eukaryota; kingdom Viridiplantae; phylum Streptophyta; class Magnoliopsida; order Dipsacales; family Caprifoliaceae; genus Lonicera; species Lonicera japonica. Next base: position 22,856,011 of record CM038469.1, read on the forward strand.
ACATTAACATTAACATCGACATTTATATCAGTGTAGTAATAATTGGAAGATGTTTATTCACTCTACCATATTCCCTGAACAAATAATAAATAAATAGTACTCATACCAGGTTTAGTGTATGTTTTCACTATGCAAAGCAATCAACATGTGTAAAAGCAATAGCAAGTAGGTTGTGGATTATAGAAATCATCACCCTCGAGATCACAAATTACTTCCTGGATTCGTTTGTGCTTTCTTTTGCAAGTTCTCATGCAATGCTTAGTCACCTTTATCCATGAGTGAATACACGAGCCATCATACCAAGTATCTATACTAAATGCATCTTGGCAAGTCCCTCCAGTAACCACATTAAGGGGAATCACTATTCAAAATTCATGCAAAAAACTAAAATTTTAATTAGATGCCTAAAGGATAATTAAGGTGTATTTGTGTATTTTCCTTTTCACGTGGGTGAGGCTATTCATTGTACTTCATGCTATTTATGTGTCCCTATTAAATGAAATAGTAACCTTACTATCCAAACCACAAACATACCAAAAAATGACAAAATTTAAGTCATACTCCTACAATAAAAAATGTAAAATGGCAACAAAATCAAATTAAATTCCCTGTGTTTGACCTGATGGAGAGTGTAATGCGTTTTCCATAATTTTTACACGCTTTCTATTGAAATACCGAAATTACCCTTCAGTCTCCTTACAAGAAAATATAAATTTGCCTGAAGCTTATAACCTGTACGTACGCGGTGGCCAATGAGATAACAACCATAATGATTGAGAAATATATTTTACAAGCGTATAATTGTAAATAATACTAATAATAATTAATTTTATTTTAATTGTTGTCAAACTACTCATTTTAAAGAAAATTTGTCAATGAAAAGTACTTATAATTTCCCACATTCCAAACCAGTGAATTACTTAAAAAAATATTATTTTATTTTTTTCTTATAAAATGTATGACTCAAGAAGCTCTGTCACTTGTGCACAAAGACTCCACATGTGCAATATTATACACAATATTGTGAGTTTATAGACTCATTTCCTTTTACGAATAGGACATTAAGGTTAGACCTTTTACAATTTGGATTTAGAAGTTTACGACTTAAAAGTTTGTCCTTTTACAATATGGACTTGGTTTTGGTCACATGATTGCTAGTATAATGATAAATGCATAATATTGTCATTCATACACTCATTTTTGGAGTTGTTTGAAGCGTTTATCTCTTTAAAACTACACGGTTTGCCAACTTATTTCGTGATTAGTCTCGTAGCACTTTTGTATTTAACATTGCTTAGAAAGGTATATTTTGTGTTTATTTTGGTGTCTTTAGATCTCAAGAAATATTGTATTTAATACAATAGTGGATTTATCCATAGGAGAAAAGGCATCTGAAGAAAGTGGATTTGTCTATGAGATAAAAGGCATCTCAAGAAAGTGGATTTATCCATGGGAAAAAAAGGCATTGTTTATTTTGGGTTCTTAGTGGAGAGATGAGAGGTAGACAACACAACACTTCTATTTATAGTCTTCATTGTTATATTGGAGGATATCTTTTATTACTTCTCATCTCTTATTTTATTGAGAGCTTGTAATAATTTTTTAGAGAAAGAAATAGAGTTCACTTCTATAATTCTTATATTTATATTTATTATGGAGTAAATTTATTTGATAAGGCTAAAAGATGAAGTTTGCAATGCATTAATTAAGTAAGTTCAATTCTCATTCCATTGTTAGTATCATTAAATACTTGTTGAATCCATTCATAAGCTAATAAGATAATTTTCATATGATGATTTGACTTTGTTTGCCTTGTATACATAGATCTCAAGCATTAATGAGGAGATGATAGACTTGTGTATTTTTTACTAGCCTATGTTCATTCCGTCTATCAATGAGATACTTTTCATTGCCAAGCATCATTAGTGTTTGAATATTCATGCAAACACCATAAATTTGAGATTCCAATCCTTGAATACTTTAATGATATGTTGATTGCTTTCTACACTTTATGTGATTTTGAAACTCATCATTTCTTAGTTAAAGTGTTACCAAAGAGGACGTTTTAAGTTTATGTCATAAACAACTTCACTAATCATTCTAAGGATTTAATTTGTATTTATCAGATATGTCTAAATCGGATGATTTAATCTCTACTAGACCTCCCAATCTTAGACAAATGAAATGTTTTGATTTATTGAGCTAAACTCTTTGTAGTTGGCCATTTTCATAATCAAGTCAATTGCCTAGGGGAAACTAACAATGAGTTCTCAAATGCCTAGTTTAAATTTATGCATTTTCTTTTGGTGTATCTCAAGTTTGTATCTTGGTTGAACATTCTATGGGAATGGGTTGCAGTTATTTCACACCCTTTGTTAGAAGATAAAAAGGAGAGATACACTAGTGTTGAGTTTTTCTTACATATTTTCTTTATATGGCATTTAAATGGGAATGGGCTGCTTTTTCTCCACACCCTTTTGCTTAGGAAAATGTAAGATACTCAACACTTAGGAATTGCATTGAGAACTTTGAATGAGATTGATTCTACATTACTTTGCAAAGCAAATGAATTCTATAATGCCTTAGCATTTTCTCATAAATTAATACATCACTTTAATTGTTTATTGTAAGACTTTAAAATAAACAATTAAAATCAACCAATTGAATTCTCTTAACAAAGCCTTAGACTTATAATCACCACATCATTTTTTCCACTATCCTTGTGGTTCAACACTCAGACTTACCAAGTATTATAACTTGACAACCTACACTTGGGTACCTAAGCATGAATGTTTTTTCACCGTGTCAAGTTTTTGGCGCCGTTGCCGAGGATACGGCGAAAGAAGGATTACAGGTTTTGTAGAAAAATCCGCTTTGTAAGTATTATTGGTCGGATTTCAACCCTAGAGGGGGGGGGGGGTGAATAGGGTTTAAAAAGTTTAATGCGGAATTAACAACTTTTCTAACAATTTTTAAGTAAAACAAATTTACTAAACCAATTTATAAAGGAATGCAATCAAATAAACAATCAAGTAAATAAACAATCTCAAGCAAACAATAATCTAGCAAGTAAATAAAGAGATTGAGTAAGAAAGATTGAACCGATTTGAAGTCCAAGGCTTTTTGTCCACACGGTTTTGGTTTACCAAACCATAATCCGCGCTCGGTTAGTTCCCCGAGAATTTTCACTAAAATCAATCTCCTTCCGGGTGAAGATCAAACCACTACAAGTGTTGTCTCACACACTCTACAAGTATTGCTATACCACAATACTCACACGAGAATCTCTCTCTTGTTAACCTTGTGAAATTTACCTTTCACAATTTCTAAACAAGAATTTACCTTCTTGTTTTTCCTATGAGATTTACCTCTCATAATTGAATACTAAATTGTGTGGTGATTCACACCATTTAACAATAACTCTCAAGTGTTTAAAGAATACAATTGAAGCTCACACTAGAGTTACTTGTTTGATCAAGTTTATAGCTCAATAAGAATGATTGATCAAAAACAATTTCTTGAATCTTTGAATAATGAAGATAGATGAAGAATAGAGTATAAGAATGATGCAAGGTATCCAAAATGTGTCTTAGATAGTGTATATATAGTCCCAAAAGTGATATAGCCGTTCCAGAGGTTTGGTACCAAAAATAGTAAAAAATCAGAAACCCAACGGCTATATTCTGGGCCATCAGTCGACTGAGCAAAGCTCATCAGTCGACTGACTGAGCCTTAGTCGACTGATGGACTCTGCTGTCCATTAGGCCAAAAGGCCAAAAATCCCAATTTTTGCACTTTTGCATTTAATCTCCGAAGTCAATTCTAATGCTTTGGGGACTTCAAAAATAAGTTCCTAAGACACCTATTTTTGGGAAAACTCAAAATATGATCATTTGAATTTAATATGAATTTATTTGAAAACCGGTTTTTGCAAGAATGATGTTTTCAAAGAAATTTTGATTCAAACTGATTTTGATCAATCTAAGAATGATATATCAATATATATGAGTTGTATAATCAATCAATTACGAAACTTTACATCAATCCTAAGCATACACTCAATTACCGAATATGTGAGTCTTTGAATGCTTTGAATAGTTTCTTCAACTTGATTATTCTCTTGAAGCTTTTTCATATGATCCTTGATCTTGATCTTCATGGATTTGTATAGCTAGCATGTGTGTGATAAGGTTGATCTCTTGCTAGTCCAATGCTTTGTTGACTTGATCGAATATTGATTCCATTGATCCTTGTCATGCTTCCTTTTAGCAATCATGCTATTCTTGATTTTCCAAATAAGAAATTTATAATCTTAAATCAAGAACATGTTAAATTACACATGATTGATTTATTGTTATTATCAAAATAAGATTAAGACCTTCAAGGTCAACAATCTCCCCCTTTTTGATGATGACAATAAATTAATGTGTGTTTTCAATAACAAGCATAAATAGCATATGAATAAATGATATATGCTCCCCCTCAATTTATGCACAGATAAAGTAAATGATTATTAAAAACATTGCAAACATTTGAGATAGTTTTAAAACCAATAAAATATTTTTGATCTCAAATAAAGTTTTCAAAAGAAAACAAGTATTAATGTTGAAGACATAAAGCATTTAAAGTCTTACCAACATTGATCACACCAACACACATTTTCTCCCCCTATGGCAACATCAAAAAGGGCCAAGGCCACGGAGGGAAAATGGTAGCCTCCACGAGTGCTTCATCGATGAGGGAATGATTTGTATGCCTCATCATCTTTTGCCATAAGGCAAAGGTGTGCCATCTCTTCATCACTCGACTCGATATCGGATTCTTCTTCATCCGATTCGCTTGAATGCCCTTTGAGAGCATCTTTCAACCTCTTGTACAATTCTTCCTTGTTTGCTCTCTTCTCCTTTCTTCTAACCGGACAATTCGTCTTGTAGTGTCCCGATTCATGACAATGGAAGCATTTCCTTTCCTCATTATCAACTTTCGGATGAGTTGATCTATCATTGTGGTTCTTTGAGGATGAGGGGTTGTTGTCAAGCTTCCCTTGAGAGTACTTCTTCTTTGCTAGGAATTTCTCAAATTTCCTAGAGAGAAGTGCCATGTCTCCATCTCCTTTAGTTGAGCCTTTTCCATCTTTTCCTTCGTTTTGCTTTCAGGCAAAAATTGTCATAGGATTTGCTCTCTCTTCTCCTTCTTCTCTTTGCAATTCCTTCTCATAGGTTTTGAGAGAACCCAATAGCTCATCCATGCTAAGAGTTTTGAGATTCTTAGCTTCTTGAATTGCCGTCACCTTAGGCCTCCACATCTTAGGAAGAATCCTAAGCACTTTTCTAATCTTCTCTTCATTGGAATAAACCTTGCCAAGAAGGTCCAAAGCGTTAGTGAGAATATAAAATCGACTATACATTGAAGCAAGTGATTCGTTAGGCTCCATACTAAACAATTCATAATCATGGACAAGAATATTAATGTTGTCTTCCTTGACTTGGGAAGTTCCCTCACGGGCAACCTCAAGCTTATCCCAAATCTCTTTTGCGGTTTTGCAACTTGAGATTTTGTTGTATTCATCCATAGACAAAGCACAATGTCAAGAATTTAAAGCTTTGGCATTGTATTGGATTTTTCTAATATCATGCTCATTGTATTCGGATATCGACTTGGGAATAACATTTCCCTTCTCGTCGGTTTTTGTGATCTCATAAGGTCCAACAAGTGTGACCTTCCATTGCTCAAAATCATTTGCTTGTAAAAATGTACACATGCGATTTTTCCAATAGCTATAGTTTTTGCCATCAAACAATGGCGGTCTATAAATAGTGGCACCTTCAGAAAGGTCGGTTCCTTGATAATAAGACATGATCGAGGACTCTTAGATTGTGAAATCGAAAACAAGAGTACAACCTCTAATACCAATTATTGGTCGGATTTCAACCCTAGAGGGGGGGGGGGAATAGGGTTTAAAAGGTTTATTGCGGAATTAAAAACTTTTCTAACAATGTTTAAGTAAAACAAATTTACTAAACCAATTTATAAAACAAATTTACTCAAGCAAACAAAACCAAGTAAATAAAGAGATTGAGTAAGAAAGATTGAAATTTATCAAGGAATGTTTACCAAACCACATCCGCGCTCGGTTATCAAATAAACAATCTCCTTCAAGTAAATAAAGTGTTGTCTCACAATCTCAAGCAAACAATCACACGAGAATCTAACGACCCGGTCGCACCTCAGTAATTGTCCGCTCTGGGTAGCGTCCTAAGGCCTCAGAGACATCTACCCTCACGGCTTTGTTTTTGAGTCACGACCAGCTTCCCAGAATCCTGGGATTGCTCTGGATTGACTTCGGAGTTCCATGGGATTTGCTACCCAAAAGTCCTTAAAGGACCATATCTTCTTATATGGGTTGTCCACGGTGTGGGATGCCCCCGGTTTTGGTTTACAGGGCAAACCATAAATTGATCATACATGCTTGAAATATAGTAAAATCAAGTGATATCAAGCATTAATAGCAAAGTAATCAAAGTTTTGTTCCCAAGATGGAGATGAGCTTATAAATTCCACAAGACCTTCTTGTAGTTACTTGGTGGAATGATTGGTAAAATTGCTTTGCACTAGTTGAATCATTTGTTTTCGAGTATTATTATATGTGGATTCATAGGAAATTGGGTTCCGGGTGAAGATCTAAAATGTGTATGGTTGTGGACAACTTGGTGTTACAATTTTTGTGTTGTCTCACACACGTGAATTGGTATGTGATTGGTTCTGATTTTTACGGTTTATTAAGTATCCACATGCAAAATTTTATATAAAGAATAGTTTTTAAAAGTTGTGATTTTATATACCCGCCGTCGCCACATCCGTGATACTCGGAGGTGAAAACACGATTCCGGGCGTCACAATCTCTCTCTTGTTAACCTTGTGAAATTTACCTTTCAGAATTTCTAAACAAGAATTTACCTTCTTGTTTTTCCTATGAGATTTACCTCTCATAATTGAATACTAAATTGTTTGGTGATTCACGCCATTTAACAATAACTCTCAAGTGTTTAAAGAATACAATTGAAGCTCACACTAGAGTTACTTGTTTGATCAAGTTTATAGCTCAATAAGAATGATTGATCGAAAATAATTTCTTGAATCTTTGAATAATGAAGATAGATGAAGAATAGAGTATAAGAATGATGCAAGGTATTCAAAATGTGTCGTAGATAGTGTATATATAGTCCCAAAAGTGATATAGCCGTTCCAGAGGTTTGGTACCAAAAATAGTAAAAAATCAGAAACCCAACGGCTATATTCTGGGCCATCAGTCGACTGTGCAAAGCTCATCAGTCGACTGACTGAGCCTTAGTCGACTGATGGACTCTGCTGTCCATTAGGCCAAAAGGCCAAAATTCCCAATTTTTGCACTTTTGCATTTAACCTCCGAAATCAATTCTAATGCTTTGGGGACTTCAAAAATAAGTTCCTAAGACACCTATTTTTGGGAAAACTCAAAATATGATCATTTGAATTTAATATGAATTTATTTGAAAACCGGTTTTTGCAAGAATGATGTTTTCAAAGAAATTTTGATTCAAACTGATTTTGATCAATCTAAGAATGATATATCAATATATATGAGCTGTATAATCAATCAATTAAGAAACTTTACATCAATCCTAAGCATACACTCAATTACCGAATATGTGAGTCTTTGAATGCTTTGAACAGTTTCTTCAACTTGATTATTCTCTTGAAGCTTTTTCATATGATCCTTGATCTTGATCTTCATGGATTTGTATAGCTAGCATGTGTGTGATAAGGTTGATCTCTTGCTAGTCCAATGCTTTGTTGACTTGATCGAATATTGATTCCATTGATCCTTGTCATGCTTCTTTTTAGCAATCATGCTATTCTTGATTTTCCAAATAAGAAATCTATAATCTTAAATCAAGAACATGTTAAATTACACATGATTGATTTATTGTTATTATCAAAATAAGATTAAGACCTTCAAGGTCAACAATCTCCCCTTTTTGATGATGACAATAAATTAATGTGTGTTTTCAATAACAAGCATAAATAGCATATGAATAAATGATATATGCTCCCCCTCAATTTATGCACAGATAAAGTAAATGATTATTAAAAACATTGCAAACATTTGAGATAGTTTTAAAACCAATAAAATATTTTTGATCTCAAATAAAGTTTTCAAAAGAAAACAAGTATTAATGTTGAAGACATAAAGCATTTAAAGTCTTACCAACATTGATCACACCAACACACATTTTCTCCCCCTATGGCAACATTAAAAAGGGCCAAGGCCACGGAGGGAAAATGGTAGCCTCCACGTGTGCTTCATCGATGAGGGAATGATTTGTATGCCTCATCATCTTTTGCCATAAGGCAAAGGTGTGCCATCTCTTCATAACTCGACTCGATATCGGATTCGTCTTGATCCGATTCGCTTGAATGCCCTTTGAGAGCATCTTTCAACCTCTTGTACAATTCTTCCTTGTTTGCTCTCTTCTCCTTTCTTCTAACCGGACAATTCGTCTTGTAGTGTCCCGATTCATGACAATGGAAGCATTTCCTTTCCTCATTATCAACTTTCGGATGAGTTGATCTATCATTGTGGTTCTTTGAGGATGAGGGGTTGTTGTCAAGCTTCCCTTGAGAGTACTTCTTCTTTGCTAGGAATTTCTCAAATTTCCTAGAGAGAAGTGCCATGTCTCCATCTCCTTTAGTTGAGCCTTTTCCATCTTTTCCTTCGTTTTGCTTTCAGGCAAAAATTGTCATAGGATTTGCTCTCTCTTCTCCTTCTTCTCTTTGCAATTCCTTCTCATGGGTTTTGAGAGAACCCAATAGCTCATCCATGCTAAGAGTTTTGAGATTCTTAGCTTCTTGAATTGCCGTCACCTTAGGCCTCCACATCTTAGGAAGAATCCTAAGCACTTTTCTAATCTTCTCTTCATTGGAATAAACCTTGCCAAGAAGGTCCAAAGCGTTAGTGAGAATATAAAATCGACTATACATTGAAGCAAGTGATTCGTTAGGCTCCATACTAAACAATTCATAATCATGGACAAGAATATTAATGTTGTCCTCCTTGACTTGGGAAGTTCCCAAGCTTATCCCACGGGCTTGAGATTTTGTTGTAACCTCAAGCTTATCCATTGTATTGGATTTTTCAAATCTCTTTTGCATTTCCCTTCTCGTCGGTTTTTGTTTTGCAACTTGACCTTCCAGCTCAAAATCATTTGCTTGTTTTGTTGTATTCATCCGGTTTATAAATAGAGGCACCTTCGGAGGCCGGTTCCTTGATAATAAAAGCACAATGTCGAAAACAAGAATTTAAATTGTTGGTCGGATTTCAACCCTAGAGGGGGGTGAATAGGGTTTAAAAGGTTTTGGAATTAAAAACTTTTCTAACATTGTAAAACAAATTTACTAAACCAATTTATCAAGGAATGCAATCAAATAAACAATCAAGTAAATAAACAATTCAAGCAAACAATTTCAAGTAAATAAAGAGATTGAGTAAGAAAGATTAATATCAGGCTTTTTGTCCACACGGTTTTGGTTTACCAAACCATCCGCGCTGTATTCGAGAATTTTCACTAAAATATCGGGTGAAGATCAAACCACTTGGTCTCACACACTCTACAAGAATAACATTTCCCTTCTCGTCGGTTTTTGTAAACAAGACCTTCTTGTTTTTCTATGAGATTTCTGATAATTGAATATAATTGTTTGGGTCATTTAACAACAAGTGAATACAATTGACCTTCTTGTTTGATCATTGCTCAAAATCATTTGCTATGAATAATGAAGATAGATGAAGAATGTAAAAATGTACTTAGATAGTGTATATATACAAAAGTGATATGTTCGATTACCAAAAATTTCCACGGCTATATTCTGGGCTATGAGCAAAGTTTTTGCCATCAGCCTCTTGCTTAACTGATGGATTCTGCTGTCCATGGCGACAAAAATCCCAATTTTTGCACTTTTTCATTCTATAAATATGCTTTGGGGACTTCAAAAATAAGTTCCTAAGCTATTTTTGGGAAAACCAAAATATTCATTTGAATTTAATATGATTTTATTTGAAAGGCAAGAATGATGTTTTCGAAATTTTGTTCCTTGATAATAAGACAATATATATGATGTATAATCAATCGAAACTTTACAGAATCCTAAGACTCTTAGTCTTTGATTGTGTTTCTTCAAATTCTTCTCGAATCTTTTTCATAATCCTTGAACAAGAGTACATGTGTGTGATAAGGTTGATCTCTTGCTACCTCTGATACCAATCCTTGTTGCTTCTTTTTGCAATCATGTCGATTTTCCAAATAAGAAATCTATAATTTCAAGAACATGTTAAAACCATGATTGATTTATTGTAATTATCAAAATAAGATTAGACCTTCAAGTCAACAATCTCCCCCTTTTTGGGACAATAAATTAATGGGTTTTCAATGCATAAATAATAGAATAAATGATATATGCTCCCCCTCAATTTTAAAAGGTTTAATGCGGAATAAAACCAATAAAATTTTTGACAAATAAAGTTTCAAAAGAAAACAAGTTCTAACAATGTCTTAACAACATTTCACACCAACACACATTTTCTCCCCTAGCAACATCAAAAATAAAACAAAATGGTAGCCTCCAATTTACTAAACCAATTTATCAAGGCCATCTCTTCAATGCAATCATTCGTCTTGAATTCGCTTAAACTTTGAGAATCAACCTCTTGTAAATTCTTCCTTCTTTGCTCTCTTCTCCTTTCTTCTAAACATTCGTCTTGTAGTGTCCCGGTTCTCAAGCATTTCCTTTCCTCAAACTTTTGGATGAATAATTGTGGTTCTTTGAGGATGAGGGGTTGTTGTAGCATGAGAGTACTTCTTCTTTGCTAGAATTTCTAAATAAAGAGTCTCCATCTCCTTTATTGAGTATCTTTTCCTTCGTTTTGCTTTCAGAAAGATTTGCTCTCTCTTCTCCTTCTTCTCTTTGAACCATGGGTTTTGAGAGAACCCAATATTCCAGGCTGAGTTTTGAGTCCAAGGCTTTTTGTCCATCTTCTCTTCATTGGAATAAACCTTGCCGGTCCAAAGCGTTTGGAATATAAAATTTACATTGAAGCAATTCGTTACCATAATCCGCAAGAATATTAATGTTGCTCGGTCACGGGCAACCTAGCTTATCCCAAATTCTTTTGCGGTTTTGCCGAGATTTTGTTGTATTTTAGACAAAGCACTAAAATCAATTTCTAATATCTTCATTGTATTCGGGTGAATTTCCCTTCTCGTCGGTTTTTGTGATCTCATAATCAACCTTCCACCACTTGTAAAAATGTACAAGATTTTTCCATTGTTGTCTCACACACTCTAGAGGCACGGAAAGGCCGGTTCCTTGTAATAAGACATTGACTCTTAGATTGTGAAATCGAAAACAAGATACCACATTGGTCGGATACTAGAGGGGGGGTGAATAGGGTTTAAAAGGTTTAATGCGGAATTAAAAACACGAGTAAAACAAAATCAATTTATCAAGGAATCTCTAAACAATGTAAATAAACAATCTCAAGCAAACAATAACCAAGTAAATAAAGAGATTGAGTAAGAAAGATTGTGTCCAAGGCTTTTTGTCCAACGGTTTTGGTTTACCTTCCGCGCTCAGTTCCCCGAGAATTTCTAAATTTCCTTCCAAGATCAAACCACTACAAGTGTTTTACCTTCTTACGCACACGAGAATCTCTCTTTTTCCTTGTGAAAATTATGAATTTCTAAACAAGAATTTACCTTCTTGTTTTTCCTATGAGATTTACCACTGATAATTGAATACTAAATTGTTTGGTGATTCACACCATTTAACAATAACTCTCAAGTGTTTAAAGAATACAATTGAAATCACACTAGAGTTACTTGTTTGATCAAGTTTATAGCTCAATAAGAATGATTGATCAAAAATAATTTCTTGAATCTATGAATAATGAAGATAGATGAAGAATAGAGTATAATAATGATTCGAGGTATTCAAAATGTGTCTTAGATAGTGTATATATAGTCCCAAAAGTGATATAGCCGTTCTAGAGGCTTGGTACCAAAAATAGTAAAAAATCAGAAACCCAACGGCTATATTCTGGGCCATCAGTCGACTGAGCAAAGCTCATCAGTCGACTGACTGAGCCTTATTCGATTGAGCCTCTTGCTTAGTCGACTGAGGGACTCTGCTGTCCATTAGGCCAAAAGGACAAAAATCCCAATTTTTGCACTTTTGCATTTAAGCTCCGAAATCAATTCTAATGCTTTGGGGACTTCAAAAATAAGTTCCTAAGACACCTATTTCTGGGAAAACTCAAAATATGATCATTTGAATTTAATATGATTTTATTTTAAAATCGGTTTTTGCAAGAATGATGTTTTCAAAGAAATTTTGATTCAAACTGATTTTGATCAATCTAAGAATGATATATCAATATATATGAGCTGTATAATCAATCAATTAAGAAACTTTACATCAATCCTAAGCATACACTCAATTACCGAATATGTGAGTCTTTGAATGCTTTGAACAGTTTCTTCAACTTGATTATTCTCTTGAAGCTTTTTCATATGATCCTTGATCTTGATCTTCATGGATTTGTATAGCTAGCATGTGTGTGATAAGGTTGATCTCTTGCTAGTCCAATGCTTTGTTGACTTGATCGAATATTGATTCCATTGATCCTTGTCATGCTTCTTTTTAGCAATCATGCTATTCTTGATTTTCCAAATAAGAAATCTATAATCTTAAATCAAGAACATGTTAAATTACACATGATTGATTTATTGTTATTATCAAAATAAGATTAAGACCTTCAAGGTCAACAAGTATTCTCTCCTTTTGTAAATTAATTTTTTAACTTATTATTTTCTTCTTTTATAGGTGGCAATTTTATTAAAGATCACCCTTCCGAGCTTATGCTCGGATGTTTGTACATTGATCTTTGCATAAGTCCGCCAAGAGGCCAACCACCACCAAGGCATCCTACTGCTTCACTTACTCCATTCGAAATGGATAAAGATGACATCAAGTCAAATGTCGGAGAGAATAATGATCACCATCATCCGGTCCACATAATGCGAGATTGTCTTCAACCTCCTCGAGGCACTGCAAACTATTGCATTGTCAATCCCGCAGGTCAAGCCGGAACATTCACTCTCAAATCGGGTATGTTGCAACACATACCATCATTTCATGGTATGGATTATAAAATCCCTTGCTTGCATTTAAAATATTTTGAGGAAGTTTGCTATACTTCTAGAGAAGCTAACACAAATGAAGAAGTAATGAGGTTAAAACTTTTTCCATTATCTTTAAAAGATAAAGGTAAAATACAGCTAAATTCTTTACGTCCCAATTCCATTCGAACTTGGCAAGAACTATAAACCGAATTTTTAAAGAAATTATTTCCCGTTCATCGAACCAATGCTTTGAGAAGGAAAATTTCAAAATTTTCTCCTAAAGTAAATGTAAGCTTTTACAAATGTTGGGAAAGATACAAAGAACTTTTAAATTCTTTCCCCCATCATGGACATGAGACATGGAGTATTGTTAGCAATTTTTACGAACCACTCACTCCTGCCATGTGCACGTTTGTGGAAACAATGTGTAATGGAAATTGTTTGAGCAAAAGTCCAGAAGAGGCTTTATTATACTTTGACGAAATAGCCGAGAGTGCCCAAAATTGGAACACCTACTGTGACGCCCCCAATCCCGTTCTGAGATTTTCACCTCCGGGACCCGGTTAATCACGGATGACGTACGCGACGGCGGGTTTAAAATATAAAATTCATGACTTTCGAAAACTTTTCCTCAATAAAATGTCCAGTTTTACAAATACTCGGTATGTGGAGTTTACTTAAATAAAAACCAAACCTGTAAGATTTACAAAGCGCATTCACACAAACACAATCATATCCAACTCCACATCTATATATAAAAACCGTTTGTACAAATCCATAGCCCGTTACATAAATAGAAAGAGTTTAATACAACCAACGATTATATACAACTGAGTCCTTAGTTCAAGGACTACAAAAGATATAGGACATCAGAGGCTACTAGACTCGTAAACCACGCGCCAATCCCCGATGCTTGACCTGCAAAACTGTTTAGAAAATGGGGTGAGCCAAATCCGGGCTCAGTGGGAACTATATAGGTTTTATATAGAAAATAATTGTTTTACGTCAACGCCGTAGTTTGAAAACCATGCAATGCAATGCAACTCACACACCCGTGTGTGCAAAACCCGCTAGGAATCCCATCCTAGTAACCAGGAAGCTGACTATTCAATCAACCTATCCCATCCGTAGACCTCCCATGGAATACCTTAAGTCGATCTCACATTACTAGTGAATCGTAGATATAAACCTACTTGAGTCCCTTCTCAAGTGTAACCCAAGGATATACTATGCTATCCGGTGCCTATACTGTATGTCATGACAGTTGGCCAAGTATTTATCATTTTCTCTTTAGTCATAGTACGTTATGAATTCCATACTTGGCCACCTACAAGGCCTTATCCCTACTTCGTTCTCATAACCAAGCCACGTACTCACACTTGTATACCAGGTTTCTATGGCCAATAGCTAATAATGCTTTCCACTTTATCTGTTAGTACGTTATGAGTGGCCAACGGTTTCCTATGTATATTATGTCATTTACGATAGTGTCTACATCATTGTTCTTACTAAAGGCACACTCGCTCGAGGCAACATATCACCAACCATGCCATACACGATATGATACAATACAATAATAATGATAATATAAGCAATTCACATCCACAACACAACAATCCGTATCATATCTCCAGTATAGTGCCTCAGTTTCACCCCGCGGTCTGACCAGGCCCAGAACAGAGAATCCAGCGAGTCCCGAAGGATCCAAAGCTCTTGTCCATGTCTCCTCTAGGTGGGGTGTGGTTCAGGGACTTAGTTCTCCAAGTAGGTCATTCGAAGATAACCCACGCGACGGTCACTTTCCCGGGGACAACACCCCGAATAGTTAACAAGGAGAACACCTCATACAAACCACATCGACACTCTAGAGAAACTACACCAGGCGATACCCTAGTGGGTGATGACCATTAGTAGCCCAACTACTTCCCGGGGACTCACCATTTGGGAAGTAGTGGCACACGGGACCTGCTCCGCTTGCCGGGGAAACTCATCTAACCAAGGACACATAGTCCAGTTGGAAGGCAAGATACCTAGAGTGGGCTCTCCTTTGTGGACACACACAATCATCGGCGGAGTCACCGACTTCATTTTACCCGTGCACGGTTTAGGGCCTTTCACCCATGGGCGGCAATAGGCGGCCCTCCTTCGAATCACGGGGAGCTACCCGGTGCTTGGCATATCATCATATCCAGCCCATATATGTGATCACAGTAACATACATCACATTCATTCATTTCCCACAATGAATATCATCATCATCATCAATCATACATCACACATATGGCTAAGCATCACATATATAATCATACAAGCGCCCACTCATCCATTTATCATCATTGACATCATCATCAATCATTTCTACAAGAGTATTCATTACTCGTATACTTCATACGTTTATCATCACATGATCATTCTCATAATAAGGCCAATTGGTTTGGTAATCGCGTCACACACCTCATCATATGGTACGTGTATTCAACTAAGGCCGTATGTGTTCCATAATGATTCACTAGCTATATCATTAAGCTAAGTATTCATTATTAACATCATATGTCTCATTACGTGTTTTATGATGATACTCACGTCATCATATCAAGCCATGTATTGGTTGTTATGAATCTAGCTCACCCGGCATACCAATACAACTCGCCTAGGTGTTCGTGTCCATGACCAGGGGCAATCCATGCCCTAACAACCGTGTTTCATGTGTTCTCAAAGAGTCTCAAGACTAAACTCTCATTACTAGTGCCTAGCTCGCTCCACGCAAGCCAATAGACTCGTACGTTAAGGCATATCGCTCCACCGTAGTGGATTCTCACCACATATACCATAAATAATACCCTTCGATCGTATCTAGTGGTATAGATGTGTATCTCTATCATTAATAACCCAGAATCATCCATCAATACGCACAAGACCTAAAAACCACAATTTATAAGTCTTACGGATAGCTACGGAATTGGTTTCACATGAACCTCTAGCTACGCATGCTAAATCGTGGAACTAGATAATCAATCACGCTGTAGGAGTGATAATCTATCAATATCTATCATTAATCTAAGAATTATCTAGCCCAAACCCCAAGAGATGCAAACAACACATGCTTTCGATCAAAATCCCCAATTTGTAGTTTAAATCGCTAATCATCAATCAAACGTTGGAAAACAAGTTTTTGTATTAGTGTCCCCACCTTAGACAAGCCGAACCCGTAAGTTGATGAAGCATAGAAGCCGTATTGCCCAAGCCCTAGCTCTAACATAAGCTCCAACGGAAGAAGAAAGCGGGAAGGATGATGAATAGTGAAGGAGAAAGCAATTCGGGACACAAATCTTGGATGAGAGATGAGAGATGTGCATGTGTGAGAATCCGGACCCCCGCGACCCGAGAGGCATCCTTGTTCTCTGTTTGATTTGAAAACGTGTTTTGTAGAGTCGCCAGTTTGTTTTACGAGAAAACAAACAAAAGATCGTACGAAGGATAATTCGAAAACGAACTATCTTTCATACGTTTGAAACCAGAGATTTACTTTGAAAAATTTACTTTGCTAGGGTTCGGGAACTACGTTACGAATTGGGAAGGTGTTAGGCACCCAATTCGCCCTTTCGGTCTCTTAATGGATCATGTATCTAATTCCTATTTTAGGTATCTTGCAAGTAGTTCAAATGGTTTTCAAAATAGTTCTTTCCGGATAAATTTAGTTTTAAAATAGTATTTTGAAATCAGACTCGAGCTTTGCGAGCGCCTACGTATTCATTCGTAGAATGAAATCAGAGTCTCGTAGTTCCTTTCTTTTGGAAACTGTTTTTGTATTTTTGTTTGTTTTGAAAACGTGTCAAAAAGGATTTTAGATTTCTTGTAAAAATTATAAGGGACTAGTTTAGAAAACAATGAACTTCTTTGTAAGTTATCTAATTTTATATATTAAAACTGATATAGAAATGCAAAACCGAAAATTAGAGGAGTGGTAGAAAGTTATACCTGCTGCGCTTGAAGAAGATAGAAGGACTTTGCCTTGACTTCCTTCTCTTTCTAGAGCTTTCTCTCTCTAGAACTTTCTCTCACTAGTCTTCTCTCACACTAGCCCTCTCTCTCAGAATTTCTCTAAAAATGACTTTCTAGAGACTTTGACAAAGCTCCTACTTACCAAAAATACTATTGAATGTTGATCCCCCCAAAATGGGATCCCAAGGGTCCTATTTATAGCTAAAATCCCGCCAAAAATGTTCCAAAGGAGGCCAACCGCAGGGGGTAGCCGCATGGGGTGCGGCTGGGGCGTGCGGCTAGGTGACAACCGTACGGTTGGGAGCCAACCATGCGGCGAGGGTAAGTACCAACCGTACGGTTGGGAGCCAACCGTGCGGTTGGGGGGCGTGCGGCTAGGAGGCGACTGTGCGGCTAGGGCATGGCCAACCGTACGGTTGGGAGCCAACCGTGCAGTTGGAGGGCGTGCGGCTGGCTATAAAAAAACTCAAGGGTTATTGTCCCGTCCTAGTAAGCGAAGTGGCAACAAGGGTTATGGTAGATTCCTAACGCGCCGAAAATCAGGGTTTTTCCTAATGGTCTCTTGTATGCATGATGACTTAAGACTTGATGCAAAATGCTTGTTAGGTTCATACGAGGGTCGTGGATTGGGGTGTTCACAGCATGATCTCTTTTCTCTCTCTCTAGAGCTCTCTAGAATCTCCCTCTCTCCCTCTCTATGTTGGATGCTCGAAAATGGAGAGCTTGGGGTGTTAAATGATGTGAAAACGGGTTAAAAACGCTCAAAACCGACTTACAGGTGAACCATGATCGATCATGGGTCCCCCATGATCGATCATGAAGCATTCTGGAATTCTCTGGAGGACCATGATCGATCATGGCCTTCCATGATCGATCATGGAAGTCACTGCAACGGCAAATGACTTTCTGAGGCCAAAACGGACCTCGAAACGGCTGAATCTCAACTCGGCCCAAACACAAAAGTTGTAGAGGGAAAAGAAATGAAGACGTGGCCGAAAACGGAGAGTCATTTAGACATCGGATGAAGAAGTTATGACCTCTCAAAGTTGGCCAGAAATCTACGAATCGCGAAAAGTCGAAACACGCGATTTACGCTTCGGTTTCAACCCGAACCACCCGAATAATGTAACGATCACTCCCTCAAACTAAATATAGCTAACATGACATACTAGAACTATTGGGTTGAGTGCAAAGGGCTCGGGTTCCAATGCTCGCTCTCTGACGGAGATTAAGCCATACCGGGCTTAAGAGAAGGTCAACGCGGAAAAAGGAACACGGGGCATTACACCTACACATATGAGGTTAGGGTAAGGTATCCGAGAGAGGGAGGTTGTACCAAGTGTCCAAAGAATATGACATTGAGTTGAAATTCATTCATTTGTCAAATAAAATCGAAGCCATGGAGTCTAGTAAAATGAGGGAAGGTTGTATAGGTACTAGCACTGTTTGTATCATTTGTAAGAAGGTGGGACATTCCACGGAGGAATGTCACACAATCCCGGCCTTTAAAGAGGTCCTTCAAAGTCCCTCACAAGTGAATGTTATGAACTTGTACTCTAGATCACACAATGATCCATTTTCTCAAAGGTACAATGAAGGGTGGAGGAATCATCCTAACTTTATTTAGGGAGGAAAAAAAATGCTCCTCAAAATTTAAATACAAATTCAAACTCTTGAGCTATCATCAATTGTAAGAATGAGATTGTAAAATTGGCCTTTGAAAATATGACTCTTGAGCTCAACGTGTTTTCAATAGGTAACAAACAAGATGATTTTAATGATGAAATTGAACATTTAAACATGATAGAGTCACTAGTACAAGACCATTTTTCTTCCATTTATGAATCGGAATCATTGGAAGATTTGCTAACCACTCCTAATGATCCTAAGGAATGTGTGCATGTGTGTTTCTTTGGATGATAGGAACAAAGAAGAACTCTTAAAGACGGAAGAAAGTGCACAAGTGGAACCACCAAAGCTTGAAGGAAGGACGGAGCTCAAGCCTCTCCCTAGCAATTTGAAGTATGCTTTCCTAGGTGCATTCGACACTTACCCTATGGTAATCTCTTCCGAACTCTCAAAGGATCAAGAAGAACCGTTGGTAAGTATGCTAAGTAAATCGAAAAGCTTTTGGGTGGAAGTTAGCCAACCTCCAAGGGATTAGTCCATTAATTTGCACACACAAAATCCACTTAGAGGAAGGTGAAAAGCCTTCAAGGCAATTTTAATCGAGTTAAATCCTCACATGCAAGAAGTAGTAAGAACTGAGGTGTTGAAATTGCTTGATGCCAAGATCATCTATCCGATTTTGGATAGTAAATGGGTGAGTCCGACTCAAGTTGTACCCAAAAAATTCGAGCTTATCGTAGTTAAGAATGAAAACGATGAGTTGATACCTCAATGACTCACCACCAGGTGGCGAATGTGTATAGATTACTATAAGTTAAATGAAGCCACTAGAAATGACCATTTCCTTCTCCCATTTTTAGATCAAACACTTGAAAGAATGGCGAGTCATGAATTCTATTCTTTCTTAGACGGATTTTTTGGTTACAACCAAATCGAAATTGATCTTGAGGACTAAGAGAAAACAACCTTCACATGCCCGTTTGGTACTTTTGCTTATCAAAAAATGCCTTTTGATTTATGCAATGCACTGGCCAATTTTCAAAGATGTATGTTGAGCATTTTTAGCGATTTGGTGGAGAAAACCCTAGAGGTTTTCATAGACAACTTTACCATTTACGGTAAGTCGTTCGATAATTGTTTGCTCAATGTTGAACAAGTTTTAAAAAGGTTCATTAAGAAGCAACTCGTCCTCAATTGGGAGAAATGTCATTTCATGTTAACGAAGGGCATTGTGTTGGGCCATGTTATATCGGGGAAAGACATTGAAGTGGACAAGGCAAAGATCGAGCTTATATCAAAGCTCCCCACCCCCAAAGTCGATAAAGGATGTTCGCTCATTTTTGGGGCATGCCTGATTCTACTGCCGCTTCATTAAAAATTTTAGCGCTATCACTAAACCCATGTGCAATTTACTCTAGAAACACGCTCCATTTGAATGGACCAAAGCATGCGAGGAGGCCTTTGTTAAATTCAAGCATATGCTCACTACTGCACCCACACCCATCATGCAATTAAACTCCGGATTGGAGCCTTCCCTTTAAGCTTATGTGCAACACTAGTGATTACACCGTTGGGGGCCGTCCTTGGCCAACGCAAAGATAAAAAGCCAAGAGTGATTTATTATGCGAACCGAACTCTCAATGAGGCTCAAATTAATTACAACAGCACTGAGACGAAACTCTTGGCTATTGCCTTCGCCCTCAACAAAGTTTTGTCCTACCTCATTAGGACCTCCAATCGTCATCTTTACGGACCATGCGGCACCCAAATACCTTTTCACTAAGAAGGATGCAGAATCAAGTCTCCTAAGATGGATTCTTCTCTTACAAGAATTCAATCTTTTCATAAAGGACAAGAAGGGTGTCAAAAATGTGGTGGCGGATCATCTATCTCACCTTTCATTTACAGACCACATTGAAGAGAGTGCTATCAAAGACTCATTTTCGGATAAGAAACTAATCGTTATCTCCATTTTTCCATGGTACGCCGATATCATGAATTACCTCATCACCGGAAAAATGCCAAGTCCTTGGAGTGCTCAAGACCGAAGGAAATTTTTGTCCGAAGCCAACCTCTTTTATTAGAATGATCCGTATTTATTCAAGTATGGAGCGTATTAAATTATTCGATGATGCATCCCCAATGATGAATTCGAAAGGGTTTTATGCTCTTGCCACAATGAAGCTTGTGGTGGGCATTTATCGACCAAGAAAACGGCCGCCAAGATTCTGCAATGTGGCCTTTATTGGCCAACAATGTTTAAAGACGCCCACGTGTTTTGCAAAGCTTTCCCGAGATGCTAAATGCTCAGAGGAATCACAAAGAAAAGTATGATGGCTCTCAACCCGATCCTCGTGGTTAAAATTTTTGATTGTTGGTACATTGACTTCATGGGACCATTCTCACCCTCTTTTTTAATCTCTATATCTTTCTTGCGGTTGATTATGTTTCAAAATGGGAGGAAGCAATAGCTTGCAAAACAAATGATCACAAAGTTGTGATCCGATTTTTAAAAGATAACATTCTTGTAAGATTTGGCACTCCAAAGGCATTTATAAGGGATGGAGGCTAACATTTTTGCACACCTTTTGAATCATTAATGCAAAAATATGGTATGAACCGTAGGGTCTCCCTCGCTTATCACCCTCAAATAAACGGGCAAGCCGAGCTTGAAAACAGAGAGATAAAACAAATTTTAGAAAAAATGGTAATTCCAAATCGTAAAAATTTGTCAATGCGACTAAACGATGCACTTTGGGCCTGTTGAGTTGGAATATAACTCACTTTGGGCAATAAAATTGGTAAATACTGAGTTTGAGGAAGTTAGGAAAAGCTGGATGTTGCAAATTGAAGAATCAGAGGAATTGCAGAGAGACGCATTTAAAAATGCTAAGATAAACAAGGAAAGGGCAAAAATATTTCATGACAAATTAATTTTGTGAAAAGAGTTCAAACTCGACCAAAAAGTCCTTGTTTATGATACGTGTCTCCACCTTTTTTCGGAAAGTTAAAGTTGTGTTGGACCGGCCCTTATATTGTCAAGCATGTATTCCCATTTGGGGCCGTGACGGTGATGGATCCAAAAACGAGGTTTGAATTCAAAGTCAACTAATAAATATTGAAATCGTTCTTGGAAATCCTAGCGTTAGAGGTGTTCACCCCTCTAAGCAATCCGACGTACGCATCACAAGCGTAGGTCTTGTTTGTATATAATTTTTGTTTATTTTCTAGAGTTTTAGGAGAATCATCACCCTCGAGAAAGTTCAGGGGTTGCTTTGTAAAAACTGGAAACTTAAGGGTACAAGAGGGAATGGACTAAAAACCAACTAGCAGTGCACTCCTTTGCTTCTCCAAAGTTTGCTGCTTTAGAGATCGAAAAGCCAAATGGGAGACCGCCCATTTTTCGTTCAATTCACATTGAGGACAATGCGTTCTTCAAAGTTGGGGGGTAATATACTTAAATTTTAATGGTTTTTCAATTTTTGAATTTTCCATGTGTTTAGAGCTTATTTTCAAAAAAATTGAAAGTTTAAAAAATGATGAATATTTTTTTAAATGATGATGATTGACTTATTAGCTATTGGCATGAATTCCTTGATCTAGATGGAATTTTGAGTGACAATCTAGCTTGCTTTGCTTCAGTTAGATCCATGACCCTATAAACGTCCCTTAAAATGTGTAAATGCTTCAAGTAGAGAAATTCTTTCGTAACACTTAGAGTAATTTGTATTTTGTGAAGAGGGAATTCTTGTCCAAAAAATGATGGAGGTTTGTTCGAAAAGATCCTCCAAAAGAGAGGACAAATACATGGCACTTTGAAAAACTTGGATGACTTTTAATCCTAATATCGACTTAAAGCTTCACTTGACTAAATCATAAGTCTCTTTGTTTAATATTATGGATAAGTAAAGGTTATCTTATGGGAAAGGGTGAATAGCTTCCTTTAAGCTTAATAAATAAGCATAAAATGTGAAATTTAGCAAAATTTTCGAGAAAAGATAGAAAAGTGCTTAGAAATGGACAAAATTTCAAGGTTTCGTTTTTGAAGGAAATTCCTTTTCCATCTCTTGTGATCAATAATCTTTGTGTTTAAATGAGAATTTTGCTAAGACAAGATTTAGCATGTCATTAAAAGGAAGTATGGGTCATGTTTCTAAAGGAGATAAGCAATTTATATAGTCATTCAAAACACACAAGTCTGGAAATAGTGATAGTAATGGCATAAGCTTTGCAAATTGAACTTTTGACATCATTATTCCCATCATTCACCATGATCAAACATTTGATGTTTGTAGGTATTATCACTGTAAACCTTCATGAGACAAACCTCGTCTTCTAAGGGAACTTGAAAGTTTTTAACATGGCTTAAAGCATTTTATCAATGCAAATTTAGATAATATTATTTTACTTTTATTTATCTTGCTAAGGGACTAGCAAGAGATAAGTCGGGGGAGTTGAAAAACGCATAATATAGTCATTCATACGCTTCATTTTTTGAGTTGTTTGACGTGTTTATCTCTTTAAAACTACTCGGTTTGCCAACCTATTTTACGATTAGCCTCGTAGCACTTTTGTATTTAACATTGCTTGGAAAGACACATTTTGTGTTTATTTTAGTTTCTTTAGATCTCAAGAAATACTGTATTTAATATAATAGTGGATTTATCGATGGGACAAAAGGCATCTCAACAAAGTGGATTTATCCATGGAAAAAAAAGGCATTGCTTATTTTGGGTTCTTAGTGGAGAGATGGGAGGTAGACAATCCAACACTTCTATTCATAGTCTTCATTGTTGCATTGGAGGATATCTTTTATTACTTCCCTTCTCTCAATTTATTAAGAGTTTGTAATAGTTTTTTAGAGAGAGAAATGGAGTTCATTTCTATAATTCTTCTCTCTACATTTATTATGGAGTAAATTTCTTTGCTAAGGCTATAAGATGAAGTTCGCAATGCATTAATTAAGTAAGTTCAATTCTCATTCCATTGTTAGTATTGTTAAATACTTGTTGAATCCTTCATCTTCCCCATTTAATCAACCATTCATAAGATAGTAAGCTAATTTCATATGAAGATTTGACTTTGTTTGCCTTGTGTACGTAGATCTCAAGCACTAATGAGGAGATTATACACTTGTGCATTTTTTACTAGCATATGTCCATTTCGTCTATCAATGAGATACTTTTCATTGCCAAGCATCATTAGTCTTTGAATATTCATGCAAACACCATAAATTTGAGATTCCAATCCTTTAATACTTTAATGATATGTTGATTACTTTCTACACTTTATGTGATTTTGAGACTCATCATTTTTTTAGTTAAAGTGTTGCCAAATAGGATTTTTTATGTTTATGTCATAAACAACTTCACTAATCATTCTAAGGATCCAATTTGTTTTTTTATCAGATATATCTAAATCGGATGATTTAATCTCTACGAGTTCCCAATCTTAGACAAATGAAATGTTATGATTTATTGAGCTAAACTCTTTGTAGTTGGCCATTTTCATAATCAAGTCAATTGCCTAGGTGAAACTAACAATGAGTTCTAAAATGCCTAGTTTAAATTTATGCATTTTTTTTGTGTATCTCAAGTTTGTATCTTGGTTGAACATTACATGAGAACGGGTTGCACTTGTTTCAAACCCTTTGTTACAAGATACAAAGGAGAGATACACTTGTGTTGAATTTTGGTTACATCCTTTCTTTATATAGCATTTATATGGGAATGGGTTAATTTTGATCCACACCCATTTGCTTAGAAAAGTGTAAGATACTCAACACTTGGGAATTGCATTGAGAACTTTGAATGAGATTGATTATACATAACTTTACAAAGCAAATGAATTCTATAATGCCTTTGCCATTTCTCATCAATTGATACATCACTTAATTTTTTATTGCAAGATTTTAAAATTAAAATCAACAAATCAAATTCTCTTAACAAAGCCTTGGACCCGTAATCACCACATCATCTTTCTGACTATCCTTGTGGTTCGACACTTGCACTTATCAAGTATTATAACTTGACAACCTACACTTGGGTACTTAAGCACGGAAGTATTTTCGCAGCGTCATACAAATATAGGTCTTATTTATTCTTTTTAATCATCCTGCTATTATTTCTAGTTTTCAAGAAAGAATTAAATAGGAAATTCTAGAGGTCTAGAGAAGAAGTTCTAGAGAGAGAAATCTAGGGTTTGTGCTCAGCTTTTGATCCAATCATTAATAAAAGTCTATCTCCTAGTAGAGTGCGGCACTGCTGATACCATTATTATTATTTTCATTATTGTGAAACTTTCGGAGCATGGTAACTTTAATTGATTGTGGTAACTCATTGTTTCTTCCGATTCCTCCTTGTTATGTTAGTAGTTTGGTTTTGCTAGGGTTTTGCACAACAAATTAGTATTAGAGGGATAGCTTCTGGTTAGGGTTTGAGGTGTTAAAGTTAGGTTAGAGAAACTTTATGGTAATCAAAGATGTCTACTGAAGGTGATTTACATAAAACAGGTGCGCCGCAAGAAGAGATTAAAGAACCTCGGGTCAATATGACTATATCCAAGAAAGGAAAATTTTGGCATGTTGTTGTGTCACGTGCACAATATTCTTGTTCAACAAAGGTTACACAGTGCACTGGTTAGAGTGTCAGCCAAACCCACTTCATGGCTCGATAATGATTTAAAAGAGTACAATTTAAAGGCGTGTATCATTATCCGGTTAAATTGAGCTCATAACGCCATGTACTATGTCATGAAAGAGATGTCAGCGCGAAGTATATGGAATAAGCCCAAGGCCAAGCACATGATGAAGGCGATTAATAATAGTGTATATTTTAAGAAGAAGAATTTTTAGGTTGACTATACTAGGGGTACACTGATGAGTGACCATAGTAAGATTGTCTCGAGTCTTGAAAGCTTGGAAGTCAAAATGGATGATAAGCATATGGTTATTCTGCTCCTAAATTCGTTACTATAGTCTTATAAGCATCTTAGAACCACATTTCTTTATAAGAAGGAAAAAATTATTTTTGATAGAGTAACGGCGATGGTATTAGCCAACGAGAAACAGTGAAAGAGAAGGGTGATGCCTCCTTAGAAGCGGTTGTGGCTTGGGGGAGGGGATAGAAGAGGCAATAGGGAAGACGAGGAAGGTTGCATTCCAAGTATAAACCTAAGGAGGAGGCTCTAGATGAACGTTTCAAGTGTAAGCCAAAGGGACATTGGAAGAAAAATTGCCCTTTACTAAAAGGCGGTTAGAAGAAGAAATAAATAGAAATTGTTAACACAATTATTTCAATTGGAGAAGACTTTGAGAGTGTGCTGGTCGTAACTTTAAGCATTAGATTTGCAAGTGAGTGGATCTTGATTAGTGGGTGTTCATACCATATGTGTCCTGATAAAAGCTTAATTTTTACCTTAAAGGACTGTAAAAATGAAGATGTATAATGGGATTGTTCATACTCTAGGTGAAGTCTAGTATGTTCCTTATTTGAATAAGAAATTAATTTCTTTTGGTGATTTAAACTTCAAGGGTCAAAAGATCGTGATTGAAGGTGGAGTGCTAAGGCTTCTCTTATGCACGTTAGTGGTAATGAAAACTAGGGCTCTGTGAGCAATGTGTTATTTGTAAGAAGACTAAGGTAAAGTTTGGTAGCATAATTAACTGCACTAAAGGGTTGCTCGATTATGTTCACACGGACATTTGGTGTCCTTCGTAGACAAAGTCCTTGTGTGGGTAAATGATTACTCAAGGTAGACATGGGTTTATCACATGAGGTATAAAGACCATGTGTTTTAGGTATTCTTAAGGTTTAAGATGAAGGTGGAGAATCATATTAGCAGACAAATTAGGGTGATCATATTTGACAACGACGGCGAGTACACTAGCGATCCTTTTAAGGAGTATTGTCAATAAGAAGGGATTGTCCGTTGCTTCACCACAAAGGGAATGTGACAGTAAAATGTAATAGAATAAAGGTTGAATAGGACCTTGTTGAAAAAGATGTAATCTGTGCTCTCAAATGCCGTGTTGGGTACGCAATTTTGGGCTGAGGCCTTATCTTGTACTACGTTTATTATGAATCGATTGCCACGTTCAAGCCTTAAGTATATATAAGACTCTAGTGGAGGTTTTGTCGGGATCTCATGATAGTTACGACACTAACCACATATTTGGCTGTCCAGGATATTATCACGTTCATGATAAAATTGATTCAAGGACCCGAATAGCTTTGTTCAAGGGTACAATTGATAGGGTTAAGGGGTTAAAATTATAGTGTTTTCAAGATAAGAAAATAGTGATTAGCAAGGACGTTGCTTTCGATGAGGCCTCTATGCTCAAAATTTCTCCGGTGGAGAAAGTCAATTCTTTTGGGGAAAGGGAGAAGAAGGTGAGCAAAGTGGTGGTGCAAATGGAGGTGACTCTTTCTTTGGGTCCTTCGAGTATGGGTTCGAGTTCTACTTTCAAGAAGGACAATGAGACTCCCACAGAAGGATCTAGTCAACAACAAGTTCAATAAGAATAAAGGTACCATAGGTACGGTACCTCCATCTTTAGCCCGTGATAAAGAGCCTAGGCCTCGCAGAGCACTGCAACATTGTGGCTATGAAGAGCGTTAGCTTATGCATTAGTGGGTTTTGGGGATGAGTTGACTTCAAATCGGGAGGCTATGGGTGATAGAAAAGCCGAGTAGTTGAAGACCATGAGGAGATGTAGTCAGTTTATAGGAATGAATCTTGGGAACATAACACGCTACCGAAAGGGAAGAAGACGGCCGGTTGCAAGTGGGCGTTCATGAAGAAAGATGGGTCTCATTAAATTATTGGGCTCAGTGATCTTGTTGTGAATATGTGAGAATCCGGATCCATGACCCAAAATTCTCTTTCCTTTTTATTTTGAAGGAAAGCTTTTTTTGTAGAGTCGCCAATTTGTTTTACAAGAAAACAAACAAAAGATCGTGCAAAAGATAATTTGAAAACAAAATATATTTCATACGTTTGAAACCAGAGATTTATTTAATAACTTGTTTCGTTAGGGTTCGGGAACTACGTTACAAATTGGGAAGGTGTTAGGCACCCAATTCGCCTTTTCGGTCTCTTAATGGATCATGTATTTAATTTCTATTTTAGACATCTTACAAGTAGTTTGAATAGTTTTCAAAATAGTCCTTTTCGGATAAATTTAGTTTAAAATTGTATTTTGAAATCAAACTCGAGCTTTGCGAGCGCCTATGTATTCATTCGAAAAGGAACTACGAGACTCTGATTTCATTCTACGAATGAATACGTAGGCGCTCGCAAAGCTCGAGTCTGATTTCAAAATACTATTTTAAACTGAATATATCCGAAAAGGACTATCCTGAAAACAATTCGAACTACTTGCAAGATATCTAAAATAGGAATTAGACGCATGATCCATTAAGAGACCAAAAGGGCGAATTGGGTGCCTAACACCTTCCCAATTCGTAACGTAGTTCCCGAACCCTAACAAAGTAAATTTTCAAAATAAAACTCTGGTTTCAAACGTATTAAAGATAGTTCCTTTTCGAATTATCCTTCGTACGATCTTTTGTTTGTTTTCTCGTAAAACAAACTGGCGACTCTACAAAACCCGTTTTCAAATAAAACCGAGAACGAGGATGCCTCTCGGGTAGCAGGGGTCCGGATTCTCACAGAAGGGCCACACTTTTTTCACCAAGACATATTACCTACCATCACCTATTATCGTTCACGCGTGAAAGTCAAACAAACTTATATCTAAAAAAAATTGAGAGAGGTGCTCAATTTTGGCCTTGCACCTAAAGGTTAATTGTACGATACAGCAATTCATGGAAAATATCATTTCAGATGGCTTGAACTCGATTGTATAATTGGAGAAAATGATTCCATTTTGGGACGAGATCAATCTAACACAAATACGTATAACTCATACTCTAAATTTACTTCTCGTAATAAGTCAAAAAAACTATAAAATTACATACTTGCATCGTATTTATTTAGTAAAACCTAAATTGGAAAATCAAATAACATTTTCATTATTCACTTTGTAATCTTTGAAGGGTTTTTGGAGAAAATCCACTAGGCCCTTAGGTTAACAACAGTATGCATTGTTGTGTGTTGTTTTTTATGGATAGCAAAAATCATGGGGTCTATTATTTTGATAAAATATAAATTAGCTATTTTAGATTTTTCCCGAAATATATGATGCGAAAGAAAAGTAAATATCAGGTTCATTAGAAAAAAGTTATATACAAATTAAAGAATCAGGAAATAATATATTTGTAAATTAACGGCTTATGTTTGACCAAATTTCAAAAAGAGTGCAATGTTAATTTTGCATTTATTTTTTGTGTTGTAAATTTTTATGGTATCGTAAACAATTAATTTTGCACCGCATGTTTTTTAGCAGATTGCTATGTCTAAGAATTTAATTGGCAGTGCTTTAAAGTTATTTGAATAAGTTGCAAATTTAAACCCATTTATTAATGAAATACATATATATACATGATATTTTGTTTGGGTTATATAAAGATAAGTTTGTAGTCATTGTTTTTTAGTACATTATTATGTATTTGTGTTTACTTGATATCACTTTAGACTTGTAATAGTGATACATAAAAAAATAATTATTAAAAAAATAATAACACATCATGCAAAACAACATGTGCATTAAACTTTTGGGATTGGGCGAAGTTAAATTTGCGCAAATTAAACATGATTTTGTGCAAAGTTAAGTTTGTATAAAATACAATTTTAGTTGAACACATAATTTTAAGATAAAATTGATAAACAAGGAACCTACACTAACATTAAAATAATAATAATAATAATAATAATAATAATAATAATAATAATAATAATAATAATAATAATAATAATAAAAAAAAAAATTTAAAATAGCCTTATTTCACAAAAATATTATAACCTAGATTTTTCTCAAAAAAACATTTTCTGGAGGTCTTTTTCACCCATTTCCTAATCTAACGATATAGAATAACGGGGTTTTCCATTTTGTTTATTTAAATGAAATAAGAAGTTTTAACTGTTGAGGAGATTAATTTGATTATTAATTAAGAGGTATAATAGGACTTTGGATTTCTTGAATTCATTAACCTCTTAGGAAAATATTGTATTTATAACATTATGTATGTGCTTCAATATGAAGGGAAAATTTCAAGTAATTAAGGACCATATTTATAGAACGCACTATTTAGCACGCTTACCGATAGAAATTTTTGATGAAATTTGGTGGCAATGTTCATCATGTGTAGAACATCTATGCTAAATTTCATTAAAAAACTCAACCGTAAAGTGGGTTAACTACAAGATTGAAAAATATTGGTCCAGAAATAGATATATAAAATCCAATATTTTTCAATCTTGTTGTAAACCCACTTCCTGGTTGACTTTTTTTACGAAATTTGGCAGAGATGTTCTACACATGATGAAGAACTTCCTCACTAAATTTCATCAAAAAATTCCATCGGGAAGCATGCCAAATAGCCCGGTCCGTAAATATGGTCTTTAAATAGTAGTCCTTACTTAAAATGCACCCTCAATATCAATATCATCATAATCACAAAGTGTTTTACCATGTTTGTCAAAATTTTAGTTTTATTTGGAAGCTCTATGATTAGAATAAGTACCTGATATGAGAGCCGCAAGGAACCTTAGAAAACATAAGTTTCCGACTAAGAGCTTGCCCATATTTTAAGTCAAAAAATGAAAATAAATTTTGTTTAACGATTGACACGAAGTTGTTCCTTTCTCCTCGGTCATATTTATATAATTAAGGATGGTATAGAATGTTTCTTAAGAAATATTTAATGACATGAATAAATGTTATGTTATATTAATTGTTCTATTAATTATTCTATTTATTTTGTAATGTTGTAATTGTTAATTTGTTGTGTTTTGTAATTTTCTTCTTCTTTAAACAATTTTGTACATTTTCACTAATAACTAGATTAATTTGTAAAACATTTCCCAAAAAAAGAGAGTAAAAAGAATTACAAGAAAAAAATATAAGAACCTAACTTTAGGAAAATGTGTAAATTCATTTTAAGTGGGGTAAGTTCACAATAGTGGTTTAGAGTTAAATTACTACATTTAAAAATTTTAAGTGGGTGAGAAGCTAAATTGGGGAGGCGGGGGGGGGGGGGGGGGGGGGGGGGGCATTTAAAATCACCATTTTCAACTCTCGACTAGCGACAGGTCTTGAGTTCAATTCCTGCTTTGGCATGAATGTACTTAAAAAAAATTTCACTAATTGCATTTATTAGTGGGATAAACTTATAAGAGAATTTTTACCATAAATAAGTATATATTGATCAATTATCCTTTTTCAAAGGGTGGCTCAACTTAAAAATGGAGTGGATGGAGACGAAATCAATCTTCGTTTAACTATTCTTTTAGGGTATAATTATATTCTGACCCTGTAAAGTCAACAATTCTAGTTTTATGAACTTTGCTCATGAACAATTAAAGTTGAGGAATGAGTAAGTGCAAGATAATGGAGAAAAGAGCATATGTTTTTTTTTGAAAGGTGGCTCTCCCGGTCAATTGATGGTAGGTTTGCTTTACGCCTACCATCTGGTAATGGCAATGATGATTTTAATTGTTTTGACTTGTCTAAGAAATAATAAATAATAGACGACTCCACTAACGCGATATATTATTTAAAATCTTAGGCTGCTAGCGAATGTTTTTTTTTTTAAATGATAGAGGGTACCAAATTTAAAATATATGTTCAAAGTTATTATTGCCCATTACAATTTTTATTATTAATTGATTCTCAGGAACTGAGGGACTGGAGGAATTAATTCGTAGTCGAATTAAGAATATTCCAGCTTTCCATGGGAAGCGTAAACTCTTCTCCTTAGGGTCGTAGCCTTATATATGTGTTGTCTTTGGCTCTTCTCATGATTACAAGAATACTCACGAATTAGGGTTTGTGCAATGGAGAGAATAAGGGACAATCTAGGTGAAACTATAGCCCCCACTCAGTACAAGATTTGACGACGAAAGGAATATGATAGAAGAATATAAGGATCAATTGAGCCCGTGTTGTCGATCCGTTTACATCAACTCCTGTTTGTGCTGAGACTGCATTAAACCAAAAAGCTCTCTTAAGTTCAGTTTGAATGCCTGACTTTAAAGATGAAAGTTGGTTTTGAAGTCTGGAAATTGGATTAGGAAAATCTGTTTATCTTCTTGTGAGAACCCGCATTTTTCCGACGGCGGATCCCATGGCGGCGATTCCTTCGATTTGCTGATTAATTTTGGAAAATAAGTTTATTTTTAGAAAATATGAAGGTTTATAGGAAAAATTTTAGAGTCACCAGTTTGTTTTACTAAACAAACGAAAGTTTGTGTAAAATATGAGCATTTATGAATTAAACGGCCTCTTAAACATAATTATTGCGAAACCAAATATTTTGAAGGTTCGGGGATTAAGTTACGAATTGGAAAGGTGTTAGGCACCCAATTTTCCCTTTCAGTCTCTTAAATAGAATATGCGTGTAGTTATAATCAAATATTCGCATGTTTACTAATATTATCGCATATCAGTCCGTAATTTTAGAAAATCGGGATTTTGGGGTGGGGATTGAAGACGTGTTCTTCGTATTTTGCCCTGACGATTTTTAGAAATCAATGTGTGTGTGTGTGATTTAAAAATGATTTTTGAGAATGAAAGATAATAAAACAAGTGTTTTTAGCAAAATTCAGGACTTTTCGAAAGCTAATTTGATTTGGAATTGAATATCCGGTAATCCTTGAGATTTCTTCGTCAAATAATTTATCACAATTTAATTTGTTAAATTGGAATTTGACGAATTCAAAACTCTCATGTTGGATATTTAGCTAGATATCACGATTTATGGATTAAATTGGATACAACTGCTAATTAATTCCTCAGCGGATTGAGACTGATAAATCGGTAATTAACTGATAAAAATTTATATCCAAAAAATGATTTTGACTCATTCCACGCCTTTGGTTTTCAAAATGAAGCTCAAGTATAAAATTTGGGCTTATTTGGAGATGAATTGGATACATAAATTAATTAATTTCTCATCAGATTGAGACTGATAAGACAATAACTAACTGATAAAAATTATATCCAAAAAATTATTTTAACTCATTCTAAATTTTTAGTATTAGAAATAAAGCTCAAATATGAAATTTGGACTGATTTGGAGATGAATAGCAGTGTCTACAAGCAATTAATTGAAAATAACACTAAAAAAAAATTAATTCATATTGCGACGAAAATTACCTCAAATCTTCAAAAACGAAAGTAGAGAATTTTGGAGCACCTTTCCTGAAGTTTCAGCCTTTTTTCATGCCTCAAAAGTGGAGAAATAGAGGTCTATTTATAGCTAGAGGAGAGACAAAGAAACATCTGTCGCCAAGACAGTTGTTCAGGATCTGTCGCCAAGACAAATGTTAAGCATTTGTCGCCACCAAAGGTTTTCGCGATTTTGACGAAACGGTGCATCGGATTGACCTTATTTTTTGACATGTCGTTCCCCATGATAAAACCCACCTGCTGACCAATTTTCATAATTTTTGGACATCGGGAAGGCCTTCATTTGATTTTTTGAACTAAAATCCCAGTGTCTCGAATTCCCAAAGATCCGACCATCGGATCAAGCTGATTTTTTAATATGTTTCTCCTGGTATTATTACCTAGCTCTCCAAAAAATTTCAAGTTTTTATGAAGTCGGAAAGTCCCTCAAACAAAAATCCTTAGAACATTTGTCTTGGCGACGATTGTTAAGCATTTGTCTTGGTGACATATATTATCTACTTGCGACGGTTTTTGCGATTTTAGGAAAACGGAATATCGGATCAACCTGAGTTTTTGATATGTCTCTCTACATAATATATACTATCTCCTGACCAATTGTGGACTCATTCGGACTTCGGGAAAGTCTCCGTTTAAATACCCGAAGTGAACTCCCAGTGTTTTGAATTTTAGGAGATCCGGTTGTCGGAACGAGCTGATTTTTGAGTATGATTCTCCTTTTTGCAATACCTAATAACCTTAAAAATTTTAGGATGATCATGAATCAGGAACTATCATTTTCATTCTCTGTGACGCCCCGAGTTCCGTTAGGAGGGAGAACCTCCGGAACACGGTTGATCACGGAGACGTACGCGACGGCGGAAGTGAGTAAAAAGATAAATATCTCTGGCGTGGAAGACAAATATGCAAAGGTCTAGTACATAAAACAAAATCAACTGGGAACATGCTAGAACTGTAGCTTCCCCTCCTGTTAACTCGTGCCTTACAGATTAGTCTGTACCGTTGCGCACCGGTTAACTAAAATGTAAGTCACTTGTCCACATTAGGCTAACATTCAACCATAGACATGTTCCTCCAACCCATTATAAAATAACCAAAAGAATAAAATTAAAGAACAGTAAATGTCCGCAAAATACATACATTAGCAATACAAAACTGTCACAAAATAGTCATACACAATACAATCTCCATAATCTCGAGCAGGCTACATAGATAGTACAAACATGGCTACTTAATAGAAGTTGGGTTATGGTACAATAAGATAGATAACATGGCCTTTCAGTAGTGAAAGGCCCTCACACTACAGTATCAGAGGAGACTAAGACTTGTCGACCTTTCCCTTATCAGCTCGTCCCGTACCATCCTTAGAAGCACCTGTGTAGGAAAAACTGTGAGCCAAACGGGCCCAGTAGGAACTATAGGAGTTATGAGAAAAACATGTATAAGTAGGAGAGGCTTTATAAAGTGAGTTTGTGAGTAGTCCGTATACATAAATCATAAATAAGTATGTAAACAATGTAATATATACATAGTCTCAAGACACCGCGACCAGGCCTACATCGTATCAACCATGTATAATACTCACGTCTAGGATTTTTCATATCTACTGTATAGAGATAGCCGGCACTCGGTTTCTTCTGCCCAAGGCAGGGACCACCTACCAGGTCCACCTAGACGCTACCTCACGCAGCCACACAGGCATACGCTACCTCACGCAGCCACAAAGGCATACGCTACCTCACGCAGCCACAAAGGCATACGCTACAATAATCTCACGTAGCCACTAAGGCTATACGCTACTGGTAATAACCATCTACCTGGTACGAGCGGTGTTGACTACTCTGTATAAGGAAAATCATATTTTTCCCAATCATAATTATAAGATCATATACATCATGTAAAAAGGTATAGTAGTCCATTTCATGAGTATCAAGTGATATAAAGTGCGTATCATAAGTTTACTTTACTATACGGACTGATAAGTACCTGCGCGCTAGAGGCCAGGAACAAGGGTTTGTCATAAATCAAGGAAATGGAAGAAATACTTGAGGAAATATGATATACTACATTTTATAAGAAATAAACAACCATTTCCCTCATAATTTATAGGCTCAAAGTGCATATATACGCAGCAATAGGTGTATACCTAGAAAATCCCCAAATTTGTATAAAAATGGTGATTGGGTGCATAAACTCTTAAAATAGGTTTTAATAATAGTGTTCCTACCTCAATAGTGTTCAACCTTCACCACCTGAGCCGCGGATCGAGCCCTAAACGACGGAGGCGCAAGATATCATGGTTGAGCTTGAAACCCTAGCTTGGTGGATGTGAAGAAAGGAAGAAGATGAAGGAGATTATGTGTTTGATTCTTGATCTAGGTTGAAAAAGGTGATAAAATATCCCTCATGAGCCCTTCTCCAAGCTCTCACACTCCTCTCTACTTTCTCCCTAAGCTTTAGACGAAATGGATGAGGAAATGGTGTGAGAGTTGTATAAAAATCGGGTCCAAGGTCAAAAATATCATTTTTGACCGCTACAGTGAAGGGGAGTCGACTCCCTAAAACCTATGGAGTCGACTCCATGGTACTGGAATTTTGTTCATGCCCAGAATTCCTTGTTTTTGCCACCAACTGATCTTGTAACCTTATTTTGACCAACAAGAAGTGGGAATTGAGTTCCGGGCAAAACACGAAAGTTCTTGGAAATTGAAATACCTTTCCAATGGTATAAATTAGGTTCCATTTGGATCTAAAATGAAAAAGTTATGATATCTAGAATGACTGAAGGTCGGTTTGTCGGGTAAGTTTAAAATGTGAGATTTTGCAAATTCCGACTCGGGTACTCTACATAACCCTTTCCAACTTAAAAGATGAATGTAATAACATCTCTAAAATAGTGTGGAAGTATTTCCTACATTTGGATACGGCCCAAGCACACTCTCGCGTCTCGGTCATAAAATGTGGTACATTTGCTCTACGGTTGTTACAACCTCCCCTCCTTAAGAAATTTCGTCCTCGAAATTAAAATAGAAGGAAAGGAAATTACCTCATTGTGATAAGTGTGGGTACTTAGTTTGTATCTCTTACTCCAGCTCCCACGTAGCTTCTTCTGTCCCATGATGTTGCCAAATCACCTTGACGAGTGGGATAACCCTGTTACGAAGAACTTGTTCCTTCCGGTCTACCACTGCTACTGGATGAGTCTCATATGACACATCTTCATTAACTTCAAGTTCCTCGACCGGAGTTACATGTGAAGGATCAGGTGTATACCTCCGAAGCATGGATACATGGAATACATCATGGATTCGCTGTAACTGTGAGGGCAATGCTAGGCGATATGAAACTGAACCAACACGCTGGATGATTTCAAACGGTCCTATATACCGAGGGGCTAACTTTCCCTTGTTACCAAAACGGACAATACCATGTCGAGGCTTGACCTTAAGAAATACATAGTCACCCACTTCAAACTCAAGTGGTCGTCTTCTCTTGTTGGCGTAACTCTTTTGTCGACTTTGGGCAGTTAGTAACCGTTGCTTGATAAGTTTAATCTTCTCCGTAGTGTCTTGCACTAACTGCGGTCCTAAAATTGCTGCTTCGCCTGCCACAATCCAACAAACGGGAGATTTGCACGGTCTTCCATATAATGCTTCAAATGGAGCCATTCCAATACTGGCTTGGAAACTATTATTATAGGCAAACTCGGCAAGTGGTAAGTACTCATCCCAATTCCCACGAAAATCAAGTATACAGGCCCGTAGCATATCCTCAAGGATTTGGATTGTCCGCTCAGACTGTCCGTCAGTCTGCGGATGAAAAGCTGTACTAAAATCCAATCGAGTGCCTAACGAACGCTGAAGTGCTTCCCAGAAACGCGAAGTGAATCTAGAATCACGGTCAAACACTATTGAAACTGGGATACCGTGAATTCGAACGATCTCGTTAATGTAAAGTTTTGCCAACTTTTCTAAGGAATCGGTCTCCCTGAATTGGTAGGAAATGAGCCTACTTGGTAAGTCGATCCACAATAACCCAAACTGCATTGTGCTTCCGCTGCGTACTCGGTAAACCCATCAGAAAATCCATTGTGATATTGTCCCATTTCCACTCCGGAATAGGAAGAGGTTGAAGTTGACCCGCAGGCTTCTGGTGTTCAATCTTTATCCTTTGACAAGTTAAGCAGCGAGAAATAAATTGAGCCACGTCTCGTTTCATTCCTTGCCACCAATAAGTACGTTTTAAATCTCGGTACATCTTAGTGCCTCCTGGATGAATAGAGAATCTTGAATTGTGAGCCTCGGCCATGATGGTTTCTTTAAGTTCTTTGTTTAACCTTGGCACAACTAGTTTCTCTTTATATCTCAATCCACCATCAGTACCTAATGTGAAACCTTCCACTTCATTTCCAGATTGAAGTTGATCTCGGCATTTTGCTAACTCATCGTCATACCATTGGCTCTCAATTACTTGACTCTGCAGTAATGGTCTGGCCACGAGATTTGAAAGGAAAGCAATGTCCTCGTTTCGACGTACGATTAAGTTGTACCGTTGAAGCTCCTCTATAAGTTTCCACTCTCGGCATCTCAAAGCTGCCATTGAACCGGGCGTTTTCCGACTTAGAGCATCTGCAACCACGTTCGCCTTGCCGGGATGATATTGAAGCGTGAAGTCATAATCCTCAAGGTACTCTATCCAACGACGTTGTCTTAAATTCAAATCTCGTTGCGTGAAGATGTACTTGAGGCTTTTGTGGTCCGAAAATACCTCGAATTTCTCTCCATAAAGGTAATGACGCCATATCTTCAAAGCAAAAACTACTGCGGCTAGCTCTAGGTCATGCGTAGGATAATTCTTCTCATGAGCTTTCAGCTGGCGTGATGCATAGGCTATAACATGCTCCAACTGCATTAGGACGCAGCCAAGTCCTAAGTGAGAAGCATCACAATATATCACATAGCCTAGGCCCCTTTTTGGTAGTGCTAGGACGGGAGCGGTAGTTAAACGATACTTCAACTCATTAAAAGCTTCTTCACAGCGATTGTCCCAAACGAATGGCACACCTTTCTGGGTAAGGTGAGTAAGTGGAGACGCTATACGGGAGAAGTCTTGAACGAACCTTCTATAATAACCAGCTAAACCTAGAAAACTTCGGATTTCTGTCACACTAGTAGGGCGGCGCCAACTGGATACAGCGTCCACCTTAGCTGAATCTACAGAAATACCACCTCGTGAGACAACATGTCCAAGAAATTTCACTTCTTTTCTCCAAAAGTCGCACTTGGAAAATTTGGCGTAGAGTTGGTGGTCTCTTAGCAACTGCAGGGCTGTGAAAAGGTGTTTCCTATGCTCCGCCTCTGAAGAAGAGTAAATCAATATATCATCGACAAACACTATAACAAATCTGTCTAAGAATGGGCGGAAGATACGATGCATCAAATCCATGAAAGCTGCTGGTGCGTTCGTTAATCCAAATGGCATAACTAGAAATTCATAGTGGCCATAGCGTGTCCGGAAAGCTGTCTTGGGAATATCTTCTTTCCTTACCCTTAA
Organism: Lonicera japonica; assembly: GCA_021464415.1. Taxonomy (NCBI): domain Eukaryota; kingdom Viridiplantae; phylum Streptophyta; class Magnoliopsida; order Dipsacales; family Caprifoliaceae; genus Lonicera; species Lonicera japonica. Next base: position 22,894,723 of record CM038469.1, read on the forward strand.
CTGATGGTATCCTGATCTTAAGTCGATCTTGGAAAAGAAATGAGCTCCCTGTAATTGATCAAATAAATCATCGATTCGTGGAAGGGGATACTTATTCTTGATCGTCACTCGATTTAGTTGGCGATAATCCACACACAATCGTAATGATCCATCAACTTTCTTGGCAAACAACACAGGTGCTCCCCATGGTGACGAACTAGGGCGAATAAAACCTTTGGCTAAAAGATCCTCCAACTGGGTCTTAAGCTCCTTGAGTTCTGCAGGAGCCAACCGGTATGGAGTAATAGAAATAGGAGCAGTTCCGGGAACTATATCAATTGAGAACTCGATTTCACGTTGCGGCGGTAAACCAGGTAAATCCTCCGGAAAAACAACCAAGAATTTCTTAACAACGGGCACATCTTGTGGTGTAAGAAGTGGAACTTCATCACTCACAACGTTGCAAAGCCAGCCAACATAATCTCTCTGTTCCTTCTTAGTAGCATACGATATCGGGTATAAATTATATCTCTCACCAAAGAAAACAACCGTTTCTCCCCAATGGTGGGTAATAGTAACTCGCTTGGCATGACAATCGATCACCGCATAATATTTGGTCAACCAATCCATTCCCAAAATGAGATCATACCGTTCCATCTCCATGACTATAAAATCATCTTCTATATGACAATTCCGATGCAAGGTAAAAATCGATGTACAATATTGGTTTAGGTTCGTTGTACTACCCATAGGAGAACTAATGCTAACGGGGATAACAAGCCTCTTAGTTTTCAACTTTAAACTTGATACACAGTTGAACGAAATAAAGGAGTGTGAAGCGCCAGTGTCGAATAAAACTCTAATTCCAGTCGAGAAAAGAATGAGGGTACCTTCCATAACGGTGTGGTCTTCCTGATCTCCAGCTGGGTTGAGTGAAAAGAATCGGCCTCCAGAGCTCCCTTGTGTTTGCGGCGGAATAGGGCGATAGTTGGATTGAAATTGGTTCTGGATTGGGTAGTTGGATTGCTGGTAGCCTCCACTAACTGACTGACTCTGGCCTTGCGAAGAGCCTTGGCCTATATAATCACCATAATTACCATATTGGTTCTGACGTCCATAATTGTCTCTACCATGACCACCTCGATAATCTCTTCCTCGACCACCCCGATTTCCTCGAAAACCTGACCTACCAGGGACTTGTTTGTTTTTGGGGCAAGTTTTGATAACATGTCCGGTGTCCCCACATAGATAACAACCACCTGTGCGTCCACTACTACTCCCACTGCCGGTATAGTTTCCTCCTGAAGACTCTGAGCTAGAACGGGCTTTCTTGTCTCTACCCCATTTACCTCTACGATAACCCACATTGTCCCTCTTTCGGCCCGAATCAGAAGAAAATGAGGAACGACGAGCTTGAGCGTACTGACTGTCAGGGTTTAAAGCTGCTTCAACCAACTGCTTGAACGAGGTGAACTCATAGAATCCCATAGCACACCTATATTCATCCTTGAGTCCTAGGAAAAACATCTCCATCTTTTCTTGGTCACTTAGGGCAAAAGTATCCATATACACACTAAGCTCTTCGAATTTCAGTCGATACTCCTCCATCGACATCTCCCCTTGGACCAAGCTACGCAGTTCATCTCTCTTAGCTCGGCGGTAGGCGTCCGAAATAAATTGTAGTCGAAAGGCAGTCTCAAAATCTCGCCACTTACGGATTCCCTCGGATTGCTTAATAACTCTCCACCACCGATGAGCATTCCCAGAGAGCCTAGTAGTCGCAAACTTGACCCACATCTTCTTGGGAGTTCTAATAACCTCCAATCGTTCTTTGATTACAAAGAGCCAACCCTCTGCATCCTCGGGTCCCTTAGTTCCATCGAACTCTGGAGGTTGAAGACGAGTGAATTCTCGTAGGTAAGTAATTTCATCCGTCTCCCCTCCTTGAGGTTCGGGATCCTCCTCTGGGTTTTCCACGATGACTAGTTCCTCTTGGGTTCGGTCCTTATTTGCACCAGCTCCACTAGTAGACCCATGACTGTTCTTTAGGACTCCCGACAATTCCCCTATAAAGTCCTTCATCATCTTGTTCATAGCTGTGAGGAGTCTAGAGCTATCTCCCCCTTCGGTTTCATGATCACCTTCCGGAAAGGAAGTTTGTTGAGCAGGAGCCTTGCCTCTACGCTTAGGCGGCATTCTACAAAATAATAGAGTCAACTCATAAAATCCAAGCATAAAAATAGGATACAATGGAAAGGACGATATCCTAGTCTACCCACACTCCGGCGAAGGAAAAAGGGAACCTAATTCCTCTGATACCAACTTGTGACGCCCCGAGTTCCGTTAGGAGGGAGAACCTCCAAAACACGGTTGATCACGGAGCCGTACGCGACGGCGGAAGTGAGTAAAAAGATAAATAACTCTGGCGTGGAAGACAAATATGCAAAGGTCTAGTACATAAAACAAAATCAACTGGGAACATGCTAGAACTGTAGCTTCCCCTCCTGTTAACTCGTGCCTTACAGATTAGTCTGTACCGTTGCGCACCGGTTAACTAAAATGTAAGTCACTTGTCCACATTAGGCTAACATTCAACCATAGACATGTTCCTCCAACCCATTATAAAATAACCAAAAGAATAAAATTAAAGAACAGTAAATGTCCGCAAAATACATACATTAGCAATACATAACTGTCACAAAATAGTCATACACAATACAGTCTCCATAACCTCGAGCAGGCTACATAGATAGTACAAACATGGCTACTTAATAGAAGTTGGGTTATGGTACAATAAGATAGATAACATGGCCTTTCAGTAGTGAAAGACCCTCACACTACAGTATCAGAGGAGACTAAGACTTGTCGACCTTTCCCTTATCAGCTCGTCCCGTACCATCCTTAGAAGTACCTGTGTAGGAAAAAACTGTGAGCCAAACGGGCCCAGTAGGAACTATAGGAGTTATGAGAAAAACATGTATAAGTAGGAGAGGCTTTATAAAGTGAGTTTGTGAGTAGTCCGTATACATAAATCATAAATAAGTATGTAAACAATGTAATATATACATAGTCTCAAGACACCGCGACCAGGCCTACATCGTATCAACCATGTATAATACTCACGTCTAGGATTTTTCATATCTACTGTATAGAGATAGCCGGCACTCGGTTTCTTCTGCCCAAGGCAGGGACCACCTACCAGGTCCACCTAGACGCTACCTCACGCAGCCACACAGGCATACGCTACCTCACGCAGCCACACAGGCATACGCTACCTCACGCAGCCACAAAGGCATACGCTACAATAATCTCACGTACCACTAAGGCTATACGCTACTGGTAATAACCATCTACCTGGTACGAGCGGTGTTGACTACTCTGTATAAGGAAAATCATATTTTTCCCAATCACAATTATAAGATCATATACATCATGTAAAAAGGTATAGTAGTCCATTTCATGAGTATCAAGTGATATAAAGTGCGTATCATAAGTTTACTTTACTATACGGACTGATAAGTACCTCCGTGCTAGAGGCCAGGAACAAGGGTTTATCATAAATCAAGGAAATGGAAGAAATACTTGAGGAAATATGATATACTACATTTTATAAGAAATAAACAACCATTTCCCTCATAATTTATAGGCTCAAAGTGCACATATACGCAGCAATAGGTGTATACCTAGAAAATCCCCAAATTTGTATAAAAATGGTGATTGGGTGCATAAACTCTTAAAATAGGTTTTAATAATAGTGTTCCTACCTCAATAGTGTTCAACCTTCACCTCCTGAGCCGCGGATCGAGCCCTAAACGACGGAGGCGCAAGATATCATGGTTGAGCTTGAAACCCTAGCTTGGTGGATGTGAAGAAAGGAAGAAGATGAAGGAGATTATGTGTTTGATTCTTGATCTAGGTTGAAAAAGGTGATAAAATATCCCTCATGAGCCCTTCTCCAAGCTCTCACACTCCTCTCTACTTTCTCCCTAAGCTTTAGACGAAATGGAGGAGGAAATGGTGTGAGTTGTATAAAAATCGGGTCCAAGGTCAAAAATATCATTTTTGACCGCTACAGTGAAGGGGAGTCGACTCCCTAAAACCCATGGAGTCGACTCCATGGTACTGGAATTTTGTTCATGCCCAGAATTCCTTGTTTTTGCCACCAACTGATCTTGTAACCTTATTTTGACCAACAAGAAGTGGGAATTGAGTTCCGGGCAAAACACGAAAGTTCTTGGAAATTGAAATACCTTTCCAATGGTATAAATTAGGTTCCATTTGGATCTAATATGAAAAAGTTATGATATCTAGAATGACTGAAGGTTGGTTTGTCGAGTAAGTTTAAAATGTGAGATTTTGCAAATTCCGACTCGGGTACTCTAAATAACCCTTTCCAACTTAAAAGATGAATGTAATAACATCTCTAAAATAGTGTGGAAGTATATCCTACATTCGGATACGGCCCAAGCACACTCTCGCGTCTCGGTCATAAAATGTGGTACATTTGCCCTACGGTTGTTACATTCTCTTAGGCGATTTGACGGTTCCCGGTCTCGGCAGTTTCCGATAATCCTCATAACTCTTAATTTGAATGCTCTTTTCGACTCGTTCTTCGACCTGTAACACATGTAAAGCATATGTATGCATCTATGAATGCTTGTGCATGTATGCGTATTCATCTTCTTAGAGTTTGGGATTCTTACGAGGGTCGAAAAATGAGATGTTCACATTTCTTTTTGAATGTGACATTTGAATAAGTTTTGTTTGTTTGAGCACATCACATTTGAATTGTTTTTCTATGACGAAAAACATTTGAATGTTGAATGAGCCGAGTATTATTTGAACAATTTTATCCTTGTCTTTTTTTCTTTTTATGTAAGTTGGTTAAAATGATTAGGGTAAAAAAAGTAATTTTTTTTTTTAAATTAAGTGTTAATTTCTAAGAGGAAAGAGAGCCTCTTAATTTTTAAAGGGTAAAAATAAGATTTTATATCTAAATTTTTGAAAGTAACAAACATATTTTTAAAACCTCATAAATCTGAAAGAATCACCTATTGAAATTTCAAAAGGGTAAACAAACAATATTTTTGTAATGTAAATGTAATCTATTCATTAGAGTTGCTCAAACAAGGAAAAGATAATTTATATTTTGTACTTAGTGTAGTTGAATGAATTCTAGCAATCTATACGAGTTTCTTTATTCTCTATGCACCCAAACAAGGCGCTAGGTCCTGACGGGTTTAATCTGGGTTCCTTTCAAAAATATTGGGACATCGTTGGGCCGAAAGTTTTGGAGGCGTGTACCGGTTTTGTTTCAAATTGCAAGTTCCCTGTGGGTTTTAATAAAACTATTATCGTACTAATTCCTAAAGTCAATCGACCAGAGGAAATTACAGAGTTGCGCCCTATTGCGCTCTGTAATGTTGTGTACAAAATTATGGCTAAGGCGGTAGCTAACCAGTTGAAAATCTTGATGCCAAATTTAATCTAGGAATCTCAAAGTGCGTTCGTCCGTAATCGATTGATCTCAGACAATGTTATGGTGGCCTATGAGGTTTTGCACTGCTTGATGCGTCTTTATAAGGGAAAGAAAGGGTATGCGGCTCTCAAACTCAATATGTCGAAGGCTTACGATCGTATTAAATAGGAGTTTCTTAGGCTTATGATGCTTAAACTAGGATTTGATGTGAAGTGAGTAAATCTGATGATGCTTTGCGTCACTATGGTTGAATATGGTGTAGAATGGGGTAGAGATTGGCCCCATTTGTGACACCCCAAATCTCGTTTAGAGATTTTCATCTCCAGGATCGGTTCGTCACGTGTGCCGTACAGTGACGGCGGGTAACATTAAAATTTTACAAATTAATAATTAGTTAAATATATTTTTTTAAGGAATTACTCATTTTATAAAATGGCATGCGTAAAATAAATAAATAAAATAAACACACGAATGTGCATCTAAGATTTTTCAAAAAAAATCGGCATGGTCTCCTCTGTTTTACCAATATCGAAGACCTGTATAAGTGCTCCATCATATAATTTCTTAAATAAAACTTAACCACTATCTTCATAATAAATAATAAAGTCTACTACATCAATGTAGTTCTCAAAAAAGTATATAATCAGCTACAATGTACCATATTTAATATTACATCGTCTCTTCAATTGCATAAACCAATTATCAAACAATGTTTACTTAATACAAATAGAATTAACTTAAAGTTACTCATAAAAATCAAGTCGTCCCTCCAAGGGAGACTAACATGGTTTCGAGGTCATCAGAGGTAATTAAATTCTAATGCGCGCCAACCTAGAGAGTGTACCTGCAAAACTGTTTTGGAAAATGGGAGTGAGCCAAACACGGGCTCAGTGAAAATTATAAAGGTTTTTCTATAAAACTACAATTAGTCAAACACACACCACATGCAATATAAAAAATAATAGAAAACCACAAGATTCATACCATTTACTCCTTTTATGTATACCATATACATATATATAGTACTATACCAAAATACTATGAAATCATATATAGAAACTAATGATACAAACTATGCACAACACATGATATCTCCCCCAAAGGAAATTAGTATACATAAACCATATACGTAAAATATAATCCAAATTCAACCAAAGGTTAATAAACAAATGTAGGCACCCATATATTTACCATACGATGTGCCCTCCCATAGGACTCACATCTCAGTTTTCATGGCTAGAACCATGAGGCAAGAGAGCCCGAAAATAAAATCGTACTCAAAAGATGTATAGTCAACCATCTAGGATTTAAATCTACTGTGCACAGTTGATAGCCCCCATGGCTTGGGTATCTCCGCTCCCATAGCAGGGACCCCCTACAACGATCCACCTAGTGGTAAGCCCCTAAGGCTAAGTAACTCATGTAGCCACACAGGCTATGTCCCCCAAGGACAAATGTATCATGTAGCCACCAAGGCTAAGATAATAAGGGTTACTAACCAAATGGTACAATATGGTGCCAAATCATAAAAATATATAAATCTCAAACCAATTGAGATATTAAGTATGTACGCGTCAAAAGCTAACCATTAGCTATATAGAATTACTCATACACGAGATATATATATATATTAAAAGAAAGGAATGCGTAAATATACTTATGTATTCAAACTAAGTGGAAAAATCTATCAACAACAATAATATAGCAATTTAAAGAAATATATCCATATATCTCATAGGATGCTCACACCAATAATCCCACCTTAATTAACACAACTAGCTCATGATTTAAATCTCGTAATTTATCTCCTTGACGTTAGTTCTATTACTACAAGAGACTTATATAAGACAATTATCTTATATATATGTATAATGTTTTTGGTGTACATATCCCAAGTGTCTATCAAATAACCATAAAACTTTCAAGATTACAACACCCATATCACAACGATGTCCATAAGGCACATACATTTATCCCACCAAGTATTTTTGTATAAAACTCCATGGACGGACTCATTAGTTATAATCCTTTTGGTAGGACTCTTACACAATAGTTAATACAAACTTTTTCAATGCGTAGTGTAGCTCTTGGACATCATTCCCACATGAGTAATAGGGAAATCGTACAAGAAACCCACAATTTTGCTTGTATAATTTGTTTGGTAGAATCTAGCAAACATTTTGCCAAAAAGTGGGTTTTGCCAAATCCTTAACGTTTGTCAACAAGTGGCATATGTACTATATAACATCATATTCACACAATATATGTAGAGGTATTCATCTATCAAACCCATCAAATAAGTCATTTATAGTTATACGCAATTTCTAGTTAAACCCACTTGTGTATATACGGGTTTTTAGGTAAAATTTGGGGAAATCTAGTTTATTCATCAATTTAACTCATAAACTCATTAACAGGGCAGCGCCTGTTAGAAATTTGAGTTTTTTAGATGTTTCTGCGCTTTTTTAAGAGAGCCAGCTGCAGCCCTCCAACCGTACGGGTACCTGCCAACCGTACGCTTGGGACCCAATTGCAGGCCCTAGCCGTACACCCCAGCCGCACATACCAACTGCACGCCCTAGCCGCAGGTCCCAGCCGCACCCCGTGTGCCTACCTCTTGCGGTTGGCTTCTTTTGGAGTGTTTTTGGGGAAAATTTTCCTATAAATAGGACCCTTGGGGTGTCATTTGGGCATTAACACTCAATATAATTTTTAGTAAGAAGAACTCTGTCAAAATTATTAGTCTTTTTAGAGAGAAAGAACTCCTAGAGATAGAGTCTTAGAGAGAGAAGGTCTAGAGAGAGAAAGCTTTAGAGAGAGAAAGGAGCAAGCAAGCGATAGTCATTCTTCTTCAAACGCATCAAGTACGTCTTTCTACCACTCTACTAATTTCAATTACTGCACAAGTTTTAATCAAGAAAATTAGATAACTTGCAAAAAAGTCCACTGCTTTCAAAATAAGTCCTTTATAAGTTTTACAAGAAATCTAAAATCCGTTTTGACACGTTTCTAAAACAAAATTACGAAAACAATTTCCAAATAAACGGAACTACGAGACTCTGATTTCATTCTACGAATGAATACGTAGGCGCTCGCAAAGCTCTAGTCTGATTTTAAAATACAATTTTAAACTAAATTTTTTCGGAAAGGACTATTCTGAAAATAATTCAAACTACTTGCAAGATATCTAAAATAAGAATTAGATACATGGTCCATTAAGAGACCAAAAGGGCAAATTGGGTGCCTAACACCTTCCTAATTCGTAATGTAGTTCTCGAACCCTAGCAAAGTAAGTTTTTCAATCAATCTTTGGTTTCAAACGTATGAAAGATAGTTCGCTTTCAAATTATCCTTTGTACGATCTTTTGTTTGTTTTCTTGTAAAACAAACTAGCGACTCTATAAAACACATTTTCTCCAAAACAAGAAACCGAGAGAATTCCGAGGGTCGTGGGTCCGGATTCTCACAAATGCTAAGAGGACAATCATGATAGTAGTATAAAGCAACATACTAGAATCACAAATTACTCTACTATAAGGGCTTAACTCTTGAAAACTAGACTATTGTTAAAAATCCCGATGGGTTAAGAGACTCCAATCATTTTCATATTGAAGAATTGGTACCTATACAACTCTAGGAATGATCGTTTAGAGGAGCATGGGATCGAGAGTCTTCAACTCACTCAAAATACTAAGAAAGACAGTCCAGAGTTTTAATGAGATGACGTCTCTCTAATACAAGTTAGTTCTAATTCCTATGGAAGCTAGTAATGGGTGGAAACCAACCGAAATTCAAGCAACACCAACGCTTCGGTGCACCACCTTTTAAGGAGGCGTGCTAACAAGGCATGCAACACTCCAAAGGAAGGAGTATGTGTAACGATTGAGCACTTGAGAGAAAATTCCTATCAAAGGTTTTAGAGTTCAAATATGTTTGCGTGAGTAAGAATAAAGTGGTAACGTCATCGCCAAGGCCGGGACATTGATACCATTCGTACAAAGTACTAAATGCTAAACCATTGTCCCATTTTACGGTCACCAGATCCAAAAAGATATACTTACTATAAAAACCTTAAAGACGCCGAGAAATACTCGCAAGAATGAGCTTCAAGCTAAACCAAGGAAAAAGGGAAATACTCTAGAACATCTTTCGTAGAATGATTACGGACCCCCAAAGAAAATGGCTGCAAGCACAATGAGGACTTAAGTGAATACAAACAATGGAGTAAATGAGCTTAAAATACTTGTATCATTAAGAATTAGCTCGAACGTAATCTCCCGCATTAAAAACTCTCTTAAGATACCTAGAAATCAAGTAATAGAGCTCACTTTCTCTCCTCTTCTTAAGAGGAAAGTTGCACGGCACTAAGGGACGTCTCAACTGGAAACACCACTAAAGGTTACGCTAGTCTAATTACTTAAATTTCAACAATAAGGCTCCCGGTTCAACACTATAACCATCGCCTTCCCGTGTGATTGGATCATCTTACGAAGGCTATATCACCCTAAATGGGTGTTTAGAATAAAGGGATCTACCAATGATCAATTATTTGATTCCGAGATATCATTTACTATCTAGAATCAACGAGTTCCCTAAGACAGTGGCTGAAACACTCACAAATGTCTAAGGGTTATCGAGTCGCAAGATAAGATCATATTGGTAAATACTATTATTTACTTGCGTCTACGAGCGGATATAATCCATCCTATCAGGTCCTTTATCAACACGGGTCAAAGAAAATTTCTATATAAGGCGTGGCTTCTTGCCACCTAGCCATCCATATGGGCATTTGAGTGAGCAAACTAGTCAAACTAGATCACGTCACACACTATGTTAAATAGAGAGTTCTAAGGATATCCGTGTTCATTCTCCTTTACATCTTTGCAACTAGAGGACAATTTCACATTTAATGAATCACTTCGGCCCCGGTTTGAACATTAAACAGTTCTTAAGGAAGTCTGAACCTTATAGATATAGATAGAATTTGTGTAATTCCCAGGCACCCAATGGTACCTTAAGAATCCATACGTTAACCAATAATTTCTCAACAGAGAAAATGACTCGTTGACACTACTATCTGTCCACCAATTATAGTAGTTGGATGAAAGCACAACCATAAATTTGAAACAACGTATTCTGAGATTCACCTTTCCAAAAATAGAAGGAATCAACAATAGGGTGGGCACAAGGAATAGGACTTCATTGGATTCACCATTCCAAAAATAGAAGGAACCAACAATACGGTGGGCACAAGGAATAGGACTTCATTGACCACTATTCATTAGTGCACCATGTTTTAGCTCCCTTGGACAACAGTAGACTGATAGTTTATAAGATGGTCAATCTTTGGCCGGCGGTTGATTATAGTATAACCCAACAGTCGCCAGTTGCAAACCACGTAGCAAAACTAGTCCCAAGTACAACAAGTGCATACGAAACAAAGGAATAACGAGCCATAGATAGGAATTAAAGCCAAAGGAACCAAATAGCTTATAGAGAATAAAAGTCCAAGAAAGAATTTTCCATCAAGCAAGTCTCCCATTTTCCGAATGACAAACGGTAAATGTTCATATCGCGAGACGATGCATAAAGGAGAGGGACAACACCATAAATCACCTCTCAAAACAAGGATCTACCCATAACCCCGTGAAGGAAAATGAACCTAACCTCTAATACCAACACGTGACACCCCAAATCCCGTTTAGAGATTTTCATCTCCGGGATCGGTTTGTCACGGGTGCCATACGTTGACGGCGGGTAACATTAAAATTTTACAAATTAATAATTAGTTAAATATATTTTTTTAAGGAATTACTCATTTTATAAAATGGCATGCGTAAAATAAATAAATAAAATAAACACACGAATGTGCATCTAAGATTTTTCAAAAAAAATCGGCATGGTCTCCTCTGTTTTACCAATATCGAAGACCTGTATAAGTGCTCCATCATATAATTTCTTAAATAAAACTTAACCACTATCTTCATAATAAATAATAAAGTCTACTACATCAATGTAGTTCTCAAAAAAGTATATAATCAGCTACAATGTACCATATTTAATATTACATCGTCTCTTCAATTGCATAAATCAATTATCAAACAATGTTTACTTAATACAAATAGAATTAACTTAAAGTTACTCATAAAAATCAAGTCGTCCCTCCAAGGGAGACTAACATGGTTTCGAGGTCATCAGAGGTAATTAAATTCTAATGCGCGCCAACCTAGAGAGTGTACCTGCAAAACTGTTTTGGAAAATGGGAGTGAGCCAAACACGGGCTCAGTGAAAATTATAAAGGTTTTTCTATAAAACTACAATTAGTCAAACACACACCACATGCAATATAAAAAATAATAGAAAACCACAAGATTCATACCATTTACTCCTTTTATGTATACCATATACATATATATAGTACTATACCAAAATACTATGAAATCATATATAGAAACTAATGATACAAACTATGCACAACACATGATATCTCCCCCAAAGGAAATTAGTATACATAAACCATATACGTAAAATATAATCCAAATTCAACCAAAGGTTAATAAACAAATGTAGGCACCCATATATTTACCATACGATGTGCCCTCCCATAGGACTCACATCTCAGTTTTCATGGCTAGAACCATGAGGCAAGAGAGCCCGAAAATAAAATCGTACTCAAAAGATGTATAGTCAACCATCTAGGATTTAAATCTACTGTGCACAGTTGATAGCCCCCATGGCTTGGGTATCTCCGCTCCCATAGCAGGGACCCCCTACAACGATCCACCTAGTGGTAAGCCCCTAAGGCTAAGTAACTCATGTAGCCACACAGGCTATGTCCCCCAAGGACAAATGTATCATGTAGCCACCAAGGCTAAGATAATAAGGGTTACTAACCAAATGGTACAATATGGTGCCAAATCATAAAAATATATAAATCTCAAACCAATTGAGATATTAAGTATGTACGCGTCAAAAGCTAACCATTAGCTATATAGAATTACTCATACACGAGATATATATATATATTAAAAGAAAGGAATGCGTAAATATACTTATGTATTCAAACTAAGTGGAAAAATCTATCAACAACAATAATATAGCAATTTAAAGAAATATATCCATATATCTCATAGGATGCTCACACCAATAATCCCACCTTAATTAACACAACTAGCTCATGATTTAAATCTCGTAATTTATCTCCTTGACGTTAGTTCTATTACTACAAGAGACTTATATAAGACAATTATCTTATATATATGTATAATGTTTTTGGTGTACATATCCCAAGTGTCTATCAAATAACCATAAAACTTTCAAGATTACAACACCCATATCACAACGATGTCCATAAGGCACATACATTTATCCCACCAAGTATTTTTGTATAAAACTCCATGGACGGACTCATTAGTTATAATCCTTTTGGTAGGACTCTTACACAATAGTTAATACAAACTTTTTCAATGCGTAGTGTAGCTCTTGGACATCATTCCCACATGAGTAATAGGGAAATCGTACAAGAAACCCACAATTTTGCTTGTATAATTTGTTTGGTAGAATCTAGCAAACATTTTGCCAAAAAGTGGGTTTTGCCAAATCCTTAACGTTTGTCAACAAGTGGCATATGTACTATATAACATCATATTCACACAATATATGTAGAGGTATTCATCTATCAAACCCATCAAATAAGTCATTTATAGTTATACGCAATTTCTAGTTAAACCCACTTGTGTATATACGGGTTTTTAGGTAAAATTTGGGGAAATCTAGTTTATTCATCAATTTAACTCATAAACTCATTAACAGGGCAGCGCCTGTTAGAAATTTGAGTTTTTTAGATGTTTCTGCGCTTTTTTAAGAGAGCCAGCTGCAGCCCTCCAACCGTACGGGTACCTGCCAACCGTACGCTTGGGACCCAATTGCAGGCCCTAGCCGTACACCCCAGCCGCACATACCAACTGCACGCCCTAGCCGCAGGTCCCAGCCGCACCCCGTGTGCCTACCTCTTGCGGTTGGCTTCTTTTGGAGTGTTTTTGGGGAAAATTTTCCTATAAATAGGACCCTTGGGGTGTCATTTGGGCATTAACACTCAATATAATTTTTAGTAAGAAGAACTCTGTCAAAATTATTAGTCTTTTTAGAGAGAAAGAACTCCTAGAGATAGAGTCTTAGAGAGAGAAGGTCTAGAGAGAGAAAGCTTTAGAGAGAGAAAGGAGCAAGCAAGCGATAGTCATTCTTCTTCAAACGCATCAAGTACGTCTTTCTACCACTCTACTAATTTCAATTACTGCACAAGTTTTAATCAAGAAAATTAGATAACTTGCAAAAAAGTCCACTGCTTTCAAAATAAGTCCTTTATAAGTTTTACAAGAAATCTAAAATCCGTTTTGACACGTTTCTAAAACAAAATTACGAAAACAATTTCCAAATAAACGGAACTACGAGACTCTGATTTCATTCTACGAATGAATACGTAGGCGCTCGCAAAGCTCTAGTCTGATTTTAAAATACAATTTTAAACTAAATTTTTTCGGAAAGGACTATTCTGAAAATAATTCAAACTACTTGCAAGATATCTAAAATAAGAATTAGATACATGGTCCATTAAGAGACCAAAAGGGCAAATTGGGTGCCTAACACCTTCCTAATTCGTAATGTAGTTCTCGAACCCTAGCAAAGTAAGTTTTTCAATCAATCTTTGGTTTCAAACGTATGAAAGATAGTTCGCTTTCAAATTATCCTTTGTACGATCTTTTGTTTGTTTTCTTGTAAAACAAACTAGCGACTCTATAAAACACATTTTCTCCAAAACAAGAAACCGAGAGAATTCCGAGGGTCGTGGGTCCGGATTCTCACAAATGCTAAGAGGACAATCATGATAGTAGTATAAAGCAACATACTAGAATCACAAATTACTCTACTATAAGGGCTTAACTCTTGAAAACTAGACTATTGTTAAAAATCCCGATGGGTTAAGAGACTCCAATCATTTTCATATTGAAGAATTGGTACCTATACAACTCTAGGAATGATCGTTTAGAGGAGCATGGGATCGAGAGTCTTCAACTCACTCAAAATACTAAGAAAGACAGTCCAGAGTTTTAATGAGATGACGTCTCTCTAATACAAGTTAGTTCTAATTCCTATGGAAGCTAGTAATGGGTGGAAACCAACCGAAATTCAAGCAACACCAACGCTTCGGTGCACCACCTTTTAAGGAGGCGTGCTAACAAGGCATGCAACACTCCAAAGGAAGGAGTATGTGTAACGATTGAGCACTTGAGAGAAAATTCCTATCAAAGGTTTTAGAGTTCAAATATGTTTGCGTGAGTAAGAATAAAGTGGTAACGTCATCGCCAAGGCCGGGACATTGATACCATTCGTACAAAGTACTAAATGCTAAACCATTGTCCCATTTTACGGTCACCAGATCCAAAAAGATATACTTACTATAAAAACCTTAAAGACGCCGAGAAATACTCGCAAGAATGAGCTTCAAGCTAAACCAAGGAAAAAGGGAAATACTCTAGAACATCTTTCGTAGAATGATTACGGACCCCCAAAGAAAATGGCTGCAAGCACAATGAGGACTTAAGTGAATACAAACAATGGAGTAAATGAGCTTAAAATACTTGTATCATTAAGAATTAGCTCGAACGTAATCTCCCGCATTAAAAACTCTCTTAAGATACCTAGAAATCAAGTAATAGAGCTCACTTTCTCTCCTCTTCTTAAGAGGAAAGTTGCACGGCACTAAGGGACGTCTCAACTGGAAACACCACTAAAGGTTACGCTAGTCTAATTACTTAAATTTCAACAATAAGGCTCCCGGTTCAACACTATAACCATCGCCTTCCCGTGTGATTGGATCATCTTACGAAGGCTATATCACCCTAAATGGGTGTTTAGAATAAAGGGATCTACCAATGATCAATTATTTGATTCCGAGATATCATTTACTATCTAGAATCAACGAGTTCCCTAAGACAGTGGCTGAAACACTCACAAATGTCTAAGGGTTATCGAGTCGCAAGATAAGATCATATTGGTAAATACTATTATTTACTTGCGTCTACGAGCGGATATAATCCATCCTATCAGGTCCTTTATCAACACGGGTCAAAGAAAATTTCTATATAAGGCGTGGCTTCTTGCCACCTAGCCATCCATATGGGCATTTGAGTGAGCAAACTAGTCAAACTAGATCACGTCACACACTATGTTAAATAGAGAGTTCTAAGGATATCCGTGTTCATTCTCCTTTACATCTTTGCAACTAGAGGACAATTTCACATTTAATGAATCACTTCGGCCCCGGTTTGAACATTAAACAGTTCTTAAGGAAGTCTGAACCTTATAGATATAGATAGAATTTGTGTAATTCCCAGGCACCCAATGGTACCTTAAGAATCCATACGTTAACCAATAATTTCTCAACAGAGAAAATGACTCGTTGACACTACTATCTGTCCACCAATTATAGTAGTTGGATGAAAGCACAACCATAAATTTGAAACAACGTATTCTGAGATTCACCTTTCCAAAAATAGAAGGAATCAACAATAGGGTGGGCACAAGGAATAGGACTTCATTGGATTCACCATTCCAAAAATAGAAGGAACCAACAATACGGTGGGCACAAGGAATAGGACTTCATTGACCACTATTCATTAGTGCACCATGTTTTAGCTCCCTTGGACAACAGTAGACTGATAGTTTATAAGATGGTCAATCTTTGGCCGGCGGTTGATTATAGTATAACCCAACAGTCGCCAGTTGCAAACCACGTAGCAAAACTAGTCCCAAGTACAACAAGTGCATACGAAACAAAGGAATAACGAGCCATAGATAGGAATTAAAGCCAAAGGAACCAAATAGCTTATAGAGAATAAAAGTCCAAGAAAGAATTTTCCATCAAGCAAGTCTCCCATTTTCCGAATGACAAACGGTAAATGTTCATATCGCGAGACGATGCATAAAGGAGAGGGACAACACCATAAATCACCTCTCAAAACAAGGATCTACCCATAACCCCGTGAAGGAAAATGAACCTAACCTCTAATACCAACACGTGACACCCCAAATCCCGTTTAGAGATTTTCATCTCCGGGATCGGTTTGTCACGGGTGCCATACGTTGACGGCGGGTAACATTAAAATTTTACAAATTAATAATTAGTTAAATATATTTTTTTTAAGGAATTACTCATTTTATAAAATGGCATGACTAAAATAAATAAATAAAATAAACACATGAATGTGAATCTAGGATTTTCAAAAAAATTCGGCATGCTCTCCTCTGTTTTACCAATATCCAAGACTTGTATAAATGCTTCATCATATCATTTCTCGAATAAAACTTAAACATAATCTTCATAATAAATAATAAAGTCTACTACATCAATCTAGTTCTAAAAATAGTATATAATTAGCTACAATGTACCATAATTAATATTACATCGCCTCTTCAATTACATAAACCAATTATTAAACAATGTTTACTTAATACAAATATAATTAACTTAAAGTTACACATAAAAATCAAGTCGTCCCTCCAAGGGAGACTAACATAGTTTCGTGGTCATTAGAGGTAATTAAATTCTAATGCACGCCAACCCAGAGAGTGTACCTGCAAAACTGTTTTGGAAAATGTGAGTCAGCCAAACACGGGTCAGTAAAAACTATAAAGGTTTTTCTATAAAAATACAACTAGTCAAGCACACACCACATGTAATATAAAAAATAATAGAAAACCACGAAATGCATACCTTTTACTCCTTTTATGTATACCATATACATATATAATACTATACCAAAATACTATAAAACCATATATAGAAACTAATGATACATACTATGCACAACACATGATATCTCCCCCAAAGGAAATTGGTATACATAAACCATATACATAAAATATTATCCAAATCCAACCAAAGGATAATAAACAAGTATAGGCACCCATATGTTTACCATACGATGTGTCCCCCATGGGACTCACATCACACTTTTCATGGCTAGAACCATGAGGCATGAGAGCCTGAAAATAAAATCGTCCTCTAAAGACGTATAGTCAACCATCTAGGATTTAAATCTACTATGCACATTTGATAGCCCCAATGGCTCGGGTATTTCCGCTCCCATAGCGGGGACCCCCTACAATAGTCCACCTAGTGGTAAGCCCCCAAGGCTACGTAACTCATGTAGCCACACAGGCTATGTCCGCCAAGGACAAATGTATCATGTAGCCACCAAGGCTAAGATAATAAGGGTAACTAACCAAATGGTACAATATGGTGCCAAATCATAAAAATATATAAATCTCAAACCAATTGAGATATTAAGTATATACGCGTCAAAAGCTAACCATTAGCTGTATAGAATTATTCGTACACGAGATATATGTATTAAAAGAGAATACATAAATATACTTATGTATTCAAACTAGGTGAAAAAATCCATCAACGACAATAATATAACAATTTGAAGAAATATATCCATATATCTCATAGGACGCTCACACCAATAATCCCACCTTAATTAACACAACTAACTCATGATTTAAATCTCATAATTTATCTCTTTGCCATTAGTTCTATTACTACAAGAAACTTATATAAGACAATTGTCTTATATATATATATATATAATATTTTCGGTGTACATATGCCAAATGTCTATCAAATAACCGTAAAACTTTCAAGATTACAACACCCATATCATAACGATGTCCATAAGGCACATACATTTATCCCACCAAGTATTTTTATATAAAACTCCATGGACGGACTCATTAATTGTAGTCCTTTTCATAGGATCTTTACACAATAGTTAATACAAACTTCTCAATGCATAGTGTAGCTCTTGGACATCATTCCCATACGAGTAGTAGGGAAATCATACAAGAAACCCACAATTTTGCTTGTATAATTTTTTTAGTAGAATCTAGCAAGCATTTTACCAAAAAGTAGGTTTAGCCAAATCCTTAACGTTTGTCAACAAGTGGCATATATACTATATAACATCATATTCGCAAAATATAAGTAGAGGTATTCATGTATCAAACCCATCATATAAGTCATTTCTAGTTATACGCAATTTCTAGTTCAACCCACTTGTGTATATATCGGTTTTTAGGTAAAATTTGGGGAAATCTTGTTTATTCATCAATTTAACTCATTAACCAACCAACATTAACCTTTTATATCCAGAACATCCAGAATTTATACCACTTGCACTTATCATATGCATTATCTTAAAAATTCCAGAATTTTAGTCCAAATAAAAAATTGGGTGTGTACAAACTGAATTGATTGTTGTAGTAGGTTATAATAAACATAAATAACAATATTTTATCATCAATTGAAGGTTAAGAACACCCAAATCCAATGCATGCAATACAAACCCTAGGTTCTTTGCAAACCCCCCCCCCACCCCGCCCCCCCCGCCCCCCCCAAATTTCAAGTAAGAATCTAATGCACACATAATGTTAAGAAAAACAACTTTTATACTATTATTCCCACCTGATTTTAAGCCTTAACATAAGTTTTGAAAAAGTTAACAATGATCTAGGTGGCTGGCCAACTCCCATCCAAGCTCTCCAAGCTCCCATGGTGACAGAATGAAGAGGAAGAAGATGAAAAGTGTAAAATATAGCTCAATATCTTGATCCTCATGTGAAAAAGTGATAAAATCACCACAAATCTCCCTCACAACGTCTCTCTCAAGCTCTGAATGTATTCTCTCTATTTATGATCGAATTGGGTGGGGCTTTGGGTGAAAATGAGGGTGAAAATGGGTTAAAACGAGCTAGGTTGGGTCAAACCCGATTGACTAATGGTTTCAAGTGCACTGTTCGTATATTGGGCAAAACTTTTCACTCGAAACTCCGATTTGGATGATATTTATATCAACAGAAAGAGGATTCGAAGAGCTACAACTTTGCAAATTTTTTCCAAATTCTGGATGGATTAATGCCAAAAATGCATTGAAAATGGCAGTCTACCCAAATCTGCTATAGTGTTCTAACATGATCAGATTTGGCCAATCGGCTTACTTCGCACACAGATTTGACTGACAAGAGGCATGAATTAAGTCTCGGTCAAAATACAAAAGTTGTAGAATGGATCAAAATCTAACTAGTGGCATAAACGGGGAGTTGTTTAGACATCATATGAGGAAGTTATGGCCTTTCAAAGTTGGAGAAAAACTCATTTCAGTAAATACTCAATTCTCACTATTAGTTGACCAAATTCAACCACGGCCATCCAAAATGTGTTTCAACCATGCACACATATGTAATATGAATAATATGACTTGCCGAAAGTTTTCAGCTCATCAAAATATGTCCGGAACCAAATTCGAGTACCCAAAGCTATGTTTGAGGGTAAAATAGAACTAAGGGGTGATTAACACCTATAATACGATAAGGACCACTCAAGTAGAAAAATGATCACCCATCCATATTTAATTAAGATATTGAAACATGTTCGAGGTGTGGAAACCACATAATTCTACTCGGAACCAAAAGTCATTAGCCAAAGTGTGGTTATCCGATAGATCAAGCTTATGAAGAAAAATTAGTAAGTAAACTAAGCACGAGGTGTTACACTATTATCCCAGGCCGTGGGCTTCGCCAAGGCGATCCTTTAAGCCCTTACTTATATATTTTATGCGCTGAAGGCTTGTCAAAGCTGCTAAATGGGTATTTAGCCGATGGGTTAATTCATGGTAGCAAGGTGGCGAGGTCTGCTCCGGTTGTTTCCCATATTTTCTTTGCAGATGACAATTACTTATTTTTTAGAGCTAATGTTCATGAAATTTCTATGATAAAGCAATGCCTGGGGCTTTACGAAAAGACGTCTGGTCAAATGATTAATTTTCAAAAATAATCTATCTCTTTTAGCTCTAATGTTAAAGAGGACAGGCGTGATGAAATATGCTCCTTCCTAAATGTCTTCATTTTAGATAATAAGGGGAAATATCTTGGGTTACCGTCTGTTATTGGTAAAAATAAGAAGGAGGTACTAGGTTTTGTGAAAAATAAGGTGTGGACTTGAGTTCATGGGTGGAGCAAAAAGTTTTTGTCTAGAGCAAGCCAAGAGGTATTATTAAAATCAGTGGCGCAATCTATTCCATCATATGTTATCAGTGTGCTTCTTTTACCTAAATCTCTCTATAGCGACCTTGAGAAGATTATGAACTCTTTTTGGTGGCTCTCTAATGACTCTAATTCAAAGGGCATCCATTGGAAGGTGTGGGATAAGCTATGTACTCCTAAATCTAAAGGCGGCTTAGGTTTTCGCCAAATGTTTGACTTCAATAAGGCGATGGTGGCAAAGCAAGGATGGAGCCTTCTTTCAGCCCCTGATTCATAAATGGCTAAAATCTATAAAGCTCGATACTTTCCAAAAAGCGATTTTGTAAATGCAAATGTAGGCTTCTACCCTAGTTTCATTTGGTCCAGTATCTTTCAAATAAGGGATATTATCAGTTCAAAAGTAAGACACATAATAGGGTTGGGGGTAAACACATCGGAGTTCAAAGACCCATGGCTGATGGATGATAACCCTTTTATATATATTGTTCCGGCAAAAGAACTGAAGCATATTTCAGTAGCAACTCTTCGGGTTCTAAATAGTACGAATTGGGACTTAGACCTATTACACGAGGTCTTCCAAAGCTCTGACATTAAAAAAATAAAAAAGATCCCTTTCAATTTGTCTATTCAAGTTGATAGTTGGGCGTGGGCAGGGGAGAGAAATGGTATTTATTCAGTTAAGAGTGGGTATAGAAGCAATCAACAATGATTCCCAAGCAATCATGTTTCGAATTCAGTAAATTGGAAGAAGATTTGGTCCTTACACGTGCCGCCGAAGGTCAGAAATTTGTTATGGCGTGTTTGGTTGGGTTGCCTCCAGTCGATGGTTACGCTAGCTCAGAAACGGGTTGACGTGTCGCTTATGTGTCCGTCTTGCAACAACGGGTAAGAGGATGCTTTCCACGCCCTTGTCTAGTGCTCCAATGCGAAGAAAGTGTGGCGTATTTCTATAATCGGAGACCAAGCTTTTCAGGCGTCTCTATCAATGGTGTAACTTTCTCACAGGTTCCATGGGGAAAGAAGAGATTTAGGTTGCTGCGACGATTCTCTAGTCTTTTTGGCTCAGTTGAAATGATTTGGTTTGTAATAATAGGTGCCTAAGTGAGGCAGTGGTGGTGAATCGTGCTCGTTGGTGGCTCACGCAGTGGACTGCAGCTAGATTGCCAGTTATTGCCGGTAAAGTTAATCTCAGTGAAGGGGAAGGAGGTTTCTCTTGGTGTAAGCCAGCTGGTGGGTCTATTAAATGTAATACTGATGCAGCAGTGCTTTCAAGCTTGGGAAAAATTGGGTTTGGTTTTGTTTGTCGTGATTCGAACGGATCCTTTATTGCAGCAGTTAATGGGAATATCAAAGCCAGTAATGACCCGTTTCTTGCTGAAGCCCTCAGTATGCGAGAAGCTCTAAGCTGGATAAAAGATAGGAATTTTTCTAATGTGTGTTTTAAGTCAGACTCTCTACTGCTAATTGCTGCAATACGCAGTGATATTATAGACTGTACTCACGCAGGCGCGATTATTAGTGATTTTAAAATGCTAGCTCAGGATATAGTTGGTGCTTCATTTAGTTTTATTAGAAGGACAGGCAACCAAGTGGCTCATGCGCTTGCTAAAGCTTCTTGTTTCAATACTAGCTTGGAGTGTTGGGAGAATGTTCCCCCTCCTATTTTTTATGATTTGTTGTCGGTTGATTTTTAATTCTATTCTTAGCATAATTTTTTTAAAAAGAAAAGAAAAAAGAGCAATCTATATGAGTTCTCTACAAATGTGGTTCTTTCTTTAATATAAATACGCATGCAAAGGGCTATTTTGGTCAATTCATGTGTTTTACAATAGTATGTATGAAGTTATGTGGAAATATCTTTAGTTTGGAAATTTTATATTTAAGTCCCTCAATTTTGCCAAATTGCAATTTTACCCTTAAACTTTTAGAAATCGCATTTCACCTCCCAAATAAAAAAAAATAAGATCTTGATTCTGAATGTTGAAAGAAAAATAAGCCGAAAATATGAGACATATGAAATACAATATTAATTTATAATTTTTCCCTAATGTATTAGTGTCCTAAAAATATCTAGTTGAAGTACCATCTCCTCCCATGTTGTCGTTGTCACTATTTTGTAGCTTACCAACAACACTTATTTACGCTTTTTGAATGCATAGATTACCGTCCTCTTCTTGATTTGTGAAATTTGATTTTAAAAATGACTGATGCGGAAAATGTTTCATAGTATAATCATAGTTATTGCCCTAGATATACAACATTATTTAAAAGAAGAAGAAAATTACTGTACAAACCACAAAAAATTAATTAACAATTTAAAACAGTGAAACATTAATACAGTAATTAACAGAACAATTATTATTGCATAACATTTATTCATATCATTAAATATTTCTTACCAACGTTATGTGCCATCCTCACTTATATATATATGACGGGGGAGAAAAAACAACCAACTTCATGTTGAATAGTAAAACAAGCATTATTTTTGTGCTTGGCTTTAAATATGGCAAAGCTCTTAATGGGAAGCTTATGTTTTCTAATGTTCCTATTGTCTCTCATATCAGGTACTTGTTTTAGTATATACTTTAGTTATTTTCTTTTAAAAAAAAAAAAACAAAAATGCAAGGAAAAGTGGAAGAGGCATGACACTCTGTACTATGGTCAAAACTAGGGAATTAATTTTTTTTTTTTTATTTTTGGGGTTTATTGACTTAACCCTCCACATGAATAGTGATCTTTGAGTAAACTCTCCAAAATAATTTTTACAAGACATAATCCAGTAAATTATAAAACCACCTGTTTTCAGTCCAAAATATTTTTTGTAACGATTTTGCCCCTCTCCTTACATCATCTTCTTTGGTCTTCTTCTTATTAAAAAAAATAAAAAAATACCCGACTTCTCCTTCTATACTTTCTCTCTCTGCCGCTCTAAATCCTAACATTTCTCTCTCTCTACTACAACCACCATCTCCACCCCTTTCTCTAAGCCCTGCCCCTTTCTCTCTCCCTACCATCTCCACCAATCAAATGTATACAAATTATCCCAAATCAAACCGTATTATACATATTGTTACAGATCCATACATATATATATACCTACATAAATCTAATATAATACATGGACAAATCAATTTGTGGGTTTCTTTCAATTTAATTTTAAATTAAGTTTTGGGTATATATGCATATAAAAACCTGAATCAATTTCGGATCTCTTTGGTTCAATTTGATGGTGGTGGAAGAAGAATTTTTTTGATTTTGAGTTTTCTATCTATAATTTTTAGGATTTTTCATTTTCGTGTATAATGGTGTTGATGATGATGGTGGAAGAAATGAGGAGATGGCGTTGATGAGAGGAGAGGGAGATAGAGAGAGGACGGGGGTTTGATATATAGATCTAGATTGGTGTATATACATATCCATACATATATACATACATATAGAGAGCTCCTCCTTTGGTTGTATTTATGACACTATTATTTGGGACAATCATTCTTAAGGTTGTATTTATGTTGGTTTTACGAACATATATGACACCCTCAATTACGTCACTTTGTGAGTTACACAAAAATGACATAAATAGCAATATATTTAATTTAAAATATGACATAATAAGCTCTCTTTCTTGTAGTGATAAGAAATAAAGTTAATAATGTTCTTAATATATATGTGCATGTTATAAAGAGAGAAAATTTGATTTGGTCATGGATTGATGGTGGTAGTGGTGGTCCAATAGCAGCGATGGTGGTTTGTCAAGGATAGCCTGAATTCGTGTGTGTATATATATGTTGTTGAGAAAGAAAGTTTGATTTGATTGAGTTGATTTGAAATTACTATTTTTGTTGAAGATCAAGAAGAAGAAGGGGAGGAGTATTTTGGTTAGAAAAATTCGAAGATGGATAATAAAGTTGATTGCACCAGGATTTAGGCAGGTTTCTGTCTAATTAAAATCATTTTGGGGGTTTTCTCAAATAGGGTTATTAACGTAAGGGGTTAAGTTGATCAATAACACCCCCTCCCTCTTTTGAAGTAAATCTAGGGACTTAATTAGAACAATATTATTTCTTGTCCACGATTTTCTTAATTTGGTTTTCTCTGTCTTTTTATATTATGTATTGTGGAAGTATGTAATTTAGTCATTTTTGTATGTTTGTGATTTCGAGAATATGGTTATTGTTGCATTTATGCATGTGCATGGACACATAAATAGCACGCACTATAACAGGCCCAGCTGGCCACATAGAAAGGAAAATACACAAATGCACCTCAATTATCGTTTAGTCAGGTTACTAATTAATATTTTTTCTTTTTCTTTGCATGAATTTTTAATAGTGATTCCCCTCAATGCTGTTGCCGGAGGATATTGCCCTTATGGCGATGGACTAGATTCTTGGTATGATGACACATGTAGGAATAGATGGTCCAGGGACAAGCCCTCTAAGCATTGCTTGAGAACTTGCAGGAGACGGCACAAACATGCCCCAAATGCAACCTGTGATTCCGAGGGGGGTGGTGATGAATATCCGATACCTACTTGCGACTGCACTTACAAATGTTAATTGTATAAACTTTACTGATAAACACAGTTTATAAAACTTTGGGCACCCCAAATTTATATCTATCAGTCCCTTTAATTTAGTATTTGTGTATTATATTCATGGCTTTTAGTTAAAAAAGCCCAAGAAGAGGTAAATATAATAAAATTGCTTCCAAAAGAGATAAATAATTAAATAATATTCATATGCAATCTTTGAAGTTAAAATTTCAATTCTTGACAACATGCATCATTTTTTATCCAGATTTTGAAAAGGCAGCAAAGTCAACTTCAAATAGGAGTGTGATTTTATTAATAATAAAAAAAAAACATAGCATTCTTGGAAAATTTATCAATGTTGTGTTTAGCTTATATGAATTCTCAAGTTCACACATAAAAGAATAGCATGATTGCTATTAAATTGTGACGCCCCGAATCCCGTAATGAGATTTTCACCTTCGGGACATGGTTAATCACGGATGCCGTGCGCGACAGCGGATTTAAATTTATAAAAACACAACTTTTAAAATTTTTTCTTGAATAAAACTTGATTATAAACAAATTCATTTTTTGTAAATTTTGGCATGTGTAGTTTATTCAGTTAATAAACCGCCCTGTAAAAATCAAAACCAATCACATACCAATTCACATTAAAATAACTCCACATATAAAAATCAACTTAACAAGTTTACATCAAAGATGTTCACATATCAAAACCGGTATTAAAGCTTCTACAAAAGATCTTTTACAAAATAACATAACCAATCATTTTATACAACAAGGTCCTTTTCATAAAGGACCCAAAAGATAGCATATGGACATCAGAGGTCTTTAGACTTGTAGATCACGCACCATTTCCCAATGCTTGACCAGCAAAACTGTTTAGAAAATGGGATGAGCCAAAACCGGGCTCAGTGGGAACTATATATGTTTTGTATAGAAAATAATGACTTTTCTTTACTAAAAAAGTTTATAAAACAATGCAAAGCAACGGAATCTACACACAAGTGCATGCCCAACCCCACTAGGATTCCCTTCCTAGTCACTAGAAGCTATCTATCCGACTAATTGGTCTCGTCCCTAGACGCCCCATGGAATACTCTTAACTAATTTCCGTATCACCAGAGAACCATTGGTATAAAACCATCTCATCACAAACACTAGCTTCCTATGGTTCGTCATGCTACGATAAATTCGCTTCCTGTAATCAACTGGCCCATGTAATGCTTGTCATACAATCATCTCAACGTAATCACATAAATAAGGATAATAACCACAAGAGATATGATACAGTCAACCATACAAGTAACAAGCATATAAAGATCACAATGTCGTATCTCTTGTATAAGCCTCAGCTTACACCCCACGGTCACTAGGCTTAGAGCATCGGTTCCTGAAGGACCCCAAGCTCTAAACTAATCATGTCTCCTCCAAGTGAGCGAACCGCCCAGGGACTCGGTCCTTACTTGTAATTCATTTAGAGATAAACTCACGTAAGACATTTTCCCGAGGACAACACTCCAAATACTTAACAAGAAGAACACCCGTACAAGCACGTTCCTCCAAGGATGGAACCACCTTAGGATCTTTCACCTAAGTGTAGGGCTATTACTTCCCGAGACACACAATCCCGTTGATAGAGCCACACGAACTAATCTGCAAGCCAGGGAAGCTATTAAACGCAGGACTACGAATACTCATATGCGGGAAGGCAATATACATCAATATAATAACATAACAGGCGGCTACCACCGCACTGTACTGGGTAGCCCTTTTCCTTGTCCGCTTTGGGTGGCTCCACTCCAGTTACAACGAGTACCGGTACTCAATCATAGCAGCTCCAACCGCTGCGGCTCCAACTGCACTTAATGGGCTACAACCCAATCATAAGGTAGGGCTACAACCCTCCTTGGTAAGGCTACAACCTTACAATCAATGTCCACATAGATAGTTGGCCAAAATATCAATCAAGAATATGTATGTATAACACAGATGTCCCAACATCATTATTAATATCATTCTACCACGTGTGATCATATCAACATCAATATATCCATTTCATCATTGATAATATATATATATATATCTATCACAATCCCACATAATCTATCACACGTGTAAAAATCAACATAAAGGTTAAACATGTCATTCACATGGCATGAACAGTGAAATTCATTTCTTTAGCCTTATCGCTCCCTCCTGATTATGAACGTATTTCATAAGCTTAACTAAAGCCGTATAAGTTTAATTATTCATCCGTATTGACGTCGCCACGTCCCACGCGCATTACAAAGCCCAATAGTGTAATTCATATGTTTTATACTCTACGTTAGTCATTACCGCATTTATTGTCATATTAAGGCCATTCATCATCACTTTTGTAATTCCTACATCATTCAAGTCTCATTTGTAGTTAACAGAAGATGTACTTAGTTATAAATATAATCGAAAGGGGTAATACCCCAACCATCAAGTCCCGACACCACATAAGGTGTATTGTGCATAAATTTAAGGCTCTATGTGTATCTCACATACTACAACATTGTTCTAGCAAAGTTGCATACTAGTCTGGAGGTTTTACACCTGTTCTGCAGAGTTACATTACGCTAGTACACCTCAACAATCACCACGTGACCTACACCCTACCAACTCGCACAAATATGCCATCTAGGGTGTAATGATAACGATTATATGCAATATATAGTCCAAAAACTTCATTTACATATGTATCTCAAAAGCTAACGAAGACTAGTATACATTTCAAGGGGGTTTTGTGTCCACACTTATGATTACGACTAGATATGTGCATTGTTTTCTCTAATCATGTTTATTAAGCCTTATCTAGCAATTATCAACCATTAATCCAAGGTCAAACCACTCAAAATCAAGTGCAAGCATTAAGCCCTAGGTTTGGTACCAAAAACCCCAATTTGTATCTAACACTAAATGCAACACATAATAGTTGAGAAAATAAGTTAAATATTATTGTTCCCACCTCGTATGATGATTTTCCACAAGTTTAAAGTGCTAATTGAAGTGATGATGCCACAATCCCGAAGCCCTAGCTTTGCCTCATGCAGCCATGGAGGAAAAAGAAGGTAGGAGATGATGAATGGTGATGAGGGTGTGGATTTAGGGCTTGAATCTTGGTTTATGATGAATAAATCATCAAAACCCTCATGAATCTCTAACTTCCTCTTTCTAGAACTCTCATGAGGTGTTGTGGGGGTGTGTGGGTCGATTTGGGTGTGATGGGGTGATAAATGGTGAGAAAATGGGGTTAAAAGGGGTTACAATTCGACACACAGGGCTCCAAGATCGATCTTGGACCTCCCAAGATCGATCTTGGGAGCTCTCAGCCAAAGCTTATGTCACAGCACTGACCACTGTTGGTATTTTGGTCATAACTCCTTGCTCGAAACACGGATTGGGGCGATATTTATGTCCACGAAAAGCTAATTCAAAGATATACAACTTCCTAACAGGAAGTTTCCTCAAATTCTAAATGGAAAATTCCCAAAAATCCTCCGAATACAGCGTTGTGCCGAAACACTACCGACTGGCCAGATTTTACTAATTGGCCCACTTCGAACGCTGTTTTGACCCACGAGGAGTGAGAATTGGCTTTCGGTCAAAACACAAAAGTTATAGAACGGTATGAAACCTAAACATATGTGCAAACGGCGTCTAAATCGGATAAGAGATGGAAAAGTTACGTAGGTCCAAAGTTAGCTAAAAGCCATTAATCGCGAAAGATCGAAACTCACCATATGCAACCCGAAATCGATTCGGACCATCCGAATCACTAAACAATCATTCGCACGAGTGTAAATAGACTAATACAACTAGTTCAAGGTGCCAGAGCACTACAAAACTCTATAAACTGTGATTTCACCATCCAAGGTGAAATAAGTGATCGAATGAAAGCAACCGCGGTGGAATAAATGAACGGGGTATTACATAAATAGTGAGCTTGGAAAGTTTATGAATGTGGTGTTTTAGCTTTTACGAATTCCCAAATCTAAACTGGTGCCACTACAATCTATTTTTAGCCTGTTTTTGAAGTCTGATACTTTGCCAGATTGTTCGCGCTAGCCCACGTTGTCTTTAGCTCAAGCTTTTTACGAAGATGTTAATGATTTTTGAAATTTCAATTTTCCATATCTCCTTTTTTGCTTTTAATAGATAAATAATTGGTCTTGACATGATATGTACAAATCATATAATTGTTGTATAATTGTGATGTCTTGATTATATGTAGATTTCGATAATTCGGTTTCATTCATCATACTTAGGTTAAGTTCTTTGATGGTATATGCTCACCACACCAGTGGGGGATTTAAGCGACGTAGTAAGTTTACAAGGTCGCCTAGGATATACATAAGCGATGTAGAAACACATAGGTCGCCTTATGTTTTCTTATACGATGTAAGATAATACTCAGTCGCTCATGGTTAAACTATGCGACCAAGGTATCACTATGAACACCCCAATCCACGACTCTCGTGTGAACACTGGTCTTTTATAAAACAAGCATTTCACATTAGGTCTTGAGTCATCATGCATATAGAAGACCATTAGGAAAGACTCTGACTTTAAATCTGTCGGGAGTCTAATACGACCAATTAAGTTTTTAAGTGTTCAGGGCATTTTTGAAATGCCAACCGCAGCCCTGATAAGTGTTTAAAATTGTTATTTTAACCCGCAAATAATATTTTGTTAGAATATAATTAATGCTTAAATTATGGAGGAATAATATTTATTTGTTTTTTTGTAGGAAAGAAGAAAATTATGATAAAAAGCCTAAAAAGGTGGAAGAAGTCTATTAAAGATCAAAAAGGAAGATAAAGAAGAAAGAATATTCCAATTCAATATTCTCTCCTAAATCGATTACAACTCATTTTTCTCTCTTTTAATTAGAATTCTAATTAAATTCAATGTTGTGATTTCTTCTACAATTCTAGTTTCCTAAACCTTGTAAACTTTTATCTCTTATTCCTATATATAGACTCATTCTCTACACCTAAGATTTAGAAGAAAAATATAGAAGAAAATATATAAAAAATAGATAGAATGTAGATATTATTAGAGATTTCTAGAGAGAAAATCCTCCATATACTAGTTGCCGTGCAGCCGAAGTATCGGAGGTGGAGAAATTGACAGCGTAAAGTCGTGCTGTACACGCTAGTTCGAGCATCATATACAGGGACGCTTTCTAGCTTTTTAATTATCTATAGTTTGTATTTAAGTACTTTAATTTTAATTTTAATGGTGAATTATTATTTTATTTTAATGTCTTCTTTATTTAATATGCTTGCCTAAATTATCTCCCAAATGGGAGGGATTAAACCGCCATAGATTTAATGGACTTAATTTATGTAATACCCCGTATTTTAATTTGTGTTAAATGGAAATATATTGGCTTATTTATACTCATATGAGTGATCGTTAGGTGATTCGGGTGGTTCGAATAGATTTTAGTTGGTAAATAAGAAGTTTTGGTCTTTCGTGATTTGTTATTTCTAGCTATCTTTGAGCAATCGTAATTTCTTCTTTATTTATCGAAATGAGATTCTGTTCAGGTAGGTGTCTAGTATTTGTACCATTCTACAACTTTTGTGTTTTGGCCGAAGTCCAATTCACACTCCTCGTGGGTCAAAACAGGGCGCAAAGTAGGCCCATTGCAAAATTCTGGTCATTCGGTAGTGCTTCGGCAGAGCGCTGTCTTCGGCGAGTTTTTGGGGAAAATTTATTCATAATTTGGAAAAACTTCCAACTAGGAAGTCGTAGATCTTTGAAATACCTTTCCGTGGCCATAAAGAACGCCTCAATCGGAGTTCCGAGCGAAAAGTTATGGCCGAAACAAAAACAGTGCGCCAGAACCCCAAAGTTATAGCGCGGACCGGTATGGTGTTTTTGGCATACCGGTCCGGCACCAAATTTTTGGGAAATTTGTGCTCCGCGGACCGGTATTCGGTATTTTGCATACCGGTCCGCCAGTTAACTATTCCCACCGACTTAAGCACGTTTTTAAGCCATTTTTGGTCATTTTTTATCCAAACTTTGTGCCAAACATTTCCACACTCCTCTAGGGAGTTCTAGAGGGTTCTAGAGAGAGAAAGAGAAAGATTTCTACGTATCTTTCATCCACGATCGAAGATTCAAGCTCGAAAACATCCAAACCCATCTCTAAGGTACTATTTATCATCTTCTACCTTGGTTTTCTTCTATAGAAGCTCAGGCATGAGCTTTGGTTACTTGGGTTGGGTTTATACTCCATTAATTCGAGGATTTGACTATGTTAGGAACGTGGTGAGACGAGAGCTTGAGGATTTTACCGAACGGGGCTTCGGCTTATAGCTTTCTTCTTTCTTTTGGTCTCTACACTTGAGGTAGGGGTTATATATTTTCCAAACTTGATGATATGATTTTATTTATCTAAAGATGAGTGATTTTATACATATATGTTCGATATGAAGCACATACCTCTTGTTATTGATTTTACAAGAATGATTTTATACATGTATGTTCATATATTGGTCATATCATTGGATATACATAAGATTGTGCTTGATTGAGCTATGATTTTACGATATGAAGCAAAATATGCCATCTAAGCTCCATAATTACATGTTATTGATTCATACGGATGTTCTTTGGATGTATATGTGTTGGTTTAACAAGAAAATGATTAGTAAAGAGTTTTGAACACACCAAAGAGCATGGACGTAAATTGGTTAGAGTTTATATGGCATATGTGGTTTCTATTGTATCCATGATGCATTAGTTGAGACAAGATATGCCACTTGAACTTGACATCTATGTAATATAGACTTGTTATGTGATGTTCCTTGGATATACATGCTTGGTTGTATCCAAGTGGATTTGTAAATGGGTTATGTATACGATAAGGAACATGGCTACATGATGAATGAAGTTTAAGTGGCATGTGTTGTTTTTAGTTGTCATAAAGAGCATATATGCATGTTGTGCATCACTATTGTGTCAACCGCACTCTTGAAGATTCTTCGGCAAGCTTGGATTCCCTTATGGCCTATCGAATGGGCGTGCATCTCTTATTATGATGCTGAAAGCTTCATTTTATATCTATCTCTATTTGGAGGCTACATGGAGGCTTATTTCTTATGGAAATTCATGGCAGCTTCAATTATATCTTGATATTGTCTTATCAGAAACGATTGGTTGATTGGTCTATTGGAAATGATTGTGCTTGGTCGTGGATGACCAAGGGTGATATGAATTTTGTATGAATATATGTTTTCATGGTGCTTGCCGGGATGGGAAAATAGTCAGGGCCCGGTGCCCTTGGGTTGAAAAGCCCTAAACCCCTGGGGGATATTGTTTAGCCGCCAATAAGCCACCGGTGAAAGACCCGGGAACCTTGGCATTGGCAACGCACCATGAATTCGATTCTTTTCTAAGGAAGATGGACGGGATTGTTGTTCCACTTCCTGGGTGTGATGGTATCGGTATGCCTATTGAGGCGACGGATTCTATATAGTGACGCCAGTTCGGATTCTTTTTGAAGTAAACTATGATTATATTATATTCTCTTGGAGCGGATGGATTTCATAAGGCCATGTTGGCTTGGATTCTCATTGGCGCGTATCACCAAGGTGTGGAGATGGGTTGACACAAAGGGAGGTAACCTGCTGTGAGAATCCGGACCCATACCCCCGAGAGAAGAAAAGAGTCCTCCGTTCTCGGTTTTATTTGAAAACGTGTTTTGTAGAGTCGCCAGTTTGTTTTACGAGAAAACAAACAAAAGACCGTACGAAGGACAATTCGAAAACGAATTATCTTTCATACATTTGAAACCAGAGAATTATTTTGAAAACTTACTTTGCTAGGGTTCGGGAACTACGTTACGAATTGGGAAGGTGTTAGGCACCCAATTCGCCCTTTCGGTCTCTTAATGGATCATGTGTCTAATTCCTATTTTAGATATCTTGCAAGTAGTTTGAATGGTTTTCAGAATAGTCCTTTCCGGATAAGTTCAGTTTAAAATAGTAATTTGAAATCAGACCGAGCTTTGCGAGCGCCTACGTATTCATTCGTAGAATGAAATCAGAGTCTCGTAGTTCCTTTCATTGGAAACTGTTTTTGTATTTTTGTTTGTTTTGAAAACGTGTCAAAACAGGTTTTAGATTTCTTGTAAAACTTAGAAAGGATTTGTTTTGAAAGCAATGACTTCTTTGCAAGTTATCTAATTTTCTATATTAAAAACGAAATTAAATGCAGTACTGAAATTAAGGATTTAGTAGAAAGTTATACCTGCTGCGCTTGAAGAAGAAATAAGAACCTTGCCTTGATTACTCCTTTCTCTCTCTAGAACTTTCTCTCTCTAAAACTTTCTCTCTCTAGAAATTCTCTCTCTAAAACTTTCTCTCTCAGAATTTCTCTAAAATGACTCTCTGATAATTCTGACAGAGTTTCTACTTACTAAAGACACTAGTGAGTGTTGATGTCCTTTAAAAGAGAGCCCAAAGATCCTATTTATAGCAAAAATCTCGCCAAAAACGCTCCAAAAGAGGCCAACCGCAAAGGGTAGCCGCAGGGCGTGCGGCTGGGGCGTGCGGCTAGGTGCCAACCGTACGGTTGGGGAGCCAACCGTGCGGCTAGGGAAGGTACCAACCGTGCGGTTGGGGGCGTGCGGCTGGCTACCAAAAAACTCAAATTTTCTAACGGGGCTAGGTCGATCCCCGTCCTAGTAAGCGAAGTGGCGACAAGGTTGCGATTAATTCCTAACGCGCTCGAAAATCAGGGTTTTTCCTAACGATCTCTCGTATGCATGATGACTCAAGACTTGATGCAGAAAGCTTGTTAGGTTCACACGAGAGTCGCGGATTGGGGTGTTCACACCTGCATATGCATAAGCACGCATTATCACGAACTAATGACGTCTACGATACGTTACAATTAATGTTTAAATTGTACTTTGGAAGGATTTACTTTGTTTATGATAACAAATCAAGTTATGTTTTCAAAGTTTCACCCTTTCCTTTCCCCCTACTGAGCGATATGCTCACCCCGTTTTTCTAAAATCTTATAGGTAGCCAGGAGCCCAAAGAGGTCAGGGATGTGACGGGATCGGGAACGAGTTAGTGGCTCTGATACAGATGTGCTTTTGTCATTTATATGTCCTCACGGGTAGCCACGGCTAGCCCGAAGTGATATATATATATTAGTTTGGACTTACTTGGTTAGTTTTGTGGAATGACTATATACATGGATGCATGTTTATATACAGTACTATTATCTTCAGCATGATTATGAAGTTGTTGTTTGACGAGCATGATATCACTATCTGAATTTCTTTATTTATTTTTCATGTATACCCATTTTAGTCAATCTAAGATGGGTTAGTAGCACTCCAGGTCTTAATTACGGGTGATGTCCTGTAGATTAAGGCGGGGGTGTTACAATTTAATTCTAATTGATTTTTAATTATTCATCCCGAATTAAAATTTATTTTGAAATTACCATTACTATAACGTGTGTTTTCTTTCTACTACTTTAATTGTTTTCAAAATAAAGAAATGATCTCTTGTGATCACCAATTTGGGGATACAGGTGATGCCTATTTTTATTTACATTAGTTTTAAAAAAAGAATGATGGTGAATTCAAATTTGTTTATATAGTAGGGATGAATATGAAAAATATAATTAGATACTTTTTTGTTTATATCCATGGGATGTCCTATTATTGATTCCTTTCTTGATTTAATTTAATTAGTTTAGTTTAATTTTTAGTTTCTTAGTTAAAATAATTTCAAAAAATCACAATTTAAAAATTGTTTAAATTTGGTTCCTAAGATATTGGATTTCGACAAACTCTCCTACTTTTAAGTTATTAACTTGGATTTGGATTGACTCCTATTTATTCGCTATACTAGTTTAATTATTTTATACAAAAGTAGGGTTTTATTGTATTTAAGCGCGGAATTAAGTAATGACAAATTAATTGTAAAAATTCCCCTTAAATCATTGGCACCGTTGCCGGGGATCGAACCCGGATCACCCGCGTGATAGGCTGGAATACTTACCACTATACTACTATTCATTGCTTAATTTGATTGCCCTTAGGATTTGCTTGCAACTAGAATTTTGCGTAGTTTATGCAACTTAGAAATGGTCGAATAATTAGAAGACAATTAATCTTTCCAACTGAAAA
Source organism: Lonicera japonica (assembly GCA_021464415.1). Taxonomy (NCBI): domain Eukaryota; kingdom Viridiplantae; phylum Streptophyta; class Magnoliopsida; order Dipsacales; family Caprifoliaceae; genus Lonicera; species Lonicera japonica. The sequence continues at coordinate 22,930,015 of CM038469.1, forward strand.
TCTCACAATGGCTAATAATCGCACATTAAATGACTATTTTGCTCCTATTACCGCTGAGCCTCCTATGTGCATCACCCTTCCGACCACTAATGCAGCTCAATTTGAAATTAGATCTGCCACCATTAATATGCTACCTAAGTTCCATGGCCTTGATAGTGAACAACCATACATTCACTTAGGGAAATTCCTTACAATTTGTACTTTGTAGCACCTTTAAGAACCAAAACCTAGATGATAATGGTGTCAAGCTTCGATTATTTCTTTTATCCTTAGAAGATAACGCAGCCTCGTGGTTGAACTCTCTTCCTCCTAATTCAATCACAACATGGGGACAACTATCTAGGAAGTTTATGTCAAAATTTTACCCTATGCAAAAGACTGAATCAATAAGAGATGTTATTAGCACATTTAGGGGTAAAGTAGATGAGGAATTCCATGAGACATGGGAGCGTTTTCATGATTTATTAATCAAATGTCCATACCATGGTTTTGATAAAGCGAGGCTTGTCCATTTCTTCTATAAGGGTCTTTCTCTAATGAATCGTACAATGATTGAATCCATGCATAAAGGAAAATTTAAAGACCAAACTCCTGAACAATCCTATACATTTTTAGAGGAATTAGCTGAGAGTGCAAAAAACTGGAATAGTAGTAGCGAATACATGTGTCGTAATGAATATAATTCAACTAAGAAACCAGGCATGTATGAAGTTAAAACTGACCCAGACTTAAAAATTTGTCATGGAAAGTCTAGCCACTGGGGTTCAAAACTTAAGTAAGAAATTTGATGCATTTACTATCTCGGCTAGAAACAACCCGAGCCCAGTTTTAAATGTCAGTAACCCATGTGGGTTGTGCTCTAGCTTTGAACATACTACTCAAGTCTGTCCTTCTTATTACTCTGATTATAATGCATAAGTGTGTACATTTAATACTTTTGGCAAACCTGCTGTAAATACTTTTGGCAATAAATACCACCTTGATATGCGAGTTCACCCAATTTTTCTTGGAGTCAAAATATTTCTTCTTAACAACAAAACGCAGGTGGTCCACCAAGTTTCCAAAGTTCCCAAAATAGGCCAGTCCCTTAACAGGCCGGACCAATGGTCCCACAACAATAGTTCTTCCAACATCAGGTCAACACTAATAGGGAGTTAGTTTCTGACCCTATACGAAATTATAATCCTCCAATCCCATCTACTAATAATTCACTTAATGTTGAAGACACTTTTGAAATGCTAGCAATGACCATAGAACAATTCACTCAACAAACAAATCAGAGAATCCAAAAGTTAGAAAATAATATTGATATTTTAGCTAAAAGCCAACTTCAATTCCAACAATCTGTTCAGAGTCAATTGAGCTAACTCACCTCTACTTTAGCATAAAGATAAAAAGGTTCCCTACTAAGCCAACCTCAGCCAAATCCAAAAGGTAGAACAAACTTTAATGTACGAGCTAATGTGTCTAATTTAGAACACCAACCTGAACAGGCTAATGTTGTTAATGCACTTCAATCTGGTGATACGATTAAACAACAACGAAATTAAGAAAACATTGAGCTCCAGGATAATAAGTCACAACAAGCTGAGAAGAAAGAAAATGAGAATGAAGAAACTAGGACCAATTTACTTAAACCTAATAAAAATGATCAAGCTTTAAGTCTTAAGATTGACAATACCCCAAAAGAAATGATTCCACGTGCTCCTTTTCCATCTAGACTCGTCAACAATAAAAAGGATTCTCAATACAGTGAAATTTTAATGTTTTTCAAAATCATCAAATCAAAATCCCATTTCTTACTGCCATAAAGCAAATTCCTTCTTATGCTAAATTTATTAAAGATCTAGTCAAAGGAAAAACTAGTGTTCCCAAAGAAGCCTTCATAGCCCAGCACTGCACCTCATTCTTACAAAACCAAGCTGTGATTAAACACAAAGATCCGGGTAGTCCAACCGTCAAATGTAAGATAGGAGAAAATTTTTAGGAATAAGCTTTATTAGATTTAGGAGCCAGTGTGAACCTACTTCCATATTCCGTTTATCAACAATTGGGGTTAGGTGATTTGAAAAAAATTGACATCAGGTTAAGTCTAGTGGACCGATCTATCAAAATTTCTAGGGGTATAATAAAAGATGTCATCATAAAAGTTGCAGAATTTTATTATCCTGTCGATTTCATCGTCCTTGATACCCACCCTACCCAAGGCAAACATATTCCCATCATATTAGGCCAACCTTTTCTAGCCACGGCTAATGCATTAACATTTGGTAACATGAAGGTTGAAGTAAATATTTTTAGTCTCACTAAATAACCCGATGACGTTGAGTCTGTTGAAGAACTTTACTTTATAGAGTCATTATCTTTTGAAACGTCTAAGAAAAATCACCCCGAGGACCCACTCCTCCATTGCTTAGCTTATTTCAGATCTGATATCGATGAAGATAATATAATTAATGAGGTCAATGCTTTGTTAGACTCCGCACCACTTATGTATATTGATAATTAGGCCAATCGTTTTCAATCTATTCAACCTGACCCTCTTCTAGCTATTGCGAATGAATCGAAGCAAGTGACTACTATTAATTCTAATTGTCAGTTTCTTACATGTAATTCTGAGTCTAATTCCACTTATACTGATAATTCATCCCAATTCGCTTCACTTTCCACGATACCTTTTGTTAATAGTGACCTCACATTTGACCCATGGCCTCCACCCATCAATTGCACACATGTGTTATCTTATCAAAGCAATAATGGTTGTTCTTCTGGTATGGAGTTGTTTTGTAACACCCTCGCCTTAATGTACAGGTTAACACCTGTAATTAAGACCTGGAGCATTACTAACCTATCTTAGTAGGACTAAGATAGGTATGTAGAGGGAAATAACTCAACATCAATAGATATAGCAAATATCAAATGCATAGGATATCAAATATATTATACATTTTAACATGTATCATATACATGCAATGCATACCATACGAATAACCAAAGTATATAAACTCCTCGGGCTAGCCGTTGCATCCCGAAAAAAAAATATATATATAGATATGCATCACGGGAAAACCAAGATATACACATAGTATCAGAACCTCTATATCGTCCCTGATCCTATCGTATCCTTGTCCTCGTGGGACTTGTGAGTACCTGAAATGTTTTAAAGAAAAAAAATTCGGTGTGATCCATTTGCTCAGTAGGGGGAATATAGGTCGTATGTTCAAAAACAAGTTTATAAACATATCTTTTATACCATGTTAATATCAATAATATAAACAGAAAATCCAAAATTCATCAAGTGATCACGCATGAACGTGCTATTGCAGGTTACATCCCGTGTCAACCGATTACCGTATAATAGAAGGCCTGAGTGATGACTAGATTCCATTGCTGCCAAGATATCACAACATGGGATCAATTGTCCCAATCTTACGTAGGTATAGAGAATAATAGCCCTGGGATCATACACTCCGATCCCATATAAATATAGATAATCGCAAAATCATAGTGCCATGCCAATTTGCCTAAGTTCCCGGGCTTTACACCGGTGGCTTATAGGAGGCCAAACATTGCTCCCCCAGGGGTTTAGGGCTTTTCAACCCAAGGGCACCGAGCCCTGCCTATTTTCCCATCCCGGCAAGCACTATACATTTAATTAATTTTTCAGTTTTCAAGAGCCACTAGCTCTTTAGTACATACATAAATGATACAAGCATCTGAGAAACAGATACTTGAACAAGAGTCATAAGCCATAATAGAGCCTCCATGCCTTTGAAAGTTGCCGAGCTTCCGGTTGACACCATAGTAACATATAATATGCATAACATGATGCTAATTATCCACATGAAGCAAATTATGCCATATATACATTACCAAGTTCAACCACATATCCCTTGGCATAAAAAGTTCATAAATAAATCACTTTTATCAACCATGTCGTAGATATATCGCCAGGGGTATCTTATTTAGTCCAAACAAATCTTTATATCAAGTATACATGGCATATTGTGCCTCCAATCATATATTCAATACCACACATATCATGCAACATCATAAATATATATAGACATTCAACTTTCTAACTTTATATATTTCAAACGCAAGAATTGTCAAGTAATAAACTCATTTTATCGGGTTTTGAAAGTAAGAAAACCCCTACCTCAATTTATGAGTGAGAAAGAAGAAAGAAATTTGATTGCTTCAAGCCTTCCCCAAAGAATCCTCAAGGTGGAAGATGATGAATAGTAAGCTAGGAGGTGTTTCAGATGATTTTTAATGCCTAATCCTTCGATCGGAAGTGAAAATAGGTAAGGATCGCTCAAGAACACCTATCTTTCTCTCTCTAGAACTCTCTAGAGTTTATTCGAAGAGGTTGGGTCGAAAATGGGTGAAAAAGAGCTTAAAATGAGCTATAATCCATTTTAAGTTGGTTGCTATAGTAACGCGCGTAGATTTTTTTGGTTCTGGAGCACTGTTTTTGTTTTGGTCATAACTTTTGACTCGGAACTCCGATTGAGGTGTTCTTTATATGCATGAAAAGCTAATTCAAATATCTACAACTTCCTAAGAGGAAGTTTTACCAAATTATGGACAAATTTTACTCAGAAATTCACCGAAGATAGTGCTCTGCTGAAATGCTATTAAACAACCAGAATTTAGCGATTGGCCTACTTCGTGCCCTGTTTTGGCCCACGAGGAGTGTGAATTAGCTTTCGGCCAAAACACGAAAGTTGTAGAATGATACAAATACTAGACACTTTGTGAGCGAAATGTTAATCGGATAAATAACGGAGGAATTATGGTAGCTCAAAGTTAGCTCGAATTAACAATTCATAAGGAGCCAAAACTTCCTATTTATCAACCGAAATCGATTCAGACCACCCGAATCACCAAAGGATCATTCACATGTATATAAAAGAGTTAATAAGACATAATTAACATTAATTTAAATACAAGATGCTACATGTTTCCTGCTGGTGTTGAGGTTTTATCTATAATATCATCCGATTTAGAGCCTGACATAAATCATGCACCATTACTTCTTGATTTTTGCTCACGATTACTCTTCTATATTTGTGCACCGTTAAATTCTATTTATATGTCAAATCCTTGCGATGATATTATGATTATTATTTCATCTGATTTACCACCTGATATACGTGTGAGTTATTCGCAATATTATAGCATACATCTTTTATTGCATTTATTTGCTATAACCCATGTTCACTGGGTTGATCCCCAACTATTTCGATTATTAATTTTTGACAAAAATAATTTATCTCTGTTTGGGGGTGATCTTGTTCAAACACTGAGGACAATGTTTCGATTTGTTTGGGGGTATGAATGTTATCAAAAATGCAAATTCATCTTTTAAAAATTAAATATTAAAATAGAGTCGTTTTGGTTTACCCTATCCATGATATAAATGAATTTACCGACGACCCACCTTTTGAATGCTTAGAATTGTTATTGTCTAACTCTAAGTTTAGTTTGTTACTCGAATATATATAAATCTAGACATTGCAATATATATGAGCACTATTCAAAATATTTTTGTATTACACAACAGCCGTTTAGTGTAATGTAAATTGAAAAGTAATCGAGTTTCTAAGGAGCTAGAGAAATAACAGTGGAGACTTAATAACCCTGTGAGATTTTGAGCCTTTCATCATTTGTAGAGGGTATATACGTGTGAGAACCCGCGTTCTCGACGCCTGGGGGTCCTCATGGGCGGCAATTTTCGTCGTTGCTTTGGAAAATCGGTTTTGAAAAGAATAAGAGTCGCCAGTTTGTTTAGTAAACAAACAAAAAAGGTTTGTGTAAAAGAGACGTATTTATGGACTAAATATCCTCTTATACACAATGTATGCGAAACTAGTTGATTCAAAGGTTCGGGGATTAAGTTACAAATTGGGAAGGTGTTAGGCACCCAATTCGCCCTTTCGAACTCTAGAGTAGGATATGCGCGTGTTATAATTAAGTTCTTGCATGCTATTGCTATTATTTTACAGCTTTTCGTGCTTTCCTTAGAAATTGGGATTTTGGAGTTGGGGTGAAAACGACGTGTTTCCTAGTTTCTCCATGATTTTGAAAATAAATGTGTGTGTGTGATTTGAAAAATATAGTTTGATAATAATAGATGCAATGAAACAGGTGATTTTATAAAGCATTGGGCTTTTCGAAAACTGATTCAATGTGGAATCTTATATTCGATATTATAGAAGGTGAGTTGACCGATCGTATACTAAAGTCTATTGATTAAACCGGTATAGATGGTAGTAAAGCTCTCATAATCGAGTATTTATCACATACACACCGCAATCTGTGAGTTAGATTGAATATGTAGCGATTATCGATTCTTTCGTATAACAATACCACTAATCCGAGCTTTTGAAAAAGTAATAAAGTAATAATACTATTTTGGAATTGGATTAGGGTTTATTATACGCCTTTGATTTTGAAAAATAATTTGAAAAGGGGTTTTGGAAAGCTATCAAGTGATAGAAATTATGCAGACAAGAATATAAATTATAAAACTGACGAATAAATAAAAGAAGAGAGATAAAATTATACCTGAGCCTCCTTAGAGGGAGAGAATAAGGATCTCTTGGTGTGTACCATGAAATCCCCTTGATTGTTGATGAAAAATACGAATGAAGGGGGTCTATTTACAGTTGAAAAAATACTTGGAGAGCAAGAAAAAAGATTGCAACTAGGACTCTTGGAGCATGTCGCAAAACCTTCCCACCATTGGATCATCCTGATTTTTGGATATGTGTTGGTAATGGAAGTCTTCTAGATTGTGTAAAATTTTCAAGTTGATCAGAGTTCGGGAAGTTCTCCTTTCGTTCTAATTGGTACGAAGAGTTTGTTTTCGCGTGGGAAAGGTACTTGCTGTAGACAAGGTCACTTGTTTGCACGACAAGTCAAGTTATAACCGTTGGATCATTCTAATTTTTGGATATGTATTGCCAATATAAGTCTTCTAGACTCTTTAAAAATCTTAAGAAGATCGTAGTTTGTGAAGGACTCGGTCTCCTCGGATTGGTACAAAGAGTTTGTTCCCGCATAGAAAACGTACTTGTGTACAACAACCTCGACAACTGAACTTCTAGCCTTTGGATTATGCTTAATTTTGGATATGTTTTCCCTCAAAATGTTCTCTAACTTATTTCCAAATTTGAGGTCGATCGGAATTCGGGAACGCCACTATTTTTTTTAATTTTGCTACGAAGGACATTTCGTCTAGAATTGCTGGATAGACAAATTGATTTTCGATGATCCCATGTCCGACAAAGCTGAATTTTGAATATGTTCTTCCCCATAATAAGGCCTATCTACTGACCAAACTTCAAACCATTTTTACTTCGAGAAGACCTCCACTTGATTGCCCGAAATAAACTCAAGATTTTTTGAATTTTTGGAAATTCGACCGTTAGATCGAGCTGATTTTCGAGTATGCTACTCCTTATGGTAATGTCTAACAATGCTCAATGTTTAAGGATGATCCGAAATGTGGAACTATCCTTTCACAAATTTCCCCGAGTTTTGACGGTTTTCGGTTCCGGCAATTTTCGATAATTTTGTAACTTTTCATCTGGGGTCCTTTCGACTTTCTTCTATGACCTGTATCACATGTACAAAGTATGTGTGCATCTAAGAATGCTCGTGTATGCATGCGTGTTCACTTCTTTTAAAAATCAGAATTCTTGCGGGGGTTGCAAAATGAGGTGTTCACTGACCCTCTCGGCCTGGGTTCTTTGTGAAGCAAAGAAACCAGGACGATAACGAGAACGCATCATTTTGCGGCACTCACACGAATTACAGATGAAATTTTGAAAGCAATGCAATGCAAATAATGTCGTGCTATGCTGGTTATCTCTCTTCTTGGGATGGATGGGCAATTTTTGGACTTGGTATTAAGCTGATGTACTCCCATCGGTAGGGATGGTTCTGTAACTGATTCGATTGGGGTGTTGAGCTAATGTACTCCCATCGGTAAGGACTGTTATGTCAACGATTCGATTGGGGTGTTGAGCTGATGTACTCCCATCAGTAGGGACGGTTCTGTCAATGATTTGATTTGGGCGTTGAGCTAATGTACTATCATCGGTAGGGATAGTTCTATCAATGATTTGATTGGGGCGTTGAGCTGATGTACTCCCGTCGGTAGGGACGGTTTTGTCAACGATTTAATTAAGTGTTAAGTTGATGTACTCCCATCGGTAGGGACGGTTCTATCAACAGTTTGATTAGGGCATTAAGCTGATGTATTCCCATTAGTAAGGACGATTCTGTTAACAATTTGATTGGGGCGCTGAGCTGATGTACTCCCATCGGTAAGGACAGTTCTGTCAACAATTTGATTGGGCGTTGAGCTGATGTACTCCTATCGGTAGGGACCGTTCTGTCAACAATTTGATTGGGCGTTGAGCTGATGTACTCCCATCGGTAGGGACCGTTCTGTCAACAATTTAATTGGGGTGTTGAGCTGATGTACTCCCATCGTTAGAGACGATTATGTCAATAATTTGATTGGGCGTTGAGCTGATGTACTCCCATCGGTAGGGACTGTTCTGTTAATATGTTGATTGGGACATTGAGTTGATGTACTCCCATCGGTAAGGACGGTTCTGTCAATGATTTGATTGGGGTGTTGAGCTGATGTAGTCCCATCGGTAGGGACGGTTTTGATAATAATTCTCATTCTTATTTGATTCTTTTGGAGGGGTGAGGGCAGATGGTCTGTTAGGGACCTTGCTTTGGGTTTGAGAGGCTAGGGCAGATGGTCTGCTGGGGACGTTTGATGGTCTGCTAGAGACAATACTTTGGTGTTGGTGATTTAGGATAAAGGCTGCTGGTGAAATGAGAATTGATAGTATGTTGGGAAAAATGAGGACTCCTACTGGTTAGGATAAAGGCTGAAGGTTGATGAGCTGCTAGGAATATGACGATTGGTGGCCTATTGAGGATATGATTAATCCTACTGGTTAGGATAAAGGCTGAGGGTTGGCAATCTGCTGAAGATATGATGAATTGTGACCTACTGAGGATATGATGAATCCTACTGATTAGGATAAAGGCTGAGGGTTGGTGAACTGTTGGGGATATGATGAATGGTGGTCTACTGAGGATATGCTGAATTATACTGGTTAGGATAAAGACTGAGGGTTGGAGATTTGCTAGGGATATGACGATGCGGGGCTAAGATGTAGGTGATTGATGATATGTTGAGGTGACGAAAGTTGATGATTTGCTGAGGGGGTGAAAGTCTCTAAGCGGACATAGAGAGATAGAGAAAAAGCTCTGGTGTGATATTTTTTTTAAAATAAAAAAATAAATAAGAACTTTTGGTTGGCTTCTTTTTTCCTTAAGAAAAAATCGAGTTACATTCTCTCAATTCTCGAACCTCGTGCACGAGTTTTGGACTTTGCCTCTTGCTTTGCTTCTGTGGCTTTTTCTCGTGTCACCAGGGTATGATTCTACTTATTATTTTCTGACTTTGTGAGAGAATTATTTTTTGTGCCTGCATCATTTTCTGTTTTTTGATGCCTTTAATCCTCCTTGATTATTTGAAAGCTTTTGATGCGGCTTACCTATTTTTTTTCTTTTACATGATCAGCAGCCTTCCTCACCCAAGACGTTGCCCTGGGCCTTTTGGCCTAGCTGTTACTCTTGGTGTGGCTCTCGCTGCCATCTCAACAACTTTTTTTGTGCCCCTGTAGGATTTATCCTCTTTTCTACTCTTTCAATTTTTTCTTGTACCCACTTTATTCTTTCTCACTTTGTCAAGTTTTCTAAGCATCATCTTTCTTGCGATTTGAGAATGTTTACTTTAGAAGTTCGCTTTTGACACTGCCGTGATGTGTTTGTGATTTTCGATCCGAGAACTTTTTGGAGCGTAACTTGAAATCTTCTCTTAGAAAATAATAAATTGTGCTGAAAATCCTTTTGCGGGGCTTGTTCCCTGTATTTTGCAAAATTTTCTCATTCCAGACTTTCTCTATGTCTTTCTCTGATATCCTCTAAAGGGAGCTTTTTGGTTTTAGAGAGGGCTTGAGTTTGCCTGTAGAAAGGGCTTAGAATTGCCTGTGAAAAGGGTTTGAGAATTTCCTATGAAAAGGGCTTAGGATTTCCCTATATAAGGGGCTTGAGATTGCCTATAGAAGGGCTTTGGTTCATATATGTGGAAAGGGCTTTGGATTGGTGCCTATAAAAGGTCTTTGGTTCGCCTATAGAAAGGGCTTGGGATTCGCCTGTAAGAAGGGCTTCAGTTTGTGCCTGCGGAAAAGGCTTTGGTATTGTGCCTATAAGAAGGGCTCGAGATTTTTCTGTAAGAAAGGCTTGGGATTCGTGCCTGTAGGAAGGGCTTGGATTCGTGCCTGTAGGAAGGGCTTTGGTTCGTACTTGCAAAAAGGGCTAAGGATTGGTGCCTGTAAGAAAGGCTCGAGATTTGCCTGTAAGAAGGGCTTGGGATTCGTGCATGTAGAAAGGGCTTTGGTTCGTGCCTGTGGAAAGGGCTTTAAAATGGTGCCTGTAGAAAGAGCCTTGGATTGGTGCCTATAGAAAGGGCTTTTTTTTTCCTATAGAAAGGGCTTTGGAATGGTTGCTGGAGAAAAGGTTTAGATTGGTGCCTGTAGAAAGGGCTTTGGAATGGTTGCTGGAAAAAGGGTTTGGGATTTGATTAGTGCGCTATACACTTATGCAAGTGTTCAAGTGTATGCACTATGCCAATGCTTATGCCACGCTTCCTTAAATTTCAAGTATTCGCATACTTCTTAAATCATTGGACCATCTTTTTTAAAAACTTGGTTTTGAAAAGGTTTTGAATCTTGAGTTGCCTAATTTATGAAGTATGTTACGCTACTTAAAATTATCTAAGTGCAGATGCATGCATGCAAGACCGACAATTTGTCGAGAACATAGCAACAGTGAAAAGACAAATATTGATTTTCGGTCAATCAGTGAGTGAATGCAATGTGATATCAGTCACAAGAGAAATGGCGTGCTTCCGTCTTGGGATTCTGCTGATCTTGCGTCATGCTTCTATCTTCTCTGCTTTTAGATTCTTGGGCCTGTTAAGATTCATTCGGTTGCTGCTTTTGCTCATACCAACAATCTCGGGAGGATTACCGATGTTCTGCATTTTTATGACTGGGTGTGGACAAGCTTGATTCTTGAGAGAGGTAAGGGCTTTCAGTTGCTAAACCAATTGATTGACTTGATTTTACCTTCAGGGTTTTTTGGTTTTGCTGATAGGACAACAACAGGGTCGTGGTGATGTGGGTAGTACATCCTCAGCGCGAATGATGAATGAAAACGCTAGTCTTTAGAGAGTTATTCTAGTTTTCTTGTCGATTCCCTCAGTGCATACACCCTCTGCACCCTTAGTGTATGCGAACGGTGGTGGTGAAGCTAGTCTTCAGGGAGCTGTTCGGGTCTTTTTGTCGAAACCCTCAGTTCATATACCCTCTGCACCCTCAGTGTATACGAACGATGATGGTGAGGCTAACGTTCAGGGAGTTGTTTGGGTCTTCTTGTCGAAACCCTCAGTGCATATACCTTCTACACCCTTAGTGTATGCGAACGATGGTGGTGAGGCTAGTCTTAAAAAAGCCGTTCCGGTCTTCTTGTCGATACCCTCAATGCATGCAAACGATGATTAGGAGGCTAGTTTTTGGGGAGCTGTTATGATTTGCATCAAGGATGGCTTGAGGGTTATGGTTTTGAAAGGATTGGTAACGTTCAGGGTTCAACCATGTGGTGTTGGGATCTTACGCAGGTGGTATAACGATTTTGGTCCTACTATAGGAAATGGGTGGTTGATGTTGGCATGCATTGAAAGAATGTGTTGGAGAATGTTAGGTGGAGCTACTGGGTCTCGGGTTTGGTTACCTTAGGCTAGGTATGGATTTAGATTAAATTGGTTTGGTTCAGCAAGTATTCTGACAATGATTATGGCTCAAGATGGGCTTGGGTGGCCACTTGGTGATTCTTCATGATGGCTACAAACAGGGTCAGATCATGGATTAAATAATATAGGTGTTCAAGGTTTAAGTGCCACCCTCGGCTTGCTAGAGAACGGGACCCGGCAGCGGACCTGCTGCATGAGAAGCTTCACCATAACTACCCTCAGTATTGTCAACCCTAGTTTGATGAAGTAGTAGCTCGGTGTTACAATCAGGAGGCACGATCGGTGATGAATCTGATCTCGTGAGTCGTCTAGTTTGAATATGTGAGAGCCTAGCCAACCAGTGCCAGTAGTAGATAATCGGAGTGTGGTGAAGAATGGGGAGAAAGAAGTCGGGGATTGACCGGAAAATCAATATTTTGCCATGGGTTGCATAATTCTCGAAAAATTATGACTCGACAGGAAAATAAAATCGAAATCCACTTTTTGGTGATTAGCGAAAACAGGCGGACGGCAACAACTTGAGAGCCTCGTGGATAGATTTAGGGTAGGAATATAAATTCCCAGGGTGCCCTTATAACCTTCCGATTTTAAAAATTAATTTTCGAAAAGTAAATTTTAAAAAATGACTCGTTTTTTAGAAAAACAAATTTGGAAAACATTTTTTGAAAATCGGGAAGTTCTCTCCTCTTAGAGTTGCTTTTTATGAAAATAGTGACAGGGAATTTCTCACTAACGGATTTTAGTGAGGAATTTCTACGGACGTGGTTGGACAGCCTCCGGCCGTACTTGCTAAACCAAGAGTTGGTATGTATGACAAGGCCTTTTGTTCACTAATCTCACGACCGACGGTCAATAAAACATGCAAAAATTCGTGTGTACTAGATTGACGCATCCTATATGCAAGCGTGGTTGAAAGGGGTAAGGTTTAAGGCTCCTTCCTATTTGGCTAGGTCTTGCAATATACCCCAAGGGCGAGTACGTGCAATGACCTTTTGATATACATTCTGGGTACGTGAGTGTTCTTCTCACTCGATATACCTCAATTTGGTACTTAGCCAAGGAGAGTGGTCCCATGCGCTTTTGGCTAATGTAAACTCGCAAGTCCACGGCCTAATCACGACTTTGGTCCCGAGGTTGATAGGGTAAATTCACACTTGCGATAATGCATGATGATAGTGGGTGCGTGGAAAATAACAATTTTGGGGGTACATTATGATAAGCGCTTTAAGGTTTGTTCGAGTACTTTCAAATTTTATTTATGAAAAGATTTTCCTCAAACAATTATTACAAACAAAAAGGGAATCAAGGTATCCACCTAAAGCACATCTATGTTATCCTAAAACTAAGGCCGGAAAAGAAAGCATGCAAACATAAACAATTGTCCAAGCATATTCTACTCTTGTTTAGAGTCTAATCCTCTTAAAAAAATCCCCAGCAGAGTCGCCACTGTGAGAAAACGGGTTCTCGACGCCCGGGGGTCCTCGTGGGCGGCGATTTCCGTCGTTTTGAAAATCGGTTTTAAAAAGAATAATAGTTGCCAATTTATTTTACTAAAAAAACAAAAAAGCTATTTGTAAAAGAGACGTATTTATGGACTAAATATCCTCTTATACACAATGTATGCGAAACCAGTTGATTCGAAGGTTCAGGGATTAAGTTACGAATCGGGAAGGTGTTAGGCACCCAATTCGCCTTTTTGCTCTCTTGAGTAGGATATGCGCGTATTATAATTTAGTTCTTGCATGCTATTGCTATTACTCTACAGCTTTTCGTGCTTGCCTTAGAAATCGGGATTTTGGGGTTGGGGTGAAAACGATGTGTTTCCTAGTTCGCTCATGATTTTGAAAATAAATGTGTGTGTGTGATTTGAAAAATATAGTTTGATAATAATAGATGCAATGAAATAAGTGATTTTGTAAAGCATTGGGCTTTTCGAAAACTGATTCAATGTGGAATCTTATATTTGATTTTATAGGAGGCGAGTTGACCAATCGTATACCAAAGTCTATTGATTAAACCGGTATAGATGGCAGTAGAGCTCTCATAATCGAGTATTTATCACAAACACCGCAATCTGTGAGTTAGATTGAATATGTAGCGATTATCGATTCTTTCGTATAATAATACCACTAATCCGAGCTTTTGAAAAAGTAAGAAAGTAATAACACTATTTTGGAATTTAATTAGGGTTTATCATACGCCTTTGGTTTTGAAAAATAATTTGAAAAGGGGTTTTGGAAAGCTATCAAGGGATATAAATTATGCAGAAAAGAATATAAATTATAAAACTGACGAATAAATAAAAGAAGAGAGAGAAAATTATAACTGAGCCTTCTTGGAGAGAGAGAATAATGATCTCTTGGTGTGTACCATGAAATCCCCTTGATTGTTGATGAAAAATATGCATGAAGGGGGGTCTATTTATAGTTGAAAAAAATACTTGGAGAGCAAGAAAATAGATTGCAACTAGGACTCTTGGAGCATATCGCGAAACCTTCCCACCGTTGGACAATCTTGATTTTTAGATATGTGTGGGAATAGAAGTCGTCTAGATTGTGTAAAAAATTCAGGTCGATCAGAGTTTCGAAAGGCCTCCTTTCGCTCTGATTGGTACGAAGAGTTTATTTCCGCGTATGAAAGGTACTTACTGTAGACAAGGTCACTTGTTTGCACGACAAGTCAAGTTCTAAATGTTGGATCATTCTGATTTTTGGAAATGTATTGCCAATATAGTTTTTCTAGACTCTGTAAAAATCTTAAGAAGATCGGAGTTTGGAAAGGACTCGGTCTTCTCAGATTGGTACAAAGAATTTGTTCCCGCATAGGAAACGTACTTGCGTACAACAACCTCGACAACTGAACATTTAACCGTTGGATTCTATTTAATTTTGGATATATTTTTGCTGAAAATATTTTATAACTTGTGTTCAAATATGAGGCCGATCAGAATCCGAGAAGGCCACTATTTATTTTAATTTGCTACGAAGGACATTTCTACTAGAATTGCATGATAGACAAATTGATTTTCGATGATCCCATGTCCGACAAAGCTGAATTTTGAATATGTTCTTCCCCATAATAAGGCCTATCTACTGACCAAACTTCAAACCATTTTTACTTCGAGAAGACCTCCATTTGATCGCCCGAAACAATCTCACGGTTTTTGAATTTTTGGAGATCCGACTGTCGGATTGAGCTAATTTTCGAGTATGCTAATCCTTATGGAAATTTCTAACAACTCTCAAAGTTTGAGGATGATCCGAAATGTGTATCTCTCCTTTCACAAATTTCCCAGAGTTTTGACGGTTTTTTGTTTCGGCAATTTTCGATAATTCTGTAAGTTCTCATACGGGGTCTTTTCGACTTTCTTCTTTGACCTGTATCACATGTACAAAGTATGTGTGCATCTAAGAATGCTCGTACACGCATGCGTGTTCATTTCTTTAAAAATTAGAATTCTTGCGGGAGTCGCAAAATGAGGTGTTCACAATGCGAAAACTTAGAGTCGTAAGATAACTCAACTATTCTTTATATCATGTTAAGTCATTCCATAGTCTCATTATTCTTTTTCATATTTTGATTAATTACTGAGAATGACATCTCTTTCATGTTAGGAGAAACATAGGCCTTGTAGTTTATTTGAAACCTGATCATCATACTGACCCATAGAGAGGATAATATGCCTTCTTTATTTTCCACAATAAGCTTTCAATCATCATATATTCTATTTATCGCTAGTAGCTGTTTGAGCCTACACTACACCAGAATCAGTGATTTATGACTGCCAAAAACTGTCATAAAGGCCGTTTGTGACTGTTTTCGACTGTCATAATTAGTACTGTGACAAATTTATTTATGACAGTCAACAACTGTCATAATTTTCCTTTATCACTGTTGCAAAGAGAGACTTAGAATAGTCGTAAGTAATGAAATTGTGACTGTTTTGTGACAGTCTGAAACAGTCACAATTTATAAAATTGTGACTGTCCATAACAGTCATAAGTTTTTTCATTGTGACAGTTTTTAACTGTCATAATTTTGATCCTTATGACTGTTATAAACAGTCATATGTTGATTACTAAATAGTGGTATATTTATAAAGTTATGACTGTTAATAGCAGTCATAATTTGGTGACTGCTATGTGGTGCTTTTACAATATTGTGTCAGTTTATAGCAGTCATAAGTTTATGACCGAATAGTTGTACATAGTTTTACAAACTTGTGACAGTAAATTTGTCACTGTTTTTGACAGTGACAAATAATTGAATTATTTAAAAAAAACAAAATTAAAATACTAAAAATCCAAAAAAAAATTACCTGCTAAAAACATAATTTAATTACAATCTAAATATACCAGCAATATATCAATAACATACACTAGCAATATATCAATCACATACACCAAACTTCAATAATCAAACAAATCCCAAATCTATAACCTCAAATGAAATAAGAAGTCTAAGAATAGATGCTGAATTAAGAATTAAAATCCCCAAGTATGTGTTCCTTAGGATTATTACATAAACAAATTAGCTCTTTAAGTAGGTACTCCTTCATTTTGGGATTATTACATAAACAAATTAATTAGCTCTCTAATTAAGTATTTGTCCTTCACTTTGGGATTATTACGTAAAGAAGTAAAATCCGTAGAAATATCGTTCGTAGCAACCCATTTTTCAACTGCTTGCATGTTTGGAATAAGGAAAAACTCATAGCTGTTCCTGTTGGCATGATAAAGCAATTCAAAGAAATGAAGAACTACTGAATGAAGCAAAATGATATAGACAAGAATATGAGATAAGAGGAAATTTTTGCTATTTTTGATGCATGAACTTCAATGCACCGTACTGATGCCTCTAAATAGGCCAAAACTCTACCTAAAAATAGAAGAAAAAACAAATCTAAAAATAGTAAAACAAACACCTATTTACTAGGAACCAAAACTGAAGAAACAAACTACTAAAAATAGCATACACCCGATAAATATAAAAACAAACTGGATTACTAAAATACTTGGTCAAAGACCATGTGACTTAAAGTTATTGCCCCATATATGTTGAAAGAAAACCTGCAATTTACCATAGTCAAAATCATATGCAAAATTCAAGTCTACGGGAAAAAACGAAAATAAGCTAAACGTGTATTTGATTGCAATTATTTTTCTAAGAATCTTTTATATCTTCACTGGTGTTTGATTGCCTAACTTTCTATAAAAACCATTAAGATAATGGTACAACTTGGTTTTAATTGAGTCAAGTTTTTCGGTATGTGCTTTAATAGCCCTAATTCCATAATCCAATCATTCAAATATCTAAAGTGATAATAGAGCACCGAGGTGAGGCGCATGTATAAACGAATTAAAGGGAATATTATACAAGTAACGTAAAAAACACTTATTTACAATTTTAGATATAAAAAGGGTGTTTTATGATATAATTTTCTAGTATTTACTATAAATCACAACAATACATTACTATATGAAAAAAACAAGGTAAGTTCAAATGTTTAAAATTAGCCAAGTATATTTCTCAAATAGTCCACTTAAAAATTCCATATTTTACTCACAAACAACCCAGCCAATGTTGAAAGAAAAGTCAAAATTCAACATACTAATTTGTTAAATGTTAAGAGCACATACCGAGTCGATAAGAGAAACAAGACTATAATCATTCTCCAAGTTTTCAACTGCCTCATATTCTCCTTGTGAAAGCTTGGAAATATTCTTCTTATGATCAACAATTTTCATGGTTCCATTTGGTTGCCACTCACCGATATCCCCTGATGGAGCAGTTAATTAGGAATTTAGCAGATTAAGGAACAAGAGGCCAATAAATCATGCACAAACTAAATTATCTAAAATCCAATGTATCGAATAAAATCAAAGGTATCGAATATGTTGCTCTTACTTACTAGAGATATTCTTAATCAATAAAATTGATTACGTATCTTCCCCACTTAAAATCATATTTGCAAACTAGGCTCAGATTTTATAGCCTCAATTATTATCTAATATCATATTGGAATCTTCCCCAAATATCCCAAAATACAATTCTAATTGTTCGTGGAACCTTTAGTTTGCTATGTTTTTTTAAAAAATATTTTTTCTAGTAAAGAGTAGATTTATAATTGTATAAAAATCCACGGACATTTGGAGTTGTATTTATTCCACTATGAAAGGAAGATAATATCTAATATAGTTAAGGCATATACATAATTATCATCATCGCCTACGCTAATCATGCTTCCAAGCTTATATCTCATCACGTAAACCTCGCAATAAAAGAAAAGGAAATTTATAAGTAAATGTATTAACGTAATTAACCATGAAAACATAGACTAGTGAAAGCATTTAATTAAAACTATCATGACATGAAATGCCATGAACATATAGCAAACCATTCGGAACCTAAACCATGTGTCAATGACTGGCGCATGAAGGGGTTGTTGCACAAGAGAGGTATCACTTGATATTATGTAGTCATAATATGCTTGTTGTGCTAGCTCCAAAGAATGGAAACCTCGATACACGGCACCTCGATATCCACTTACCTGAGCATGTGTTTCATACCAAGAAGTATACACACCTGGACGTAGGCCTTTGAATACCACATAAGCTATGTAAGCCATATGTATAACTACAACACACTAAATGATTAATCAAAGTAACTAAAAATATTACTACAAGTCTAATATTAAAATAATTAACCCCCAAACTTTAACAAGTTCACAAAATAGTACTACAAATTCAACATTAAAGTACGTACTTACCCCAAATGTAACAAGTCCAAAAAAAATTAGTACAAGTCAAACATTATAGTACATATCCAAAATTCAAGTACAAGTCCAAAAAAGATTACTAAAACTTAATTAAAGTCAACACATAACCAAATTAAGTTTGACTAGTAGTGTTCGAGGAAGCATGTAGGCCACACCACGTAGCCACCTACAACTTCACTAATGGTCGTGGCACATCCTTGGGAACCTAGATATAACTGAGTCTCACTTTCATTGTTCTCCACACTTACAACGCAGACTTTGCTTTCATGGTCTTGAATGTTGCGACAATGCACTTTTTCACCTTTAAGTGTTGCAACTACATTTGCTTTTGCAATCACCTTCGTTGAAATAACATCCTTTATAAGAACATGAGTTGATTGTGGAGAATGTGTTGGACTTGGAATTGCTAAAGGAAATGTTGAAGGTGAGGGTGAGGGTGTGCTACTATGATAAGGTTGGGGTGAAAATTGTGGCGAAGAAAATCGCTGTGAAGAAAACTGTTGAGATTTGTTAAATGCTTCTACAAGAGAAGTAAGTTGAGTCTGTATATTAACCACCACTTTCTCCACAAATAGGACAACCCAAGTAGCCATGCACATTACACCCAGATAGAGTCCCATATGCTGGAAAATCATGGATGGCCCATAACAACATAGCCCTCAAAGTAAATGTCTCTTGTTTAAAGGAGTCAAACACCTTCACGCCATCAACCCACAAGTCATTCAGTTCTTCAATTAGTGGTGCCAAAAAGATATCTATGTCATCGCTTGGGGCTTTAGGCCCAGGTATAAGTAACGACAATATAGAAAACTCTTTTCTCATACACAAAGATGGTGGGAGATTATAAGGAACTACAAAGACTGGCCAAATACTATGGTTTGTGCTTAAATTACCAAAAGGATTAAACCCATCAGTTGATATTCCAAGACGGACATTACGACTTTCTTGTGCAAATTCTGGGTGCTGTAAATTTGCAGCCTTCCACATGGTAGAATCAATTGGATGGCGCATAAGATCTCCTCCCACCTCGGCCCGAGCATGCCATGTCATTGACTCTGCTAGCCAACGCACTGTGTAAAGTCTCGTCAACCTAGGCCCTAAAGGAAAATACCTAAGCACCTTATGCGGCACTTTTGTATCAACTATTTGCTTGCTATTTAAAATTGTTTTCTGGACATATCTAGGTTCATTACAAATTGGACATTTCAATTTATGCTTGTGCTCTTTTTGGTAAAGAATACAGTCAAATTTACATACATGAATTGATTTATATTTCATCCCTAAAACCTTTAAGCTACTTTTCATCTCCGGATAACTATTGGGAAGTGTGTTATCTTTTGGAAGCAAGTTTTTCGCCCACTTTAAGATTTATGTGACACTATTGCCCGACAAACCAAAACGACTCTTCAAGTTGTGCAAACCGACTGTAGCATACAATGTTGTGTGCTCGGGGTTACAGTTATCATATAGAGGTCTTGCGGCCGCAACCTTTAACTTGATATAGTCTTTATGCTGGAGAAGATCTTCTACTTCACAAAAATTATCAGCTTCTGAACTCTGATTATGTTGATTTGCATTAAGTCCAAAAGCGTCATGAATGAGGTCATTCAAGCTACTATGTTTTAGTGGAATGCCCTCATCATGAACACCTTTATCAACAACTGGTATTTGTTCTGGAATAAAAGGGCAATTTCTCTCCCCGTGATAATTCCAGAATACATAATCTTTTTGCATTCCCCACATGAGCAAGTGCACTTCAACATCTTGCCAATTAACATTTTTACCATTTTTACATCACGTGGATGGACATGAGATAAGATCACTTCCTATATTTCTTTTAGCATACTTAACAAATTCTTTAACCCCAGTAACATATACATCTCCTAATCTGTTATCGTTTTCCCCCAACCACTCTTTGTAGCGTGGAAACTCCATCGCTAGGTTCTACAAATATAAAAACAATATATATACTACATTAGGTTAGTGTTTGTTCTTTTTAGTTTAGTAAAGATAGCAACTGAATTTTATTCCAAGTCAAGTAATTATTTCTTAGGACATATATACATTCAAGTTGTTGAACTTATAAATACTTTGCTAGAGCTAATTATCACATGAGGATAAGTCATATGCATTCAAGTTGTTAAAGAAAAATTATAATTTATCCAACAAATAAAAATCATTCAAATAACAAAAATAAGTCATATGCATTTAAGTGGTCTTACCTCACCGAAGTTAAGAACGAATCAAAGAGCGACTATACGAGTATTGGCGAAAATCAAGTAATTATTTCTTAGGACATATATACATTCAAGTTGTTGAACTTATAAATACTTTGCTAAAGCTAGTTATCACATGAGGATAAGTCATATGCATTCAAGTTGTTAAAGAAAAATTATAATTTATCCAACAAACAAAAATCATTCAAATAACAAAAATAAGTCATATGCATTTAAGTGGTCTTACCTCATCGAAGTTAAGAACGAATCAAAGAGCGAATATACGAGTATTGGCGGAAATCAAGTAAATATTTCCCAAGACATATATACATTCAAGTTATTCAATATATAAATACTTAGCTAGAGCTAGTTATCACATGAGGATAAGTCATATGCATTCAAGTTGTTAAAGAAAAATTATAATTTATCCAACAAACAAAAATCATTCAAATGACAAAAATAAGTCATATACATTATAAGTGGTCTTACCTCACCAAAGCTAAGAACGATTCAAAGAGCGAATATATGAGTATAGGCAGCAATCAACCACCAAATATAACCCCAAACTTGTCTCAAACAGTAGTAATTTAGACCTATTTTCACCAATAGCTAATGTACCAACAACTTCTTCTCAAATCACCACTAAATTTGCATGAAGTATAGCTGCATTACAGGAACCAAAACATAGTGTAATTAGTGGCAATAACCCCTAAAACATATAACAGTTTATTATATTAAAAAAAATCAAATGTATATGACTATGTATATATAACTTTGTATGTCGTAGGTATTTTCAAGCCCCACGTTCAAAAAAATTCAAACAAATAATCTCTAATACAATATTAGAGATTTCTTTGTGTTTGGATGAGAATTGTTGTATAAAAATCTCTTACTTCTTTTAAAGAAATAAAATTCATTTATTGTAGTATACTAGCATTATATGCATCTTTTGGAAAAATAAAAATGACTGCCTAGTGCCTAGTAGCCCTAGGCCTTTCGCAATGCCTTTTAGAACGTTGATATGTAGGTATATATATACTCTGTAATGATACACTATTTCTCTGGTGATATTGACGATACTCAATTTTTTGTGTTTTTTTAAGTTTATTCACTCCCTCAATTCGTAATTAGTGTCTCTGGGGTGGAGGGATTATGATTTTGGTTTAGTCATATCTTTGTTTATGACGAGGCTTATGCATCACTCCATTTTGAGCCTTACACTTCACTTTTTCCATGCAAAGTGCCTAAAACTGCCTATAATCTGTGAAAACCTTAACTGGAAGGACAAAGTACACCGATACCTTAATAAAAATGCCTTCTTACATTTTTTTTTTAATTTTGATGGATTTATGCACTGCAACAGCAGCAATGGTACGAAAAGAGGCAGCACTGGCCGAGATCGATAACAGCCAAAAAAAGCTGCTGACGAAGCTCAAGGGAGTACAAAGGCGAGGACTTGGAAGTGATACACGAGGCCACTGCTTTTGCTAGTGAAACCGTAGACGATAACAACAATGATCTTCTCCTCCCCCCTTATCCAAGCCGGCCTTCTCACTCCCTACCCTCCGACAATGGCTATCTTTCACACTTCGCTTCCAATCACAAGCTAGCTCAAAATGGGTTGACAAATCGTGACTCAAGAAATGAAAGAAACCAAATGGGACCTAGATCCAGAATTTCACTTAAACGGGCAAGAAATTTTATCAGTGTGGTAGCCAAGACAGTAGTTACTATCGTTGGTGTAATATTTGTGCTAAGTATGGCTAGTGCATGACTGTGTGTGCACATATATGATATATCATTTGTGTTGTGACCCATTCGTTCAGTTGTCTTGTTTCGGGGTTTTAACTAGAATAGCCATTACCAAAAATAACAAAGCTGTTGATGAGCATGTAAATACAACAAAACAAGCCAGTCAATAACCATTTATGGAACTGTAGTTAGCTTCTTCATATATAATAGTCAAAAATAAAAGTCATCCTACTTTAAACACACACAGTAATCAAGTGGTAACTGAGAAAATAAAAGCATCCAATTTCATATATTCACAAACTCAACTATCCTAATCATATTTCACTCTAATGTAACAAAAAAGACCCTAAACAGAACAAAGTTCAAAAGTAAACCCAAATTTCTGGCAATTCCTCTACAACCCGAATTTTGAATCACTTTAACTGATCAGATCATCAAATTCTTAAAGAGAATTATGACCTGTTAAGCATTATGAAGGTGCATTTTGGGTTTAAAGCTCATTTGCTATTATTGGAACCAAAGCAAACACACAAGAAATCAGTAGGAGTGGCTTACCATATTTTAAGCTCATCCACCCGAGGACTCGCCACTATAGTTGTAAGGTTCTAAGCTATTCATTCTTGACAAAATAAGAAAACGATCACAAGTTAATTAGAAATCAAGTATGAAAGATCTCTATTGCAAAGAGACGAGATAAAACCCAACAGACTTGAGATATATATATATATATATATAAGTTTGATTTTAGATCCAAGAACAAAAAATTAAAGAAAAAAATTATGAGATTTCCACCTGAGATTAAGCTCGACAGATCTAGAGGAGAGATGCTGAGTAGAATGAGGGCTTTGAAAACAATCAATATTATACGAATTCTTCAAAGTTTCATCGAAGATTTAGGGATTTTGGACAAATCTGGGTCTACGAATTTCATCTAGCTATTAGGGATTTTTGAAAATTCTAGGTCTTTAGGGATGGGTAAAGGCTAGGGTTTCGAGTTAATGCGTGGTCACGCTGGTCGGAGAAGCATCTACAGCGAGTGAATGCGAGATTGAGAGTGGTCGGAGTTTGGATCGCAGTTGATAGTCGGAGAAGCATCTACAGCGAGTGAAGGCGAGAGTGAGAGAGAAGCGGCTGATAGTCATATACAAAGTTACAAGAGTGATGTTAGGTTTTGTGGAAATACATTTATATGTATAATCAAACGGTGTCGTTTTATTAAGAATTATGACTGTTGTTTTACTGTTAGTGACAGTAATAAATAATAGATATCGAAATGGGAAAAATAGTGGCTGATTTTTATAAATGCACACATATTATCACTATTAAAAGCGGTTACGAGTAGTGATAAATAAAACTAAAAATTATCACTGCCATTAGCAGTCACAATATTTCAAATTATAACTATTTCTAATTTATGACAGTCATTAGCTGTCATAAAGCTTGTGACTACCATTGGCAGTCATAAATCGCGCGAGATCTTTAGTCATAAAATGCCATTTTTGGTGTAGTGCTATAAAAAAATAACCTTTTGTTTGTTTACCCATATCCCTAAACCCCCATTTATTTATGAGAAGTTAGGAAGATTGTGAAAGAAGAAAGGGAAGGGAGCAAACTAAAATGAAAAAAAAATGAATGAATGAATGGAAGGAAAAGAGAAAAATATTTGAAAAAAATAGAAAAAAAAAAGAAAAAATGTTCGAAAAAAGAAAAAAAGAAAAAGAGAACGACTGGAATGTTCAAAGTTGAATGAAGTTAATTATGGTAGGTTGTGGAGAATAGATGAGAAGGTGCTATGGTGGGTAACTCGACATTCTCAAATAAAGTAATTATTATTCCTTCCATAAGACTAAAATATTCATTCATATGCATTTTTCTAATTAGTATGTGAGCTTTTGAATTTGAAATCCTTTTCACATACAAGAGAGATATTAATATCCAAATTTTAGAGTGCTATTTTTTCAAGAGAGTATATCCAGTGAGATTTGGAGTAGAAACATGTAACACCTTGTGTCTCCATTTATTGGAAATCGCGATACAAGTCGCGTGTAAGGCAAACGTGGTCTTCAGATAGCCATATTTTGCTCCAAAAGGATTGAAATGGCTCGAAGACTTCTGATGAGTTACATTAATATATTTAAGCATGTTAGAATAGCCATAAGTCATTTTCGGTGGTTGGAGTTGAAATCAGGATGTAGATTGCAAGTTTTCAATTTACCCAACTTCATAATTTCTTGTTAACTTGGAAGAAGCGTGACTCCTTCTTTCCTCGTCAGACTGAGTTTCTGTTCACGTAGTGCCCTAGATTTTTATGTAATCTACAACTTTTGTGTTTCAGCCAAAGGTAAATTCGGACTTCTACTAGGTCGAAACTGAGCGCGAAATAGGTCAATCGCCATCAGTTGTTCATTCGGTAACATTAACGTGCTAACTTTGTCAAATTTTTGGGAATTATCTGTCCAGAATTTGGAGACACTTCCTTCTAAGAAGTTGTAAAGCTCCGAATAAGCTTTCCATGGATATAAAGATCACCTTAATCGGACGTCCGAGTAAGAAGTTATGGCCTTCCAAAATATAGCGCTGCAAGCCCCCACGCGCGTGAACAATGAACAACGGGATTAATAACCATTTTCCCTCCATTTTTTGCATTCTTCGCCATTTCTCTTCTTCTCCTTCTCTCTCTTCCATTTTTTCTCCTTCTTTTACATGATTTGAGAGAGATGTGAGGGTGAATGAGAGGTTTATTATGGCTCATAAACACACCCCAAACACTCACAAATCCATTTCATCTTCTTCCCCACACCAATCACCATTTTAGGGCTCAAAGTTGCGAAAATTATGGATTTTTGGATACGGTACTCCTTCGGCTCGATTCCGCTGAATTTCTTCAAGGGATTAACCCTCAATAGGTGGGAACGCTAGTATTATAACTTGTTTTCTAACTATTACACTTCATTCACACCAAATCAAGCCAAAAAGTGATGTTTGGTATAAAGTTTCTAACAATTGCATGTTAATGGAGGTTGGGGCATTTTATTGAGATTTTTTGCTTTGATTCGCATCATTTATGACTCTAAAAACATTTATATATATATAAAGCCCTTATTCTTTGTAGATTATGAAGAAGATTGGCATATAACCCTTACTTATGCAATAGTAGTGAAAATACAACCATGCTACATACATATATGATGATATATTTTGATTCATGTGTATGAGTGGGATATATTTACTTGTATTAGTGATATTATTGCTATACTTGAGTATTTGGGTCATCGCTTGTGAGACTTACGACTGAGTGAGTCAGTCCGTAACCATGCTGAGTAGTATTATTAACTTAATTATAAAATATCAAGTACAAAAATCTCGAGGGGAGGTTTATGTGAAATTGTGAATTTCGAAAACTACTTAATACATGGCTTGGTACCAAATTTATGGAAACTTTACTAAACCTCTCAAATTCTTAATTTAGTCACAAACTGACGGACTTGATGAACCGGTTCTAAGTACGACAATAATATCATTACAGAAGCTATAGTTTATTGGTGTACACATACCTATATGGCAACACTAGTATCGTATATATATACTTGTATACCTTATTTCAATATTTTTGTCTCGTTGAGATAAAAATTGGTTACTTTCTGTAGCATATAGCCTTGGTGGCTATGCCAGTTATGAGATTGTCCTTAGGGGACATAGCCTATGTGATATTTGAAAAAGTAAGCGTGATATATATATTTGATGTATATACATGTTGGACGTATCTTTGAGTCAACTATGTGGATTTCTGATATTTTATGATGTTGTAAGCGATAATTATGATTTTGCACAAGTATGGGTGTATTAAGTATATGTTTGACATAAAGATAGCTTTTCATTACTTCTACTCTTGTTGGCTAGTTGATGGGTTCGAGATGAACCTTATTAATAGTTATACGGCACAATTACTCACTTGGGAGCTTGTTAGTTGAGTGATTTGATTTGTACACATACATGGTTGCGCTAGTCTATAGTAAGTCCCAGGTTGGTCTCTAAAGGTTGGGGCCGTAAGTTGGGACTGAGTGCCCCTGGGTGAAAGACCCGAAACTGTGCACGGAAACGAACGAGAGGCCCTGCTGCCATGTGGGTGAAAGGCCATGAAATGTAGGCCTGGCAGACACTTGGATAGTTGCATGTTTTTGAGATGATCGCCGAGAGAGAGCGAGAGGTTTTTAGATGATACAATTATGATGCCACGTTCTATAAACTAGCCAACGGATTCTTATATATATATATTTCTTACTAAAGGCTATTTATATATTAACGATATTTCTTTCACCGTATGAGTGTGGTTTATAGCTATTTTATGTTTGTAGCTAGCTTTTAATTGTATTTTGATTGAGTGTATATCTTATGATATTTATTTCGGGGATGGGAAAGCATTGGAAGACATGCCATAATATGATCTTTATTACAATAAGAAAATTACTTTCATTACTACACCTCACATGTATTCTTTCCACAACGTATATTTTCATATATACAATCTATATAGTTTTCATTGAGCCCGTGTTTGGCTCACTCCCATTTTTTAACCCAGTTTTGTAGGTACATCTCGGGCGATGGCACGATTGTAAAGTCTAGGACCTCTTATTACTTTAGACACGTCCGTAAATGACTTATCGTTTACTAGTTGTAAATATCGTTTGTATAATTAAATTTCAAGTTGATTATATGTATAATTATTAGAAATGGTGGATAGTATTTTAACTTGGATTGGGACCTCATTGTATGATTTGTGATTGGAGTTTTTATTTGTATGAAAATAGTTTTCAAATTTACAGGGCGGATTGTTGTTCAAATGAACACCTCATGCCGAAATTTTTATAAAACGGATTTTTCAAACGGATCAAGTTTTATCCAAGAAAAATACTTTAAAAAGGTGTGATTTTTAATATTTTAACCTGCCGTCGTGTACGGCATCCCTGATTAATCGCGTCCCGGAGGTGAAAATTTCGGAACGAGATTCGAAGCGTCACGAAACAACTTTTTCAAAGGCAATGTAGTAATTCCTTTACTTGGGTATGAAAAGTTTTATTATATTGGTTGTCCACATGCACACATTTACTTTTTGAGCTTGTTCTGTAATGTTTATTTTTATATAATTTTAGTAGCTCACTACGTATGGTGAAATGGACATTGTTGATTCTTGCCTTTTGTAAAGGTTGGTGGCAAGGACTTCTTTGAAAAAAAATAAAGTGAAAATCAGAATTGATTTATATTTTTATAAAGTTTGGTGGCGTCTTTACTGCAAACCCTCACGAGGCTATAACTCGTCCACTTTGGTAACTTAGTGGTTTAAGGCCTTGTTGCATACGGTAAATGCAATCGTGAGTAACCAGCGAAAGTGGTACACCTTAGTAGAATAGGATTTTATTTTTATTTTTTTATTTTTATTTTTTTGATCCCTTATCTATGTTTGATATTTTATGTTTGCTCGAGGACTAGCAAAAGGTTGTTTGGGGGTAGTTTGAGAAGTGCTTAAAATTGTTATTTTAACCCGCAAAAAATATTTTGTTAGAATATAATTAATGCTTAAATTATGGAGGAATAATATTTATTTTGTCTTTTTGTAAGGAAGAAGAAAATTATGATAAAGATCCTAAAAAGCTGGAAGAAGTCTATTAAAGATCAAAAAGGAAGATAAAGAAGAAAGAATATTCCAATTCAATATTCTATCCTAAATCGATTTCTACTCATTTTTCTATCTCTTAATTAGAATCCTAATTGAATTCAAAGTTGTGATTTCTTCTACAATTCTAGTTTTCTAAACCTTGTAAACTTCTATCTCTTATTCCTATATATAGACCCATTCTCTACACCTAAGATATAGAAGAAAAATATAGAAGAAAAAATATAAAAAATAGATAGAGAAAATAGATAGAATATAGATATTATTAGAGAGTTCTAGAGAGAGAAAATCCTCCATTTACTAGTTGCCGTGCGGACGAAGTATCGGAGGTAGAGAAGTGGACAGCATAAAACCATGCGATACACGCTAGTTCGAGCATCATATACAGGGACCCTTTCTAACTTTTTAATTATCTATAGTTTGTATTTAAGTACTTTAATTTTAATTTTAATGGTGAATTATTATTTTATTTTAATGTGTTCTTTATTTAATATACTTGGCTAAATTATCTCCCAAGGGAGAGGGATGAAACCGCCATGGATGTAATGGACTTAATTTAATTCTAATTGATTTTTAATTATTCATCCCGAATTAAAATATATTTTGAAATTACCATTACTATAACGTGTGTTTTCTTTCTAGTACTTTAATTGTTTTCAAAATAAACAAAAGATCTCTTGTGATCACCAATTTACGGATACAAGCGATGCCTATTTTTATTTACATTAGTTTTAAAGAAAGAATGATGGTGAATTCAAATTTGTTTATATAGTAGGGATGAATATTAAAAATATAATTAGATACTTTTGTTTATATCCATTACGGTGGATTATTTTTCCTTGGGATTCCCTATTATTGATTCCTTGCTTGATTTAATTTAATTAGTTTAGTTTAATTTGTAGTTTCTTAGTTAAAATAATTTCAGAAAATCAATATTTAAAAACTATTTTAATTTGGTTCCTAAAATATTGGATTTCGACAAACTCTTATACTTTTAAGGTATTAACTTGGATTTGGATTGACTCCTACTTATTCGCTATACTAGTTTAATTATTTTAACTAGGGTTTTATTGTATTTAAGCAAGAAATTAAGTAACGACAAATTAATTCTAAAAATTAACCTTAAATTAAGCCCCCCCAACTGCAAGGCTACTTCCTAGCCGTACGGTTGGGCCAAAACCGCAGGTCCTAGCCGCAGGTGCGAAAAGTAGACATGTTGACAAAGAGAGAGGAAGTTTTTAGGCGAGAAAGATAGAATGGGTATTGAACACAGTGAGGAAAAATGATAAATTCGCGCTCTATTTATAGCATAAAGTACAGGCCAACCGCACGACTGGCTCCAAACTGTACGGCTGGTTGACAACCGTGTTGTTGGCAACCAACCATACGGCTCCCCCTGCTGTTAGGGCCTGCGGTTGACACTTCCCTTTTGTCAAAAATTTTCATCAAACTTTTTTTCACAATATATCATGATATGAATATTTCCAGACTTTATTCATGAAGAACGACCCATCATTGCATGTATATAGATTTAATAATTACTTGCCAAACATATATACTTAACCGTTTTTCACAAATCAAATTTATATCGATTTCATCAAATTCTCATATCTCAAACACATCACAAATCAAACGCATAACACGCAGACATATTTTCTTCAAAACAAATACTTCATTATTTATTAATAATTAAAACCCAGTCACTGTAATTAAAAACTTAAAATAAACCACTTGTTCATAAAACAAAACACCTACATTAATAACTTATTCAAGAAGTTTTTCTCAACAACCTAAAACACTAAACCATTACTAAAACCATCAACAAGAAAATCCATTAAGGCTGCGGAAAAGGAGGAGGATCCATCGTACGCGGGCGCTTTGCTTCCGTTTCACCGACGCCCTCCACCAGACTCTCTGATGTTGTACGACCGCGGCCCTGAGGTGGAGGAGCAAGTCTAGACATCCGACTCGACTGCTGCCTGCCATAAACAGATTGTGAAGGCACCGCTAATCGAGAACGCGAATGCGAAGGATGGTAAGTAGCCGTCACGTCACCTGCCAAACGCCGGCTATACTTCCCCATGTACTCCGTCGGTAAAGGCATTGCGAATGTCAACAACGCGTAGGCGTTGAAGTAGCTCCTCAGTAACTCGGCCACCTCCCGAAGCCGGAACAAGCCCATCTGTCAAGTACAGAAATAAAATCCATCACTATTAATAAACACCACATATATAAAACACTTTTAACACTTATAAAATAAAATCATACCTCCTCATCTGAGACATGTGCTAAGGCACCCATCTGTTCATCGTCAACAGGCACGTCAAGAATTCGGTACTATCTCAATCGGCCGAAATCCATGTATGGAATATCTCTCGGATACTCCTGGATGGAATAAGACGTCGACGCACCGCCAGCCTGCGACGGATCCACCTCAACTCCACTAACTTCTCCACCCTCCGGGGGGGTATCCTCATCAGACTCCTCCATTCTCTCTGACTCCGGGGCCATCTCTTTCCCCTTCCCCTTGTCACCTCCCTCACTTGCTGGAGCCTAACCTATGCCTGTATCTGCCCCCAATCGAGTTGCATACTCCCCAACTTCCCTAAACATTATACCACGCGCAACGCCCGATGAAGGATTGGAGAGTGAATAAGGCCGCAGACCTACCGACCCAGCACCAGGAGATCCAACTAGGGCACGTATCACGGGAGAAAACGAAACATGGTGAGCCCAATCTATCTCTCCAGGTGTGAATACCCTAATCCAGGACTCTCGTTTAAAGCTTGATTTCTCATAAAACAAGCATTTCATATTATGTCTTGAGTAATCATGCATATAGAAGACTGTTAGGAAAGACTCAGACTTTGAATCGGCCGAGAGTCTAATACGACCAATGATGTCACTTCTCTTACTAGGATAGGAATTGACCTAGACGCTTACTAGGGCAACGCCCCATTAGGAAATTTGAATTTTTTAGGTACTTCAGGGAATTTTTTAAGTGCCAGCCACGCTACCTGCCAGCCGTACGGCTGGCACCGAACCGCAGGCCCTAGCCGCAGCCCCCAACCACACGTGCCAGCCGCATGTACCAACCGCAGGCCCTAGCTGCACGCCCCAACCGCAAGTACCTAGCCACACCCCTTGCGGCTGGCCTTGTTTGAAGCATTTTTGGCGGAAATTTCTCTATAAATAGGACCCTTGGGTCTTATTTGGGATCATCAACACTCAATAGAGTTTTTAGAGAGGACAAACTCTGTCAAGATTATTAGAGAGTCTTTTTAGAGAGAGAGAAAGTTTTTAGAGAGATAAAATTTTAAAGAGAGAAAGTCTTAGGGAGAGAAAGTTTTAGAGAGAGAGTCCAGAGAGAGAAAGGAGCAAGCAAGCAGTCCTCGTTCTTCTTCAAGCGCGTCAGATACGTCTTTCTACAACTTTTCTTAATTTCAATACTGCATTTAAATACGAGTTTTAATACAGAAAGTTAGATAACTTGTAAAGAACTTTAATGTTTTCATAACCATTATTTCCTAAGTTTTACAAGAAAATTAAAACCTGTTTTGACACGTTTTCAAAACAAAAGAAAAAAAATACAAAAACAGATTCCAAACAAATAAAACTATGAGACTCTGATTTCATTCTACGAATGAATACGTAGGCGCTCGCAAAGCTCGAGTCTGATTTCATAAATGTTGTTTTTAAACTAAATTTATCAGAAAAAGACCATTCTGAAAACAGTTTAAACTACTTGCAAGATATCTAAAATAGGAATTAAATATATGATCCATTAACAGACCGAAAGGGCGAATTGGGTGCCTAACACCTTCCCAATTTGTAACGTAGTACCCGTACCCTAGCAAAACAAGTTATCAAAATAAATCTCTGGTTTCAAATGTATGAAAGATAATTTATTTTTGAATTATCCTTCATACGATCTTTTGTTTGTTTTCTCATAAAACAAACTGGCGACTATACAAAAAAGCGTTCTCTTTTAAAACGAGTAAAACGAAGAAACCGAGAGAAGGATGGGGCGGAAGGCCGGATTCTCACAGTGGCGACTCCGCTAGGGACTATTGAGAACTAAGCTGTAATGTAATGGATCATATATTTAATTCTTGTTATTTTTTTGAAAGACTTATTCGATTTCAAATGCGGTTGAATCCTCAAAAATGCGTTTTCAGGGTCACTAAAGGGAAAATGCTAGGATACATGACATGCGGAATATTTTTGGAATATTTGTCTACTAATGACATGTCAACCATAAACTCGCGGGTGGTACAAATGATGAGGAAAATGAAATTTCTACTGAGAATTGGCTTGGGAAAATACAAAGCTGGAATAGCACAAATGATCGAGCCATATCAACAACCAAGTCCTTTTACTGGGTTGAGGTACACAGGAAATGAGAACCAAATCAAAAATACCATATCTGCCGACAACTCACTGAATGGAAGGTTTGTGAAAGAGGGTGAAGACTTCCCTTACTGTGGATTCCAAGAGCTGTGGGTCAATTAGCAAGGGAAAAGGCAACCAGGCCTGGAGATCTTCTTCGAAGAAGATTTATGCATAGATGAAGGTTTTACTCCCACCTTCTCATCCAAATTGAAGATCGCCCCACTGCCCATCGAACCCCTCGAAGAAGAAGAGATGCTTGCTAATATGTTTGAGGTAATGACACTTGAGGAAGATTATCCCGGCTACCCGGTTCACCTCATCCACCCAGTTAGGGTGAAAAAGACATCTAGAAAGAGAGCAAGAAATGTTGATAAAGATGTACAAGAGTTATAACATTTGTTATCAGTACATGATGACATTTCTATTAATAAAATTGTTGATAATTCCTCTTACTTTGATTCATGTGATGTGGAAGCGATGAACGAAAATTTAAGAAACGAACAAAGAATACAACCATTGAAGAGGACACTATCACAATAAATTTGCGAACGAATGATGATAAAAAATAGTTAAAAATCGGGGCCGAGTTAAATAATGAGGAAAAGATGGATTTAGAAAATTTGTTGAAAGAATTCATCAATGTTTTCGCTTGGTCATACGCTGATATGCCCAGTTTGGACACCAATATTGTAATGCCCAAGGTACATACAAAACCAGAATGCAAACCGGTCAAACAAAAATTAAGGAAATTAATACCAGAATGGTTTCTCAATGTAAAATAGGAAGTAACAAAGCAATTAAATGTTGGATTCATTAGGGTTGTTGAATACCCTACCTGGTTGGCAAACATCGTGCCTGTACCTACAGTTAACGGCAAAGTATGAGTTTGTGTTGATTATCGGAATCTAAATGCTGCATGCCCGAAAGATGATTTTCCATTACCAAATATCGACCTCATTGTTGACAACACTGTGAACCACACCTTGAAATCATTTGTTGATGGGTTCGTTGGGTATAATCAAATCAAAATGCATCTTGATCACCAAGAAAAAATAGCTTTCATCACGCCATGGGGTACTTACTGCTACACGGTCATGCCGTTTGGGTTAAAGAATACTGGGGCTACATACCAACGGACCGCAACCACATTATTCCATGACATGATTCAAAAAGAGGTCGAGGTGTATGTGGATGACATTATTATCAAGTCCTTGGACCGAGAAAGCCATGTTACCACTCTTCGAATCTTTTTTGAATGAGTTATTCGATTTCAAATGCGGTTGAATCCTCAAAAATGAGTTTTCAGGGTCACTAAAGGGAAAATGCTAGGATACATGACACGCGGAATATTTGTGGAATATTTGTCTACTAATGACATGTCAACCATAAACTCGCGGGTGGTACAAATGATGAGGAAAATGAAATTTCTACCGAGAATTGGCTTGGGAAAATACAAAGCTGGAATAGCAGAAATGATCGAGCCATATCAACAACCAAGTCCTTTTACTGGGTTGAGGTACACAGGAAATGAGAACCAAATCAAAAATACCATTTCTGCCGACATCTCACTGAATGGAAGGTTTGTAAAAGAGGGTGAAGACTTCCCTTACTGTGGATTCCAAGAGCTGTGGGTCAATTAGCAAGGGAAAAGGCAACCATGCCTGGAGATCTTCTTCGCTCAACCATAAACTCGCGGGTGGTACAAATGATGAGGAAAATGAAATTTCTACCGAGAATTGGCTTGGGAAAATACAAAGCTGGAATAGCATAAATGATCGAGCCATATCAACAACCAAGTCCTTTTACTGGGTTGAGGTACACAGGAAATGAGAACCAAATCAAAAATACCATATCTGCCGACAGCTCACTGAATGGAAGGTTTGTGAAAGAGGGTGAAGGCTTCCCTAACTGTGGATTCCAAGAGCTGTGGGTCAATTAGCAAGGGAAAAGGCAACCAAGCCTGGAGATCTTCTTCGAAGAAGATTTATGCATAGATGAAGGTTTTACTCCCACCTACTCATCCAAATTTAAGATCACCCCACTGCCCATCGAACCCCTCGAAGAAGAAGAGATGCTTGGTAATATGTTTGAGGTAATGACACTTGAGGAAGATTATCCCAGCTACCCGGTTCACCTCATCCACCCAGTTAGGGTGAAAAAGACATCTAGAAAGAGAGCAAGAAATGTTGATAAAGATGTACAAGAGTTAGAACATTTGTTATCAGTACATGATGACATTTCTATTAATAAAATTGTTGATAATTCCTCTTATGTTGATTCATGTGATGTGGAAGCGATGAACGAAAATTTAAGAAACGAACAAAGAATACAACCATTGAGGAGGACACTATCACAATAAATTTGGGAACAAATGATGATAAAAAAGAGTTAAAAATCGGGGCCGAATTAAATAATGAGGAAAAGATGGATTTAGAAAATTTGTTGAAAGAATTCATCAATGTTTTCGCTTGGTCATACGCTGATATGCCCAGTTTGGACACCAATATTGTAATGCCCAAGGTACATACAAAACCAGAATGCAAACCGGTCAAACAAAAATTAAGGAAATTAATACCATAATGGTTTCTCAATGTAAAATAGGAAGTAACAAAGCAATTAAATGTTGGATTCATTAGGGTTGTTGAATACCCTACCTGGTTGGCAAACATCGTGCCTGTACCTACAGTTAACGGCAAAGTATGAGTTTGTGTTGATTATCGGAATCTAAATGCTGCATGCCCGAAAGATGATTTTCCATTACCAAATATCGACCTCATTGTTGACAACACTGCGAACCACACCTTGAAATCATTTGTTGATGGGTTCGTTGGGTATAATCAAATCAAAATGCATCTTGATCACCAAGAAAAAATAGCTTTCATCACGCCATGGGGTACTTACTGCTACACGGTCATGCCGTTTGGGTTAAAGAATGCTGGGGCTACATACCAACGGACCGCAACCACATTATTCCATGACATGATTCAAAAAGAGGTCGAGGTGTATGTGGATGACATTATTATCAAGTCCTTGGACCGAGAAAGCCATGTTACCACTCTTCGAATCTTTTTTGAAAGAGTTATTCGATTTCAAATGCGGTTGAATCCTCAAAAATGAGTTTTCAGGGTCACTAAAGGGAAAATGCTAGGATACATGACACGCGGAATATTTGTGGAATAATGACATGTCAACCATAAACTCGCGGGTGGTACAAATGATGAGGAAAATGAAATTTCTACCAAGAATTGGCTTGGGAAAATACAAAGCTGGAATAGCATAAATGATCGAGCCATATCAACAACCAAGTCCTTTTACTGGGTTGAGGTACACAGGAAATGAGAACCAAATCAAAAATACCATATCTGCCGACAGCTCACTGAATGGAAGGTTTGTGAAAGAGGGTGAAGACTTCCCTTACTGTGGATTCCAAGAGCTGTGGGTCAATTAGCAAGGGAAAAGGCAACCAGGCTTGGAGATCTTCTTCGCTCAACCATAAACTCGCGGGTGGTACAAATGATGAGGAAAATGAAATTTCTACCGAGAATTGGCTTGGGAAAATACAAAGCTGGAATAGCATAAATGATCGAGCCATATCAATAACCAAGTCCTTTTACTGGGTTGAGGTACACAGGAAATGAGAACCAAATCAAAAATACCATATCTGCCGACAGCTCACTGAATGGAAGGTTTGTGAAAGAGGGTGAAGACTTCCCTTACTGTGGATTCCAAGAGCTGTGGGTCAATTAGCAAGGGAAAAGGCAACCAGGCCTGGAGATCTTCTTCGAAGAAGATTTATGCATAGATGAAGGTATTACTCCCACCTTCTCATCCAAATTGAAGATCACCCCACTGCCCATCGAACCCCTCGAAGAAGAAGAGATGCTTGCTAATATGTTTGAGGTAATGACACTTGAGGAAGATTATCCCGGCTACCCAATTCACCTCATCCACCCAGTTAGGGTGAAAAAGACATCTAGAAAGAGAGTAAGAAATGTTGATAAAGATGTACAAGAGTTAGAACATTTGTTATCAGTACATGATGACATTTCTATTAATAAAATTGTTGATAATTCCTCTTACTTTGATTCATGTGATGTGGAAGCGATGAACGAAAATTTAAGAAACGAACAAAGAATACAACCATTGAAGAGGACACTATCACAATAAATTTGGGAACGAATGATGATAAAAAAGAGTTAAAAATCGGGGCCGAATTAAATAATGAGGAAAAGATGGATTTAGAAAATTTGTTGAAAGAATTCATCAATGTTTTCGCTTGGTCATACGCTGATATGCCCAGTTTGGACACCAATATTGTAATGCCCAAGGTACATACAAAACCAGAATGCAAACCGGTCAAACAAAAATTAAGGAAATTAATACCAGAATGGTTTCTCAATGTAAAATAGGAAGTAACAAAGCAATTAAATGTTGGATTCATTAGGGTTGTTGAATACCCTACCTGGTTGGCAAACATCGTGCCTGTACCTACAGTTAACGGCAAAGTATGAGTTTGTGTTGATTATCGGAATCTAAATGCTGCATGCCCGAAAGATGATTTTCCATTACCAAATATCGACCTCATTGTTGACAACACTGCGAACCACGCCTTGAAATCATTTGTTGATGGGTTCGTTGGGTATAATCAAATCAAAATGCATCTTGATCACCAAGAAAAAATAGCTTTCATCACGCCATGGGGTACTTACTGATACACGGTCATGCCGTTTGGGTTAAAGAATGCTGGGGCTACATACCAACAGACCGCAACCACATTATTCCATGACATGATTCAAAAAGTGGTTGAGGTATATGTGGATGACATGATTATCAAGTCCTTGGACCGAGAAAGCCATGTTACCACTCTTTGAATCTTTTTTTAAAGAGTTATTCGATTTCAAATGCGGTTGAATCCTCAAAAATGCGTTTTCAGGGTCACTAAAGGGAAAATGCTAGGATACATGACACGCGTAATATTTGTGGAATATTTGTCTACTAATGACATGTCAACCATAAACTCGCGGGTGGTACAAATGATGAGGAAAATGAAATTTCTACCGGGAATTGGCTTGGGAAAATACAAAGCTGGAATAGCACAAATGATCGAGCCATATCAACAACCAATTCCTTTTACTGGGTTGAGGTAAACAGGAAATGAGAACCAAATCAAAAATACCATATATGCCGACAGCTCACTGAATGGAAGGTTTGTGAAAGAGGGTGAAGACTTCCCTTACTGTGGATTCCAAGAGCTGTGGGTCAATTAGCAAGGGAAAAGGCAACCAGGCCTGGAGATCTTCTTCGAAGAAGATTTATGCATAGATGAAGGTTTTACTCCCACCTTCTCATCCAAATTGAAGATCACCCCACTACCCATCGAACCCCTCGAAGAAGAAGAGATGCTTGGTAATATGTTTGAGGTAATGACACTTGAGGAAGATTATCCCGGCTACCCGGTTCACCTCATCCACCCAGTTAGGGAGAAAAAGACATCTAGAAAGAGAGCAAGAAATGTTGATAAAGATGTACAAGAGTTAGAACATTTGTTATCTGTACATGATGACATTTCTATTAATAAAATTGTTGATAATTCCTCTTACTTTGATTCATGTGATGTGGAAGCGATGACCGAAAATTTAAGAAACGAACAAAGAATACAACCCATTGAAGGGGACACTATCACAATAAATTTGGGAACGAATGATGATAAAAAAGAGTTAAAAACTGGGGCCGAATTAAATAATGAGGAAAAGATGGATTTAGAAAATTTGTTGAAAGAATTCATCAATGTTTTCGCTTGGTCATACGCTGATATGCCCGGTTTGGACACCAATATTGTAATGCACGAGGTACATACAAAACCAGAATGCAAACCGGTCAAACAAAAATTAAGGAAATTAATACCAGAATGGTTTCTCAATGTAAAATAGGAAGTAACAAAGCAATTAAATGTCGGATTCATTAGGGTTGTTGAATACCCTACCTGGTTAGCAAACATCGTGCCTGTACCTAAAGCTAACGGAAAAGTATGAGTTTGTGTTGATTATCGGAATCTAAATGCTGCATGCCCGAAAGATGATTTTCCATTACCAAATATTGACCTCATTGTTGACAACACTGCGAACCACGCCTTGAAATCATTTGTTGATGGGTTCGTTGGGTATAATCAAATCAAAATGCATCTTGATCACCAAGAAAAAATAGCTTTCATCACGCCATGGGGTGCTTACTGCTACACGGTCATGCCGTTTGGGTTAAACAATGCTGGGGCTACATACCAACGGACCGCAACCACATTATTCCATGACATGATTCAAAAAGAGGTCGAGGTATATATGGATGACATGATTATCAAGTCCTTGGACCGAGAAAGCCATGTTACCACTCTTCGAATCTTTTTTGAAAGACTTATTCGATTTCAAATGCGGTTGAATCCTCAAAAATGCGTTTTCAGGGTCACTAAAGGGAAAATGCTAGGATACATGACACGCGGAATATTTGTGGAATATTTGTCTACTAATGACATGTCAACCATAAACTCGCGAGTGGTACAAATGATGAGGAAAATGAAATTTCTTCCTAGAATTGGCTTGGGAAAATACAAAGCTGGAATAACACAAATGATCGAGCCATATCAACAAGCAAGTCCTTTTACTGGGTTGAGGTACATAGGAAATGAGAACCAAATCAAAAATACCATATCTGCCGACAGCTCATTGAATGGAAGGCTTAAGAAAGAGGGTGAAGACTTCCCTTACTGTGGATTCCAAGAGCTATGGGTCAATTAGCAAGGGAAAAGGCAACTAGGCCTGGAGATCTTCTTTGAAGAAAATTTATGCATAGATGAAGGTTTTAGTTCCACCTTCTCATCCAAATTGAAGATCACCCCACTGCCCATCGAACCCCTCGAAGAAGAAGAGATGCTTGGTAATATGTCTGAGGTAATGACAATTGAGGAAGATTATCCCGGCTACCCGGTTCACCTCATCCACCCAGTTAGGGAGAAAAAGACATCTAGAAAGAGAGCAAGAAATGTTGATAAAGATGTACAAGAGTTAGAACATTTGTTATCTGTACATGATGACATTTCTACTAATTAAATTGTTGACAATTCCTCTTACTTTGATTCATGTGATGTGGAAGCGATGAACGAAAATTTAAGAAACGAACAAAGAATACAACCCATCGAAGGGGACACTATCACAATAAATTTCGGAACGAATGATGCTAAAAAAGAGTTAAAAATCGGGGCCAAATTAAATAATGAGGAAAAGATGGATTTAGAAAATTTGTTGAAAGAATTCATCAATGTTTTCGCTTGGTCATATGCTGATATGCCCGGTTTGGACACCAATATTGTAATGCACGAGGTACATACAAAACCAGAATGTAAACCGGTCAAACAAAAATTAAGGAAATTAATACCAGAATGGTTTCTCTATGTAAAATAGGAAGTAACAAAGCAATTAAATGTCGGATTCATTAGGGTTGTTGAATACCCTACCTGGTTAGCAAACATCGTGCCTGTACCTAAAGCTAACGGAAAAGTATGAGTTTGTGTTGATTATCGGAATCTAAATGCTGCATGCCCGAAAGATGATTTTCCATTACCAAATATTGACCTCATTGTTGACAACACTGCGAACCACGCCTTGAAATCATTTGTTGATGGGTTCGTTGGGTATAATCAAATCAAAATGCATCTTGATCACCAAGAAAAAATAGCTTTCATCACGCCATGGGGTACTTACTGCTACACGGTCATGCCGTTTGGGTTAAAGAATGCTGGGGCTACATACCAACGGACCACAACCACATTATTCCATGACATGATTCAAAAAGAGGTCGAGGTGTATGTGGATGACATGATTATCAAGTCCTTGGACTGAGAAAGCCATATTACCATTCTTTGAATCTTTTTTGAAAGACCTATTCGATTTCAAATGCGGTTGAATCCTGAAAAATGCGTTTTCGGGGTCACTAAAGGGAAAATGCTAGGATACATGACACGCGGAAAATAGTGCAATCGTATACACCCAAGTGTAGGAAGTTGTAGTATAGACTATGGAAGTCCGAGTGTCGAACCATAGGGAGGGGGCGAAAGCTTTGTATGTCACGAGCTTTATATAATAGATATTGATTGATTAAAAGTTGTATTGTGAATTGTTTTATGAAAGTTTAAAAGAAACTTTAGAAATTATGAAATAGTTCTTGTATTTAAAGAAAGCAAAGGCTTTGGGGGATCATTTGTTGTTTTATAATAACCATGTTTTGATGAATATAATCCTGCTCATTTATTTGCTTTAGTGTGATTTTTATTTGCTTGTCAAGAGGCAGCCTAGACGTTGGCGATAAAAGATTTCGAGGAAATACAACCAATCCAACTCCACTAGGCCCCAAATGAGGAAAGACAAACATCACATTAAAAGAATAAATAAGCAATTAGAAAGTTCTCAAATAGAGGCACAAAGTGTATTTAAGTGTTGTAGGTGACAAGGGAAAATAAAACCATACTTTACACTTAACCACAAGATGTGACTATATTTGAAACAAACATTTCTAATTTTATATGAATAGCATAGCCATCCATTTACAATGGTGGTTGTCGAATAATATATGCTCACTTGAAGTTCTTTGTTTGTATATTAATGATTTCTATAGAACTCATCATACTTGGCATGAAGAGTCTAACCATCGTTGATATACTAAACCTATCCATTAATAACCAAAGAATTCCATATACTTGGCAAAAGGAAGCAAAGGAAATTTAAATGGAAGTTTCATAATCGTTGTGGTGTTTTAAATCATCAAAGAGTATGAAACGTGTTTAATAATAGATAAGCACAATTGTATGACAACACTAGGCATAAAGCTTAAAGGAATTGGAACCCAAATCATGTTTATATTTACAACAATTTCACCCCCTAGCCTAAGCTAGGTGATTTATCCTTCCATAGATGATGAAAGCATGTTAAAGAAGATGTAGAATCAAAAGAGCACTTGTATTAATAAAGATGGAAAAAGTTTATTACAAGTGGAGGAGAATACAAGAAGAAAATGGAAATTTCTCTCAATTTTT
Source organism: Lonicera japonica (assembly GCA_021464415.1). NCBI lineage: Eukaryota > Viridiplantae > Streptophyta > Magnoliopsida > Dipsacales > Caprifoliaceae > Lonicera > Lonicera japonica. Next base: position 22,971,817 of record CM038469.1, read on the forward strand.
CTCTCTTAATTCTCTCTCAATTACAAGAGTATTTCTCTCTCTAAAGTTGCATATAACAAGCTTTAAACCTTGCCCTCTATTTATAAAAGTCCTAAAGAGGTTGGGGCAAGTGGCTAAGTTGTAAAAAGTTGTACAAGTTGGCAAGTTGATACAAGTTGTTGAAAAATATCTGCAGGTGCCCAAGATCAATCTTGCCTTGAGCAAGATCGATCTTGCTTCAAAGCCGCTGGTGGTGAAAGGGGCAAGATCGATCTTGGGGGGGCAAGATCGATCTTGGAAGCTCTCGAGTGCTTTTTTCCAAAGGCTGGCAGGGACCAAGATCGATCTTACTAATGCTAAGATCGATCTTGGTTTCTTCAAATGTCTCAAAATCTTCTTTTCTTTGCCCAAGCTTCTCTCAATCTTTTCTAATTCTTTCAACTTCTTTTTCTTGCCATTCTTTCTAATGAATTTCCACATATCAACAATGCACAAGCTTTTTTACGCAATTAAGCTTGCAAAATTGGGTTAGTAACCTAATTTGCTAATGACTTCAACAAACAGTAATTTGGAGTTTATTTGATATGTTTAGCCATATAAGTGTACTATAATGTGCATGCATAAGCTTACACAAGTGCATTATAATGCACTTATCACACCCCCCAACTTAGTGCTTGCTAGTCCCTTAGCAAGTCTATGCAATATACCTACAAAAAGGATGCATTTGGCTATATGCATTGTACCATTTAAACCTCAAAGTTCCTAAAGAGGACGAGTGGCCTTTTCGTGAAGGTTTTCAGAGATGATACCTACAAACATACAAATCATGGTATTGCCTAATATTCATGCTTAATTTCAATTCTATTGTGCACGTCATGATTTATCATTTCAATCGCCTCTTTAGAATGCATAGCAAACAAATAACATCTCAAAGTATCTATATGAATTTAGACAAGAGTTCCAAATATGACTTTCTTGTGTGCGAGGTTTTTGATTTAAAAGAGCTTCTTAAACAAATCAAGAATGAGTTTTGATTATCCTTTTGAAAGAATTTTTTTTTCAAACAAGGGCACACTTTTACTTACAAAATATCTTAACTCATTTTTCCTTTCTTTTTTTTGGATTTTCTACAAGAAAATAGAGGCGCTTTCACCCATATTGAATAGGTAGCCTTTTCCTTTTATTTTCTTATATAAGCGCATGAAGCTACTTTGTTTTTTTCACAAGGTGGCTTCACTCCAATTCATAAGGCAGTCTTTTCAATCTATCTCAAGTGTTAGAAATTAGGCTATGCAATTACCAAGTGGAGCATTAAGTCAAGTTTAGAAGAAAAAGCCCTATCTCCAAGTGTTTCATCTTTTTACTTTCTTTCCAAAGTAAGAGTCGAGCTTGCCTTTCTTCTCTGAAAACAAGTTTCTTTCTTAGGATAAAAATAACTCAATTGAATTAGCAAAAGCTCAATTTTAAAGTAAATGTGTATTTTTGTTGTGCAATAGGCATGAGGAACTCGAGTCTAATTAAAGATAGAAATTGAGAGATGAAGCTTGAATGCCTATCCTAATCAAGAGTTATTGTGCCAAGATCAAGAATTGAACATGAATTGAAAATTTTGAAATTCTAAGCATGGAGATTAAACTATATCATGATTTAAAAAAAAAATTGGGCCTACACATGGAAATAGTATAATAAGCCAAAATTTGAAATGCAATGCAAGTGTGGCTTCACAAGGTGGCTTCACTCCAATTCATAAGGCAGCCTTTTCAATTTATCTCAAGTGTAGAAATTAGGCTATGCAATTACCAAGTGGAGCATTAAGTCAAGTTTAGAAGAAAAAGCCCTATCTCCAAGTGTTTCATCTTTTTTCTTTCTTTCCAAAGTAAGAGTCGAGCTTGCCTTTCTTCTTTGAAAACAAGTTCTTTCTTAGGATAAAAATAACTCAATTGAATTAGCAAAAGCTCAATTTTAAAGTAAATGTTCAATTTTGTTGTGCAATAGGCATGAGGAACTCGAGTCTAATTAAAGATATAAATTGAGAGATGAAGCTTGAATGCCTATCCTAATCAAGAGTTATTGTGCCAAGATCAAGAATTGAATATGAATTGAAATTTTTGAAATTCTAAGCATGGAGATTAAACTGTATCATGATTTAAAAAAAATTGGGCCAACACATGGTAATAGCAAAATAAGTAAAAATTTGAAATGCAATGCAAAAATTACATTTCCTTACCCCCCAACTTGAAGTAGGCGTTGTCCCCAATGCTTGAAGCAATAAATTTTTGGAGAATTTGTTTCCATGGATAGCACAAGTTACTTAAAAACCAACATAAAACCAAAAGATGAAATGAAACATAAGTGCCATTGTCTTCAAAAGCCTACAAGAAACAAGCATTAAATTAAAGCTTTCACATTGGCGGTGGTGGCGGTGGGTGGAATCGAGCATCCCATGCTTGGAAATTTGCATCCCATGCTTGGAATCGGTTGACAATGTCTTGGTAATGATCTTCCTCCCGTTTGCTCAATGCCTCGTAGCGCTCGTTGCTTTCTTGGTGGAAGTCTTCCATCTGCTTGATTTGGCGCTCCTCCATAGCCATCATTAATTGCTTGATTTCTTCAAAACATGTGGCTTGTGGTGCTTGAGCCGAAGAACCTTCTCCCAAAGCCACGTGTGCTCTTTTTCGCCGCCTTAGTGGTTGCACTTGCTCCCTTCCTTCTACGTGCGGATCATCCACTTCCTCCATTGCGGTCGGACCTCCAGAGGGTTGGGTATGAAGCTGCCCTTGAGATCGTTTGAGAGTGGAGTTGTTTACAATCCCTAATTGTTTAATAATTTGGTCACCTTCCCGATCTTCCACTCCAAAATGGGCACAACATCGGGTAATTATCACTCCTAACTTGATTGTCTCCTTTGCCTCAGTTTTGGTTGCGGTGTAGCTTATCATGTTCACAAAGTAACGTGTGAGGCATATGCTTTGATCGGTGGCAATTGTGTACATGATTAGTGCCTCATCAAGGAAGAGGTGACTTTTTTGGGTGGTTGGATATAAACAATTACACACCACCATCCACAATTTGTGCATTAGAGGTAGGAGTAGGGTAGCATTGATTTTGAATTTATCATGGGGTTTTGGAGTTCCCATGAGAGCCACATGAATAAGGTCCTCATTCGGCGTTTGGTCGGGTGAAGTGATGGGTAGTGTGTATGGTGTAGCAAGTGGAATTTTTAAGAAATTGCTCAAAACAGTGGGATTAAAGGGGATTTCCTTACCTCGGACAAAGGCAACACAATCACACTTTTCTTTTTCGATAAGCGATGCGATAAATTTTCGACAAATAGTAGCATTGCAGTCACTTGTGTTTGTTTTGAGAAAATTTTCCTAACCCAGCCTTCGAACAATTGACATGAAAAATGGAAAATCAAAGAGTTCATCAATTGCTGAAGCTCTCTCTGCTACAAACGTTCGAGTGCTAAACCAATCTTCATACCATGTCTTGTCAGCCTCACTTTAAAACCCTTGGTAACCACGCCTTGGATTGGGCTTGACTTCAGTTGGTCTGGCGACATTTTTTCGCCTTTGAGATAATGAAAAAGCCATTTGAGAATGCTTTTTGGTGGATAAGAGAGAGTGATTTGTTGATTTCTCAAAATGTAACGACCCGGTCCCACCTCAGTACGATATTGTCCGCTCTGGGTAGCGTCCTAGCCAGGCCTCAGCCCCAGGACATCTACCCTCACGGCTTTGTTTTTGGGAGCTCACGACCAGCTTCCCAGGGGGTCACCCATCCTGGGATTTCTCTGGTCCAAGCACGCTTAACTTCGGAGTTCTCATGGGATCCGAAGCCAATGAGCCTCCCAAAAGGCCTCGTACTTAATTAGCAACCATATCTTACTTATATGGGTCTCCAAGGATCCCCCAACTTCCGGTGTGGGATGCCCCCTTTTGAGCTACCATTCCTCCACACAAGGGAGTACTCATCGCTCGAGCTACCATTCCTCCACACAAGGGAGTACTCATCACTCAGGGTGTCACATACTTCCCCCCAAGGGAATCGACGTCCTCGTCGACACACCGTACTCTATGGGGTCCGCTCTGATACCATTTGTAAGGACCCGGTCCCACCTTAGTACGATATTGTCCGCTCTGGGTAGCGTCCTAGCCAGGCCTCAGCCCCAGGACATCTACTACCCTCACGGCTTTGTTTTTGGGAGCTCACGACCAGCTTCCCAGGGGATCACCCATCCTGGGATTTCTCTTGTCCAAGCACGCTTAACTTCGGAGTTCTCATGGGATCCGAAGCCAGTGAGCCTCCCAAAAGGCCTCGTACTTAATTAGCGACCATATCTTACTTATATGGGTCTCCAAGGATCCCCCAACTTTCGGTCTTGGATGCCCCCTTTTGAGCTACCATTCCTCCACACAAGGGAATACTCATTGCTCGAGCTACCATTCCTCCACACAAGGGAGTACTCATCACTCAGGGCGTCACACAAAATCCCAACACCTTGGGTTTGGTAATTTTCGAAATTGAAAGGTTTGGTGATTGAGAAATGGATATAGGATGAGGCAATGGTTGTTTATGATGAAGAGAGTTGGTTTATAGAGATAGAGGGTGGGGAAATTCATAATCTAGGGCTTGTGGGTGTGGGAGTTGATGATTTGGTGATGGAGAGATGAAATGGGGGCTAGGGTTTTGATGATGAGTGAAAGAAAATAGGATAGGAGAGAATGAGAGGTGCATTTCTTTTAGGTGTCTTAATGGTGGGAGTTATGGTTTCTCGAAGTGGAAAGAAGAAGTGGAGAAAAAGGCTCGATAATGGGTTTAAAAAAAACTGCTATGTCGCTTGCTACAATACCCAAAATCGATTTTAGGTAGTCAAGATCGATCTTGCTTGCTCTCGGGACTTGCTTTGTAATTCTGTGAGTGGAGAGATTTTTGCCCAAGATCGATTTTACCTTAAGCAAGATCAATCTTACTTGATCTCGGGTACTGCTATGTTTTTTCACTGATATTTAAAATTTCCCAAGATTGATCTTGGGATGACCAAGATCGATCTTGGTCACCCTCAGGATCCCATTTTGGCTGCACTTAGTTTCCTTCTTCATTTTCTTCCCAACTCTTTTTGGAATGGTTTTCTTGTGCCACAAAAAAATACCTAAACACAAATATATACATTATTTACACAAGACAACCTATGTTTATACACATAGGTTGGTTCCTTTAGAGGGACGGACTCCTCCAAAGTTAGGATCTCCAAAAATTGCTTTAATCTTCGGGCATTGACTTTAAATTCAAATCCATTTTTGGGATCCTCCACCATCACGGCTTCGTATAGATAAACGTGTTTAACAATGAATAGGCCGATCCATCTTGATTTTAATTTTCCTGGGAAGAGATGTAGTCGAGAATTATAGACAAGGACTTTTTGGCCAATTTAAAATCTTTTCTCAAAATATTTTTGTCATGAATTTATTTTTCTCGATCCTTGCTTATTTTTGAATTTTCATAAACATCTCTTCTTAACTCCTCAATTTCCTCAATTTGGAGTTTTCGATTTTCGCCCGCTTCTTTGAAATCAAAGTTCAATTTCTTAATTGCCCAAAAAGATTTATGTTCTAATTCCACGGGCAAGTGGCAAGATGTTCCAAATACCAAACGATAGGGAGGCATGTTAAGATTAGTTTTAAAAGCTGTTCTATATGCCCAAATCGCATCATTTAAGCGCAAAGACCAATCTTTGCGATTTGGGTTTACCGTTTTTTCCAAAATTTGTTTAATTTCCCTATTTGCAAGTTTCGCTTGCCCATTTGTTTGGGGATGATAAGCGAGGGATATCTTGTGGCTCACACCATATTTGCGCATGAGTTTTTCAAAAAATCAGTTACAAAAATGTGTACCACCATCACTTATTATTGTTTTTGGAATTCCAAATCTTGCAAATATATTTTCTTTTAAAAAGTGAACCTGTGAGAATCCGGACCCGCGACCCGAGAGAAGAATAAGAGTCCTCGTTCTCGGTTTTATTTAAAAACTTGTTTTTGTAGAGTCGCCAGTTTGTTTTACGAGAAAACAAACAAAAGATCGTACGAAGAGTAATTCGATAACGAACTACCTTTCATACGTTTGAAACCAGAGATTTATTTTGAAAATTGACTTTGCTAGGGTTCGGGAACTACGTTACGAATTGGGAAGGTGTTAGGCACCCAATTCGCCCTTTCGGTCTCTTAATGGATCATGTATCCAATTCCTATTTTAGATATCTTGCAAGTAGTTTGAATTGTTTTCAGAATAGTCCTTTCCAGATAAATTCAATTTAAAACAATATTTTGAAATTAGACTCGAGCTTTGCGAGCGCCTACGTATTCATTCGTAGAATGAAATCAGAGTCTCGTAGTTCCCTTATTTTGGAAACTGGTTTTGTATTTTTATTTTTTTTTGTTTTGAAAACGTGTCAAAACGGATTTTAGATTTCTTGTAAAATTTAGAAAGGATTTATTTTAAAAACAATGAACTTCTTTGCAAGTTATCTAATTTTCAGTATTAAAAAGGAATTTTAAATGCAGTATTGAAATTCAGAAAGGTTGTAGAAAAACGTACCTGATGCGCTTGAAGAAGAAATGAGAGCCTTGCCTTGTTGCCTTGCTTGCTTCCTTCTCTCTCTAAAGCTTTCTCTCTCTAGATTTTCTCTCTCTAAAGCTTTCTCTTACTAACTTTCTCTCTCCAAAACTTTCTCTCTCTAAGACTAACTTTCTCTCTCTAGAAATTCCCTCAAGAAAACCTTTCTAATAATTTTGACAGAATCTCAACTTACTAGAAACACTATTGAGTGTTGATGCCCTCAAATGGGAGCTCAAAGGTCCTATTTATAGCAAAAAATCCGCCAAAAACGCTCCAAAGGAGACCAACCGCAGGGGGTAGCCGCAGGGGGTGCGGCTAGGGCGTGCAACTAGGGCGTGCGGTTGGGTGCCAGCCGTACGGTTGGGAGCCAGCCGTGCGGCTAGGGGGCGACTGTGCGGCTAGGGCATGCGGCTAGGAGGCGACTGTGCGGCTCGGGCTTGCGGCTCGAAGCCAACCGTACGGTTGGGAGCCAACCGTGCGGCTAGGGGGCGACTGTGCGGCTAGGGTGTGCGGCTCGGGCTTGCGGCTCGAAGCCAACCGTACGGTTGGGAGCCAACCGTCCTGGTAAGCGAAGTGGCAACAAGCTTGCGGTAGATTCCTAACGCGCTCGAAAATCAGGGCTTTTCCTAACAGTCTCCTGTATGCATGACGACTCAAGACTTGATGCGGAATGCTTGTTAGGTTCACACGAGGGTCGTGGATTGGGGTGTTCACAGACCCTCTCGTCCCGGGATTCTTGCTTGCAAGGATTCTGGGACGATAATAAGAAGACAACAATTCACGACTCTCGCGTGAATCTCAACTGGTTGTTTTATTCATGAAAATCTATGAATCGAAATGTATCCTCATGGTAGGGGAATTTTGTGGTGCTTTGGGCAATATGATCCACGGTTGACCTTCCTCTTGGCCAAGCCATCTCTGATACATCAATCTATTTTCCCGTTTACCCTCAGGGAATCCATCTCAATCCTTTTTCGGATTTTTCAAGCTCATCGATGTTTACCCTCAGCTTGTGGGATGCATCAATCCTACCATTTACCCTCTGACCGGGCTATCCTCATGAGTACTTCTCATTCTTTACAATGTGTTCGAAAAAGTTCTTGGATTTTAGATTCTTTCAGAATGACACCTTCTTGACTTTGTCGTGATGAAGCTTCCCATTTCTTTTGGGGAATAAGTGGTTACCAAGAGTAGCGGGGTTTGCTCCTATCGCACTATCTTGTTGTCATAACCACGTGACAAAACTCCCTGATTTCATGGAGAATGTGATGAAACTCCCTAACTTTTGGGGAGGACGTTATTGGTTACCAAGAGTGGTTCGGTCGGCACCTGTCGCACCATCTTGCTAGCATAACCGAGGTTGTCTATCGGGAGATATTCCTTTATGATAGTTTTCCAAGAAATGGCACTCCTAGCCACCCTCAGAAGGAATGTCATATTAGTGACTGCCAAGAGTGGGGGGTCTGCACCTTTCGCACCATCTTGCTGGCACAGCCTGAAAAGGTTGAGTTAAGATTGCCAAGAGTGATTGGTCCTCGCGATAGGACGTCATCTTGCTGACACAATCTGGGCTGACTTGTAAATTCCCATGGAATGCATCCGAAAGGGAAAGAAAGGTATGATATGTTAGCGACTGCCAAGAGTGGGGGGTCTGCACCTCTCGCACCATCTTGTTGGCACAGCCTGAAAAGGTTGTGTTAGAGACTACCAAGAGCGGCGAGGTCGGCACCTGCTGCACCGTCTTGCTGACATAGTCTAAGGCTGAACGTCGGGAGATATTCCCTTATGACGGTTTCCAAGAAATGGCGCTCCTGGCCACCCTCAGAAGGTATGTTATGTAAGTGACTGCCAAGAGCGAGAGGTCTTCATGATAAGACTTCGTGCTTGCTGACACAGCCAAAATAGGTGATGTTAAGACTGCCAAGAGCGGTGGGGTCGGCACCTGTCGCACCGTCTTGCTGTCACAGTCTAAGGTTAGGATTGACTCCGTCAATAGGGTTTTCTTCAGAATCATATTACTCCATCAACTTTATGTCACATCACATAACTCGAGACATGTTCTTGAGGATATTTGTCCATATTTTCTCTTATCCTTCGACCCTTCTCCTTGCATTGCCTCTGTTCTTGGCCGTTGATCACATATGCCTGCTCATCTTATGGCAAGAAAGTTATGCTAAAGAGAATATGGAAAGTTCAAGTGTTGCCTTTTTCCAAACATGTTTTTACCCTCAATTTGACTCTTCTGCTGTCATCAAGAAATTGAGTTGGTTCTCTTTGAATCTCAGACTTTCGTGCATAGTCGTGGACTCCGTTTTCAACTCTACCCTCTGGCTTTACTTCTTTGAACATGGGGATAAAGCTCTTCTGAAAATCTCAGTTCCTTCTCCAGTTACCCTCTGGCTTATCAGAGGAAGGTGCTGGTCCTGCATCATTTTCTGTTTTTTGATGCCCTTATTGCTCCCTCTTTTAATTATCCGGCCTTTTATTTTGGCTTTCGGATTTTTTCTCTCTCTTTTTTTTTTTTCAACAAAACAGGAGCCTTACTCACCTAAGATGTAGCCCTCTGCCTTTTGGCACAGCTGTCACTCTTAGTGTGGCTCTCCCTGTCGATCTTTCCTTCTTTCTGTTTTTCTCACTTTCCTCACTTGGACCAACGGGATTTTCCCCTTTTCTACTTTTTCAATTTTTTCTTGTACCCGATTCCTCTTTTACACCTTCTTCTTTTGCCAGATTTGAACTGTGTCTAGGACTGATCATTCCTCAAAGCTCGACTCCACCACAGATCTCAAAATTCAGCTTTTGGGCTTTGTATCTTACTTTGTCGTGCCTGTGTCAGTGCTTCTCAGTCTGTTCATCTTAGAAAACTAACCAGAAAGTCTTTCAGACGTCCAATGAGTCAAATTTTGCAAAAATTTTGTCAAAACTTTGTTGGTTTTGTCGTTTGGGATTACCCCCTACTTGTTGTCTGACAAGGAACTTGTCATACAACAAGTGCCCCAAACGACAGTGAGCTGGGCAACAAAAAATATCACTTTCTTCCATGTAAACTTTCAAACTTTTCATTCTCTTTCTAGTATATCTCTTTGTTTCTCACATATTTACCTTCTAGCAATCCTGTTGGTCATGTATTTCGTGATGATCAGCTGTAGCCGTTTCTTGTATGATGCGCCTTTCTTGATGACGAATGGTTATGTGTGGATTTTGAGAGATCCCCTGGGGCAAAACGGATTTGATAAAGATTGATGTATCATCAGATAGCACTTTGGCCTTTATTGGAAGGTCATTCGTGGTGTATAATATAGCCTTTGGCACACAAGATTCTCCGAAGTATACGGGTACGTTTCAATTCAAATTTCTCGTTTTGAGAAGATTATGCGAATATGTTGTTTATGCTAGAAAACATGAGATATGCATGCAATGTGGTGGGTCTGGGGGCCTTTGCGCAATTTTGATTTATGAAAATGTTTTTGTAAAGTATTCAGATTTTAACATCACCCCAGTTTAAAATACCCCCAATTTTTATTTTTTTTTATACGAAAATAACACATGCGCCCCATCTTAGAGTCAACAGATGCTGGATTTTCTCCAAATTACCACTGGATTATGGAATGTACTTCTACCCTCGGTGAGAAGCTTCATCCGTGCGACGTATTCTGCTTTGATTAGGTTATTCCACATCTTGATGGCTACGGCTCGTTTACCTTACAAGACTTCAGACGTATCAATTGGGCTGTACATCTACCCTCAGTGAAAAGCTTCATCCTGGACGGACAGCACGTTTTGGTTTTATTGGATTACTCCACATCTTGGTGACTATGATTCATTCACTTCGTAAGGCTAATGAGAGATAGTGATGGCCAAGGATATCTTTGCATGACCGGTCTTCTTTGCACTTCAACACGAACTTCTCCATGCGATCTAGCTTTCTTCAATGCATCTTTGGTTTCCTTAGTTTGGGATTTGTCAGTTGTTCTTGCCTGCACGACTGACCGAATAAGGATGAAAGACAAGTCTTTTGGCCATACTAATTCATCTAAGCGTCCGCATTTGGATAAGAGTATGAGATGGGGCTTTGAAGATGCCATTCCGTCAAAGTATCTATATTGGATCTTCCACTCCATATTTAGAATTGTTCTTCCCCCATTTTTGAGTCACATTCAGAGTTTTGATATTGACCCATCGAAGTATCAGCTTTTGAATCTTCCCCAGTCTTTATCTCTTGTTGCATCCTCACAAAGAGCTTTGATCTCATTTGAAGCTTTCTTTTCCAATGCCTATTCAAAGTGATTCGTTCCCTCTTTTGCAATCTCCTTCGGAGTCTCAATCTTACTCGAAACCTTGTAGCTTAAGTGTCTTCACTGGCTCCTTCTACCTCAAGAGTACTTCATGCCCCCGTACCCTTTATGTGTCAGGTTTTCCTTTGAAAAATTTCCTTGGAATTATTATATTTATGTAGTATGGGTGTTTTCAAGCTCATTTTTATATATTATTTCATGAAAATGTTAGTGTTTGTAATGTGCATTTTATTCATGAAAGTATTGGTTATTATATAATATACTTTATGCGCAATTTACCCCCAGACCCATGCAAATGCAAATGCAAAGATCGTTCTTTCCGAGAATCTGGCAATTATAACGGATAATTCATATTTTATTTTGTTTCAGCTGAGAGAAATCTTAAAACAAATTTGCTCGAGACTTTTATCAAGATTTGTCCTTTTCTCCACACCTTACCGCATAAACTTCTCTTTACAAAATCTTTCATTACTCCTCGAACTGACTTGTGCCATTAAATGAACCATTCTTCCAATCCTTCATTATCTCATAGTGGGTGAATGAGATTTTTTTATTAGAATAGACCGGGCCTGATGTCACTTCTCAGGTTGCCTACGTTCCCCAATGCCCTAAAACATTCCAAAAAATTCAATATGGGGCTCAGGTCTTCGTAGTTCATGTTTACAAATAACAAATGACAAATCTTCAATCACTGATGGTTTAGAGGAGACGGGTCTGGTATCTTCCCTACTTGGATAAGGTCCTGAATAGCATGCCGAAGAGCCATGCAATTGTCGGTCGTGTGCCCCACATTCTGATGGTATTCGCATGTTTCATTGAGGTTCCAATTAGTCGGGACTGGATTGGGTATTGGTCGTGGGTTCAGCGGATAGATCATCCCAACATCCTTCAACTCCTTATATACTTTGCTTAATGGACCTGGCAGTTGTGAGAAATCCCTTTTCATATGTCGGACTCGATTTACTCCCCTATTGTTGCTGTAATCCTGGTATCCTGAAGGAGAAATGTTGGTGACTTTGGCGAAAGGATTGGCAGAATAGTCAATGTTCCTTTGAACAAAAGGGTTGTATGTCGAAATCTGGTTCGCAGCCGGGGTTGAAGCTTTCTTATATTGTGCACTTACCTTTATTGCTTCAGCTTGTTTATCCAATTCTTCTTCTATCTCATTTCCCACATGCAACAAGGCTTTGAAGTGGCCAAAGAATTGGTGACCCATCTTATTTCGAATTTCTGCCTTCAGATTCTTGACGATCATTCCCAATTGCTCCTCTTCATCCATTCGCTCCACCATTTGTGTAGCGAGTGCCCTCCACCTTGTCACAAACTCACTCAAATTTTCATCCTCTTTCTGCTTTGCCATTTCAAGGTGTTTGCGAGTAATCTTTAATTCTTCGTTTGTCTTGTATTGGGCAATAAACTCATTCACAATACTGGTCCATGACTGCACCCGATGTTTCTCTAATCCCAAGAACCAACTTTGGGCTGATCCGGCTAGAGTTAAATGAAAAGAGTTAGCTAACTCAGCCTCACCTATATCGTAGATCTTCATCGCTCGTACATAAGATTTTAAGTGCAACTCTGGTGGCGTTGTTCCTGTGAACTTCTCTATTGCGGGCATCTTAAACCCAACTGGATAATGGGCTTCTGGGTAAAGATTATAACTCTGGAGTTGTGTCAGGTCATTTGATCCCTCAGCTACCTTCTGAGTTAAGGCCTTCAATTGTTCCTTAAGCTCGTTTAAAGCCTCATTCCTTTTCGGAATCACCTCTTGTGGAAGAATGGCATCACCCTGCACACTCACCGGACGCGGAATAGGGTCGTAGTATGGATCATGATAAGGATGATGTGGTGGTTGCCATTGTTGAGCGGGTTGGGCTGCTTCGGGTTGGACTTCTTGGTGTAGCCAATTCTCGATCGGATCAGGTCGCCTATGTGGAGTATGTGGTTCAATAGGAGTTCGAATATCTGAATGAACAGATAGTGGCGCGGGCGGCACAAGCGGGGCCTCTTTTATTGGCTCATTCATAACTGGTTGACCATGAATAGGTGGCGGTATAGGTGGTGCAGGCGGTGTCCCTTTTGTTGGCTCATTCATAACCCGTCGACCTCTGTCTATTTCCTCCAGCCGAGCCTTGGTGGTTCGTTGATCATCTACTAGCAATGCTAGGCTCTTGCTAATGTCCCCAAGCATTCGGTACATCTCTTCTGGGGTTGGTATGGTTATGGTATCCGACCCTGATACAGTGTTTGTTGGATCCACAGAAGTGTGCCCTGGCGGCATTCCCAGATTAATATTCTGTTGAGACACCCCTTGATTTTGGTAGGAAGGACCCGGTGGCAGATCCACTGCAGCGAAAGAGTTTCCAGTGACCCTATTCGAAGTTTGTGGCTGTTGGTGTTCCATATCAGCTGTTGTATCCGGTCGAACCAATCTACCAGTGCTGTCTCTTCCAGCCCAAATGGAAGCCAGATCGAATATAAGTCTTCCGAAGGAGAAAAGGACAAATCCCGATGCGTATAGAATTTTTCCCAAAAACAAAAGAAAATATGAACCTTTAATACTTGCCAGATTCCCAGAAATACATCGATCGAGAAGACGCTAAACACACAAAAAGTTTTCTTTAGGTGAGATCGAAATCAGACCAACGGCGACAACTTGAGAGCCCCGTATAGAGGTAGGGTATGAACAAAATTCCTTGGGTTCCCTGACCATCTATAGTTTTGGAAAATCATTTTGAAAAGAGTTTTCAGAAAAATCATTTGAAAATACGGGAAATTCTCTCCTCATGAGTTGCTTTATTCATGGAATCAGGGCCTTCGCACACTAGATTCTCACGACTGTCGGTCATTAAAACAATGCAGAAACTCTTTGTGTTCTAAGCTGACTCCCCTATATGAAAGCGTGGTTGAATAGGGTAAGGTTTAAGGCTCCCTCCTATTTGGCAGGTCTTACGATATACCTCAAGAGCGCAGGTACGTGTAAGAACCTTTTGATATACCTCCCGGGTACGTGAGTGTTCTCGTCACTCAATATACCTCGGTAAGTACTTGGCCAAGGAGAGTGGTCCCAGGCGCTTTTGGCTAGTGCAGACCCGCAAGTCCGCGGCCTAGTCACGACTCTGGTCCCGAGGTTGATAGGGTAAATTCACACTCGCGAAAATGCATGATAAGACGTGAGTGCGTGCAAAATAACAATCTGGCAGTTCATTATTGATCAATGCCTTAGGATTTGTTACGGTATTTTACCCAATTTTAATTATGAAAAAGATTTTCCTCACATAATTAACAAAAAAAAAGGCATCAAGGTATCCACCTATATCGCTTCTATGTTATCCTAGGACTAAGGCTTACAAGACCTATACCTAATAAATAATAGGAATTAAATATATGATCCATTATATAAGAGCTTAGTTCTCGACGTCCCCAGCAGAGTCGCCACTGTGAGAGAATCCGGACCCGCGACCCGAGAGAAGAATAAGAGTCCTCGTTCTCGGTTTTATTTAAAAACGTGTTTTTGTAGAGTCACCAGTTTGTTTTACGAGAAAACAAACAAAAGATCATACGAAGAGTAATTCGATAATGAACTACCTTTCATACGTTTGAAACCAGAGATTTATTTTGAAAATTGACTTTGCTAGGGTTCGGGAACTACGTTACGAATTGGGAAGGTGTTAGGCACCCAATTCGCCCTTTCGGTCTCTTAATGGATCATGTATCTAATTCCTATTTTAGATATCTTGCAAGTAGTTTGAATTGTTTTCAGAATAGTCCTTTCCAGATAAATTCAATTTAAAACAATATTTTGAAATTAGACTCGAGCTTTGCGAGCGCCTACGTATTCATTCGTAGAATGAAATCAGAGTCTCGTAGTTCCCTTATTTTGGAAACTGTTTTTGTATTTTTATTTTTTTTTGTTTTGAAAACGTGTCAAAACGGATTTTAGATTTCTTGTAAAATTTAGAAAGGATTTATTTTAAAAACAATGAACTTCTTTGCAAGTTATCTAATTTTCAGTATTAAAAAGGAATTTTAAATGCAGTATTGAAATTCAGAAAGGTTGTAGAAAAACGTACCTGATGCGCTTGAAGAAGAAATGAGAGCCTTGCCTTGTTGCCTTGCTTGCTTCCTTCTCTCTCTAGAGCTTTCTCTCTCTAGATTTTCTCTCTCTAAAGCTTTCTCTTACTAACTTTCTCTCTCCAAAACTTTCTCTCTCTAAGACTAACTTTCTCTCTCTAGAAATTCCCTCAAGAAAACCTTTCTAATAATTTTGACAGAATCTCAACTTACTAGAAACACTATTGAGTGTTGATGCCCTCAAATGGGAGCTCAAAGGTCCTATTTATAGCAAAAAATCCGCCAGAAACGCTCCAAAGGAGACCAACCGCAGGGGGTAGCCGCAGGGGGTGCGGCTAGGGCGTGCGACTAGGGCGTGCGGTTGGGTGCCAGCCGTACGGTTGGGAGCCAGCCGTGCGGCTAGGGGGCGACTGTGCGGCTAGGGCATGCGGCTAGGAGGCGACTGTGCGGCTAGGGCGTGCGGCTCGGGCTTGCGGCTCGAAGCCAACCGTACGGTTGGGAGCCAACCGTGCGGCTAGGGGGCGACTGTGCGGCTAGGGTGTGCGGCTCGGGCTTGCGGCTCGATCCCCGTCCTGGTAAGCGAAGTGGCAACAAGCTTGCGGTAGATTCCTAACGCGCTCGAAAATCAGGGCTTTTCCTAACAGTCTCCTATATGCATGACGACTCAAGACTTGATGCGGAATGCTTGTTAGGTTCACACGAGGGTCGTGGATTGGGGTGTTCACAGAACCACCATGTTATGGTCGGTTGTTTTGCAAGCTTTAGCTTCCACCCATTTAGAAACATAATCTACAGCAACTAAAATATAAAGATTACCAAATGAGGGTGGGAAAGGTCCCATGAAATCAATACCCCAACAATCAAAGATTTCAAGATTTAAGATGGGGTTGAGTGGCATCATGCTTCGTCTTGTTATTCCCCCAAGCATTTGGCATCTCGAACATGTTTTGCAATAGTGGTGCATGTCTTTGAACAAGGTTGGCCAGTAAAGCCACATTGAAGAATCTTTGCCATAGTGTTTTTGGAAGAGAAAGTGGCCACCACAAGCTTCGGTGTAGGAAAAGGTGAGCACGCTTTCAACTTCTTCGTCTGGAATGCATCGACGGATGATTTGATTTGAGCAATATTTAAAAAAAAATGGTGTTGGGAATTAGGACAGCAAACATGCATCGCATACACAAAATTTCTGCACTAATCATTAAACCCTAGGATCTATACCGTTCAATAAAATCGACAGAAAATATACCTTGTATGAGATTTCGAGTTAATGAAACGAACAGGATGGATTTGATCCTTTTATTGTGGTCGTCCTAGCATAGAAAATACGACGCCTCTACAGTGTGCACACACAAATGAGATCCGATCTTTGCTTGGTGTACTAGCACCTATTAAGGTTATCTCACTTATTTCGCCTCAACTCTCTCCCTTGACGGCCAAGAAGAACAAAGGTTCCCTTTTAAAGGAGAACCCTAGTGAGAACCCTAAGCAACAAATGAATTAGGCCCAAGTGTGAGAATCCGGACCCATACCCCCGAGAGAGGGAAGTCCTCCGTTCTCGATTTCACTTGAAAACTTGTTTTGTAGAGTCGCCAGTTTGTTTTACGAGAAAACAAACAAAAGATCGTACAAAGGATAATTCGAAAATGAACTATCTTTCATACGTTTGAAACCAGAGATTTATTTTGAAAATTGACTTTGCTAGGGTTCGGGAACTACGTTACGAATTAGGAAGGTGTTAGGCACCCAATTCGCCCTTTCGGTCTCTTAATGGATCATGTATTTAATTTCTATTTTAGATATCTTGCAAGTAGTTCGAATGGTTTTCAGAATAGTCCTTTCCGGATAAGTTTTAGTTTAAAACAATATTTTGAAATCAGACTCGAGCTTTGCGAGCGCCTACGTATTCATTCGTAGAATGAAATCAGAGTCTCGTAGTTCCATTCGTTTGGAAACTGTTTTTTTATTTTTGTTTTTGTTTTGAAAACGTGTCAAAACGGATTTTAGATTTCTTGTAAAACTTGGAAAGGATTTATTTGAAAGCAATGAACTTCTTTGCAAGTTATCTAATTTCTGTATTAAAGGTGAAATTAAATGCAGTATTGAAATTAAGGAGGGTTATAGAAAATATACCTGATGCGCTTGCAGAGTAAATAAGAACCTTGCCTTGATTACTCCTTTCTCTCTCTAGAACTTTCTCTCTCTAGAAATTCTCTCTCTAAAACTTTCTCTCTCAGAATTTCTCTAAAATGGCTCTCTGATAATTCTGACAGAGTTTCTACTTACTAAAGACACTAGTGAGTGTTCCTGTCCTCTCAAATGAGAGCCCAAGGGTCCTATTTATAGCAAAAATCTCACCAAAAACGCTCCAAAAGAGGCCAACCGCAGGGGGTAGCCGCAGGGCGTGCGGCTAGGTCGTGCGGCAGGGGGTAGCCGCAGGGCGTGCGGTTAGGGCGTGCGGCTGGGGCGTGCGGTTGGGGCGTGCGGCTGGGGGCTGCGACAGGGGCGTGCGACAGGGGGGGCCAACCGTACGGCTGGCCGGTAGCCGTACGGTTAGGGGCGTGCGGCTGGCTCACCAAAAAAATGTAAAAAAACTAACGGGGCGCTGCCCCGTCCTAGTAAGCGAAGAGGCCACCAAGGTTATGTCAGACTCCCAACGCGCGCGAAATTGGAGTCTTTCCTAACGGTCTTCTATATGCATGATGACTCAACACTTGACGTGAGATGCTGATTTTAAGAAAAGCAGTGTTCGCACGAGAGTCGTGGATTGGGGTGTTCACACCAAGTTCAACTTGGTCCATTTTAATTCGTTTTTGATCCAACTCGTTTTGGTGTGCGACCCTGTAGGTTTATACTCTTTAGCAGTATAATTAAAAGCCCGTTTTCTTATACGAATATTAAGCGGTATCTAGTAAAACATTACTACTACCCAAAGGGTATAAAGGTCAATATGACACAACCTTAAATTGATATTCCACATATTAACTCCTTTCGTCAACCGATATCTAGATTGAACACAAGACTAGGCAAGTGTCATTCTTGTATAGTTCAATCTTTATTTCTTGATCTCTAAGTATAATTAATCTAATACAAATGACACCTCATTTGTGCATGGCCATGCAAATATTAATTATACTTATCAAGGGGCCCATAGACATCTCTCTCATTATATGAGAGTGACAAATCCCATCTTGATCAACCACATACCTCTACATAGTTTATAGTATGTTTGATCATTATCTTTATAATTACTCGGTCAAGAGCAATGTTTGATAATGCCTGACATACTAATCCCTATGTTGGTAACCATGACGATCTCAGGTCTAAGGATAATACGATATCACAAATGGGGAACATCACTGATGACATTTTGTAACAGTCCTCGCAATGTCCCCAAAGCGGGTCGGTCGAATACTTTGTTGCCTAACAAGTATCAGTGTGTTCAGCTTGATATCTCCATATCTATGACTTGTGGAACAAAGTCATCAGTTGACCCATACTCCAATCATTATATCAATGTGATCCTAGATTATTGACACATGATTAGGGACATCAAAATAATATTATTATAACATTACCATTATCCCACAATTAAGTCACGTACTTGATGACCTAGTATTAATATATATTTTTTATTAGAGAAAATAAAGTAAAATGAAATAAACTTTATTAATAACAATATTTGCCATATTTCATAATCATAATATGCGGCAATGCTTAAAAGGATCCGGATTGATCTAAACATGGCAACTAACGAAAAGGATTCATCATAGTCAATACCATGGATTTGTCGATATCCTTTTGCAACTAATCGAGCTTTATAGACATCGATCTTGCCATTTTTATCAATCTTAATTTTGAAAACCCATTCGCAACCTATGGCTCTACGGCCATCTGGCATGTCAACCAAGTCCCATACTTGATTGTCATGCATGGATTTTATTTCGGATTTCATAGCTTCTAGCGATTTCTCGGAACTAGAGCTCTTAATTGCTTCTTTGAAAGTCAAGGGCTCATTGTTGTCTAACAACACTATGTCTTGCTCATCTGAGATGAATAGTGATAATCTCTTAGGTTCGCGACGCGGCTTATTTGACCTTCGTAAGATTGTTACTTCTTCAGGAGTTTCTACAACTATTTGCATACTTTGCTGGGGCTCTTCATTAAGATTATTACTATTATCTCGAACTTCTTCAAGATGTATCGTGCTCCCACTGTTCTCTTTGGAAAGAAATTTTCTTTCTAAGAAAACTCCATTTCGAGCTACAAACACTTTGTTCTCGGTTGGATTATAGAAATAATATCCTTTAGTTTCCTTAGGATATCCAACAAAGAAGCATTTATCAGATTTGGGTTCCAATTTAGTTGTGATTAGTCGTCTGACGAAAACTTCACAACCCTAAATCTTCAGAAAAGACAGACTTGGAACCTTTCCAGTCCATAACTCATGAGGTGTCTTTTCTACAGCCTTAGATGGAGATCTGTTTAGTGTGAACGCTGCAGTTTCAATAGCATATCCCCAAAATGATATTGGAAGAGATGTCTGACTCATCATTGATCGAACCATGTCCAACAGTGTTCGATTTCTCCTTTCAGATACACCATTCCATTATGGTGTTCATGGTGGAGTAAGTTGTGAAATAATTCCACAACTTTTAAGATGATCATTGAATTCTTGGCTTAAGTATTCTCCTCCTCGATCTGGTCGAAGAGCTTTAATATTCTTGCCAAGTTGATTTTGTACCTCATTTTGAAATTCCTTGAACTTTTCAAAAGATTCTGATTTATGTCTTATCAAGTAAACATAACCATATCTACTGAAATCATTAGTAAATGTGATGAAGTACTGATATCCTCCTCTGGAAGTTGTGTTTAGTGGTCCACATACTTCAGTATGAATGAGGGCCAAAAGCTCACTTGCCCTATCATTGTTACCATTGAAAGGGCTCTTAGTCATCTTTCCCAATAAACAAGATTCACATCGTTCAAAAGACTGGAAATCAAGTGAATTTAGAAAACCATCTTTATGAAGCTTCATCATGCGTTTCTCATTTATATGGCCTAAACGACAATGCCATAAATAAGTAGGATTCGAATAATCAGACTTGATTTTCTTGTTACTTATGTTATAAGCAGGTATTTCAAGATTTAGAATATAAAGATCATCCAATAATTGTCCAAAACCATAGTGCATATTATTCAAAGAAAATGAACAACGTTTGTCCTTAAAATTGAATTCAAACCCTTCTTCGTCTAGCAAAGAAATAGAAATAATGTTTCTACTAAAAGCAGGCACATAGTAACAATTATTTAATTCTAAAATCAATCCTGAAGGCAAAGGAATCTCAAATGTTCCTACAACTAGAGCGGCAACTTTTGCTCGATTTCTAACGCGTAGGTCCACTTCTCCTTTAGCCAGCTTCCTACTCCTTTTGAGTCCCTGTACATTTGCACAATTGTGAGATGCACTTCAAGTATCTAATACCCAAGAAGTAGAAGAAGCTGAAGTAATATTTACTTCTATAACGTAAGTACCTGAAGACGAAGGGGCTAGTCCCTTCTTTTTGTCGTCAAGATATTTCTTGCAGTTTCTCTTCTAATGACCCTTTTCATTACAGTGAAAACATATCATTTCAGCTTCTGGATTAGGCTTGGGCTCAATATTTTTTTTCTTGTTGTTCCAGTTCTTAAGTGGAGCTTTACCCTTGCCTTTGGCATTGGACTTTCCTTTGCCATTTCCACCTTTCTTGAAACCCTTTCCCTTTTGAACCATCAGAACATTATTCTTACCTTTCTTAACAATGTTCTGCTCAGCTATTTTCAGCATCCCATGCAGCTCAGTTAATGTCCTTTCCAGGCTGTGCATATTGAAGTTCATAATGAAACCATCATATGACTCAGGCAGCGACTAGAGAATGACATCAGTGGCCAACTCTTGGCTAATGGTTGTCCCCAACCTTTCAAAGTGATCAATGTATCCAATCATTTTGAGTACATGAGGACTGACTAAGCCTCCCTCGGGAAGCTTGCATGAAAACAAAGACTTAGTAGTCTCGAAGCGTTCGACTCGAGCTTGTTCCTGAAACAAACTCTTCAGTTCCTTAACCATGTCGAAAGCATTCATATTTTCAAATTGCTTCTGCAGATTAGCATTCATGCTAAAAAGCATGAGACATGAAACATCTAAATCATCATTTAGATGCTTCTGATATGCATCTCTCTGTGCACGAGGGGCATTAGCTGCCAATTCTTCAGGAATAGCATTTTCGAGGAAATAATCTTTCCTCTCCTGCTTGAGAACAATTCTCAGATTCCTAAACCAGTCTAGGAAGTTGGTTGTATTTAGTTTTTCCTTCTCAAGGATAGATCGCAACGAAAAAGCGGTTGTGTTATTGTTCATCATCTATCTACAGCAAAATAACATATGCAAACATTTAATATGCTTATTTTAAAAATTCCTACTATGTTTTACATGCAATTGTCCCAATAGGACATAGTAGGTCCAAGATCCATATTACACAAGGTATTAAGAAAGCTTTGGCTTTTCACTTAAACTTTGTTAATTAGGTAAGCAACATTTGTTAATTACATTTTATGCAACTCTTGGTTTGTTGAGTTTTACATCTTATGTTTCAGCTTCTCAACACTTTGCCTTAAGGCCCAAAACAGTTTTGATGGCCTTGTGAAATCAAACCAACACTTTTCTGACTTATGGATGTCCGACTTCCATATTATTAATTTATGATGATCTAAGATAACCCTGCTTTGGCAAGCGTCTTCTATAATAATCATAAAATTAATAGTTATCAGTGTTGGAAAGGCACAAATAATTTCTTTTGTTCTAGGGACATAATTATGCAGTCTCATAATAATACAACAGAATATTTAAACAAGCATAAAGCAATAAATATGTGATATAGCATGGCCAAAGATTTAAAGCTACTAATTAACTTTGTTCTCCATCCTTTGTAGCTTTGGACACTCCAAAGTTCTTGGCTATCTTCTCTTGTGATAAGGGATCCTCCATCTTCTATGCGATGTAATATACAAAATTGTATAGCCTAATACAAGAGACTAGTAATATAAAATTACATTGCAAAACAGAAAACGACACGCAGGCCATATTTATATATTACAATAAAAACAAGACGACACGTAGGCCGTATTTATATTACAATAAAAACAAGACGACACGCAGGCCGTATTTAGTTTGGCCATACTATATCACTTTAAATTATAATCTTGCAAGTTAGTATTATCCCATAACACAACATATTGCATACACATATAATGCTTGCAAGTTAGTATTATCATCCACGGGCAAGTGGCATGATTTTCCAAATACCAAACGATAGGGAGACATGTTGAGATTAGTTTTAAAAGCTGTTTGGTATGCCCAAAGCGCATCATTTAAGTGCAAAGACCAATCTTTGCGATTTGGGTTTACCGTTTTTTCCAAAATTTGTTTAATTTTCCCTATTTGCAAATTTCTCTTGCCTATTTGTTTGGGGATGATAAGAGAGGGATATCTTGTGGCTCACACCATATTTGCGCATGAGTTTTTCAAATAATCGGTTACAAAAATGTGTACTACCATCACTTATTATTGCTTTTGGAATTCCAAATCTTGCAAATATATTTTCTTTTCAAAAGTGAACCACCATGTTATGGTCGTTTATTTTGCAAGCTTTAGCTTCCACCCATTTGCAAACATAATCTACAGCAACTAAAATATAAAGATTACCAAACGAGGGTGGGAAAGGTCCCATGAAATCAATACCCCAACAATCAAAGATTTCAAGAATTAAGATAGGGTTGAGTGGCATCATGCTTCGTCTTGTTATTCCCCCAAGCATTTGGCATCTCGAACATGTTTTGCAATAGTGGTGCATGTCTTTGAACAAGGTTGGCCAGTAAAGGCCACATTGAAGAATCTTTGTCGTAGTCTTTTTGGAAGAGAAGTGGCCACCACAAGCTTCGGTGTGGCAAAAGGTGAGCACGCTTTCAACTTCTTCGTCTAGAATGCATCGACGGATGATTTGATCCGAGCAATATTTGAAAAAATATGGTGTTGTGAATTAGGGCAGCAAACATGCATCGCATACACAAAATTTATGCACTAATCATAAAACCCTAGGATCTATATTGTTCAATAAAATCGACAGAAGATATACCTTGTATGAGATTTCGAGTTAATGAAACGAACAGGATGAATCTGATCCTTCTGTTGTGGTCGTCCTAGCGTAGAAAATACGACGCCTCTACGGTGTGCACACACGAACGAGATCCGATCTTTGCTTGGTGTACTAGCACCTATTAGGGTTTTCTCACTTATTTTGCCTCAACTCTCTCCCTTGATGGCCAAGAAGAACAAAGGTTCACTTTTAAAGGAGAGCCCTAGTGAGAACCCTAAGCAACAAACGAATTAGGCCCAAGTTCAACTTGGTTCATTTTAATTTGTTTTTGATCCAACTCGTTTTGGTGTGCGACCCTGTAGGTTTATACTCTTTGGCAGTATAATTAAAAGCCCGTTTTATTATACGAATAGTAAGTGGTATCTAGTAAAACATTACTACTACCCAAAGGGTATAAAGGTTAAAACGACACAACCTTAAATTGATATTCCACATATTAACTCCTTTCGTCAACCGATATCTAGATTGAACACAAGACTAGGCAGCTGTCATTCTTGTATAGTTCAATCTTTATTTCTTGATCTCTAAGTATAATTAATCTAATACAAATGACACCTCATTTGTAAATGGCCATGCAAATATTAATTATACTTATCAAGGGAGCCATAGATATCTCTCTCACTATATGAGAGTGACAAATCCCATCTTGATCAACCACATACCTCTACATAGTTTATAGTATGCTTGATCATTATCTTTCTAATTACTCGGTCAAGAGCAATGTTTGATAATGCCTGACATAATAATCCCTATGTTGGTAACCATGACGATCTCAGGTCTGAGGATAATACAATATCACAAATGGGGAACATCACTGTTGACATTATGTAACACTCCTCGCAGTGTCCCCAAAGCGGGTCGGTCCAATGCTTTGTTTCCTAACAAGTATCAGTGTGTGCAGCTTGATATCTCCATATCTATGTGTAATACCCCGAGTTCTAATTTTTCGCTTTGAACTTCTCTTAAGCCCGGTTGAGGCTTAATCTTTGTTGCAGTGCGAGTAATGGGTTTTGAGCCCTCCGAACATGGTCCAATACTTCTAACATGTCATGTTAACATATTAAGTTTGTGGAATCAATCGCTTCGTAATTCGGGTGGTCCGGATTGAAATCGAGATCTCGATCGCGTGTTTTTGCTTTACTCGATTTCTTTATTTTTGGCTAACTTTGAAGCCTTGTAACTTCTTCATCTCTTATCCAATTTAGTCACCGTTTATGCTCGTGTCTAGGTTTCATACTATTCTACAACTTTCATGTTTTGACCGAAGTCCAATTCATACTCCTTATTGGTCAAAACAGTGACGGAAGTAGACCGATTAGTAAAATCTGTTCATTCTGCAGCGCTTTGGCAGAGCGCTGTCTTCGGTGAATTTTTGGGAATTATATATCCCGAATTTGAGGAAACTTCCTCTTAGGAAGTTGTAGATCTTTGAATTAGCTTTCCGTGGACATAAATATCACCTCAATTGGAATTCCGAACAAGAAGTTATGACAGAATTACGAACAGTGCTCCAGATCCAAAATGCCTGTGCTGGTAGTGGACTCCATGATCGATCATGGGGAAGCCCATGATCGATCATGGTACACCAGAAAGTCAGTTTTGAGCATTTATATGTCATTTTAAGCCCCCTCCTCCCTCATTTTAGAGCCACAACTTTAGATAGGGTTAGAGAGAGGTGAGAGCTCATTGGAGAGAGTTTGTTGGGAGATTCCTACTCATCTTTCATCACCTAACAGAGATTTAAGCTTCAATCACACCAATCCTCACCCAAAACACTATTCATCATCCCCAACCTTGGTTTCTTCTATTGGAGCTTGAGCATGGAACTAGGGTTTCGCTGTTGGACTTCCATACTTCATCAACTACGCGATTCGACTTCTCTAAGGTGGGAACGCTACTAATTAAACTATTTTTTCAAATAATTACTTGTTGAATTAGAAGTTTGAAATCAAATTGGGGAAAATTTATTACAAACCCTAGGTTGTGTGCTCATTAAATGGGTTGGGCTAGATTGATTTGCGATTGGGGGCTGATATCGGTAGATTATCATTTCTATTGCATGATTAAGCATCTAAATCCATGTGTTGGCTCATATACAAGAAAATTTATCATGAACCCGTCATGTAGCTACACGTATGAACTAGATATTGGGTATTTGGGGTTTTTGCTTAAAGAATCTTCAATTATGTGTTATGGATGTTGGATACATATAAATATAACGTTAGAAGTACGTGTAGAAAGCTATCTATGAGATTTGTACCAAAAACCCATTAGGGTGGAGCTATATGCAATAACCTTTGGGTTGGTTGCCTTATGTAGGACATTAATAACACTAGTAATGGGGATATAATCTTGGTACATGTTAGGAATGTGATGAACATGATTTGGAAGGGCATAGATTGTCCTGGCCACAATCATAAAATACTGTAGTGCTGTTAGTGCACCGATTAGGCGAGAATTTCAATAACAAACACCTGGTTGATAAAATGACATAAGAATATTATGGCTCGGTTTCGATACACATGAAATTATATATGACATAAGATATTGATCATGAACTGATTGACTATGTACATGAGAATAATTACAAAGCGGTAAGGCCTAGGGTGAATGGCCTGGTATCGATGATTACGATGATACAAACCGGTTGGCAATCTAATACTGATAGACTAATGATACTTTGTTGATGATATATGAATGGTGAACGGGGTATGAGGTGAATTGCATTGTTGGCAAAATGAAATGACATATGTTAGATTCAAAATGCAATGGATTGTGTGGGTTTGTTACACATGTATGTATGCACATATATGAATGATGTACACATTGCTTCCCTCATATATGGGCTTGTTACTTACACAACTATATATGAATGATGATAACGTGTATGATGAGAATTGCCTTATCAACGTTATATGCCTTACTATCTTATTATGACTTAGTTGATGGATTGTGCAATTATTGAGAAATGTATACATTATATGATTGTTGTTGATATGACATATGATAGTGGGATTGCATAGTCCATGATGGTCCCGGGTTTGGTCTCTAACGATTGAGGCCAGAAGTTGGGACACAGTCTCCTGGGTGCAAGACCCGAAATCGTGCACGAAAACTAACGGGAGGCCTTGCTGCCGCGTGGGTGAAAGGCCACGAAATGCAGACCTGGTGACGCTTGGACGACTATTGGTATGATGATTGGATATTAAGAATACGAAAACTAACGGGAGGCCTTGCTGCCGCGTGGGTGAAAGGCCACGGAACGCAGACGAAAACTAACGGGAGGCCCTGCTGCCGCGTGGGTGAAAGGCCACGAAATGCAGACTAGAGTGGAAGATTATTTGTATTATCTTGGTAGTCTTGATGAATGTTACTGTGTTATATCTTATAACTATCTTATATATGCTTTGTCTTGAATATACCTCGAATAATATAAGACTGAAAGCATATTCCATTGAATGGTACATAATACACATAGAGAACCGTTGATCTTTCCTCATAAACATTACTTACTAATAATTGAAGTGGCAACCATAGCTAATGAACTGGTTAGAGGGGAGACACCGTACCATGATGATTGGGACGAGGGATCAAGTAGCAATGCTTGTTAGTCGGTCAAGTAAGAATGTCATCATAACTTAATAACAAAGAGGAAATAATGAATACTTGACCAATAGTTACTAACTTCCGAGATAGGTATGAGATGATTGGGTTACAGGTGTGAGAATCCGGACCCGCGACCCGAGAAGAATAAAAGAGTCCTCGTTCTCGGTTTTCTTAGTTTTGAAGGAAAACGTGTTTTGTAGAGTAGCCAGTTTGTTTTACAAGAAAACAAACAAAAGATCGCACGAGAGATAATTCGAAAACGAACTATCTTTCATACGTTTTGAAACTAGAGATTAAAATATACTTTGCTAGGGTTCGGGAACTACATTACGAATTGGGAAGGTGTTAGGCACCCAATTCGCCCTTTCGGTCTCTTAATGGATCATGTATCTAATTCCTATTTTAGATATCTTGCAAGTAGTTTGAATTGTTTTCAGAATAGTCATTTCCGGATAAATTCAGTTTAAAACAATATTTTGAAATCAGACTCGAGCTTTGCGAGCGCCTACGTATTCATTCGTAGAATGAAATTCAGAGTCTCGTAGTTCCATTCTTTTGGAAACTGTTTTTGTATTTTTGTTTGTTTTGAAAACGTGTCAAAATGGATTTTAGATTTTCTTGTAAAACTTAGAATGGACTAGTTTAGAAAACAGTGAACTTCTTTGCAAGTTATCTAATTTCTGTATTAAAATTGGTATTTAAATGCAGTATTGAAATTAAGGAGAGTTGTAGACAGACCTACCTGATGCGCTTGAAGAAGAAAACCTGCTTGTTTGCTCCTTTCTCTCTCTAGACTCTCTCTCTAAGACTTTCTCTCTCTTGAACCTTCTCTCTCTAAAATGACTCTCTGATAATTTTGACAGAGTTTCTACTTACTAAAAAACACTATTGAGTGTTGATGCCTCAAATGGGATCCCAAGGGTCCTATTTATAGCAAAAATTCTGCCAAAAACGCTCCAAAAGAGGCCAACTGCAGGGGGTAGCCGCAGGGCGTGCGGCTGGGAGCGTGCGGTTGGGGGTAGCCGCAGGTCATGCGGCTGGGGCGTGCGGTTGGGTCGTGCGGCTGGGGCTTGCGGCTGGGGTGTGCGGCTAGGGTGCCAACCGTACGGCTGGCAGGTAGCCGTACGGCTGGGAGCGTGCGGCTGGGGCTTGCGGTTGGCTCTCAAAATTGCGCGGGAACACTCGGAAAAAACCTAATTTTCTAACGGGGCGCTGCCCCGCACCCCGCGAAGAGGCAACAAAGGTTATATTAGACTCCCAACGCAGCCGGAAATGGAGTCTTTCCTAACGGTCTTCTATATGCATGATGACTCATGATTAAATGCAGGATGATTGCTTTAAAGAAAAATCAGTGTTCGCATGAGAGTCGTGGATTGGGGTGTTCACAGACCCTCTCGTCCCGGGATTCTTGCCTGCAAGAATTTAGGGACGATAAGAAGACAACGATTCACGACTCTCGGATGACTCTCAATGCAGTGATAATCGAATCAGAATGTATCCTTTCCTTTCGGCCAGGCGACACGATGCATCAATATTTTCTTCCGTCTACCCTCAGTGGTGCGTTACCCTCAGCGGCACACCACCCTCAGTGTTTAGGACTTTATGTGAGGAGTTTTGATAATTCGTTGAGTCCAAATGATCGTAATGGAAAAGTGCTTTAAAGGTTTCCCATTTCCTAGGGAAGAGTGAAAGAGTGTTTCTGGGTTTCAGATGTATCCCTTTGTGGGGATCCGGTGTAAGAAGAAATCAATATCTTTTGAGAAAATTTTGATAACTCCCATTGTGGGGAGTGTGGGGATAGAGTTATTCCCTTCGTGGGGAATGCACGGTAAAGGTTATTTCCCTTCGTGGGGAAAGGGGATCGAAAAAAATTCCCATCGTGGGGAATGTGAAGAATTCCTATCTCTAAGGAATCCAGAAAAATTCCCTTCTTGGGGAATAGACGGTAAAGGTTATTTCCCTTCGTGGGGAAAGGGGGTCGGAAGAAATTCCCATCATGGGGAATGCGAAGAATTCCTAATTCTGAGGAATCCAAAAAATTCCCTTCGTGGGGAACACGTGGAGTCGTTATTTCCCTTCGTGGGGAAAGTGGTTTCGGAAAAATTCCCATCGTGGGGAATGCGAAGAATTCCTAACTCTGAGGAATCCGAAAAAATTCCCTTCGTGGGGAACACGTGGAGTCGTTATTTCCCTTCGTGGGAAAGTGGTTTCGGAAAAATTTCCATCGTGGGGAATGCGAAGAATTCTTACTTTGAAGAATTCGGGAAATTCTCATCTTGGGGAACGTGCGGTAAGTGTTATTTCCCATCGTGGGGAAAGGGAAACGGATAAAATTCCCATCGCGGGGAATGCGAAGAATTCTTACTTTGAAGAATTCGGGAAATTGCCATCTTGGGGAACGTGCGGTAAGTGTTATTTCCCATCGTGGGGAAAGGGAAATGGATAAAATTCCCATCGTCGGGAATGCGAAGAATTCTTACTTTGAAGAATTCGAGAAATTCCCATCTTGGGGAACGTGCGGTAAGTGTTATTTCCCATCGTGGGGAAAGGGAAACGGATAAAATTCCCATCGTGGGGAATGCAAAGAATTCTTACTTTGAGGAATTCGGGAAATTCCCATCTACTGTCTCGTTGCCATGGCTATTCAGACACTGCTTTGTTGATTTATCAAAAATAATATGCTAGAGAGAACTGCTTCGCAAGTTGGAGTGCCTTTTCTTTCCCATTCCTCTCTACCCTCAGTTTTGACCTTTGGCGTTATCGAGAATCAGAAATTTGAATAAACTTTTCCTAAAACCTTCGGACCGCTGTGCAGGGATTTTGGGATCTGACATTTCTCTACCCTCAGTCTTCCTCTCTTCGGTCATGGGGATAGAATTTCGCTTGGACGTCTCCATTATCCTTAAACTACCCTCTGATTTTTCTACAGGAAAGATGCTGGTCCTGTATCGTTTTCTGTTTTTCGATACCCTTATTGCTCCCTCTTTTTATTTTCCGGCCTTTTCATTTTGGGCTTTCGGACTTTCCTTGCCTTTTTCTTTCTTTTGCTTTTTCCAAAACAGGAGCCTTACTCACCTAAGATGTAGCCCTCCGCTTTTTGGCACAGTTGTCGCTCTTAGTGTGGCTCTCCCTGTCGATTTTCTTCATTTCTGTTTTTTTTCTTTTTTCTCACTTTTTTTTTTCTCTCTTGGACCAACGGGATTTTACCCTTTTCTACTCTTTCAATTTTTTCTGGTACCCGATTCCTCTTTTACACCTTCCCCGTTTTATCAATCAGATTCGAGCCTTCCAAATAATAGATCCATCCTTTTGAATTTCGGTTCCTCCACAGACTTTGGAATGTCAAACTTCGGGCATTGATTAGTCATCTTGTGCGTGTGTGTGAGTCTTGGTCCTTTTGTGTTGGAAAAAGGTTGATTCAGAACTTGCCATTGTTCCCCCCCTTCTTTTTTTTTTTTTGGTCAAACTGGTCAAAAAATGAGGGTAGCCGCAAAGGGGGTAGCCGCAGGCCTGCCCCCCCAGCCGTACGGCTGGCAGCCAACCGTACGGTTAGGGGCTAGCCATACGGTTGGCTAGCCTGCGGCTGGCCCCTATTTCCTATAAATAGTGGGCTGTTTTGAATCATTCTCATCACTTCTCCTTGCAACTTCTCTTTCTAGCATACAGAGATCCAATTTTCAAAAAGTATTAGCGAGTGTCTTATACAACAAAGTGAGTGATGGCGTTTGCGAGGCTACTATCGATTTTTGTTTTTATGATGATGGGGAACCCACCGGAGGGAGGGAGGTGCCGGAGCTACTCCCGGGCGATGAGGTGGATTCGATTACGGCGATGATGGATGGGCGACTAGTATGCGCGAGACACCATGACGATTGGGAGGGGGTGGCCTGGGAGGGGCCACTGGGGGCAGATGGGTCGCTGCAGCGAGCGATGTATCGTGACGTGCCTTTGATCTCGCCGGGAGAGGGGCGAGAGTGGCTGTTGATGGAGCCTGCCGCACAGGAGATCCGGCGCCGTACTCGTGTATGTTTTGATTTTTATGCTATATGATTGTTAAGAAAAAAAGTAATGCCATGGTATGCGTGAAATATGATAAATTTAATAATTACTTGCCATAATCAACATACTTAACATGGTTTATTTTTTAAAATATGTATTATCTAGTATTAAATTAAAAGGGCGAGTTCTAAATTTAATTAAAACACATGATTGTGATAGAGGATTGGACGTTGCCGCGGTATCACACGCGCTGCGCCTGAGCTTCGAGATCAGCTGCCCCCGTTGGTGAGAGCATATCTGAGTGCGACCCCATTCGGGAGGTTTATCGAGGTGTTGCCAGGTGGAGAGTTCCAGAGATCAGTGAGCCTGCCGATGGTGTTGGGGGAGAGATGGTGGGATACTACACACACGTTCCATTGGAGTTGGGGAGAGATGACGTTGACCCCAGAGGACGTGTTCGTGCTGACGGGACTACCATTTGGAGGGGAGGCTTTGGCACCCAACCCCCGGTTACGAGTCACACTAGATGGGATGGGGGCGGCCCTAGGTTGGAGGCCGAGCCGGATTGTGGCAGACGGGATACCTCACATGGCGATGGTGCAGCATATCGAGGCCAAGAGTGAGAGGTTTGGGGATGGGCCGATGACACGCCAGGAGGTCCGGCAGTTGTCGCGGTGTTTTCTATTGCTCGTGCTGCATGACTTTTTCTATGCGCGGGGCGGCGACAACCTACGATTATGGTGGCTGCCTTATCTGCGGTTCTTCGACCAGTTGTACACTTTTGCATGGGGAGGATACGTACTGGCGGTGCTGTATGAGTCGATGGACCTAGTGTGCCGGCACATGGAGCTGAACCACCGCGGGTTGGTCACGCTTTGGGAGGTAATTAATAATTTAAACCCTCAATTTATGCGATTATTAATAAAAAAGTATGCCGATTTTGATAATTTTAACAAGTGTGATAATTTGTGACAGATGTGGTTTATTGCGCATACCCATCAGGGTATTGGTCAGATCCACCTGCACCCGACCTTCGCAGATGAGTTCCCGCTCTTCAGACAGTATTACAGCGGGAATATAGTTGGGGTGTATCGATATCTGACCCCTGACGTCAGAGCGGGTGACGGACTGCTAACGTTTGCGGCTCCCCTCCCGATGGAGTACATGGGGCGCTATAGCAGGCGCTTGGCGGGCGATATGACGGCTACCTATCATCCTTCTCGTTCGCGGTCTCAATCAGTGGCACCCTCTCAGTCAGTCCAGCAGTCGAGGCGCACCTCCCGGCTTACTCCATCTCGTCAAGTTGAGGGCCGCACAGTTTCGGAGAGTCCAGCAAAGGGTGCTGGAGAGACAGAAGCGAAACGACCGCGCATGATGGATCCTCCTCCTCCTCAGTGTTGATATTTTGAGTGATGGTTCGGTGTTTTGTTAGGTTTTATTTGAGGAAAAACATTTTTAAATTAAGTAGTTAACTGAGACGTATTTTATTTTTAGAAAAACTTGTTTTAATTTAGTGGCTAATTTAAGTATGTTTGTTTTGTTAAAAGAATGTTGGTTTATCAGTGTGATCGGTTTTTAATTTATGAATAAAATATTTATGTCTTTTAGAGAAAATATGTTTGCGTGTGATGTGGATGTGAATGTTACAATATTATTGTGAATGTGTTTGAAAGAAATGGTTATATAACACATATTGGTAAAAATATTATGAGTTTGATTAAAAATGAAAATGATTAAGTATATATATGTTGGCGAATGTATCATGAAAGTATGTGAAAGAATCGTTAAGAGTGGCTGAATTTAATTACAAAAAAAATGGTCAAGTACTTGTATTAGCAAGTAATTATTATATTTATATGCATGCAATGATGGATCGTTCTTCCTGAATAAAGTCTGGCAACATTTATATCACGATGTATTATTGTGGGGAAGAATTTTGGAAAACGAAGATTTTTGGCCAAGGGGGAGAGCCAACCGCACGCCCCACCCACAAGGGGTAGCCGTACGGTTGGGAGGCAACCGTATGGTTGGCAGCCAGCCGTGCGGTTGGTCTGTGCAGTTTTGCTATAAAAAGAGCGCGAATTTGTCCTTTTTTCCTCATCAAGATCACTATTCACTCTATCCTTCTAGCCTAAAACAACTCTTCTTGCTCTATCATCATGTCCACTTTTCATACCCATGCTTCTTTCTCCCTTTTGACCGATTTTGTATCCTTAGCCGAGGCTGATTGCGGTCTCAACTGGGGCGACCTGAGCCACCTTCACCGTTGGTGTTCGCATGATATTAACTTTTCTTTCTTGCTTGGTCTTACTGAGTTCTGGGATGTTGAGGATCATTGCTTCCGTATCGGGTTAGACGAGCTCTGCCCGACGACCAAGGAGTTCACCTTACTGATGCGCCAGGACCTCTCATGGCCGTTGGCGTCTTTGCGGGATTCTAGGAGCCCTCGGGTCATGCTAGCAGAGTTTTTGGGTTTGCGGGAGAGTGAGTGTCGGCCCATGATTGTAGATGGACGGCTCCACTTACGTCGTCTGGCCGATTTCTTCATGCAGCATGGCGATGATCCGGCTTATTTTTCAGGTCGGACTGCTGCCTGTATGATCTTTACTTTTTCTCAGATGCTTCTGGTTACTGATGATGCTATCATGGTTGATCCTTTGATTATTCGGGTGGTGTCCGAGGCTAGATGCGGTCATTTGGTGACTCCCATCTTATTGGCGGAGACGCTGAATGGTCTAGACGCCGTGGTTCAGTGCCTACTTAGCCACTTTCGGGGTAGCCCATATCTGCTGTATATGTGGGTTACTGAGAGATTTCGGTATCTGGAGACTCGGCTTCCCTGGGACTCTCGGCATTTCTTCCAGCGTCTTGATTACGCTCGGATTCATCGTCTGTCATCATATGATTGGGCTGTTCGTTTTTCTGAGTCCTCTTCTTTCGATTCGTTGGGAGGTTCCATGGTGGCGTATGAGGACTATGATTACGAGCATGGTTGGGCAGAACTACCTTCGATTTCGCGGTTTGAGAAAGACATCGTTCTATATACCCGGGCGGCTGACGAGACAGTTTGGCGTTTCTCTGAGTATACCCCTTCCATTGAGAGATTTCTCTTCGGTGGCTCTTCCCGTCACCCCGAGATTGGAGACTACGCTGCAAAGTTTATGGTCTACCCGCTATGTTCGACGATTTCGTGCAGGAGAGGTTGGCATTACCCGGGCGACTCGGTCTGATGTCGTGTTACATATCTGGCGTCAGGTTCGCCAGACCATTGAGCATGAGCCTATGATGATGAGATGGTTCCGGTTTGCGGATTCCCGAGTGACAGATGAGACAGTTCTCGCTTCCTATCATACCATGGAGCGAGAGAGGATCTTATATTCTGCGGACGATTGATGGCTTTAGGTTAGGTTTGGTACATTGCTTCTTTATGAAAGCTTGGTAGATGGACCTGTAGTAGAAGTATGTAGGAGCTTGATGTATGTAGGTTTTGTTTACATGGAAAATATGTAATAGCTTAACTTTGATTATATGGAAAATCTCTTTCTGTCCCCCTTTTTGCTTTCAAATGGATGAATTTTATTACAATGAATAGACCGGGCCTAATATTCAGGTTGCCTACGTTTCCCCAGATAATAACTCTCTTTTTTTTTTTATTTTTTTTTGGGGCTCAGGTCTTCGTAGTTCATGAATACAAGCTTACTGGTAGTATTTCTTCAATCAGTCTAGATCGACCGGTAAGTTCAACTCTTGGCCATCAATGTCGGTAAGGAGCACGGCACCACCGGATAGGATTTTGGTAATAATGTAAGGGCCTGTCCACTTTGGCAAAAAATTTCCTCGTGGGTGTCTGGCTGGCTCCCGAATTTCTTTGAGTACTAAGTCTCCAACCATGATGTTTCTGTCTCGGATCTTTTTATTAAAGGTTTTAGCAACACGTTTTTGATACCCTTGATGTTGATATGAAGCCCTCAAACGGTTTTCATCGATCATCGCCAATTCCTCATACCGCGCCTTTATCCAATCACTCTCAGTGATTTGATTTTCCAAGACAACCCGTAAGGAGGGTATTTCCATTTCTACTGGTAAGACTGCTTCCATTCCATATGTAAGGGAGAAAGGTGTTGATGCCGTAGAAACCCTTTCAGTAGTTTGATATCCCCAAAGAGCGTATGGGAGCTTTTCGGGCCAATCTCTGCCGGATCTGATCATCTTACTAATGATGTTCTTTAAATTCTTGTTGGCAGCCTCGACAGCCCCATTAGTTTGCGGGCGATATGGAGAAGATTTGTGGCGTTTGATGCCATATTCTTCCATGATCTCGTTGGCTTCACCCTCAAAATGTGTCACATTATCGGATATGATCTCATGTGGTACCCTGTACCGGCATATGATGTTGTGTCGGATGAATCGAGCTATTTTTCTGGCATTCAAATCTTTGTAGGACTCGGCTTCGACCCATTTGGTGAAATAGTCAATGGCTACTAGGATGTATTCATGCCCATTACTTCCTTTTGGTGAGATCTTACCAATTATGTCGATACCCCAGATGGAAAATGGCCAGGGAGATGTTATAGGATATAACTCTTTTGGTGGAAGTCTCTGCGCCTTGGCGTATATTTGACATTGGTGACACCCTTTTACGTATTCGAAACAATCTTTCTGCATTGTCAACCAATAATACCCTTGACGAACTATCTTTCGTGCTAATGTATGACCACTCATATGTGGACCACACTCCCCATTATGAATTTGTTCCATCATTGTTCGGGATTTTTCTTCGTCGAGACATTGAAAGAGTACACCGTCATCGTTTCTTCGGTATAATTTTCCTGCACAGATGATAAACCGGGATGCGAGTCGGCGAAGTGTAACCCGAGTGGTTTTGTCGGTATTTGGTGGATATTCATTATGCTTGAGTAATTGCCAGATATCGTAGTACCAAACATTCTGATCGATCTCATTTCCCCGTTCAACATCGAGTGATAGGCAAAATACCGGATTTATCCATTTATGAATCTGAATCTGAATTTCTTCTTTCTCTCCCGGAATTTCAATCATCGAGGCCAAAGTAGCTAAGGCATCAGCAAAATTGTTCTGTGTTCTCGGGATGTAGAAGAATTCAATACAGTCAAATTTCTCAGAAGTTTCTTCGAGTTGGGCTAAGAAGGGCAGAAGTTTTTCTTCTTTGATCTTCCACTTTTTCAAAATCTGATGGATAATGAGAGCTGAGTCTCCAAACACTTGAATTTTGCGAACCCCTTTTTGCAAAGTGATTTCTAATCCAACAATGCAAGCCTCGTATTCCGCAATATTATTAGTACAAGGAAATTCCAGGCAAAAAGACATAGGGGCATGGGTTTGATCTGGGGAAATTAACAGGATCCCGATTCCATTTCCATTTCGGTTGCAAGCCCCGTCAAAGTACATTTTCCATTCATCATCTTCCGTAATTTCCATGATACCTTCATCAGGAATTCCAAAGTCTTGTAAGTCAGTATCAAAGATAGGATTACTTGCTAAGTGGTCCGCTATGATTTGCCCTTTGATCGCCTTTTGAGTTACATAGGAAATGTCGAACTCTGAAAGTAGGAACACCCATTTAGCCATTCGATTAGTCAACACTGGCTTTTCGAACAAGTATCGCAAGGGGTCCAAGCGGGAAATTAAGATCACTGAAAAGACCAACATATAATGTCGCAATTTCTGGGTGGCCCAAACCAACGAGGCACACGATTTCTCTAAAGCCGTATAGTTTTGTTCTCCTGGAGAAAACTTTTTGCTGAGGTAGTATATTGCTTGTTCAGTTCTTGTTTTCAACAAATGTTGTGCTAACATTGCCCCAACTGATGAGTCATTGACCGACATGTATAGTATTAACGGAGTGCCTACTTGGGGAGGCGCCAAGACTGGCGGCTTGGCCAAATATTGTTTAATCTTATCAAATGCTTCTTGGCATCGTTCGTTCCATTGCCCATCGGAGCTCTTTTGGAGTAGCTTAAAAATTGGTTCACATGTTCAAGTCAACTGCGAAATGAACCTGCTGATGAACTGTAATCTCCCGAGGAAACCCCGTATTTCCTTTTCGGTTTTGGGAGCTGCCATTTCTTGATAGCTTTAACCTTTGCTGGATCAACCTCGATTCATTTTCTGTTAACTACATACCCCAGCATCTTGCCTTTGGTGACCCCGAATACACATTTCTGAGGGTTCAAACGCATTTGAAATTGCATAAGCCGTTCAAAGAAGACACGAAGAGTTTCTACATGACTTGCGCGGTCTAAGGATTTGATGATCATGTCGTCGACATATACTTCTACTTCCTTATGAATCATATCATGGAACAGAGTAGTTGCGGCTCGCTGATATGTGGCCCCGGCATTTTTCAACCCAAATGGCATAACAGTGTAACAATAAGTACCCCATGGTGTGATAAAGGCCGTCTTTTCCTGATGATCAGGATGCATTTTAATTTGATTATATCCGGCAAATCCATCGACAAATGATTTCAAAGCATGATTTGCAGTGTTGTCGACAATGAGATCAATGTTTGGCAATGGAAAGTCATCTTTTGGGCATGCAGCATTTAAATTGCGATAATCGACACAAACCCGTACTTTGCCGTTGGCTTTTGGTACTGGCACTATATTGGCCAACCAAGTAGGGTATTCAACAACCCGTATGAATCCGACATCCAGTTTCTTTGTGACTTCTTCTTTTGCTTGACAGGCTTGCATTCGGGTTTAGTGTGTATTTCATGCATCACAATGTTGGCATCTAAACCCGGCATATCAGCATATGTCCAGGCAAAAACATTAACAAACTCTTTCAACAAATTTTCTAAGTCTGTTTTCTCATCATGGCTTAACTCGGCCCCAATTTTTATCTCGTTTTTATCATCGATTGTTCCCAAATTTATTGTGACCGTGTCCCCTTCGATAGGTTGTATTCGTTGCTCATCGTTTAGATTCTCATTCATAATTTCAACATCACAAGAATCAAGGTAGGGGGAAGGATTGTCAATTTTATTGATAGAAACATCATTTGGTATAGATAGCATACATTCTAACTTTTGTACATTTCTATCAACATTCCTCTCTCTCTTTTTCTTCTTTTCTTCTTCAGCGGGACGTATAAGATGTACAGGATCCCCGAGATAGTCTTCCTCAATTGCCATAACCTCAAACAGGTTACCCAACATATCCTCTTCTTCTAGTGGCTCGGCAAGTGGCTTGGTTATCTTTAGCTTTGATGAGAAAGTGTGAGTGAAACCTTCGCTTATATACAAGTCTTCTTCGAAAAAGATTTCTAATCCCGGTTGTCGCTTTCCCTCTTTGTTTACCCATGGCTCTTGAAACCCGCAGTAAGGGAAGTCTTCACCCTCTTTAATGAACCACCCATTCAATGATCTATCCGTGAATATGGCGTTCTTTGTGCAGTTATCATCCCCCGTATATCCCAAAACAGCCAGAGGCCTTGGTTGTTGGTATGGCTCGATCATTTGTGCAATGTCGGCTTTATATTTTCCCAAACCAATTCCCGGTAAGAACTTCATTTTCCTCATCATCTGTATCACTTGCGCCTTCATTGTTGCCATGTCATCGGGGGCAGATAATTCACGGTCTGTGTGGTAAGAGTTTGTACCTTCGGTTCATACGAAAATCCCCCGAGTTGGACATCTTGGCTCCCGATTCCTAATACGGGCGAGTTTTTTGGCGTTATGGTTCTTTCAGGATCGCCTTTAACAATGAGGATGTCTCCGTTGAAAGGTATTTTCATTTTTTGATGAAGTGAGGAAGGGAGTGCCCCAACTTCGTGCAGCCAAACTCGTCCTAATAACAGATTGAAGCTCGATGGAATGTCAATGACTTGGAACTCAGTGGTAAACGTGGCCGGCCCTATTTGCATGCTTAGCATGACGGAACCCAATACCTCTCGCTTGGTATTGTCGTATGCCCGAACTGTGACTGGTGATTCTTCCAATGTAGTTAAGTCGATACCCAAACGAACCGCGGTTTTCAAAGGGCACACATTAATCGTAGAACCGTTATCCACAAGAACATAAGGTATAGACATCCCACAGGCCACGACGGTGATATGCAGAGCTTGGTTATGATCTCGGCCGAGCGGTGAAAGATCTTCATCGGAAAACCCAAGTACTTGTTTTTGTATCCCCATTGAAGCGATCATCGCTGTTAACTCATTCGGGGTGGATTCCAGAGGAACAACCGATTCGTCCAACATTTTCATTAGTGCCATCCGATGTGGCTTGGATGCCACTAAGAGTCCCCAAATTGAGATCTGGGCTTGTGTTTTCTTCAACTGTTCAACAACGCGCCCTTCTTCCGGATTTTTTGTCGGTTCCTTGGGAGTAGTGTCATCAGTAGGTGGCTTGGCACTCGGTGGTTGGTAAATTCTACCAGAACGGGTCAACTGTTGGACCCACGTTGCAACTGGGTCGTTTGCTTCTTCAGTTATTTTAACTGGAGTTGGAGGCAACTTTTCCTCGATTTGCGAAACCTTACTCCAATCAAAAGCGATCATGCTTATTTGTGAGGAATATGCATTTTGATGGGTGTCCCTTTTTACTGCTTTTCCTCGGTTATATCCGAGCCCTTGTCGCCTCGGGTTGCCTCCAAGCCGTGGAAAGTGGGCGATCCCTTGATTCTGTTTGCCAAGTCCAAGACCGGGTATAAACTTCATTTGTTTCATCGAACCCCTAACTTTTGGGCTAAATATCTCTTGTGACTGTGCGGTGCGAGTTTCGTCAACATATAGCCCCAATAAGGTTTCATCTTCGATTTTTCCAGCAATTTTCTGGGACTTTGGTGGAATGTATTCGATGACTATGGGTGAAGGTTTTAAACAGCCAAATTTCAACACTTCAACCTTTTCTGTATTCACAGCAGGTTTAATCAAGAATACAGGATCTGGTAAATCTAAATCCTCCTCGATAGCGTTAATACGGTGATTGGGAAGGGGATTCCTTGCAACATTCGGGGCTGACGGATCTAGAATTCTCTTGCTATCGATTAGGTTTTGGATAGCATGCCGTAGGGCCATACAACTATCGGTAGCGTGCCCTAACCCTTGATTGTACTCGCACCGCTCATTCATGTTCCAATGCGGTGGTATCTGTTTTGGTACTGGCCTCGGATTCATGGGATACATAATCCCTGCTTCTTTCAGTTGTTCAAAAACCTTTCCCAACGGTCCTGGCAATTGTGAAAAATGTCGATCGCGTGAGCGGTTTTGATCAAATGTCCTGGGGTTGTTGTTGTTGCGATACCCCGGTGTAGGGTAATCCCCAATGTTTTTCACAGAGTTCTGACCATAGGGGTTGTTGGAGTATCCTCTACCACAGGACCCATAAGATGTTACTTGATTGACAGCGGACGTAGAAGTCTTTTTGTATTGAGAGGCAGACTTCTTGATTTCAACCTGTTTGGCCAGGTCCTCCTCAATTTCATTGCCCACGTGTAGTAGAGCCTTGAACCTGCTAAAGAACTGATGACCCATTTGAGTCCGAATCTCGGGTTTTAAATTCTTCATGATCAACCCCAATTGTTCCTCTTCATCTAGACGTTCCACCATTTGGGCTGCCAATTCTCTCCATCTCGTAACAAATTCGCTGATGCTTTCATTCTCTTTTTGCTTAGCCATCTCCAAATATTTCCTTGTGACTTTAAGCTCCTCATTAGTTTTGTACTGAGACACAAACTCTTGGACGATGGCTGACCATGATCTAACCCGGTGCTTCTCAAGGTTCAAAAACCAACTCTAGGCTGGCCCAGCTAGTGTAAAATGGAACGAATTAGCCAATTCAGCTTCCCCGACATCATAAATTCTCATTGAACGGACGTATGATTTTAGGTGGAGTTCCGGCGGTGTGGTTCCCGTAAACTTTGGAATTGAGGGCATCTTAAAACCCACTGGATAATGAGCCTCCGGGTACAAATTGTAACTCTGCAACTGGGTTAAATCATTCGAACTTTCGGCGACCTTTTGGGTAAGTGCCTTCAGTTGTTCTTTAAGTTTAGATAAGTCTTTATCCCCCTGGTAGCCTTCCATTGGTGAGGGGCCCTCCCCTTGGACACTCATGGGCATCCTTATCGGTTCATAATATGGATCGTGATAAGGTTTGTGTGTCGATGGCATTTGGGGAGGGGCTTGATTGATAGGATCTTGGTGTAACCAATTGCCAACTGGATCATGCATGTGTTTGGGTTGGTTCAATTGCTCGCACAGTAGTGGTATCTCAGTATGAACTGAGAGTGGTGGTGGTGGCGGAGGCATAACCGGAGTTTCCCTCGGTGGTTCTGTCATGTGCCCTTTAGTCAACTCGTCCAACTTGGTATGGGTGTTTTGATTCTCACTTAGTAACATGGCCATGCTTTGGTTCAGGTTCATTAACATCCGATACATGTCTTCAGGATTCAGTAACGGAGAATTCATATTTTCGCTTGTGCTAGCCAAGTTTGGATCAGTATTGAGAGGTGGAGTATGATGCAGTGGTTGACCCCCAATAGTATTGTTCTGAGGCATTCCCGGGTTTGGGTAAAATGGACCGGGCGGCGGATCCGCTGCGTTGTTGAACTGGTTGTTCATATTTCGGCTCGGAGTATTCTAATCCATGCTGTCAGATGAGTCTAGTCTGATGAGTCTCCCGGTGCTATCTCTTCCGGCCCACGCAGAGGCCAGGGGGAATGTCTGATGGGAAAAAAGGACAGATTCGATCGCACGCATTCCCCCCGGAAAATAACAACAATACATCCTTTAGAAATTGCCGGACCTTATCCAGAAATACATCGATCGGGATGAAAATAAACACACAAAAAGTTTTTCTTTAGGTGAGATCGAAGACAGACCAACGGCGACAACTTGAGAGACCCGTATAGCGGTAGGGTAGGAATAGAATTCCATGGGTTCCCTGGCCGTCTATAGTTTTGGAGAATCATTTTGAAAAGAGTTTTCTGAAAAATCATTTCAAAACACGAGAAGTTCTCTCCTCATGAGTTGCTTTGTTCATGGAATCA
The DNA here is from genome assembly GCA_021464415.1 of Lonicera japonica. Taxonomy (NCBI): domain Eukaryota; kingdom Viridiplantae; phylum Streptophyta; class Magnoliopsida; order Dipsacales; family Caprifoliaceae; genus Lonicera; species Lonicera japonica. The sequence goes on from CM038469.1 coordinate 23,013,610, forward strand.
GGGCTTCCGCTCACTAGATTCTCACGACTGTTGGTCATTAAAGCCATGCATAAAATCTTGTGTTCTAAGCTGGCTCCCTTATATGCAAGTGTGGTTGAAGAGGGTAAGGTTTAAGGCTCCCTCCTATTTGGCAGGTCTTACGATATACCTCAAAAGCGCAAGTACGTGTAAGGACCTTTTGATATACATCCCGGGTACGTGAGTGTTCTCGTCACTCTATATACCTTGGTAAGTACTTGGCCAAGGAGAGTGGTCCCAGGCGCTTGTGGCTAGTGCAGACCCGCAAGTCCACGGCCTAGTCACGACTCTGGTCCTGAGGTTGATAGGGTAAATTCACACTCGCGAAAATGCATGATAGGACGTGAGTGCGTGCAAAATAACAATCTGGCGGTTCATTATTGATCAATGCTTTATGGTTTGTTGCAATATTTTACAGAATTTTAATGATGAAAAAGATTTTTCTCACATAATTAGCAAATAAAGGCATCAGGGTATCCACCTAGATCGCTTCTATGTTATCTTAGGACTAAGGCTTACAAGACCTATACCTAATAAATAACAGGAATTAAATATATGATCCATTATAATAAGCTTAGTTCTCGACATCCCCAGCAGAGTCGCCACTGTGAGAATCCGGACCCGCGACCCGAGAAGAATAAAAAGAGTCCTCGTTCTCGGTTTTCTTAGTTTTGAAGGAAAACGTGTTTTGTAGAGTCGCCAGTTTGTTTTACTAGAAAACAAACAAAAGATCGCACGAGAGATAATTCGAAAACGAACTATCTTTCATACGTTTTGAAACCTGAGATTAAAATATACTTTGCTAGGGTTCGGGAACTACGTTACGAATTGGGAAGGTGTTAGGCACCCAATTCGCCCTTTCGGTCTCTTAATGGATCATGTATCTAATTCCTATTTTAGATATCTTGCAAGTAGTTTGAATTGTTTTCAGAATAGTCCTTTTCGGATAAATTCAGTTTAAAACAATATTTTGAAATCAGACTCGAGCTTTGCGAGCGCCTACGTATTCATTCGTAGAATGAAATCAAAGTCTCGTAGTTCCATTCTTTTGGAAACTGTTTTTGTATTTTTGTTTGTTTTGAAAACGTGTCAAAACGGATTTTAGATTTTCTTGTAAAACTTAGAATGGACTAGTTTAGAAAACAGTGAACTTCTTTCCAAGTTATCTAATTTCTGTATTAAAATTGGTATTTAAATGCAGTATTGAAATTAAGGAGAGTTGTAGACAGACGTACCTGATGCGCTTGAAGAAGAAAACCTGCTTGTTTGCTCCTTTCTCTCTCTAGACTCTCTCTAAGACTTTCTCTCTCTTGAACCTTCTCTCTCTAATTCTCTCTCTAAAATGCAGTATTTGAGTGTTGATGCCTCAAATGGGATCCCAAGGGTCCTATTTATAGCAAAAATTCAACCAAAAACGCTCCAAAAGAGGCCAACCGCAGGGGGTAGCCGCAGGGCGTGCGGCTGGGAGCGTGCGGTTGGGCGTAGCCGCAGGTCATGCGGCTGGGGCGTGCGGTTGGGTCGTGCGGCTGGGGCTTGCGGCTGGGGCGTACGGCTGGGGCGTGCGGCTGGGGTGTGCGGCTAGGGTGCCAACCGTACGGCTGGCAGGTAGCCGTACGGCTGGGACCGTGCGGCTGGGGCTTGCGGTTGGCTCTCAAAGGTTATATTAGATTCCTAACGTGGCCAGAAATGGAGTCTTTCCTAACGGTCTTCTATATGCATGATGACTCATGATTAAATGCAGGATGATTGCTTTAAAGAAAAAAATCAGTGTTCGCATGAGAGTCGTGGATTGGGGTGTTCACAGCAGGGTTGATATACACATTAGTAAGAATCCTCCTTAGCATGGTGAACCGTCGAAGGCTAATAATTATTAAAGTAATCCTAGAACCCATCCCTTAGGGGAACGTGCGATTATTGAAAGGACGTATATGGGAATTTGTGGGGTCGTGAGCAATAACTCAAATAGTTAGCTTCCGACCATAAGAGTAGAATTCCTAAGGAGGCTTGGTATGGAAGTGGGTGTGGGTTGCATTGCATCTCCTTGTCTTTAACTATTATATTAAAGTAAAGTAATTACTTTATGTAAAAGCTACACATGCTTTCATACCACACTTATATAGTTCCCACTGGGCCCGAATTTGGCTCATCCCCTTTTCTAAACAGTTTTGCAGGTTTAGCATTTCGGGTGGCACCTGGTTCACGAATTTAGAGGCCTCTGATGTCCTTAAACCTTTTAGTCCTCCTCGAGAAGGATTATATTGTATAATTGATTTTGATCATGTTGTAACATATATAAACCCTCTTATAATAATTGAATTTTTGTATTAATGTATGAAGGACGTGTAATAAGGAATATGTAAATGGTTTTCATATATGTGGGGTGAATTTAAAATGTGGATTGGTTTGAGTTGTTTTTGTATGAAAATGATTTTAAACTTAACGGGGTGGATCATTGTTTAAACGAACTCCACATACTGAAATTTTAGAAAAACGAATTTTTTATTAGAGGAAAGTTTTAAAAAGTTGTGTTTTTTTTACGTAATTAAACCCGCCGTCGCGCACGGCATCCGTGATTAACCGGGTCTCGGAGGTGAAAATCTCAGAACGGGATTCGGGGAGTCACACTATGACTTGTGAAACATAGTTATCAGCTGACCCATACTCCAATCATTATATCAATGTGATCCTAGATTATTGACACATGATTAGGGACATCAAAATAATATTATAACATTACCAGTATCCCACAATCAAGTCACGTACTTGATGAACTAATATTAATATATATTATTTATTAGAGAACATAAAGTAAAATGAAATAAACTTTATTAATAACAATAAGCATAAGATATCCAAGTACAAATCATAATCTATAAATAGTCCTAGGACATATCTCTTTCATATGGCTCGTACTAATAGAAATGCTTAGCCTCGTTGACGAATCTCTTCTTATCTTGTGAGCTCCATGATTTTGGCATTTCTCCGGTGACGATGAAATTGACAATATCGGCATACCATGGAGAAGATGTCATCGAGAACAAATGTCATCGGGAAATGAGTCTTTGATTGGGCTTTCGTCAATGGGATCATTGAACATGAGCCTTGACAAATGGTCAGCCACCACATTTTCGACTCCTTTTTTGTCTTTGATCATGATGTTAAATTCTTGGAGTAGAAGAATCCAATACAAGAGTCGCGGCTTAGCATCCTTCTTTGTGAACAAGTATTTAAGAGCTACATGGTCCGTGAAGATTAGGATTGGTGAGCCGATGAGTTAGGACCGGAACTTGTCGAGAGCAAACACAATTGCAAGGAGTTCCTTCTCGGTAGTAGTGTAATTCATTTTAGCCTCATTGAGAGTTCAGCTAGCATAATAAATCACACCCGACTTCTTGTCCTTCTTTTGCCGGAGAACCACACCGATTGCGTAGTCGCTTAAGCGTCACACATAAATTCGAATGGAAGATTCCAATCCATTGATCGGTCACATTGATCGGTCCACTCAAACGGGGCATCTTTGAGGAGAAGATTACACATTGGTTTAGCGATTAGGCTAAAATTTTGTATAAATCTTCGATAGAATCCAGCATAGCCCAAAAATGAGCGTACATCTTTGACTTTTTTGGAGTTGGCAATTTAGCAATGAGATCCACCTTAGCTTTGTCAACTTCCATCCCTCTTTTGGACACGACATGGCCAACACAATCCCTTTTGTCAACAAAAAATGACATTTTTTCCAATTGTGAACAAGCCTTTTTTCTACACACCGTTCTAGAACCTGCTCAAGATTTAACAAACAATTATCGAATGATCCACCGTAAATGGTGAAGTCATCCATAAACACTTTTAAAGTTCTTTTCACAAGATCACTAAAAATAGTTAGCATGTATCTTTGGAAAGTAGCGGGGGCATTACATAATCCAAATGGCATCCTTCGATATGCGAATGTGCTAAATGGACATGTAAAAGTTATTTTTTCTTGATCATCAAAATCAATTTGAATTTAATTGTACCCTAAAAATCCGTCCAAGAAACAATAAAATTCATGTCCCGCCACTCTTTCTAGCATTTGATCTAGGAAAGGAAGTGGAAAATGATCTTTACATGTTACAGCATTTAGCTTATGGTAATCATTGCACACACGCCACCCGGAAGTGACTCTTTGTGTTATTAATTCATTGTTCTCATTTTTAACCACTGTAAGCCCAGATTTTTTAATCACGACTTGGGTAGGACTTACCCACTTACTATCCGAAATTGGATAGATTATTTTTGCATCAAGCAGTTTCAACACCTCATTTCTTACGACTTCTTGCATATGCGGATTTAAATGGCGTTGAAATTGTCTTGATGGTTTAGCATCATCTTCTAAATAAATTTTATGAGTACAAATTAAAGGACTAATCCCATGAAGATCGGCTAAACTCCAACCAAAGGCTTTTTTATACTTACCAAGATACTTACCAACTTTTCTTCTTGTTCGTTTGAAAGTTCGGAAGAAATTACCACTAGAAAAGTTCTGAAAGTACCTAGAAAAGCATACTTCAAGTTGCTTGGCAAAGGCTTTAAATCCATTTTTCCTTCAATTGGTGCAGATGGTTCAGATTCGCCTTCCTTCTTCAAAATCTATTTTTCTTCCAAAGAAAACACTTGCTTGCAATTGTTGGATTCTTCGGGAGTGGTTAGAATGTCTCCTAATGGATCCGTTTCGAAAGAGAATTCAAAGTGTTCTTCAACCAATGACTCTATCATGTTAACGTGCTCATTTTCATTTTCAAAATCGCATGCTTGTTTGCTTAATGAAAACACATTTAGCTCAAGAATCATGTTTCCAAATATTAATTTAACAATACCATTATTACAATTGATTATCGCATTGGATGTTGCAAGAAATGGTCTTCCTAAAATAACAGGAATTTGATTAGCAGGGTTTATGACAGGTTGTGTATCAATGACTATGACATCAACGGGGAAGAAGAATTTGTCAACTCGCACAAGTACGTCTTCCATAATTCCTCGTGGAATCTTAACAGACCTATCCGCTAATTGAATGATGACTTTTGTAGGCTTCAACTCTCCTAAGCCCAATTGTTCATAAACTGAAAATAGAAGAACATTCACACTTGCTCCTAAATCAAGTAAAGCTCGTTTTATTCAATAATTTCCTATCATACATGATATTGTTGGACAACCGGGGTCATTGTATTTAGGAATTCTTATATTTTGCAAAATTGAGATTACTTGTTCGGTCATAAAAGCTTTCTTTTTAACATTCAACCTCCTATTTGTGGTACACATATCTTTCAAAAAAAATTCGTAAGAAAGGAATTTGTTTGACCGCATCGAGTAGTGGAATGTTGATTTTTACTTGTTTGAAAACTTTCAAAATTTCGGCGTTTTGATTTGGTTTTGAAGATTGTTGTAGCCTTTGAGGAAAAGGAATTTTCACACTTTCTTTAATTTTTTCAATGTCTTCATTTCATGTTACTTCCTCCTCATTCTTTTCACTATGTTTTTCTACCACCTCAGGGTCTTTTGATTGAACTACATCCTTTGGCTTTTGGGCCTTAGGGTGGATGGTTTTATCAACAATTTTTCCACCTCGAAGAGTGGTGATAGATTTCATATGCTCTAATGTATCTTGGGAACAAGTTCCCTCTTCAACCATCATAGTTTGCCCATGAGGATTAGCAAGAGGTTGGGCGGGAAATGTACCCTTCTCTTGTTTTGAAAAATTTGGAGCCATTTTTGACAAAAAATTCCTCATATCGTTCATAGAACGATCATTGCTTTGGAAGTATTGCTCACACCTTTGAACATGCTGATCAAACTTTTAAAAATTTTGATCAGATTTTTGAATAAATTGTGTAAACATTTCTTCCAAATTTCTTTTTGGTAGGGGAACATATGATGATTGAAACTTTTGAAAATTCGGAACTTGATTAGTTTGAGTGTTTGAATTACCCCAACGGAAATTAGGATGATTCCTCCACTCACTATTGTAAGTTTCCGAAAATGGCGAGTTTTGCGGCCTTTTGTAGTTATTCATCATATTTACTTGGGCCGGGTCAAGCAAAACTTGCTTGATGGTTGGTATGGTAGGACATTTTTCCGTTGGATGTCCTATCATATCACATATGCTACATAGAGTTTCTTCTTCTACCAAATTGACCTCTTTTACTTTTGAAAATTCTAAAGCTTCAATTTTTTTGGTCAATTGTGTAAGTCTAGCTGCCAAATCATCACTTTCCTTTAATTGGTAGTAACCACCCCGATTAGGCATATTTCTTTCGGAAAAATTGTAAGTATCCCATGTTTGGTTACTTTCGGCTATATAATCTAAGAAATCAAATTCCTTGTCAGAATTTTTACTTAGAAATGTGCCGTTACACATCATTTCTACAAATTTTCTCATTTCGAGAGTGAGTGATTGGTAAAACAAATTGACCAAATTCTAATTTTCGTACCCATGGTGGGGACAAGCATTTACAAGTTCTTTGTATCTTTCCCAACATTCATAGAAAGTTTCTTGATCTTTTGGTGCAAAGTTTGAAATTTGATGCCTTAAAGCGTTAGTTCTATGAACGGGGAAAAATTTCTTTAAAAAATCAATTTGCAAAGCTTGCCACGATGTAGTGGAACGTGGTCTTTGTGCATTGAGCAAAGTTTTTGCCTTTTCTTTTAATGAGAATGGAAAAAGTTGAAGCCTTACTACCTCTTCGGTTACATGTGGATCATGAAAAGTGGAGCATACTTCTCCGAACTCCTTGAGGTGTAAGTATGGATTTTCGGATTCCATTCCATGAAATCTTGGCAAAAGAGGTATCATTCCCGACTTGATTGTAAATTGGTTAGCCGTCAGTGGGAGAACGATACATGATGGAGTGGCGCTCCTTGGTGGTTGGCGATAATCTCTCATGGTTGCTATTGGTGGTTCTTGGACGGGTTGGATTTGAACATTGGCATGATTCCCTCCGTTTCCACTGTTTCCACCTTGTGCTTCTTCTTGGGGATCCATTGTAAAATCTGTGTCAAAAATATTATAGAAAAATGAGTCGGGAAATGGATCTCTTTCTACACGTCCTTTGGTATTTCTTAACCAATGGATTATATACCAAAGAAAGTGTATCAAGAAGAAAAGGAAGACAAAAAGTTAGAACGATACAACCAAATATATATATACTAAACCCGTGGTCGTCTTTTGTTGTCCTCCCCGGTAACGGTGCCAAAAACTTAACGCGCGAAAAATAGTGCAATCGTATACACCCAAGGATAGGCGGTCAAGTTGTAGTATAGACTGTGGAAGTCTGAGTGTCGAACCACAGGAAGGGGGCAAAAGCTTTGTATGTCACAAGCTTTATATAATAGATATTGATTGATTAAAAGTTGTATTGTGAATTGTTTTATGAAAGTTTAAAACAAACTTTAGAAATTATAAAATAGTTCTTGTATTTAAAGAAAGAAAAGGCTTTGGGGGATCATTTGTTGTTTTATAATAACCATGTTTTGATGATTCCAATCCGGCTCATTTATTTACTTTAGTGTGATTTTTATTTGCTTGTCAAGAGGTAGCCTAGACGTTGGCGGTAAAAGATTTCGAGGAAATACAACCAATCCAACTCCTCTAGGCCACCAAATAAGGAAAGACAAACATCGTATTAAAAGAATAAATAAGCAATTAGAAAGTTCTCAAATAGAGGTACAAAGTGTATTTAAGTGTTGTAGGTGACAAGAGAAAATAAAATCATACTTTACACTTAATCACAAGATATGACCATATTTGAAACAAACATTTATAATTTTATATGAATAGCATATCCATCCATTTACAATGGTGGTTCTCGAATAATATATACTCACTTGAAGTTCTTTGTTTGTATATTAATGATTTCCATAGTACTCATCATACTTGGCATGAAGAGTCTAACCATCATTGATATACTAAACCTATCCATTAATTACCAAAGAATTCCATATACTTGTGTGAACACCCTAATCCACGACCCTCGTGTGAACCTAACAAGCATTCCGTATCAAGTCTTGAGTCTTCATGCATACAAGAGACCATTAGGAAAAACCCTGATTTTCGAGCGCGTTAGGAATCAACCGCAACCTTTTTTGACAGCCAGCCGCACGCCCCCCAACCGCACGGTTGGCTCCCAACCGTACGGTTGGCTCCGAGCCGCCGCGAGCCGCAAGCCCTAGCCGCACGCCCTAGCCGCACAGTCACCTCCTAGCTGCACGGTTGGCTCCAAGCTGCACGCCCTAGCCGCACCGCCTGCGGCTACCCTCTGCGGCTGGCTTCTTTTGGAACGTTTTTGGCGGGATTTTAGCTATAAATAGGACCCTTGGTCTGTCATTCTAAGGCATCAACATTCAATAGTGTTTTTTAGTAAGTAGGAACTCTGTCAAAAATTATTAGAAAGTCATTTTAGAGAATTTCTGAGAGAGAAAGTTTTAGAGAGAGAAAGTTCAGAGAAAGAAGCAAAAAGGCAATCAAGGCAGGGTTCTCATTTCTTCTTCAAAGCGCATCAGGTACGTTTTTCTACAACCTTTCTGAATTTCAATACTGCATTTAAATTCATTTTTAATACAGAAGGTTAGATAACTTGCAAGGAAGTTCACTACTTTCAAAATAAATCCTTTTTAAATTTTACAAGAAAACTAAAACTTATTTTGACACGTTTTCAAAACAAACAAAAATACAAAAATAGTTTCCAAAGAAAGGAACTACGAGACTCTTATTTCACTCTACGAATGAATACGTAGGCGCTCGCAAAGCTCGAGTCTAATTTCAAAATATTGTTTTAAATTGAATTTATCGGGAAAGGACTATTCTGAAAACAATTCAAACTACTTGCAAGATATCTAAAATAGGAATTAGATGCATGATCCATTAAGAGACCGAAAGGGCGAATTGGGTGCCTAACACCTTCCTAATTCGTAACGTAGTTCCCGAACCATAGCAAAGTCAATTTTCAAAATAAATCTCTGGTTTCAAACGTATGAAAGATAGTTCGTCTTCGAATTATCCTTCGTACGATCTTTTGTTTGTTTTCTTGTAAAACAAACTGGCGACTCTACAAAATACGTTTTCAAATAAAACCGAGAACGAGGACCTTATTTTCTTCTACGGGTCGCGGGTCCGGATTCTCACAGTGGCGACTCTGCTGGGGATTTTCGAGAACTAAGCTCTTGAATAATGGATCATATATTTAATTTAAGTTATTTATTAGATATAGGTCTTGCAAGCCTTAGTCCTAGGATAACATAGAAGCGATCTAAGTGGATACCCTGATGCCTTTATTTGCTAATTATGTGAGGAAAATCTTTTTCATAATTAAAACTTTGTAAAATACTATAACAAACCCTAAAGCCTTGATCAATAATGAACCGCCAGATTGTTATTTTTCACGCACTCACGTCTTATCATGCATTTTTCGCGAGTGTGAATTTACCCTATTAACCTCGGGACCAGAGTCGTGACTAGGCCGCGGACTTGCGGGTCTGCACTAGCCAAAAGCGCCTGGGACCACTCTCCTTGGCCAAGTACTTACCGAGGTATATAGAGTGACGAGAACACTCACGTACCCGGGACGTATATCAAAAGGTCCTTACACGTACCTACGCTCTTGAGGTATATCGTAAGACCTGCCAAATAGGAGGGAGCCTTAAACCTTACCCTCTTCAACCACGCTTGCATATAGGGGAGTCAGCTTAGAACACAAGATTTTCTGCATGATTTTAATGACCGACAGTCGTGAGAATCTAGTGAGTGAAAGCCCTGATTCCATGAATAAAACAACTCATGAGGAGAGAACTTCCCGTGTTTTCAAATGATTTTTCAGAAAACTCTTTTCAAAATGATTTTCCAAAACTATAGATGGTCGGGGAACCCATGGAATTCTGTTCCTACCCTACCGCTATACGGGGCTCTCAAGTTGTCGCCGTTGGTCTGCTTTCGATCTCACTTAAAGGAAAACTTTTTGTGTGTTTAGCTTCGTCCCGATCGATGTATTTCTGGGAATCTGGCAAGTATTAAGAGTTTATATTTTCTTTTGTTTCCGGGAAATATTTTATACGCATCGGGATTTGTCCTTTTCTCCTTTCGTCAGACTTATATTCGATCTGGCTTCCATTTGGGCCGGAAGAAATAGCACTGGTAGATTGGTTCGACCGGATACACCAGCTGATATGGAACACCAACCGCCACAAACTTCGAATATGGTCACTGGAAACTCTTTCACTGCAGTGGATCTGCCTCCGGGTTCTTCCTACCAAAATCAAGGGGTGTCTCAGCAGAATATCAATCGAGGAATATCGCCGCCAGGGCATACTTATGTGGATCCAACAAACACTGTATTAGGGTCAGACACTGTAACCATACCAACCCCGGAAGAGATGTACCGAATGCTTGGGGACATTAGCAAGAACCTAGCATTGCTAGTAGATGATCAGCGAACCACCAAGGCTCGGCTGGAGGAGATAGACAGAGGTCGACGGGTTATGAATGAGCCAACGAAAGGGACACCGCCTGCACCACCTATGCCACCATCTATTCATGGTCAACCAATTGTGAATGAGCCAATAAAAGAGGCCCCGCTTGTACCACCCGCGCCACTATCTGTTCACTCTGATATTCCAACTCCTATTGAACCACATACTCCACATAGGCGACCTGATCTGATTGAGAATTGGCTACACCAAGAAGTCCCACCTGAAGCATCCCAACATGCTCAACAATGGCAACCACCACATCATCCTTATCATGATCCATACTACGACCCTATTCCGCATCCGGTGAGTATGCAGGGTGATGCCATTCTTCCACAAGAGGTGATTTCGGAAAGGAATAAGGCTTTAGATGAGCTTAAGGAACAATTGAAAGCCTTAACCCAGAAGGTAGCCGAGGGATCGAATGACCTGACATAGCTCCAGAGCTATAATCTATACCCAGAAGCCCATTATCCTGTTGGGTTTAAGATGCCTGCAATAGAGAAATTCAAAGGAACAACGCCACCAGAGTTGCACCTAAAATCCTATGTACGGGCGATGAAGATCTACGATATAGGTGAGGCTGAGTTAGCTAACTCTTTTCATTTAACTCTAGCCGGTCCAGCCCAAAGTTGGTTCCTGGGATTAGAGAAACATCGGGTGCAGTCATGGACCAGTATTGTGAATGAGTTCATTGCCCAATACAAGACGAACGAGGAATTAAAGATCACTCGCAAGCATCTTGAAATGGCAAAGCAGAAAGATGATGAAAGTTTGAGTGAATTTGTCACAAGATGGAGGGCACTCGCTGCACAAATGGTGGAACGAATGGATGAAGAGGAGCAATTGGGAATGATCGTCAAGAATCTGAAAGCAGAAATTCGAAATAAGATGGGTCACCAATTCTTTGGCCACTTCAAAGCCTTGTTGCACGTGGGAAATGAGATAAAAGAAGAATTGGCTAACCAAGCTGAAGCAACAAAGTTAAGTGCACAATATAAGAAAGCTTCAACCCGGCTGCAAACCAGATTTCGACATACAACCTTTTGTTCGGAGCAATATTGACTACTCTACCAATCCTTTTGCCACGGGCACCAACATTTCTCCTTCAGCATACCAGGATTACAGCAATAATAGGGGGGTAAACTGAGTCAGACACATGAAAAGGAATTTCTCACAACTGCCGGGTCCCTTAAGCAAAGTATACAAGGAGCTGAAGGATGTAGGAATGATCTATCCGATGAACCCACAACCGATACCCAATCCAGTCCCCACTAATTGGAACCTCAATAAAACATGCGAATACCATCAGAATGTGGGACACACGACAGACAATTGAATGGCTCTTCGGCATGCTGTTCAGGACCTTATCCAAGCAGGAAAGATACCAGATCCGTCTCCTCAAAACCATCAGTGATTGAAGATTGATAGCTAGAAATTGAAGATTTATGACCAGTGTTTGAGAATTTGAAGAGCAGTGATTGAAGAATTTTCATTTGTCATTGGTAAACATGAACTACGATGGCCTGAGCCCCATATTGGATTTTTTGGAATGTTAAGGCATTGGGGAACGTAGGCAACCTGAGAAGTGACATCAGGCCCGGTCTATTCTAATAAAACAATCTCATTCACCCACAATAAGATGATGAGGAATCAGAAGAATAGTTCATTTAAAGGCACCAGTCAGTTCAAAGAACGATGAAGGATTTGTATAGAGAAGTTCATATGGTAAGATGTGGAGAAAAGGACAAATCTTGATAAAGATCTCGAGCAAATTTGTTTTAAGATTTCTCTCAATTGAAACAAAATAAAATATGAATTACTCTTTTATAATTGCCAGATTTTCGGAAAGAACGATCTTTGCATTTGCATTTGCATGGGTCTGGGGTTCAATTGCGCACAAAGCATGTTATATAATAACCAATACTTTCATGAATGAAATACACATTACAAAGCGTTAACATTTTCATGAAATAATATATAAAAATGAGCTTGAAAACACCCATACTACCAAAATATAATGATTCCAAGGAAATTTGTTTCAAAGAAAAACCTGACACATAAAGGGTACGGGGGGCAGTATGAATTACTCTTGAGGTAGAAGGTGCCAGTGAAGATACTTGAGCTTCAAGGTTTCGAGTAAGATTGAAACTCCGAAGGAGATTGCAAAAAAGGGAGCGGATCACTTTAAATATGCATTGGAAAAGAAGGTTTCAAATGAGATTAAAGCTCTGAGTGAAGTTACAACAGGGGATAAGGACCGCTCTAAGGTTTATGGGGGAAGATTCCAAGGCTGACACTTTGATAGATCAATATCAAAATTCTGAATGCGATGAGGATAATTCTAAATATGGAGGGGAAGATCTAATACGGATACTTTGACAGAAGGGCATCTTCAAAAACTCATCTCACATTCGCATCCAAATACAGACGCTTTAATGAATTAGTATCTCCAAAGACATGTCTCACATCTCGTGCGACTGATGTCACCAAAGATGCATTAAATGCAACTAGACCCCATGGAGAAGTTCGTGTTGAAGTGGAATGAAGATCGGTCATGCAAAGATATCCTTGGACATCATTTTCTCTCATTAGCCTTGCAAAGTGCAACAAATCATAGTCGTCAAGACGTGGAGTAACCTAAATGAACCAGAACGTGTTGAACGAACGAAGCTTTTCACCGAGGGTAGATGTGCAGCCCAACTGATGCATCGGAAGCCTTACAAACTAAATAAGTTGTAATCATCAAGATCCAAAAATCAAACCAGAATGCGTTGCATGGATGAAGCCTTTCATCAAGGATAGAACTACAATCCATAATTCAGTGAAATCCAGCATCGGTTGATTTCTAAGATGGGGCGCATGTGTTATTTTCGTATAAAAATTGGGGGTATTTTAAACTGGGGGTGATATTAAAATCTGAAAAACTTTACAAAAATATTTTCATAAATCAAAATTGCGCAAAAGGCCACCAGACGCACCACATTGCATGCATGTCTTATGTTTTCTGGCATAAATGACATATTCACGTAATTTTCTTTAAATGAGAAATTTGAATTGAAACGTACCCGTACGCGTTGGCGAATCTCGTATGCCAAAGGCTCCATTGTACACCACAATTGACCTTCCAATAAAGGCCAAAGTGCTATCTGATGATACATCAATCTCCATCAAAACCGTTCAACCTCAGGGGGTCTCTCAAAATCCACACATACCCATTCGTCATCAAGAAAGGCGCATCATACAAAAACGGCCGTGGCTGATCATCACAAAATATATGACCAATTGGATTGCTAGAGAGTAAGTATGTGAGCAAGAAAGAGATATGCTAAGAAGAGAATGAAAAGTTTGAAAGTTTAAATGGAAAAAAAAGTGATATCTTTGTTGCCCAGCTCACGCTTTCGTTTGGGCACTTGTTGTATGACAAGTTCCTTGTCACACAACAAGTGGGGGGTAATCCCAAACGACAAAACCAACAAAGTTTTGACAAAAATTTTGCAAAATTGACTCCTTGAACGTCTGAAAGACTTTCTGGTTAGTTTTCTAAGATGAACGGACTGAGAATCACTAACACATGCACGACGAAGTAAGATACAAAGCCCAAAAGATGAATTTTGAGATCTGTGGTGGAGCCGAGCTTTGAGGAATGATCAGTCCTAGACACAGTTCAAATCTGGCAAAAGAGGAAGGTGTAAAAGAGGAATCGGGTACAAGAAAAAATTGAAAATGTTGAAAAGGGTAAAATCCCGTTGGTCCAGGTGAGGAAAGTGAGAAAAACAGAAAGGAAAAAAATCGATAGGGAGAGCCACACTAAGAGTGACAGCTGTGCCAAAAGGCGGAGGGCTACATCTTAGGTGAGTAAGGCTCTTGTTTTGAAAAAAAAAAAATAAAAACAAAAATTATCCGAAAGCCAAAACAATGGGCCGGATATTCTCAAAAAATAATGCAAATGAGGGAGCAATAAGGGCATCAAAAAACAGAAAATGATGTAGGACCAGCACCTTCCTCTGATAAGGCAGAGGGTAACTGGAGAAGGAACTGAGATTTTCAGAAGAGCTTTATCCCCATGTTCAAAGAAGTAAAGCCAGAGGGTAGAGTTGAAAACTGAGTCCACTACTACGCACCAAAGTCTGAGATTCAAAGAGAACCAACTCAATTTCTTGATGACAGAAGAAGAGTCAAACTGAGGGTAAAAACAGGTTTCGAAAAAAGGCAACACTTGAACTTTCCATATTCTCTCTAGCATAACTTTCTTGCCACAAGATGAGTAGGCATATATGACCAACGGCCAAAAGTAGAGGCAATGCAAGGAGAAGCGTCGAAGGATAAGAGAAAATATGGACAAATATCCTCAAGAACACGTCTCGAATTATGTGATGTGACATAAAGTTGATGGAATAATACGATTCTGAAGAAGACCCTATTGACGGAGTCAATCCTAACCTTTTCAGGCTGTGCCAGCAAGACGGTGCGACAGGTGCAGACCCCGCCGCTCTTGGTAGTCTCTAACTCAACCTTTTCAGGCTGTGCCAGCAAGATGGTGCAGACCCCCCACTCTTGGCAGTCGCTAACATATCATACCTTTCTTTCCCTTTTGGATGCGTTCCATGGGAATTTACAAGTCAGCCCAGATTGTGTCAGCAAGATGACGTCCTATCGCGAGGACCAATCACTCTTGGCAATCTTAACACAACCCTTTAGGCTGTGCCAGCAAGATGGTGCGAGAGGTGCAGACCCCCCACTCTTGGCAGTCGCTAACATATCATACCTTTCTTTCCCTTTTGGATGCGTTCCATGGGAATTTACAAGTCAGCCTAGATTGTGTCAGCAAGATGACTTCCTATCGCGAGGACCAATCACTCTTGGCAATCTTAACTCAACCTTCTCAGGCTGTGCCAGCAAGATGGTGCAAGAGGTGCAGACCCCCCACTCTTGGCAGTCGCTAATATGACATTCCTTCTGAGGGTGGCTAGGAGTGCCATTTCTTAGAAAACTATCATAAAGGAATATCTCCCGATAGACAACCTCGGTTATGCCAGCAAGATGGTGCGACAGGTGCCGACCCGACCACTCTTGGTAACCAATAACGTCCTCCCCAAAAGTTAGGGAGTTTCATCACATTCTCCATGAGATCAGGGAGTTTTGTCACATGGTTATGACAGCAAGATAGTGCGATAGGAGCAAACCCCGCTACTCTTGGTAACCATTTCTTCCCCAGAAGATTGGGAAGCTTCATCACGACAAAGTCAAGAAGGTGTCATTCTAAAAGAATCTAAACTCCAAGAACTTTTTCGAACACATTGCAAAGAATGAGAAGTATTCATGAGGATAGCCTGGTCATAGGGTAAATGGTAAGATAGATGCATCCCGCAAGCTGAGGGTAAACATCGATAAGCTTGAAAAATCTGAAGAAGGATTGAGATGGATTCCCTGAGGGTAGACGGGAAAATAGATTGATGTATTAGAGATAGCTTGGCCGAGAGGAAGGTCAACCGTGGATCACATTGCCCAAAGCACCACAAAATTCCCCTACCATGAGGGTACATTTCGATTCACAGATTTTCATAAATAAAATAAAATAACCAGTTAAGATTCACGCGAGAGTCGTGAATTGTTGTCTTCTTTTTATCGTCCCGGAATCCTTGCGAGCAAGAATGCCGGGACGAGAGGGTCTGTGAACACCCTAATCCACGACCTTCGTGTGAACCTAACAAGCATTCCGCATCAAGTCTTGAGTCGTCATGCATACAAGAGACCATTAGGAAAAGCCCTGATTTTCGAGCGCGTTAGGAATCAACCGCAACCTTTTTTGACAGCCAGCCGCACGCCCCCCAACCGCACGGTTGGCTCCCAATCGTACGGTTGGCTCCGAGCCGCCGCGAGCCGCAAGCCCTAGCCGCACGCCCTAGCCACACAGTCACCTCCTAGCCGCACGGTTGGCTCCAAACCGCACGCCCTAGCCGCACCCCCTGCGGCTGGCTTCTTTTGGAACGTTTTTGACGGGATTTTAGCTATAAATAGGACCCTTGGTCTGTCATTCTAAGGCATCAACATTCAATAGTGTTTTTTAGTAAGTAGGAACTCTGTCAAAAATTATTAGAAAGTCATTTTAGAGAAATTCTGAGAGAGAATTTCTAAGAGAGAGTTTCTAGAGAGAGAAAGTTCAGAGAAAGAAGCAAAAAGGCAATCAAGGCAGGGTTCTCATTTCTTCTTCAAAGCGCATCAGGTACGTTTTTCTACAACCTTTCTGAATTTCAATACTGCATTTAAATTCATTTTTAATACAGAAGGTTAGATAACTTGCAAGGAAGTTCACTACTTTCAAAATAAATCCTTTCTAAATTTTACAAGAAAACTAAAACTTGTTTTGACACGTTTTCAAAACAAACAAAAATACAAAAATAGTTTCCAAAGAAAGGAACTACGAGACTCTGATTTCATTCTACGAATGAATACGTAGGCGCTCGCAAAGCTCGAGTCTAATTTCAAAATATTGTTTTAAATTGAATTTATCGGGAAAGAACTATTCTGAAGACAATTCAAACTACTTGCAAGATATCTAAAATAGGAATTAGATGCATGATCCATTAAGAGACCGAAAGGGCGAATTGGGTGCCTAACACCTTCCCAATTCGTAACGTAGTTCCCGAACCCTAGCAAAGTCAATTTTCAAAATAAATCTCTGGTTTCAAACGTATGAAAGATAGTTCGTCTTCGAATTATCCTTCGTACGATCTTTTATTTGTTTTCTTGTAAAACAAACTTGCGACTCTACAAAATACGTTTTCAAATAAAACCGAGAACGAGGACCTTATTTTCTTCTACGGGTCGCGGGTCCGGATTCTCACAACTTGGCATAAGGAAGCAAAGGAAATTTAAATGGAAGTTTCATATTCTTTGTGGTGTTCTAAATCATAAAAGAGTATGAAACGTGTTTGATAATAGATAAGCACAATTGTTTGACAACACTAGGCATAAAGCTTAAAGGAATTGGAACCCAAATCATGTTTATGTTTACAACAATTTCACCCCCTAGCCTAAGCTAGGTGATTCACCCTTCCATAGATGATGAAAGCATGTTAAAGAAGATGTAGAGTCAAAAAAGCACTTGTATTAATAAAGATGGAAAAAGTTTATTACAAATGGAGGAGAATACAAGAAGAAAATGGAAATTTCTCTCAATTTTTCTCTCTTAATTCTCTCTCAATTACAAGAGTATTTCTCTCTCTAAAGTTGTATATAACAAGCTTTAAACCTTTCCCTCTATTTATAGAAGTCCTAAGGAGGTTGGGGCAGGTTGCCAAGTTGCAAAAAGGTGAGTTGTAAAAAGTTGTACAAGTTGGCAAGTTGATGCAAGTTGTTGAAAAATATCTGTAGGTGCCTAAGATCGACCTTGCCTTGAGCAAGATTGATCTTGCTTCAAAGCTGCTAGTGCTGAAAGGGGCAAGATCGATCTTGGGTGGCCAAGATCGATCATGGAAGCGCTCGAGTCCTTTTTTCCAAAGGCTGGCAGGGACCAAGATCGATCTTACTAATGCTAAGACCGATCTTGGCTTCTTCAAATGTCTCAAAATCATCTTTTCTTTGCCCTAACTTCTCTCAATCTTCTCTAATTCTTTCAACTTCTTTTTGTTGCCATTCTTTCCAGTGAATTTCCACATATCAAGAAAGCACAACCTTTTGTACACAATTAAGCTTGCAACATTGGATTAGTAACCTAATTTGCTAATGACTTCAACAAGCAGTAATTTGGAGTTTATTTGATATGTTTAGCCATATAAGTGTACTATAATGTGCATGCATAAGCTTACACAAGTGCATTATAATGCACTTATCAATACATAGTCAGCAAAAAAGGAATATAAGTTGATCCAGTAAAAATAAAGGCGATACAAGAAATGCCTGTTCCAAAGACCGAAAAAGAAATTTAGGGTTTTCTCGGAAGAATACAGTTGATCAGCAGGTTCATTTTGCAACTGACTCAATGATAAACGCATAATATTGTCATGCATAAGCTCTTTCCCAGAGTCGCATGACGCGTTTGTTGCTTTAATTCTGCCTAATTATCCGCTTATCTTGAGATTAGTGTCTTAGCGAGTTTTGTATCTAACATGGCCCAAGTTGGTGTGTATTTTGTAGTATTCCATGTGTTTGTAGGATTGGAGTACAATGGCATTGCATGAAGTGATCAAGAGTAAGCTCGGAGGCTTGCAAAGTGCTGAGTGAACAAGTTCCAGACCCATGATCGATCATGGGCAAAGCCATGATCGATCATGGTTGCAAGATTTTCTGGCAGAGCACTTCCATGATCGATCATGTGCATAACCATGATCGATCATGGCCCTGGCAACTTGTCCATTTCACACCCAAAATGGGCTATTTTAGTGGTTCAAGCTATTTTAGATATTTAGTTAGATATTTTGCAACCTTTTAATATATATTATTTCTCTTAGCTTCTAGGCTAAGACATCTAAGTTTTTGTACAAGTTCTAGAGAGAAGTGGGAGCTAAAACCTTGTAATTTCTTCTTCTTCTTGTAAGTTTACTTTGATTTTAAGAAATGAATGCTTCTTCTATAATTCTTGTTTCGAGTATTATGGAGTAGTCTTTTACTAAGGTTACGGAGGTGAACCGCGATATAATATTCGGTGATTTATGGCTCAATCCATGTTTAAAGTTTGAGAAATAGTTGTAAATCCTTTTCTTCTTCATTTCCTCCATTGTTGCAAGCTTTCTAGGTATATTCATAATATTAAGACTTTATATGCCTTGTATATTTAGTGCTTGGTTGTTAATGAACATACAACATATTTATATGGTTCTAGAAAGCTTGTAGTCTTTTTCCCCCATCCATGGAGCTTTTCCCTCTTCGTAGAAATTATGAATAGTTCTTAAAACTCCATAGATGGATTTCAAATTTGTTTAGCTTATCTTTGATTCATTTATTGATATATTGAGTGCTTCTTACACTTTATGTGATACTTAGACTCTTTATTTTCTACCATATGTGATAAATGATGAGTTGACTAATTTATCCCATAAACTTTATTCCGTTTCATTGTTAGGATTCACTTTATAATTTTCATTCTTTAAATCATGAGATTACCACACTTGCTTGATGTTAAATCTTTTTATGATGAGTTCGTCATATCTATCTCGGATTAGCTTCATCGGGAATGGGTTGCCTTGCTTCACACCCGTAGCTAAGAGGTAGGAATGATAACCTCGTCTTTGGTGGTATGTCGTTTGTATCTCTCTTGATATAGCTTCAATTCGGGAATGAGTCGCCTAGCGTCCCACCCTCTGCTATTGAGAGATACACCAACATTCTCCATTTCTCGAGAATCCTTGTGTTCTAATCTTAGTGTGAGCTAATGATCACCGTTTCTTAAATCGTAACTAATCTCCACCTACCTTAGTGCTTTCTTATTTATTTTCGCATCTGTTTTACATTTACGTTGTTCTACAACAAACCAACTCACAGAAACCAGAAAATCACTTAATCCGTAATCCATTCCATTCCTCTTCACTTATCCCTGTGGTTCGACACTCGGACTTCCGAGACTATATTACAACTTGACGTGCCTGCACTTGGGCTCTATCGCAACGCGCTATTTAAGCGGCGTCAAGTTTTTGGCGCCGTTGTCGGGGATAAGGCAAAAGGCGGATTCTGGGTTTTGTATAAAACCATTCTGTAAGTATTTCTCTCTATTTGATTAATTTATTTTTCTCCCTTATTTTCTGTTTTATTTTGTAGAGTTCCCAAGGAGTGATTCGAATCATTGTCCAAGCCCATGCAAGGGCGATTGTTTGTGGATATTCGAATTAGCCCTCCCACATCTCCAAGAATGGCAAACCAAGGTAGAGCCGCGGATCACGAGAGCGATAATGAAGGGGAAGGTGCCAACAATGTTCCTCATGTTAGGACCATGAGAGACTACCTTCAACCGCCTCGGGCAACTTCGAATTCGTGCATTGTGCTTCCCGCTGGCCAAGCCGGAGCATTCTCTTTCAAACCGGGTATGCTTCAACATATCCCTTCTTTTCATGGTATGGAGTCGGAAAACCCATACTTGCACTTGAAAGACTTTGAAGAAGTCTGCTCCACATTTCGTGAGGCAAATATTAATGAGGATGTCATGCGTTTAAAGCTCTTTCCTTTCTCCCTAAAAGATAAAGGAAAAATTTGGCTAAATGCTCAAAGACCACAATCAATTCGGTCTTGGCAAGAACTTCAAGCGGAATTTCTAAAAAAATTCTTTCCCGTGCATAGAACCAATGCTTTAAGAAGGGCGATATCTAATTTTTCGCCAAAAGAAAATGAAACTTTTTATAAGTGTTGGGAAAGATACAAGGAACTTCTAAACGCATGCTCTCACCATGGTCACGAAACGTGGAGCCTTGTTAGTTTTTTCTATGAATCTCTCACCCCTGATATGCGTACGTTTGTTGAGACCATGTGTAATGGTCAATTCTTAAGTAAGAATCCCGATGAGGCTTTATTGTATTTTGATGAATTAGCGGAAGGTGCCCAAAATTGGAACACCTATTCCGAGGAACCCAAAGCAAAAACTCAAGGAAGGGGTGGGTTGTACCAAGTGTCTAATGAGGATGACATGGGTGCGAGGTTATTCCAATTGTCTAAGAAAGTAGAGGCAATGGAAGCAAGTAAGTTTAAGGAGGTCAACGTAGTATCCTCGAGTCAGTTGTGTGTCATTTGTGAAAATTCAGGACACACCACCGAGGATTGTCCTACCATTCCCGCTTTCCGGGAAGTCCTCAAAGATCCCGCCCAAGTCAATGCTTTACACCAGTACAACCAAAACCGTAACCAAAACGATCCTTATTCTCAAAGGTACAATGAAGGATGGAAGAATCACCCCAATTTCAGTTGGGGAGGAAATCAAAGTCAGAACCACAACCAATATAATCAGAACCAAAGGCAACAACAACAACCTCAAAACTCTTTTGTTCCACCTCAGAATCAAAATCCCAACCAAAACTTGGAAGCTTTGTTGAGATCATTTGTGGACAAAACGGATCGTGATGTGGGTGAGTTAAAAACTCAAATGTCTAAACTCACCACCGCCCTAGCTACCCAAGAGAAGGGAAAATTCCCCTCTCAACCTTTAGCGAATCCTAGAGGTCAAGTTCAAGTAGTAGAGGGAGGAGAGTCTAGCTCCAAGATAGAAGAACTCAAATCTATCACAATCTTGAGAAGTGGTAAGGAGGTAGACAAAACTATTGTTCCTAAAACCCCCAAGGTGGCGGACATAGTTAATCCCACGCATGTTGAGGAGTCGGAGGTAGAAAAAGTTGTGAGTGAAGAGAAGAAGAGAGAGGAAGAGAGACAAGGAAAGGAGGATCTTGAGAAAATCAAGAACGGAATTAAGGTCCCTTTCCCGGAGAGATTGAACCAACCATCCAAATCTAATACTGAGATTTTGGATGTGTTTCGACAAGTGAAAATCAACATTCCATTGCTTGACGCGGTCAAGCAAATACCTTCGTATGCTAAGTTCCTCAAGGACTTATGCACGACAAAACGAAGGTTGAATGTTAAGAAGAAGGCCTTTATGGCGGAGCAAGTGAGCTCGCTCATGCAAGGCACAAGAGCCCCTAAGTTCAAGGACCCCGGTTGCCCCACAATTTCGTGTGTCATAGGAAATTGTAGGATCAAAAATGCTTTGCTAGATTTGGGAGCAAGTGTGAACGTACTCCCATATTCTGTATATCAACAATTGGGGTTGGGTGAGTTGAAACCCACGAGGGTTACTATTCAATTAGCGGACCGATCCGTTAAGATACTAAGAGGGATAGTCGAAGATGTGCTTGTTCAAATTGACAAGTTTTATTTTCCCGTTGACTTTATCATCCTCGACATGCAACCCGTGTCGAATCCCGCTAAGGAGATTCCAGTTATCCTTGGGCGACCATTTCTTGCTACTTCTAATGCCATAATAAATTGCAAGAATGGAATTGTGAAGTTAGCATTTGGAAACATGACTTTAGAGCTAAACGTGTTCTCCTTGAGCAATCAAAGAGACGACGATGATGATGAGGAAAGTGAACACGTAAACATGATAGAGTCATGTATCCAAGACCACTTTGTGGCAAATTTCGAATCGAAGTCAATGGAAGGTTATCTAACCACTTCCGATGAACTCGAGGATCGTATGCAAGTGTTTTCCTTGTGTGACAAACAGGTTGAGTTTTTGGAGAAAGAGGAAAACACACAATCTCCCACCAAAAAGCTTGAAGGAAAAATGGATCTCAAGCTATTGCCGAGCAATTTGAAGTATGCCTTTTTGGGAGCTTCAGATACCTTCCCAGTTATCATCTCGTCCGAACTTTCGGATGACCAAGAAGGAAGGTTAGTTCATTTGCTTGGTAAATATAAAAAAGCTTTTGGTTGGACTCTTGCCGACCTCCAAGGAATAAGCCCTTTGATTTGTACACATAAAATTCACTTGGAGGATGGGGCAAAAACATCAAGGCAATTTCAACGCCGGTTGAATCCTAACATGCAAGAAGTGGTTAGGAACGAGGTGTTGAAATTATTGGATGCAAAGATCATCTATCCAATCTCGGATAGTAAATGGGTTAGTCCAACTCAAGTGGTACCGAAAAAATCGGGTCTTACGGTAGTCAAGAACGACTCAAACGAGTTGATTCCACAAAGAGTCACCACCGGGTGGCGAATGTGTATTGACTACCGTAAACTCAATGAGGCTACTCGTAAAGATCATTTCCCCCTCCCCTTTTTGGATCAAACTCTAGAGAGGGTAGCGGGTCATGAATATTACTCTTTCCTCGATGGTTTTTCCGGGTACAATCAAATTGAGATTGACCTAGATGATCAAGAAAAAACCACCTTTACATGTCCTTTTGGTACCTTCGCTTATCGAAGAATGCCCTTTGGTCTATGTAATGCACCGGCCACTTTCCAACGGTGCATGCTAAGTATCTTTAGCGATATGGTGGAAAGGACTTTGGAAGTTTTTATGGATGACTTTACCGTCTATGGTAAGTCATTCGACAATTGCTTGGCTAACCTGGAACAGGTCTTGGGAAGATGCGTGGAAAAACAATTGGTATTGAACTGGGAGAAGTGCCATCTTATGGTTACCAAGGGAATTGTTTTGGGGCACATCATTTCTTCAGAAGGAATCGAGGTGGATAAAGCTAAAATTGAGTTGATTGCTAAACTTCCTACACCGAAGAATGTCAAAGATGTTCGATCTTTTCTAGGACATGCCGGGTTTTATAGGAGGTTTATCAAGAACTTCAGTTCCATTTCCAAGCCCATGTGTAGTCTACTTCTCAAGGATGCACCCTTTCAGTGGGATGCCAAGTGCGAGGAAGCCTTTGTCTCTCTGAAGCATATGCTTACTACTGCGCCGATTATGCAGACACCGGACTGGAGCTTGCCATTCGAGCTTATGTGCGACGCAAGTGACTATGCGGTGGGAGCGGTTCTTGGTCAACGAAAAGACAAGAAACCGGGTGTGATATACTATGCAAGTAGGACCTTGAATGATGCGCAAATGAACTACACCACGACAGAGAAAGAGCTTCTAGCAATTGTCTTCGCCCTAGACAAGTTCCGATCCTATTTGATAGGATCGCCAATTGTGATTTTCACGGATCACGCGGCATTGAAGTATCTATTCACAAAGAAAGATGCCAAGCCGCGGCTTTTGAGGTGGATACTCTTATTGCAAGAATTTCATTTAAGCATCAAGGACAAAAAGGGAGTCGAGAACGTGGTGGTCGATCATCTGTCTCGACTCACTTTTACGAACAACATTGAAGAAAGCCCGATCCAAGATTCGTTTCCAGACGAACAATTATTGGCAATCTCGACGCTCCCATGGTATGCAGACATTGTAAATTATCTTGTAACTGACAAGATACCAAAGTCATGGGGCGCACAAGATAGAAAAAGGTTTTTGAGTGAAGTGGGTCGATTCTATTGGGATGAACCGTACCTGTTTAAGTATTGTGCGGATCAGATTATCAGACGGTGCATCCCAGAGGAAGAAGTGGAGAGAGCTCTATCTTTCTGTCATTCTGAGGCTTGCGGAGGACACTTCTCGGCAAAGAAGACCACCGCGAAGATTCTGCAAAGTGGATTGTATTGGCCGTCGCTTTTTAAGGACGCACAACGCTTTTGCAAGGCATGTCAAAGATGCCAAATGCTTGGAGGGATCTCCAAGAGGAATATGATGCCTCTCAACCCAATTCTGATGATCGAAATCTTCGACTGTTGGGGCATCGATTTTATGGGACCATTCCCATCCTCCTACGGTAATCTTTATATTTTAGTTGCCGTAGATTATGTTTCGAAATGGGTGGAAGCCCAAGCGTGTAAGAAAAACGATCACAAAGTGGTGATCCGATTTCTGAAAGAACACATTCTTGCACGTTTTGGCACCCCCAAGGCAATAATAAGCGATGGCGGTACTCACTTTTGCAATAAACCGTTTCAATCATTAATGCAAAAGTACGGTGTAAATCACAAAGTATCGCTCGCTTATCACCCTCAGACTAACGGTCAAGCCGAGCTGGCAAATAGGGAGATCAAACAGATTCTAGAGAAAACGGTAAACCCGAACCGCAAGGATTGGTCATTAAGACTGACCGACGCACTTTGGGCCTACCGTACTGCGTACAAAACAACTCTAGATATGTCTCCCTATCGCATTGTATATGGAAAACCATGTCATTTGCCAGTAGAGTTGGAACACAAATCATACTGGGCAACTAAGATGGTTAACTGTGATTTCGAAAAAGCCGGGCTTGACCGTAAGTTGCAAATTGATGAAATCGAGGAATTGAGAAGAGATGCATATGATAATGCGAAGATAAGCAAGGAACGTGCCACAATTTTTCATGATAAATCTATTTTAAGGAAAGAATTCAAACTTGGGCACAAAGTTCTTATTTATGATACTCGTCTGCATCTCTTCCCCGGGAAATTGAAGTCTCGTTGGACCGGCCCATACATTGTCCGTCATGTATTTCCTTTTGGGGCTGTGCAAGTTGAGGATCCCAAAACCGGCTATGTTTTTAAAGTAAATGGACAACGTTTAAAGCCATTTTTAGAATTCCCAATTCGAGAGGAGTCCACCCCTTTCGAAGACCCGACTTATGCCTAACAAGCATAGGTCGATTCTGTAAATAATGTTTTTTTTGTAGTATTTTTGAGTTTCAGGAATTTTTGGGCGAGATTGGATCGAGCTGGACCAAGTTGGGGGGAGTGGAAAGGTGTTTCAAGTGAAGAAATCTCATGGGAGAATTTTTGTTGAAGGCATGATCGATCATGGTTATACCCATGATCGATCATGGGATCCAATTGAGGAGTGTGAACACCCCAATCCGCGACTCTCGTGTGAACCTAACAAGCTTTCTGCATCAAGTCTTGAGTCATCATGCATACGAGAGATCGTTAGGAAAAACCCTGATTTTCGAGCGCGTTAGGAATTAATCGCAACCTTGTCGCCACTTCGCTTACTAGGACGGGGATCGACCTGCCCGGTCAGGTCGCGGGGTGCGGGGCAGCGCCCCGTTAGAAAATTTGAGTTTTTTGGTAGCCAGCCGCACGCCCCCAACCGCACGGTTGGCTCCTAGCCGCAGCCCCCAACCGCACGCTCCAACCGCACGGTTGGTACCTTCCCTAGCCGCACGGTTGACTCCCCAACCGTACGGTTGGCACCTAGCCGCACGCCCCAGCCGCACGCCCTGCGGCTACCCTTTGCGGTTGGCCTCTTTTGGAGCGTTTTTGGCGAGATTTTTGCTATAAATAGGATCTTTGGGCTCTCTTTTAAAGGACATCAACACTCACTAGTGTCTTTAGTAAGTAGAAACTCTGTCAAAATTATCAGAGAGTCATTTTAGAGAAATTCTGAGAGAGAAAGTTTTAGAGAGAGAATTTCTAGAGAGAGAAAGTTTTAGAGAGAGAAAGTTCTAGAGAGAGAAGGAAGACAAGGCAAAGTCCTCCTATCTTCTGCAAGCGCAGCAGGTATAACTTTCTACCAAATCCTTAATTTCAGTACTGCATTTAATTTCGTTTTTAATTAGATAACTTGCAAAGAAGTTCACTGCTTTCAAAACAAATCCTTTCTAAGTTTTACAAGAAATCTAAAACCTGTTTTGACACGTTTTCAAAACAAACAAAAATACAAAAACAGTTTCCCAAAGAAAGGAACTACGAGACTCTGATTTCATTTTACGAATGAATACGTAGGCGCTCGCAAAGCTCGAGTCTGATTTCAAAATATTGTTTTAAACTAAATTTATCCGGAAAGGACTATTCTGAAAACCATTCGAACTACTTGCAAGATATCTAAAATAGGAATTAGATGCATGATCCATTAAGAGACCGAAAGGGCGAATTGGGTGCCTAACACCTTCCCAATTCGTAACGTAGTTCCCGAACCCTAGCAAAGTCAATTTTCAAAATAAATCTCTGGTTTCAAACGTATGAAAGATAGTTCATTTTCGAATTATCCTTCGTACGATCTTTTGTTTGTTTTCTTGTAAAACAAACTGGCGACTCTACAAAACACGTTTTCAAAGAAAACCGAGAAAGGAGGACTCTTTTCTCCTTCTCGGGGGTATGGGTCCGGATTCTCACAGTGGCGACTCTGCTGGGGACGTCGAGAACTAAGCTCTATTATAATGGATCATATATTTAATTCCTGTTATTTATTAGGTTTAGGTCTTGTAAGCCTTAGTTCTAGGATAACATAGAAACGATTTAGGTGGATACCCTGATGCCTTTATTTGCTAATTATGTGAGGAAGATCTTTTTCATAATTAAAATTGTGTAAATTACAGTAACAAACCCTAAAGAATTGATCAATAATGAACTGCCATATTGTTATTTTGCACGCACTCACGTCTTATCATGCATTTTCGCGAGTGTGAATTTACCCTATCAACCTCGGGACCAGAGTCGTGACTAGGCCGTGGACTTGCGGGTCTGCACTAGCCAAAAGCGCCTGGGACCACTCTCCTTGGCCAAGTACTTACCGAGGTATATAGAGTGACGAGAACACTCACGTACCCGGGATGTATATCAAAAGGTTCTTACACGTACCTGCGCTCTTAAGGTATATCGTAAGACCTGCCAAATAGGAGGGAGCCTTAAAC
Source organism: Lonicera japonica (assembly GCA_021464415.1). Lineage (NCBI taxonomy): Eukaryota > Viridiplantae > Streptophyta > Magnoliopsida > Dipsacales > Caprifoliaceae > Lonicera > Lonicera japonica. The sequence goes on from CM038469.1 coordinate 23,041,278, forward strand.
CTTACCCTCTTCAGCCACGCTTGCATATAGGGGAGTCAGCTTAGAACACAAAGATTTTATGCATGGTTTTAATGACCAACAGTCGTGAGAATCTAGTGAGCGGAAGCCCTGATTCCATGAACAAAGCAACTCATGAGGAGAGAACTTCCCGTGTTTTCAAGTGATTTTTCAGAAAACTCTTTTCAAAATGATTTTCCAAAACTATAGACGGTCAGGGAACCCATGGAATTCCATTCCTACCCTACCGCTATATGGGGCTCTCAAGTTGCCGCCGTTGGTCTGCTTTTGATCTCACTTAAAGAAAAACTTTTTGTGTGTTTTAGAGTCCATTCGATCGATGTATTTCTGGGAATCTGGCAAGTATTAAAAGTTCATATTTTCTTTTGTTTCCGGGAAATATTCTATACACATCGGGATTTGTCCTTTTCTCCTTCGGAAGACTTATATTCGATCTGGCTTCTATTTGGGCCGGAAGAGATAGCACTGGTAGATTGGTTCGACCGGATACACCAGCTGATATGGAACAACAACAGCCACAAACTTCGAATAGGGTCGCTGGAAACTCTTTCACTGCAGTGGATCTGCCACCGGGTCCTTCCTACCAAAATCAAGGGGTGTCTCAGCAGAATATTAATCGGGGAATGCCGCCAGGGCATACTTCTGTGGATCCAACAAACACTGTATTAGGGTCAGACACTGTAACCATACCAACCCCGGAAGAGATGTACCGAATGCTTGGGGACATTAGCAAGAGCCTAGCATTGCTATTAGATGATCAACGAACCACCAAGGCTCGGCTGGAGGAGATAGACAGAGGTCGACGGGTTGTGAATGAGCCAATAAAAGAGGCCCCGCTTGTACCACCCGCGCCACTCTCTGATATTCCAACTCCTATTGAACCACATACTCCACATAGGCGACCTGATCTGATTGAGAATTGGCTACACCAAGAAGTCCCACCTGAAGCATCCCAACATGCTCAACAATGGCAACCACCACATCATCCTTATCATGATCCATACTACGACCCTATTTCGCGTCCGGTGAGTGTGCAGGGTGATGCCATTCTTCCACAAGAGGTGATTCCGAAAAGGAATAAGGCTATAGATGAGCTTAAGGAACAATTGAAAGCCTTAACCCAGAAGGTAGCCGAGGGATCAAATGACCTGACACAGCTCCAGAGCTATAATCTATACCCAGAAGCCCATTATCCGGTTGGGTTTAAGATGCCCTCAATAGAGAAGTTCAAAGGAACAACGCCACCAGAGTTGCACTTAAAATCCTATGTACGGGCAATGAAGATCCACGATATAGGTGAGGCTGAGTTAGCTAACTCTTTTCATTTAACTCTAGCCGGTCCAGCCCAAAGTTGGTTCCTGGGATTAGAGAAACATCGGGTGCAGTCATGGACCAGTATTGTGAATGAGTTTATTGCCCAATATAAGACAAACGAGGAATTAAAGATTACTCGCAAACATCTTGAAATGGCAAAGCAGAAAGATGATGAAAATTTGAGTGAATTTGTCACAAGGTGGAGGGCACTCGCTGCACAAATGGTGGAACGGATGGATGAAGAGGAGCAATTGGGAATGATCGTCAAGAATTTGAAAGCAGAAATTCGAAATAAGATGGGTCACCAATTCTTTGACCGCTTTAAAGCCTTGTTGCATGTGGGAAATGAGATAGAAGAAGAATTGGCTAAACAAGCTGAAGTAAAAAGTTCAAGTGCACAGTACAAGAAATCTTCAACCCCGGGTGCGAACCAGATTTCGACATACAACCCTTTTGTTCAGAGCAATATTGACTATTCTGCCAATCCTTTCACCAGAGTCACCAATATTTCTCCTTCGGGATACCAGGATTACAGCAATAATAGGGGGGCAAACCGAGTCAGACACATGAAAAGGAATTTCTCACAACTGCCAGGATCATTAAGCAAAGTATACAAGGAGTTGAAGGATGTAGGAATGATCTATCCGATGAACCCACGGCCGATACCCAATCCAGTTCCCACTAATTGGAATCTCAATGAAACATGCGAATACCATCAGAATGTGGGACACATGACTGACAATTGTATGGCTCTTCGGCATGCTATCCAGGACCTTATCCAAGCAGGAAAGATAGCAGATCCGTCTCCTCAAAACCATCAGTGATTGAAGATTGGTAGCTAGAAATTGAAGATTGGTAACCAGTGTTTGAGAATTTGAAAAACAGTGATCGAAGATTTGTCGTTTGTCATTTGTAAACATGAACTACGAAGACCTGAGCCCCATATTGGATTATTTTTGGAATGTTAGAACATTGGGGAACGTAGGCAACCTGAGAAGTGACATCAGGCCCGGTCTATTCTAATAAAACAATCTCTTTCACCCACAATAAGATAATGAGGAATTGGAAGAATAGTTCATCTAAAGGCACAAGTCAGTTCGAGGAACAATGAAGGATTGGTAAAGAAGAAATCCTATGGTAAGGTGTGGAGAAAAGGACAAATCTTGATAAAGATCTCGAGCAAATTTGTCTTAGAATTTCTTGCGAATGTAACAAAACAAAAGATGAATTACCTTTTATAATTGCCAGATTCTCGGAAAGAACGATCTTTGCATTTGCATTTGCATGGGTCTGGGGGTAAATTGCGCATAAAGTATGTTATATAATAACCAACACTTTCATGAATAAAATGCACATTACAAAGCACTAACATTTTCATGAAGTAATATATAAAATTGAGCTTGAAAACACCCATACTACATAAATATAATAATTCCAAGGAAATTTTTTCAAAGAAAAACCTGACACATAAAGGGTACGGGGGCAGTATGAATTACTCTTAAGACAGAAGAACCCGATGAAGATACTTGAGCTACAAGGTTTCGAGTAAGATTGAGACTCCGAAGGAGATTGCAAAAGAGGGGGTGGATCACTTTAAATATGCATTGGAAAAGAAGGCTTCAAGTAAGATTAAAGCTCTGAGTGAAGTTACAACAGGGGATAAGGACCACTCTAAGGTTTATGGGGGAAGACATTGGAAAAGAAGGCTTCAAGTAAGATTAAAGCTCTGAGTGAAGTTACAACAGGGGATAAGGACCACTCTAAGGCTTATGGGGGAAGACATTGGAAAAGAAGGCTTCAAGTAAGATTAAAGCTCTGAGTGAAGTTACAACAGGGGATAAGGACCACTCTAAGGTTTATGGGGGAAGATTCCAAGGCTGATACTTCAATGGATCAATATCCAAACTTCGAATACGACTGAAAAATGGGGTAAGGACAATTCTAAATATGGAGTGGAAGACCCAATGCAATGCGGATACTTTGATTGAATGGCATCTTCAAAGACTCATCTCACATTATCATCCAAAGGCGGACACTTTGATGAAATAGTATCTCTAGAAAGCTTGTCTTTCATCCTCACCCGGCCAGTCGCACAGGCAACAACAATTGATCCATCCCAGACTGATGTAACCAAAGATGCATTGAAGAAAGCTAGATCGCATGGAGAAGTTCGTATTGAAGTGGAATGAAGACCGATCATGCAAACATATCCTTGGTCATCATTATCTCTCATTAACCTTGCGAAGTGAATGAATCATAGTCATCAAGATGCGGAATAACCTAATCAAGCTAGAATGCGTTGCGCGAGTGAAACCTCTCATCGAAGAAAGAAGTACATTCCATAATTCAGTGGTAATTTGGAGAAGATCCAGCATTGGTTGAATTCTAAGATAGGGGCGCATTTGCTATTTTGGTATAAAAATTGGGGGTATTTTAAATTGAGGGGGTGATATTAAAATCTAAAAAACTTTACAAAAATATTTTCATAAATCAAAATTGCGCAAAAAGCCACCAGACCCGCCACATTGCATGCATATCTCATGTTTTCTAGCATAAACAACATATTCACATAATTTTCTCTAAACGAGAAATTTGAATTGAAACGTACCCGTACACGTCGGCGAATCTTGTGTGCCAAAGGCTCCATCGTACACCACGAATGACCTTCCAATAAAGGCCAAATTGCTATTTGATGATACACCAATCTTTATCAGATCCGTTTAACCCAGGGGGTCTCTCAAAATCCACACATACCCATTCGTCATCAAGAAAGGCGCATCATACAGAAACGGCCGTGGCTGATCATCACGAAATACATGACCTACAGTAAGTATGTGAGCAAGAAAAGGATATGCTAAGAGGAGAATGAAAAGTTTGAAAGTTCAAATGGAAAAAAGGTGCCATTCTTGTTGCCCAGCTCACTTTGTCGTTTGGGCATTTGTTGTATGACAAGTTCCTTGTCACACAACAAGTGGGGGGTAATCCCAAACAACAAAATCAACAAAGTTTTGACAAAAAATTTGCAAAATTGACTCTTGGATGTCTGAAAGACTTTCTGGTTAGTTTTCTAAGATGAACAGACTGAGAATCACTAACACATGCACGACGAAGTAAGATACAAAGCCCAAAAGCTGAATTTTGAGATCTGTGGTGGAGTCGAGCTTTGAGGAATGATCAGTCCTAGACACAGTTCAAATCTGGCAAAAGAGGAAGGTGTAAAAGAGGAATCGGGTACAAGAAAAAATTGAAAAAGTAGAAAAGGGAAAAATCTCGTTGGTCCAAGTAAGGAAAATGAGAAAAACAGAAAGGAAGAAAATCGACAGGGAGAGCCACACTAAGAGTGACAGCTGTGCCAAAAGGCGGAGGGCTACGTCTTAGGTGAGTAAGGCTCCTGTCTAAAAAAAAAAAAAAAAAAAAAAAAAAAAAAAAAAAAAAAAAAAAAAAAAAAAATCCGAAAGCCAAAACAATGGGCCGGATATTCTCAAAAATGAGGGAGCAATAAGGGCATCAAAAACAGAAAATGATGCGGACCAGCACCTTCCTCTGATAAGCTAGAGGGTAACTGGAGAAGGAACTGAGATTTTCAGAAGAGCTTTATCCCCATGTTAAAAAAAAAAAAAAAAAAAAAAAAAAAAAAGTAAAGCCAGAGGGTAGAGTTGAAAACTGAGCCCACTACTACGCACGAAAGTCTGAGATTCAAAGAGAACCAACTCAATTTCTTGATGACAGAAGAAGAGTCAAACTGAGGGTAAGAACAGGTTTTGAAAAAGGCAACATTTGAACTTTCCATATTCTCTCTAGCATAACTTTCTTGCCACAAGATGAGTAGGCATATATGATCAACGGCCAAGGATAAGAGAAAATATGGACACATATCCTCAAGAATATGTCTCAGATTATGTGATGTGACATAAAGTTGATGGAATAATATGATTCTAAAGAAGACACCTATTGACAGAGTCAATCCTAACCTTAGACTGTGACAGCAAGACGGTGCGACAGGTGCCGCCCCAGCCGCTCTTGGCAGTCTTAACATCATCTCTTTTGGCTGTGTCAGCAAGTACGAAGTCTTATCGTGAAGACCTCTCGCTCTTGGCAGTCACTTATATGTCATACCTTCTGAGGGTGGCTAGGAGCGCCATTTCTTGGAAACCGTCATAAGGGAATATCTCCCGACGTTCAGCCTTAGACTATGTCAGCAAGACGGTGCGACAGGTGCCGACCCCGCCGCTCTTGGTAGTCTCTAACACAACCTTTCCAGGCTGTGCCAGCAAGATGGTGCGAGAGGTGCAGACCCCCCACTCTTGGCAGTCGCTAACATATCATACCTTCCATTCCCTTTTGAATACGTTCCATAGGGATTTTACAAGTCAGCCCAGATTGTGCCAGCAAGATGGTGCGAGAGGTGCAGACCCCCCACTCTTGGCAATCGTAAACCAACCTTTCCAGGCTGTGCCAGCAAGATGGTGCGAGAGGTGCAGGCCCCCCACTCTTGGCAGTCGCTAACATATCATATCCATGGGAATTTACAGGTCAGCCCAGATTGTGTCAGCAAGATGACGTCCTATCGCGAGGACCAATCACTCTTGGCAATCTTAACTCAACCCTTTCAGGCCGTGCCAGCAAGATGGTGCGAAAGGTGCAGACCCCCCACTCTTGGCAGTTGCTAATATGACATTCCTTCTGAGGGTGGCTAGGAGTGCCATTTCTTAGAAAACTATCATAAAGGAATATCTCCTGATAGACAACCTCGGTTATGCCAGCAAGATGGTGCGACAGGTGCCGACCCAACCACTCTTGGTAACCAATAACATCCTCCCCAGAAGTTAGGGAGTTTCATCACATTCTCCATGAGATCAGGGAGTTTTACCACATGGTTATGCCAGCAAGATAGTGCGATAGGAGCAAACCCCGCTACTCTTGGTAACCATTTGTTCCCCAGAAGATTGGGAAGCTTTATCACGACAAAGTCAAGAAGGTGTCATTCTGAAAGAATCTAAACTCCAAGAACTTTTTCAAATACATTTGCAAAGAACGAGAAGTGTTCTTGAGAATAGGCCATTCAGAGGGTAAATGGTAAGATTAGTGCATCCCGCAAGCTGAGGGTAAACATTGATAAGCTTGAAAAATCTGAAGAAGGATTGAGATGGATTCCCTGAGGGTATACGGGAGAAAATATTGATGTATCAAAGATAGCTTGGCCAAGAGGAAGGTCATACGTGGATCATATTGCCTAAAGCACCACAACATTCCCCTACCATGAGGGTACATTCCGATTCACATATTTTCATGAATAAAGCAACCAGTTGAGATTCACGCGAGAGTCGTGAATTGTTGTCTTCTTATTATCGTCCCAGACTTCTTGCAACCAAGAATCCCAGGACGAGAGGGTCTGTGAACACCCCAATCCGCGACTCTCGTGTGAACCTAACAAGCTTTCTGCATCAAGTCTTGAGTCATCATGCATACGAGAGATCGTTAGGAAAAACCCTGATTTTCGAGCGCGTTAGGAATTAATCGCAACCTTGTCGCCACTTCGCTTACTAGGACGGGGATCGACCTGCCCGGTCAGGTCGCGGGGTGCGGGGCAGCGCCCCGTTAGAAAATTTGAGTCTGATTTCAAAATATTGTTTTAAACTAAATTTATCCGGAAAGGACTATTCTGAAAACCATTCGAACTACTTGCAAGATATCTAAAATAGGAATTAGATGCATGATCCATTAAGAGACCGAAAGGGCGAATTGGGTGCCTAACACCTTCCCAATTCGTAACGTAGTTCCCGAACCCTAGCAAAGTCAATTTTCAAAATAAATCTCTGGTTTCAAACGTATGAAAGATAGTTCATTTTCGAATTATCCTTCGTACGATCTTTTGTTTGTTTTCTTGTAAAACAAACTGGCGACTCTACAAAACACGTTTTCAAAGAAAACCGAGAAAGGAGGACTCTTTTCTCCTTCTCGGGGGTATGGGTCCGGATTCTCACAAGGAGGCAGTGCACTTCCATGATCGATCATGGGCAAAACCATGATCGATCATGGTGAAATTTTCCTGCGGCAGTAGACTTCCATGATCGATCATGGGCAAAGCCATGATCGATCATGGTCCCTCTTAAAAACAGAGCAGCCGTTTCTAAACCCCAAAAATCGTGCCCCATTTTCTCTCTAACTCCCATTTCTCTCCATCTCCCTTCTTCAAACCTTCAACAATCATCATATCAAACCCTCCCCTAGCCTTTCCACCTCCATAAACTCTCAATTTCACCCCCAAACTCCAAACCCATCTACTATCAACACCTCTTTCTCTCTCTAAAAACCCCAAACCCCCAATTTCGAGCCCTACTCCCCAAAATTTTGAAATTTCTCTCTATTTCTCCCCTCTCCCCACATCAATGGCTGCCATTACTCCAGTTAACAAGCCAGAAGAGCTTCAAGCCGCGAGGGGTGGGTACCGCGGGTTCCGTAGCCGTCAGGAGTACGATTGGTGGAATTACGCTTTCAGGAACCGGGCTGTGATGATCGAGAGGCCTGTGATTATTGGTGCCTTGGACGATTTCCCTCAAATGGGAACATTCGAAAGACACGAGGGGTGGGTTCAATATTTGCGACAACCAGGTAATCAATGTAATCTCACTCTATGTCGTGAATTTGTAGCAAGTTTGGTGCGTGTGCCCAATGCTGCTTATGCCTATGTTGCCCATGTACGTGGGAGAACTGTTCCTTTCAACCTCGAGGTTGTTAGTAGAGTCACGGGGATTCCGGCATTGCCGGATGGCAGCTATGACCTCCCTCATTCAGCCCGTATTTTATACCCCACTGATGACGAGTTGGCTACGTTCTTAGCCGGTCGTCCAATGACTTGGATTGGCACGCAATTCGATAGGAACAATTTAGCACCACAATTCAGGACCCTGTGGCTTGTTGTAGCCAATGCGTTAGATCCCACCTCGCACATTCAACATTTGTACACCTATCATGCCTATGTTCTATATGTAATTGCTCGCAATAGGCCGTGTTGTTTGGTTCGCTACATAATGCGAAAAATCATGAAAGTCTATGACACGGTAGCCCATAACGAAACGATAAAATTTGGTGTGCTTCTGACCCGCATTTGTTTGGAGGCGGGTGTCCAAGAAAGGGACACCGATGTCAGAAAGATACAGCGGGCCCCGATAAACAGGTCCACCCAGGCTAGAGCCGCCGGACAACTGAGAAATAGGCCAAGTTCTTCCACAGCCGCACCACAACAGGGGGATAGCGAAGAAGAAGGAGCAGAGGAAGCAGGAGCGGATGTTCCGGGTCAGTCAAGGCGTAGAAGAAGGGCAAGCTCTGGGCCTGTGGATGACAATAGGGAGTTCATTAGAGAGCAGTTTGAGCAGATGACTGCTTTGATGCAGACCGGGTTTGCTAGCGTCAACGAGAGGGTAGAGATTATGGTATTGCGTCAGGACCGTTTGGAGGCAGATATTGCAGCTCAGGTCGAGGCACGAGTTGCAGCTCAGATGACGACTCAGCAGGAGTTCATACGCCAGCAGTTCGAGGCGTTGTATGGTCGTTTTCCACCACCCCCACCTTCTGATATGTGATGATGATGTGATAGCCTGAAAACTCTTTAAGTACCTATATTTATGCTTAGTTTTATTTTATTTCTTTTGGGTTGTATTAGAATTGAGACTTGATGTTAACTCTAGAACTTGGTTTTAATGATTGAATATTATAGTTTTTGCTTTTGAATTCTAATTCTAACCCGTTTTGTGAATAGTTTTTGTTTATCTCTTATTTTTGTCTCATGGAGAGCAAAGTCATTGTAGCCCTTCCGTGCGTTGTTGTTGTTCTCTTTACATTGAGGACAATGTGTGTTTCAAGTGGAGGGGGGTACGTTATTTTGTGTTTATTTTGTTTGGCTTGCTATCAGTCATTCCCATGAGTAGAAGAGATTTGTTCAATTTTTTTTTAGAAGTTTGAAAATTGATGATTGATTGATATTTTGTTCGATGAAGATTATTGTTTCATTAGCTTTTGGCATGAATTCTTTGATCTAGATAGGAATTTGAATGATAATCTAAATTGCCTTGCTCCACTTAGTCTCATATCCCATTATATTCTCATGCTCCACATGCTAGATTGCTTCGGTTGTTTTCAATTCGGTAATAACACCTAGATTTATTTTCATTGAGAGAAGAAAAATTTTTGTCCAAAAATAATGGAAGCTCTTTCGAAAAGATCCTCCAATGAGAGGACAAAAGCATAGCACTTTAATAACTTGGATGACTTTTATCCTAATATTGACTTAAAGCTTCACTTGACTAAATCTTAAGTCTCTTTGTCTAATATTATGGATGGGTATAGGTTGCCATATGGGAAAGGGTGAATAGCTTCCTTTAAGCTCCAATGAATGAGCAGAATTTTGAAAAAATTTCATAAGTGAGACCGCTGCCCCCCATAGAGACGAAAACCACCCTGATCTAATTTAGCGAAATTTTCAAGTAAAAGATAAAGAAAGTGCTTAGAATCGACATATCTTGGAGCTTTTGTTTTTGAAAAAGTTCTCTCTTCCTTCTTGAATGATTATGACTCTTTGTGTTTATATCGAATTGTTTGAATCGAAGTCTGGTATTTGAGCATTGGAGAATATGGGATTGTGTTCTAAAGGAGATAGGTGAATTAGATGATCATTCAAAAGTCCGTCATTCTGGAAAATTGACAATAATGCCTCTTGCTTTGCAAATTGAAACTTGAATCTTCATTCTCACCATTCATCATGATCAAACTTCCAATGTTTGTAGGTATCATTTCTGAAAACCTTCACGAGATGCAACTCGTCTTCTTTGGGAACTTAGAAGTTAACATCTTTTTGTATAGTGTTTTATTTTTGTAATTATATATTTTTGTCTTGCTAAGGGACTAGCAAGAGATAAGTTGAGGGGAGTTGATAAACGCATAATATTGTCATGCATAAGCTCTTTCCCAGAGTCGCATGACGCGTTTGTTGCTTTAATTCTGCCTAATTATCCGCTTATCTTGAGATTAGTGTCTTAGCGAGTTTTGTATCTAACATGGCCCAAGTTGGTGTGTATTTTGTAGTATTCCATGTGTTTGTAGGATTGGAGTACAATGGCATTGCATGAAGTGATCAAGAGTAAGCTCGGAGGCTTGCAAAGTGCTGAGTGAACAAGTTCCAGACCCATGATCGATCATGGGCAAAGCCATGATCGATCATGGTTGCAAGATTTTCTGGCAGAGCACTTCCATGATCGATCATGGGCATAACCATGATCGATCATGGCCCTGGCAACTTGTCCATTTCACACCCAAAATGGGCTATTTTAGTGGTTCAAGCTATTTTAGATATTTAGTTAGATATTTTGCAACCTTTTAATATATATTATTTCTCTTAGCTTCTAGGCTAAGACATCTAAGTTTTTGTACAAGTTCTAGAGAGAAGTGGGAGCTAAAACCTTGTAATTTCTTCTTCTTCTTGTAAGTTTACTTTGATTTTAAGAAATGAATGCTTCTTCTATAATTCTTGTTTCGAGTATTATGGAGTAGTCTTTTACTAAGGTTACGGAGGTGAACCGCGATATAATATTCGGTGATTTATGGCTCAATCCATGTTTAAAGTTTGAGAAATAGTTGTAAATCCTTTTCTTCTTCATTTCCTCCATTGTTGCAAGCTTTCTAGGTATATTCATAATATTAAGACTTTATATGCCTTGTATATTTAGTGCTTGGTTGTTAATGAACATACAACATATTTATATGGTTCTAGAAAGCTTGTAGTCTTTTTCCCCCATCCATGGAGCTTTTCCCTCTTCGTAGAAATTATGAATAGTTCTTAAAACTCCATAGATGGATTTCAAATTTGTTTAGCTTATCTTTGATTCATTTATTGATATATTGAGTGCTTCTTACACTTTATGTGATACTTAGACTCTTTATTTTCTACCATATGTGATAAATGATGAGTTGACTAATTTATCCCATAAACTTTATTCCGTTTCATTGTTAGGATTCACTTTATAATTTTCATTCTTTAAATCATGAGATTACCACACTTGCTTGATGTTAAATCTTTTTATGATGAGTTCGTCATATCTATCTCGGATTAGCTTCATCGGGAATGGGTTGCCTTGCTTCACACCCGTAGCTAAGAGGTAGGAATGATAACCTCGTCTTTGGTGGTATGTCGTTTGTATCTCTCTTGATATAGCTTCAATTCGGGAATGAGTCGCCTAGCGTCCCACCCTCTGCTATTGAGAGATACACCAACATTCTCCATTTCTCGAGAATCCTTGTGTTCTAATCTTAGTGTGAGCTAATGATCACCGTTTCTTAAATCGTAACTAATCTCCACCTACCTTAGTGCTTTCTTATTTATTTTCGCATCTGTTTTACATTTACGTTGTTCTACAACAAACCAACTCACAGAAACCAGAAAATCACTTAATCCGTAATCCATTCCATTCCTCTTCACTTATCCCTGTGGTTCGACACTCGGACTTCCGAGACTATATTACAACTTGACGTGCCTGCACTTGGGCTCTATCGCAACGCGCTATTTAAGCGGCGTCACTCAAACATGCGAACCAATCTTCAATCTTCTCCAAAAAAGCTTTGGTGGACAATTGAACGAACAATGCTAAGAAGCATTTGATAAGATCAAACGATACTTGTCTAATCCACTTGTCTTAGTATCTTGTCAAATGGGTATACCGCTGATTCTATACATGTCCGTCAACAACTCATCAGTCGGGGCAATGTTAGCGCAACATTTACTGAAAACCAAGACTGAAAGAACAATTTATTACCTAAGCAAAAGGCTTTCCCCTAGAGAACAAAGTTACACAACATTAGAGAAATCATGTGCCGCCTTGGTCTAGGCTACCCAAAAATTACAACATTACATGTTAGTCTTTTCTGTGATCTTAATATCTCGCATGGACACCTCACGATACTTATTGGAGAAGCCAGTTCTGACAAATAGAATGGCTAAGTGCGTATTTTTGCTATCAGAATTTGATATCTCCTACGTTACCCAAAAAACAGTCAAGGGGCAAGTCATCGTGGATAATCTAGCCGGAAACCCTATTATCGATGCTGAGATAAAAGAATTTGAATTTCCTAATGAGGGCATTATGGAAATTATAGTGGATAATGAGTGGAAGATGTACTTTGATGGTGCCTGTAATCAGAACGGGAACGATATTGGAATTCTGTTGATATCGTTAGATTAGACTCATGCTCCTATGTATTTTCGTTTAAAATTTTCCTGCACCAACAACATCGCCGAATATGAGGCTTGTATCGTTGGATTAGAAATCGCTCTGCAGAAAGGGGTATGAAAAATTCAAGTATTCGGGGATTCAGCACTTATTATTCATCAGATTTTGAAGAAATGGAAAATTATAGAGGAAAAGCTCATGTCATTTCTAGCTCAGCTTGAAGAAACCTCTGAGAAGTTTGATTGTGTCGAGTTTTTCTACATTCCGAGAACACAGAACAATTTTGCCGACGCATTGGCTACTCTGGCTTCCATGATCCAAATACTACGGGAAAAAGAAGAAATTCAGATTCAGATACAAAAATGATCCAATCCGGTGTATTGTCTATCACTTGATGCAGAAAATGGAAACTCGGTTGAACCAAATGTTTTGTACTACGACATATGGCAATTGCTAAAAAACAATGAGTACCCAACAAATGCAGATAAAGCCACTCGAGTTGCACTCCGACGACTCGTATCTAGATTCATTATTTACACCGAAAAGCTATACCGAAGAAATGATGATGGCATACACCTTCAATGCCTCAATGAGGAAGAATCCAAGGCAATGATGGAACAAATTCATAGTGGAGAATGTGGCCCACACATGAGTGGTCACATATTGGCGAGAAAAATCATTTGTCAAGGATATTATTGGCTAAAAATGCAAAAGGATTGTTTCGAGTATGTCAAATGCTATCATTAGTGCCAAATATATGCCAAAGGTCAAAAGTTGCCGCCAAAAGAACTATATCCCATGATTTCTCCATGGCCGTTTTCAATATAGGGTATCGACATAATCGGAAAAATCTCTCCAAAGGGCAGCAACTGACATGAATACATACTAGATGCCATTGAGTACTTCACAAAATGGGTCGAAGCCGAATCTTACAAAGAATTAAATGCCAAGAAGGTTGCTCGTTTTATCTGACAAAACATCCTATGCCGATATAGGGTCCAACATGAAATTATATCTGATAATGGTTCGCATTTCGAATGTTAAGCTAATGACGTCACAGAAGAATATGGAATCAAATGACACAAATCCTTTTCATATTGCCCGCAAACTAATGGAGCTGTTGAGGCAGCCAACAAGAACTTTAAGCATAACATCAGCAAAATGGTAAACAAATGGTAGAGATTGGCCCAAGAAGCTTCCATATGCACTCTAGGGTATCGTACCACTGAAAGAGTTTCCACGGGATCAACTGTGTTTTCTCTCACTTATGGCATGGAACCAGTTTTACCGGTCGAGATGGAAATACCTTCACTACGAGTTATCTTGGAAAATCAAGTTAATGAAACAGAGTGGATAATGGCACGATATGAGGAATTGGCCATGATTGATGAAAAACGGTTAAAAGCCTCGTACCAACATCAGGGGTATCAGAAACGCATTGCAAGGGTATTCAACAAATATATTCGAAACAGAGGTATTATGGTAGGAGATCTAGTGTTGAAAGAAATTCGAGAACCCGCTCGAGATCTGAAAGGAAAATTCACACCAAAGTGGACAGACCTTATATTATCACAAAGATACTATCGGGGGTGCCGCACACTTAACCGATATCGATGGGCAAGAGATAAATTCACTAGTCAATTTGGATCGTCTGAAGAAATATTATTAGTAAATTGTCATCATGAACTACGAAGACCTGAGCCCCATGAGAAAGGGAAAAGTAAAAGGACTGATAATGTACTATTTAGGGAAATGTATGCAACCTGAATAAGACATTCAGGCCCGGTCTATTATTGAAAATAAACTTATTCGTCAACCAAAAGGCACAAGAAAAAGAAAGAGGTTTTCATTATATAACCGAACATTTCATTACATCATTTCTCAATTCCTACACATTTCCTTACAAAAATTCAAGCATACCTACCACCCATCCCAAAAATGCTTTCAACATGAAGCTATACAAATCCTAACTACCCCATAACTAAACCATCAACCATCAAACCATCAATCCGTTGTAGCGTACAAAATCCTCTCCCACTCTAGAATATGGTATGACGCCAGAACTGTCTCATCTGTCACTTAAGTATCCGCGTACCGAAACCACTGCATTAGCATCAAATCATGCTCAACTGTCTGATGAACACGTAGTCAAATGTGCAAAAGAACATCAGACTGACTCACTTGTGTAATACCAAACTTTGTACCATGAAACCGTTGAGTATACCGGGTAGACCATAAACCTCATAAAGTTGTCTCTAACCTCGGGGTGATAGGAAGAGCAACTGAAGAAAAGTCTGTCAATGGAAGAGGCACAGTCAAGGGAATGCAAAAATGTCTCGTCAACCGTCTAGGTATATAAAAAGACGTTTCCCTCAATCCGTAGATACGCACATAGTTCTGCCCACTCATACTCATGATCATCGTCCTCATACGCCACCAGGGAAAGTCCCAACGAATCGAAGAAGCAGACTTAGAAAAATTGACGACCCAATCAAAAGATGAAAGCCGATAAACCATAGCATAATCATGACGAAGAAAGAAGTCCCAAGAATCCCAAGGAAGATGAGGCTCTAGAAATTGGAATCTCTCAGTCACCCACATGTATAGCAGATAAGGGCAGACGCGAAAGTACTCAACCTGACACTGAACTAGCACATCTAATCCATTTAGTGTCTTCGCCAACAGAATGGTAGTCACTAAGTGACCATGTCTAGCCTCAGCAATGACCCGGATAATTAGAGGGTCTACGAGAATCGCATCTCTAGTAACTAAAACTATCCGAGAAAAAGCGCAAATAAGACAAGAAGAAGTCTGACTTGAATAATATGCATAATCATCACCATGGTGTATGAAAAAGTCCACCATACAACGCAGATGATGCCGCCCATCTACTATCATCGACCAGCAATCACTCGCCTTCAAACCCAGAAACTCAGCCAGCATAACCCGGGGTTCCTAAAGTCTCTCAAGGACGCCAATGGCCAAGATACATCTTGTCGCATTAGCACTGTAAACTCCTCGATTGTCAGGCACAGCTCATCCAATCTTATGCAAAGATAGTGATCCTTTGGAGCCCAGAACTCAACAGGACCTAGTAAGAAAGAACAGCTGATCTCGTGAGAACACCATTGATGAAGATGACCCAGGTCGCCCCAATTGAGGCCACAATCAGCCTCAACTAAAGATACATAGTTGGACAAAAGGGCAAAAGCAGTGCTGGTACGAAAGGTAGACATGATGACAAAGAAATAAGAAGTATTTTAGGCTAGAAAGATAGAATGGATATTGAACACAGTGAGAAAAAAAGACCAAATTCGTACTCTGTTTATAGCAAAAAGTATAGGCCAACCACACAGCTTGCTACCAACCGTACGGCTACCCCCTGCGGGTGGGGCCTGCGGTTGGCACTTCCCATTTGACAAAAAAATTTCATTTTCTTTAAAGTTTTTCACAATATATCATGATACGAATATTGCCAGACTTTATTCAGGAAAAACGATCCATCATTGCATGCATATAGGTTTGATAATTACTTGCCAACATATATACTCAACGATTTTTTCACAATATAATTCACAAACAATTGTGTCACATTTTCATATTTAAAAAGACATAACATCACATACAAACATATTTTCTTCAAAAACATAAATACTTCATTAATTAATAATTAAAAACCCAGTCGAAATAATTTATAACTTAAAATAACCAACTTGTTCATAAAACAAAACAAATACACGTAAATTAATAACTTATTCAAGCAGTTTTCATCAAAAACATAAAAACAGTACTAAAACCATCAACTAAACCATCAAAATAACTAAGGCTGCAGAGAAGGAGGAGGATCCATCGTATTCGGGTGCTTCGCTTTCGTCTCACCGACGCCCTCCCCCGGACTCTCTGAAGCTATTTGTGAACACCCCAACCCATGACTCGTGTGAACACTGGTCTTTTATGAAACAAGCATTTTACAATAGGTCTTGAGTCATCATGCATATAGAAGACTGCTAGGAAAGACTCTGATTT
This sequence comes from Lonicera japonica, assembly GCA_021464415.1. Classification (NCBI taxonomy): domain Eukaryota; kingdom Viridiplantae; phylum Streptophyta; class Magnoliopsida; order Dipsacales; family Caprifoliaceae; genus Lonicera; species Lonicera japonica. The sequence continues at coordinate 23,057,855 of CM038469.1, forward strand.
TGAATTCATCAAGAGTCTGATACGACCATTGTTGCCACTTCGCTTACTAGGACATCAAAATCATTAAGGTGTTTTTGTGCATTTTTAGAGTGCCAGCCGCACCCTCTGCGGCTACCCCCTACGGCTGGCCTATTTTGGAGCGTTTTTGGCGAAAATTTTCCTATAAATATGACCCTTGGGCTCTCATTTAGGATCATTAACACTCAATGGAGTTTTTAGAAAGGAGAAACTCTGTCCAGATTATTAGAGAGTCTTTTTAGAGAATTTATAGAAAGTTTTAGAGAAAGAATTTCTAGAGAGAGAGTCTTAGAGAGAGAATCTAGAGAGAGAAAAGAAGCAAGCAAGCGATCTTCGCTCTTCTTCAAGCGCATCAGGTACATTTCTCTATAACTCTCCTGAATTTCAATACCGCATTTAAATATGAGTTTTAATATAGAAAATTAGATAACTTGCAAAGAAGTTCACTGCTTTCAAAACAAGTCCTTTCTAAATTTTACAAAAAAAACTAAAATCTGTTTTGATACGTTTTCAAAACAAAACAAAAAAAAAAATAGTTTCCAAAAGAATGGAACTACGAGACTCTGATTTCATTCTACAAATGAATATGTAGGCGCTTGCAAAGCTCGAGTCTGATTTCAAAATACAATTTTAAACTAAATTTATCCGGAAAGGACTATTTTAAAATGCAATTCAAACTACTTGCAAGATACATAAAATAGGAATTAAATACATGATCCATCCAAAAGACCGAAAGGACGAATTGGGTGCCTAACATCTTCCCAATTCCTAACGTAGTTCCCAAACCCTAACAAAGTAAGTTTTCAATGAATCTCTGGTTTCAAAGGTATGAAAGATAGTTCATTATTGAATTGTCTTTTATACAATCTTTTGTTTGTTTTCTCGAAAAACAAACTGGTGGCTCTACAAAACAAGTTTTCATTTCAAAACGAAAAGAGAAAGGGAATCCCGAAAGGGTGGATGGATCAGGATTCCCACACTGTACGACCACGGCCCTGAGGTGGAGGAGCAAGTCTCGAAGTTCGACTCGACTGCTGCCCACCATCAATAGACTGAGAAGGCACCGCTGATGGGGAACGCTAGCGCGAGGGATGGTAAGTAGCCGTCACGTCACCCGCAGGCCATCGAAAAAGGTACTACAAAGGTCAACAACCCGTAGGCGTTAAAATAGCTCCTCAACAACTCAGCCACCTCCGGAAGCCAGAATAAGCCCATCTGTCAGATACAGTCATGTTATCCATTACTATCTATAAACATCGCATATATACCAAACTTTAAAAACTTATAAAATAAAAATCATACCTCCTCATCCGAAACACGTGCCAATGCACCCATCTGCTCATCGTACACGGGCACGTTGGGAATCTGGTACTACTTCAGCCCACCAAAATGCATGTAAGGAATGTTAGAGTGATATACTAAAAGCCATAATTTTTTTGTTGGTTTGGATATGTTATTAACTTAGTTTTGCTATTTTAATGAGATTTTTTATAGGAAATGGTTGTATTATATTATTTATTTAAATATTGTGCATGTGTGTCTTTTATTCCATATAGTAGATGATTTGGTGTGTAGAGTATAGCTTACACACAGAAGATCATATCATCGGTTCTTGTGGAATATAAGTTTAATGGTTCACAGTCTTAGATGGAATTGGACACCCATCGGTAGGATTCTAGCACAAGTTTTAATAGTTTATCTTGACTATAGGAAACGGTATAGTTTTAACTTGTTGTGCTAGCACACTTTGTGTGTATTGAATAGGACCAGTTTGGGTTAATTATTTTTATACTGACTATATAAAACAATTTAAATCCCATGGTTATTATGATTACTTATACTTTTAGTCTTGAAATAATTAATGGACATATATATGTAGTGTTTGTTGTTTTGACTCATTAAGAATGAGATTCATTTATAGATCAATAATCTTCGTGAATTGGATGACGACACTATGTATGATGAATATTAATTATTGACGGAATCTACGTCCCGATATAGGGATTGATGATAGCCCCTTGAGAAGCTTATAAGTTTTGATCATGTCAAACCCTGCAGGTGGATTATGTTAATCCGACATGTCAATTAAGTTAAGTGATAGGCTCAAGGATTAAGAAGTCATTTAAATATAATTGTCAGTAATTTAATTTAAATGACGATTATTTGTAATCTTAACGTGGGGAGAATAATAAATATTTAATAATAAGGAGCTTAGAATATAATTTTGAAATAAGGACGGGAGTGCAATTATAATTCTTTAGTGGTGTGAATTATAATTTATGTAAGGAACTAATTCATAGTGGAATTAGGATTCCAACTTTCCGTAGGAAGCCCAAATACTTATTTCTCCTTAAGGTCCCTATCTAGCCTTATATATACGCCGGTCTTGTCTCTTCTCAAGATAACAATAATTCTCACGAGTTAGGGTTTGTTTTATTGAGAGAGAATAAAATCTTGGTGATACCGTAGCCGACACTCGGTACAAGATTTGATGGCGGAAGGAATACGATAGAAGATCTTTAGGTTTCCGGCACAGAAGTCGTAAATAAATCGTAACTTTTGATCGCACCGTTGGATCGGGCTGATTTTTTAATTTGTTGTTTGAAACGCAAAGTTACTTTTATTATGCATAAAATCAGGACGATCAGAAGTCATTTCGGTTGCGAAAACAATTAATTTTCGCAGCCCAGCGAGAATTTTAAAAATCTGACCAAAGCGCAATTTGATGCTTTCAAACCCTAGTCTCTTCATATGGATCCTCTACACGATCCACAAAGTTTAAATTCCTTTATTCTTATAGGGTTTTAGCAAAAGTTTATTGTTCAATCTATATGCAATATCAAATGATCCTGTATTTCTGTCTCCATCAATTGGTATCAGAGCGTTTGGTTTTCTTTGATACTGCGTACGGATTGAACTAGTCATGATTTGCAGTGTTCTAGTCCCTCTATTATGGTCACGTAATTATATTTTATGTGATTGGATCCCACGATGTTTTTGTGGTTAATTTTAATGTGCGTGATGATTTGGATTTTATTCATGGTTGTAAGTTAAATTTAGATCAGATTTGTGAACTCCTTAAAAGGATGCATATGATCTATGTAATTTTATTTACAGTTTAGATAAAATAGTTTATGTGTAAACTCCTTAAATGGAGGAGGCATAGGACCTTTGTATCTAAGATTGCAGTTTCTTTAACGAAGAACGTTGAAGAAAACGTTTCCACCAAGGTTGATTCCCGACATAGTCAATGAAGTGGCGACATAGGTTGTGACAGGTTATCAACAGACTAGGGATGATGAAGCTTGCACCATAATAGCAGGGATTTAATTATTCTTATTATTGAATGGTTTAATACTTTGTGTGATTGTGTGTTGGTCATATGTGTTTAATTATTCGGTTTCCTTATAATTTTGGACAAAATGGATACATGACCATACCTAGATCACCTTTTATTTTATATTTAGTTCTTGTCAAATTAAAAAATGGTATATAAATATAAATTTTGCGTAATTGAAAAATATAAGTTTTTTTTAAGAAAAGCAGCAAAATAATTTTATTGCACATTTCGTTTATAATTCATACCCTTGTATTTTAGTTGACTAGAATTTAATATAAAATTTTCTTAACCCTAAGAAAATAATGTTTTAAATACTAAGTGGGTGAGGGATTTTTTTCACATAAAAATCCCACGATCTCCATCATTGGTTTGCAGATTATGTAATTGATTCTTCGTGTGTGTTATAGTGCTCACCTCCATATCGGAAAGAATAGATTGCGGAATCATTGATTCTTCGTGTGTGTTATAGTCCCTATTTTCTAAACCGTTATAACAATATATGTAAATTTTATTTATTTATTGTTGTATCTTGTTTAGTGGTCCGATCTACCAGTACCTGGTGTGTAGATTTTGGAGCCACTAATCATGTCTGCAATACTTTACAGGGATTCCAGGAAACCAAATAATTTAAAAATAGAGAAAATTTACATATGGGAAGCTACAAATGTGGTAACAGTTGCAGTAGAAGATATTTATCTCCAGTCTAGTCAGAATAGGATATTAATGATTAAGGAATGTCTATATGTATCTTCCATTAGAAGGAATTTAATTTTTATTTCTAGATTGGTTGAGGACAAATATTTTGTTTATTTTAATGATAAATCAGTTATCATTAGAAAAAATAAATAGTTTGTTTGTTCTAGTACATTAGTGATTGATCTTTACATTATTAATCCTGACTTGTCTGTACTATAACTGAGTGAATTGAATAGCATTAATAGTTTACCAGTTAAGAGAAAGGAACCTTCAAAATGAACCAAATGTATCTTTGGCACTTACACCTTGGTCATATTAATCTAAAAAGAATTCAAAAACTGGTAGAAAATGGACCATTAGGTTCATTGGAAGTGGAGGCACTTCCAGTTTGTGAATCCTGTTTAGAAGGTAAAATGATTAAGAGATCATTCTCGACAAAAGGCTATAGCGCTAAAGAACAGTTAAAACTGGTTCACTCTAATTTGTATGGTTACATGAATGTCCAGACTAGAGGAGGCTTTGAGTATTTCATCACATTTATAGATGATTATTTAAAGTATAGATACATTTACTTAATGCGACGTAAGTCTGAAGTCTTTGAGAAATTCAAAGAATTTAAGACAGAAATGGAGAAGCGTCTAGGAAAATGTATCAAGTCACTACGATCAGATCGTGGTGGTGAATACCTCTTGGGAGAGTTCAAGGAATACTTATTAAAGAATGGGATTGCATCCCAGTTGTCTGCACCGGGGATGCCACAGCATGATGGTGTAGTAGAAAGAATGAATAAGACTCTTATAGAAATGGTAAGATCTATGATGAGTTATTCAGACCTACCTTATCTTTTTGGTGATATGCTTTAAAAATAGCTACATATATTATGAACTTGGTACCATCAAAGTCAGTACCTACTACACCCATAGAATTACGAACTGGGCGTAAGCCTAGACTGCAGCATATTCGGATATGGGGTAGTCCAGTACATGTGCTGAAAGGTAATGCGGATTTGTTAGAATCAAGAATAGAAGTGTATTTCTTTGTTACGTATCCAAAAGGAACCAAGGGTGGTTTATTTTATAATCCTCGAGAATGTAAGGTTATTGTTATCAATGCCAGATTCTTAGAAGAGGATTATATCTAGACCATAAGCCCAGGAGTAGTGTTATTGTAGTAGAAATAAGAGGAGAGAAAAACAGGGCACAATTCGTCTATACCTTTAGTACAAGAGGAAATACTACAGTAAATGGATATCGACATTCCATTACCTCATCGTAGTGGGAGGATTGCCGATACTTGTGCACATCTTGAACAAATCACTAATACGTAGGTTCTTGAACCAGCACAACATGTGGATAGTGAGTTAGTATGTTTAATATTTGCACAATGTACACGAACACAAGTAGTGCCTCGTCGTAGTGGGAGGGTTGTTCGTCAACCTGGTCATTTTATGTTCTTGGGATAGTCTTATGACAAGGTCCCTGATGAATAAGAATCGAACTATTTTTAACTACAATGAAGTACTTCAAGATAAAGATGCAGAAAATGGCAAAGGGTTATGAAATCTGAAATAGAGTCCATGTACTCTAACAAAGTCTGGAATTTTGTAAAACCACCCGAAGGGATAAAACCTATCGGATGCAAGTAGGTATATAAGAGATAGAGAGGATTAGACAGGCTTAAATCAAGGCTTATTGCTAAAAGGGTTCACTCAGAAAGAAGGGGATCGATTATGATGAAACCTTTTTGCCGGTAGCCATGCCAAAGTCTACCAAACAAGTGGTCTACACTGCTCGATAGCTAGCATTATCATCATTACATTGCAGTGCTTCTACACTCATGTCAGAATCATTAAAGATAGCACAACCAAATATGCATACCTGGTCTGCTGGCACCACTTGAGAGACTGGAGAGTCGTTTTGGATACCTGCTCCTACACCCTTCCTGCCGATCAGAATTATCTCAACATTCGGCAATGGGCCCTCAGTTCTGCTATCTCTGCCGGCATGCACAAGCACACGTTCTTTAATCTAGTCACTAAGGGTAAATTGCTTAGAGTACTTATGTCTTCCAGCACAAGTCCTACAAGCAATTTCTGTATTTTTTGTAATTATTGTAATATTTACCTTGTGTTTGGGTCTTTGGGGAAGACCACCTTGTTTCCCCCCACGGTTGTAATTTTTTGGTTATTAATGTTATGTATCTAGCCTTTTGGCTAGTTTTTTTTTAAAAAAAAAAAAAAAGTCTATCCATTGTGGCTCATCTTGATTTCGAGATTTGGCAATTGGAATGTCAAGACAGGTTTTTTTAATGGAAGTCTTGATAAAAGCATATATATGATGCAACTAGAAGGATTCATAGCAAAGGGCCAAGAGTGCATGTTGTGCAAGCTCAAAAAGCCCATTTATGGGCTTAAGCAAGTGTCTAGATCTTGGAACATCTGTTTTGACCATGCAATCAAATCTTTTGGCTTTGATTAATGTTCGGATGAGTCTTGTGTGTACAAAAGGCGCAGCCAAAGCGCGGTGGTATTCTAGGTATTGTATGTGGATAATATCTTACTTATTGGAAGCAATATGTGAATACTATCTTCAATGAGGGTATGGTTAACAAGTCAGTTCGATATGAAGGGCTTAGGAGAAGCCAGTCACATCCTTGGTATTAAGCTTATGCGAGATTGGAAAAATAGGATGTTGGGCTTATCCAAAGTACCTACGTCAATACAATTCTTGCCAGAGTTAGCATACAAGATTCCAAGAAAGGGTTTCTCCCTTTTTAGGTATGGAGTCACTCTATCCAAGATCAATGTTATAAGACACATGATGAAATAGAGAGGATGAAGGGAGTTCCTTATGCTTCGGCAGTGGGAAGCCTCATGTATGCTATATTGTGTACTAGACCAGACATTTGCTTTACCGTTGGTATGGTTAGCAGATATCAGTCTAATCCAGGGAAAGAACACTGGACTGCGGTAAAACATATATTTAAGTACCTTAAAAGGACTCAATATTTTATGTTAGTTTACCAGGCAAACAGTCTAGTACATGTTGGAAACACAGATAATGATTTTTAGTCAGCAGTTAGGATTCCAGAAAGTCAATTTCAGGTTATGTGTTTACTCTAAGAGGTGGATTCATTAGTTGGAGGAGTATCAAGCAGTCATGCATTGATGACTCTACCATGAAAGCTGAATATGTGGTTGCTTTAGAAGCAGCTAAGGTAGCGGTTTTCCTCAGGAGCTTCCATATGAATCTAGATGTGGCACCTTCAGTGTCATAACCTATTTCACTTTATTTTGATAATAGTGAAACGGTTTCGAACTCGAAACAGCCGAGGATTCATAAGAAGGGAAAACACATAGAGTGCTCACACTAAGGGAATGGGAGTGAGATGCATAACTGCATGGCTTTGAGTCTAAGTGGGAGATTGTTATAGTGATATACTAAAAGCCATAATTTTCGTGTTGGTTTGAATATGTTATTAACTTGGTTTTGATATTTTAATGAGCATCTTTATGGGCAATGGTTGCATTATATTATTTATTTAAATATTGTGCATGTGTGTCTTTTATTCCATATAGTAGATGATTTGGTGTATAGAGTATAGCTTACACACAGAAGATCATATCATCGATTCTTGTGGAATATAAGTTTAATGGTTCACAGTCTTAGATGGAATTGGACACCCATCGGTAGGGTTGTAGCACAAGTTTTAGTAGTTTATCTTGACTACAGGAAAGGGTATAGTTTTAACTTGTTGTGCTAGTACACTTTGTGTGTATTGAATATGACTAGTTTTGGTTAATTGTTTTTATACTGACTATATAAAACAATTTAAATCCCATGGTTATTATGATTACTTATACTCTTAATCTTGAAATAATGAATGGACATATATATGTAGTGTTTCTTGTTTTCACTCATTGAGAGTAAGATTCATTTATGGATCAATAATCTTCATGAATTGGATGACTACACTGTACCTATGATGAATTTTAATTATTGACGGAATCAACGTCCGGGTATAGGGATTGATGATAGCCTCTTGAGAAGCTTATAAGTTTTGATCATGTCAAACCCTGCAGGTGGATTATGTTAATCCGACATGCCAAATAAGTTAAGTGATAGGCTCAAGGATTAAGAAGTCATTTAAATATAATTGTCAGTAATTTAATTTAAATGACGGTTATTTGTAATCTTAACGTGGGGAGAATAATAAGTATTTAATAATAAGGAGCTCGAAATATAATTTTGAGATAAGGACGGGAGTGCAATTATAATTCTTTAGCGGTGTGAATTATAATTTATGGAAAGAACTAATTCATAGTGGAATTAGGATTCCAACTTTCCATAGGAACCCCAAACACTTATTTCTCCTTAAGGTCCCTATCGTAGCCTTATATATACGCCGGCATTGTCTCTTCTTAAGATAACAATAATTCTCATGAGTTAGGGTTTGTTCTATTGAGAGAAAAAAATCTTGGTGATACCGTAGCCCACACCCGGTGCAAGATTTGATGGCGGAAGGAATACGATAGAAGATTTTTAGGTTTTCGGCACAGCAGTCGTAAATCAATTGTAACTTTTGATCGCACCGTTGGATCGGGCTGATTTTTGGATATGTCGTTTGGAACGCAAAGTTACATCTATCATGCAAAAAATCAAGACGATCAGAAGACATTTCGGTGGCAAAAACAATTAATTTTCGCAGCCCAGCGAGAATTTTAAAAATCTTACCAAAGCGCAATTTGATGCTTTCAAACCCTAGTCTCCTCATATGGGTCCTCTACATGATCTACAAAGGTGAAATCCCTTTATTCTTATAGGGTTTTAACAAAAGTTTCTTGTTCAATCTATACGCAATATCGAAGGATCCTGTATGTAACAACCCGCCTAATTAAGCAGGTGTTAATGGATGCTGTGTCTAATTAACAGCAGATAAACAAAAAAACATAATTAATAAATTGAACAAAGTAGAGAAATCTAATAAAAATTCGGCATGAAGTATTCGTAAATACTAAGAAATCCATCCTGTATAATAACCAACGCGAAAATATACAATACTTCTCAAATCCATTACAATCCAAATTCGATAAATACAACTTGTACATCCATAGATAGTACAAGTAGTCAAACTTAGCTAGAAGTTACAACTACTACAAATTAGGATAATACAACAACTAATTCTATAGGGGCATCAGAGAAGACTCTAAGATGAACTCAGACCTGCTCGACGATCTCTACCCGAGACACGATGTATACCTAAAAGAAAAATGAGGGAATGAGCCACAAATGGCCCAGTGGGAACTATAGGGAAAGGGAGAATGCAATGCATGATCATACCACAATATGAGAGAGTTCACAATTTTAATTATTGACAAAATTCCTGATTTATACCAATTTATAGAAAAAAAAACTATTCATAAAGCATCAATATAATCTTTTTAATTAATAATACGTATCTCACACGATAGCTGTATAAACATCCATCCACCTCATCCTCCTCCTCCTCGACCTAATACCGGTACTAGACGGAATAAGATACTCACAAACGCACTCCACCTTTTCCGTGGGTCTGTGCACTGATAACCAGATTTTCGGCACCCCATCTTTACCATGGGTCTGTGCATTAACATAACTCAAGCATTTCTATACCGGTGCTTATCCGGTTCCAACAATCTCAATATCATCAACAAACAACTAAGCAGTAGTTGTACTCAGGGCAATATTTATCATATCAACATTTTAATCCATGTGTTATAAAATTTCAAGAACAATAAGAATAGTCTTTGTTGCTTTAACACGAAATAATTTTGTAGAATATCACTTTTGTTTTATATAACCATTATTATACCAAAAATGGCCAACAATAAAACAATCAATAATAAAAACATAATCCAAAATCTCATATTTCTCCATGCATCACACTTGTACTAACCAAATTTATTAATTCCAAACATTTAGTGAAGACTAGTAAGAGGAGTAATACTAGATTGGCTAGTAATACCATAAAACACCTCATGTATATTTAACCAAAAGTTTAAATATGATTTTAAAGTTATGTATACTCATGGAATAAGGTAATTTGTGCAAAAATCCCAATTATTAGACATACATGTGGTGTATCAAGCCATTTCGGTACCAAAATCCCAAAGTAACACTTGTATAGCAACATGTATTATGATCAGCCTTTTTATTCATCAACTACAGCACATATGATACTCATATATAGGCTCAGATCTTATTTAACAAGTTTAAGCCACAAATATGCAAGGAAAAATACGATTTTGGTACCGAAAGTCTAGTATTACTACTCAATCAACCATTTAAATCAAGGAATTGAAGAAAAGAGGGGTATTCCCACCTTAATCACTTCTGGACAGAAATGTAGAGTTCCAAAACGACCACCTACAACCACCGATCGAGAAAACCGAGCTAGGAAATAGACTCACCACTCCAAAAACTTGAGAAATGAGCGATTTCAGTTTGATTGGAGTTAGATATCTCCTATTTCTCTCCCTTTCTCTCTCTAGAAGTGTATATGCATATCCTCTGGTCTCAGGGGTCTGAAATGGTGTTTTTAAGGAGTGAAGAAGATGGTCAAAGCTGGTCAAAGCCGAAACAAAACGGGTTGACCCGGTCAAACCCGACTTAACTAAAGGTGTTATGGTGCACTGTTCGTATTTTGGCCATAACTCTTTTCTCGGAACTCCGATTGGGATGATCTTTATATCAACGGAAAGATAATTCAATGTTATACAACTTCACAAGATGAAGTTTCTCCAAATTCATTATAGATTAATACCATAATTTGGTCGAAGACAGTGCTCTGCCGAAATTCAGCATAATCTGATTTTTGCTAATGGGCTTACTTCGCACTCTGTTTTGACCATCGAGGAGTGTGAACTAGCTTTCGGTCAAAACACAAAAGTTGTAGACTAATATAAGATGAAACTATAGGAGGTTACGGAGTGGAATTTGGATAATTAATGAAGAAGTTATGAGTCTCCAAAGTCGACTGAAATCCAACTGACGAGTAGAAATTTTGTGTTCGAAAAATGTCTCCGAAGTGCTCATTTCAATTCCGAATGTGACAAAACGCTCCAGATTACTTATAAGATATATTTATGACATGTCGAAAAAGACGGAGCTAAATTCGGAGGTCTGAAAGTTCCGGAATCACAAACGAGAATTGGAGGAATCGTTAACGTTTTAAAAAAAGAATTCGATTCCACTAAATACTTAAAAATGATTAAATGAAGTCCGAATCTAATGAAAATTTATAGGATGGTTTAATAACTATAATATGATACGTTGGAAAAGACAAGCGTCAATTTGGACCTTCCTAGGTCAATAAACCGAACATAAGAAAAGTAGGAAAAATTGAAACTTCAAGAATACACCAAATTTTCCAAGTAATGCACCAAATGTTATCCATAACACCAAAGAGATGTGTAGGACCATTCGGACTTGTCTAAGTCCACAAATGAATTGGACAAATAGCTAACTAAATTAACAAAAATACACCTATTGAAATACGTGGTGTTACACTGTATTTATGTCTCCATCAAGGAATATCTCTCGGATACTCCGAGTTCGAATAAGACGTCGACGCCCCGCCAGCCTGTGACTGGCCCGCCATAGTTCCGCCAACTCCTTTTGGTGAGATCTTACCGATTATGTCAATACCCTAGATGGAAAATGGCTAAGGAAATGTCATAGGAAACAATTCTTTTGGTGGGAGCTTATGTGCTTTGGCATATATTTGGCATTGATGACAACCTTTGACGTATTCAAAGCAATCTTTTTGCATTGTCAGCCAATAATACCCTTGATGGACTATCTTTCGTGCCAGTGTACGACCGCTCATGTGTGGGCCACACTCTCCACTATGGATTTGTTCCATCATTGCTTGAGTCTTTTCTTCGTCAAGGCATTGAAGATGTATACCATCGTCATTTCTTCGGTATTATGAATCGGGGTGCGATTCGTTGAAGTGCGACTCGAGTGGCTTTATCCGTATTTGGTGGGTATTCATTGTGCTTAAGTAGTTTCCAAATATCATAATACCAAACACTTGGTTCAACCATGTTTCCATTTTTAACATCTAGCGATAGACAAAATATGGGATTTGCCCGCTTCTAAATTTGGATCTAGATTTCCTCTTTTTCCCCTGGAATTTGAATCATCGAAGCCAGAGTAGCCAATGCATCAGCAAAGTTGTTCTGTGTTCTTGGCATATAGAAAAATTAAATACAATTAAATTTCTTGGAAGTTTCTTCGAGTTGTGCTAAAAATGGTACAAGTTTTTCTTTTTTGATCTTCCACTTTTTCAGAATCTGATGAATAATGAGGGCGGAGTCCCCAAACACCTGGATCTTGTGAACCCCTTTTTGTAGAGCGATTTCTAACCCGAGATTCAAGCTTCATATTCTACGATGTTGTTAGTACAAGGAAACTCCAAGCGAAGAGACATGGGGGCATGGGTCTGATCTGGCAAAATCAATAGAATCCCGATTTTGTTTTCATTTCGATTACAAGCACCATCAATGTATATTTTCCATTCGTCATTTTTTGTAATCTCCATGATACCCTCATCAGGGAATTCAAATTCCTCTAGCTCGGTGTCGATGATAGGGTTTCCTGCTAGGTGATCTGCTATGACTTGCCCTTTGACGGCCTTTTGGGTTATGTATGAGATATCGAACTCCGAGAGCAAAAATACCCATTTAGCGATTCTATTAGTTAATACTGACTTCTCGAACAAGTAACGTAATGGATCCATACGAGAGATTAAGATTACGAAAAAAGCCAACATGTAATGCCACAACTTTTGGGTGGCCCAAACCAACGAAGCACATGATTTCTCTAAAGCCGTGTAATTTTGTTCTCCCAGAGAAAGCTTTTTGCTTAGATAATATATTGCTTGCTCAGTTCTTGTTTTCAACAAATATTGTGCTAACATTGCCCTTACTGACGAGGTGTTGACAGACAGGTATAATATCAACGGAATGCCCACTTGGGGAGGTGCAAGATCTAGCGGGCTGGACAAGTATTGTTTGATCTTATCAAATGCTTCCAGGCATTGCTCATTCCATTGTCCTTCAGAGTTCTTTTGAAGTAGTTTGAAAATTGGCTCGCATGTTTGAGTCAGTTGCGAAATGAATCTGCTTATGAACTGCAATCTCCCAAGGAAACCCCGAATTTCCTTCTCAATTTTAGGGACTGGCATTTCTTGAATAGCTTTTATCTTTGTCGGGTCAACTTTGATTCCTTTTTTACTGACTATACACCCCATCATCTTGCATTTAGTGACACTAAATACACACTTTTGAGGATTCATACGCATTTGAAATCGTATCAGCCCCTCAAAGAAGGTGCGAAGAGTTTGGACATGGTTCTCATGATCTAAGGATTTGATGATCATGTCGTCGACGTCCACTTCTACTTCGTTATAGATCATATCGTGGAACAAAGTAATTGCCGCTCGCTGATATGTAGCCCCAGCATTTTTTAATCCAAATGGCATGACGGTGTAGCAGTAAGTTCCCCACGGTATGATGAAGGCTGCCCTTTCTTGATGATTAGGGTGCCTTTTGATATGATTATACCCGAAAAATCCTTCAACAAATGATTTTAAAGCATTATTTGTAGTGTTGTCAACAATGAGGTCAATATTTAGCAGTGAAAAATTATCTTTTGGACAGGCGGCATTCAGATTGCGATAATCAACATAAACCCTCACTTTTTTGTTGGATTTTGGTACAGGTACTATGTTGGCTAGCCAAGTAGGGTATTCAACGACTCGTACGAACCCGACATCTAATTGTTTAATCACTTCTTCCTTTACTTCGAGGGACCATTCAGGTATTAATTTTCTTAATTTTTGCTTGACGGGTTTACATTCGGGTTTTATGTGTACTTCATACATCACAATGTTGGTATCTAAACCTAGCATGTCGGCATATGACCAAGAAAAAACATTGACGAATTCTTTCAACAAATTTTCTAAATCTGTCTTTTCAACATTATTTAATTTAGCCCCGATTTTTATTTCCTTTTTATCACCACTGGTGCCCAAATTTATTGTGATAGTGTCCCCTTCAATGGGTTGGATTCTTTGTTCATCTCTCAAATTCTCATTCATCACTTCCACGATATAAGAATCAGAGTAAGGGGAAACATTGACAATTTTATTGATAGAAATATCATTTTGTACAGATAACATACATTCTAACTCTTATACATCTCCATCAATATTCTTTTCTTTCTTCTTGTGCCTCTTCTTTTCTTCAATGGGGCGTATGAGGTGTACAGGGTCCTCAAGGTAATCTTCTTCAAGTGCCATTACCTCGAACATATTTTCGAGCATGTCTTCTTCTTCTAACGACTCGACAGGCAGTTGGGTAATTTTTAACTGAGATGAGAAGATGTGAATAAATCCCTCACTTATATACAAATCTTCCTCGAAGAAAATTTCTAACCTCGGTTGCCTTTTTCCTTCTTTATTAACCCATGGCTCTTGAAACCCACAATAAGGGAAGTCCTCACCCTCTTTCACAAACCATCCATTTAACGAGTTATCAGTGAATATGGTGCTTTTTGTTCGGCTATCATCTTCCATATACCCTAACCCAGCAAGGAGACTCGGTTGTTGGTATGGATCAATCATTTGTGCAATTCCGTCTTTATATTTCCCTAAACCCATTCCCGGTAAGAATTTCATCTTCTTCATCATTTGTACCACTCGCGTGTTCATTGTTGACATGTCATTGGGAGGTAGATATTTAACATTTTGGGCGGTAAGAGCTTGTACTTTTGATTGGTATGAAAATCCCCCGAGTTGGACGTCTTGGCTACCAATTCCCAACACAGGCAAGTCTTTGGGTACTATTGTTCTTTCGGGATCTCCCTTACTGATAATGACATCCCCGTTGAAAGGTATTTTTTTCTTTTGATGAAGGGAAGAAGGGAGTGCACCAACTTCATGCAACCAAACCCGACCCAATAACAAATTAAAACTTGATGGAATATCAATGACTTGAAACTCGATTGTAAATGTAGCCCGTCCCATTTTCATATCCAGTATGATAGAACCCAATACTTCTCGCTTCATGTTGTCATATGCTCGAACCATGACCAGTGATTCTTCTAGCATGGTCAAATCGATACCCAAATGAATCGCAGTCTTCAACGGGCATATATTAATCGTAGAACCATTATCCATGAGAACATATGGTATAGACATTCCACAGGCCACGACGGTGATATGTAAGGCTTGGTTATGATCCCGGCCAAGTGATGATAGGTCTTCGTCGGAGAACCCGAGCATCTGACGGCAGTCGTGATGTGGACCATAAACGACTTTCCATGATTAGGGATGTTGGGATGCATTCAGACGAAAGGGTACAAGGCATGTCCCATATGTTTGGACGATATTGATGCAATGCACAATAATGGAAGAATGTTGTACCAAGGCGCGCGTAGATGGCTACCTTTAGATCACCACTATTGGACGAGACCATCAGCGTTTAATGGTAAGCAAGAGTTCAGAATTGCCACACCAACTATGTTTGCAAGACAGATTTACAAAACGGCCATTAAGCATTCATACCATCTTCAATTGATGCATCTGCATAACGACTTTAAACAGGTACGCCTCTTAATACATGATGTTGTACTGAGTTTGTAATTTCGATTCAGTTTTAATGAGTTTGCATCCACCTTTTCAGGCACCTAAAAAGAGACTTTGTTGGACTCACGTCAGTATATTCTGGGAGCTGACTTACTGGACTACATCTAGTGTGAGACATGCATTAGATGACATGCACATCGAAAAAAATGACTGCGACATCATATTCAGCACTGTTTTAGGTCTTGATGGAAAGACTAAGAATGATGCGAAATCTCGCGCAACTCTAGAGAAGATGCGCTACTCTAGTGAAGAAAGGGTTGTCAGGCAAAGTGTCACTCCCTCAGGCTGATTACACAGTTCAACCTAGGGATCAGAGGGCTATATTTGATTATATTGCTGCTGTTAAGTATCTAAAAGGTTATGCAGGAAGCCTAAAGAATAAGGTCAAAGTCTCTGATAAAAATTTCTATGGACTAAAGACTCACGACTGCCATGTCATGTTTCAGGGTGTTCATCCGGCCGTAATTGAGAAGTCATGTCGTCGACACACTAGTAGAGTTGTCTAGATTTTTTAAGATGATATGCGCCCGAGAGTTGAGAAAATCTTATGTCCACCAGATGCATAGCGATATTGTCATGATTCTCTATAAGCTGGAGATGATCTTTCTGATGGAAACTTATTTCTAGAATCGTTTAATATCACGTATAGACCGAACAAATTTTTTTATGTAAAACCCTAGTGCGGAATCGGATTTTACCTTCAAGATCTCTCTGGTTTGATCTCGTCTCAGTACAAATAGGGATTGGTGGAGATGAATCGAGAACACGTGTGACGCCCCGAAATCCCGTTTAGAGGATTTCGCCTCCGGGACCCGGTTAATCACGGTGTCGTACGCGACGACGGGTGATCAGGTGTAAAACTTAGAATTTTATATCTCAAATATGCACAAGTAATAAAATCATTTTAAAAGAAATTCTGGCATGTGGAGCTTATTCATATAGATAAACCAAAATCTGTTGAATAGTACACTTAATCCATTTTCCAATAGATACTCCACATTTAAAGAAAAATCATTTATACAAAGCCTCCACTGAGATCTCAATACAGAATAAAATAGTTATACAACACTGTTTCAACAATACAACAATCAATTAGATGTGCGACTTATTATCAATACAAGAAAAGGTATAATACTAGTCGTTTCCAAACGACTTTGGTAATCAGAGGCTGTCAGAGCTATTAGACTCCATAAGCGTACCATCCCCGGGAATACCTGCAAAAGCTGGTTTGGAAAATGGGAGTGAGCCAAACGGGCTCAGTGGGAACTATGAGAATTTGTATAGGAAAATAGATTAAAACCCATGCATGCCATGCCATGTATAATGAAAATAGTTTATGAGTTGCTTCTCTGTCAAGAATCACCTCTGAGTAAAATACATTTCATTTTGTATGTACAAGTGTAAATATATATACTATATTTCTGAAGCAGCCAATGCACGGAAAACCTTTTGTGAAATGCATATATAATGCCCCCAACCCAAAGTACAAGTAAAGCAATATATATACATCATCATACAATATATGCCACAACACAGCGACTAGATCTATCACATCAATCACATATATCAACTCACGTCTAGGATTTTCATAAATCTACTGTACAGAGATAGCCGGCAACTCGGTTTCTTCTACCCAAGGCAGGGACCACCTACCAGGTCCACCTAGACGCTACCTCACGCAGCCACACAGGCATACTCTACCTCACGCAGCCACACAGGCATACGCTACCTCACGCCGCCATAAAGGCGCACGCTACAATAATACTCACGTAGCCACCAAGGCTATACGCTACCGGTAATCACCTTCTATCTAGTACAAACGGTGTGGCCATCCGATATAAAATCACAATAATCATCTCATCAAATGAATGAAATCACAAGAATATAGAATCTAACATATATAGATATGAATATACATGCATTCCATATGTATTCGTAAAACTTGTATATATGTATATATACATAGTGTAAAACATGTAGTAGTATTGTTGAGATTTAACAAGATCCGCCAAGTCCGCCAGTTAAGGAAGGAAACCATAAAAATCCTTAGTTTGGGAGGTTTCACATGCTTTCATCAATTTGGCCCCAAGCCAAGTCTAATACAATAAAACAATGTATACGAGTTACCAATTGGCCTCCCAATATGATTTAAAGACTTTATTTATTCAAAACATATATATGTATTTGACCAGCATACTTACGGACTGGCTAAGTAAGTCGAAAATCTCATAATTATGGTTTATAACTTAAAACATAGCAACAATACCACCAATATGTGTAACTTTGTCCAAAATATAGTTTAAATCCCATATATGACATCATACATAAGTGTATCAAAGTCTAGCGTATATAATCGTATACGTACTTGAAGGTCATATACCAAACTTTCTCATAAATCATTTATAATTGGGGTTCTTTGTATAAAATCGTTATTGATGTCATCTATGATGCAAATCCATCAAAATTATCCAAAGAAATTGACCCAAACCCCATGCATATGTAACTTTGAGTAAAAACCCTAGGTTTGGATTGATTTGAGATGGATAAGTTGTAATCGTAAGAAAAATTGTTAAAATACTATTGTTCCCACCTTAGGAGGGTCAATCCCTCGAAGAATCATAGCGGAATCGAGCCGAAGAGGCGTTGTCGCGGAAACCCCCAAAATCTTCTTCAAAACCCTAGCTATGGTGGATGGAGGTCAAGGAGGAGATGAAGATGATGATGGAGATGGAGATGATGATGATGTTGATGATTTGGTGGGGAATAATACACATGGATATATCTCACAATTTCCCCTCAAATCCCTCCTCACTTCTCTCTCTAAGGCTCTCCAATGGTGGGGTAAAATGAGGATGAAAGGATAAGAAGAAATATATAAAAAAAACCTGTCCAGCACGATGGAGTCGACTCCCTACTGTTCATGGAGTCGACTCCCTAGGCCTGAAGGTGCCCCTTTCAGTTTTTGGTCAATAGCTCGACTTCGCATGCACTTTTGGGCCTCAATGAGTTGGAATTGGGTCTCGTCCAAAACACAAAAGTTGTAGATACCATTGAGATGAAGGCGTGGCCGAAAACGGGGACTAATTTGGAGTTCGGATGAGGGAGTTATGGTCATCCAAAGTCAGGTAAAAATCATTACTCGCGTAGGATCGAAACTTATGATTTTGGACCCGATTTCCGTCCGAGCCACCCGAAATAACTTATGGTCATTGTAACACACTTAAATATATTAATATGACTTATTGGAAGTTTCCAAACCATGCCAACCTTTCCAGAACCCAATTTGGCCATCATGAGCCCAATTCAGCCTCATACGCGATATGGGCCGCGATTTGCAAGCGATAAGGAAACTGGGTGTTACAACACGGGCTCGATAGAACCTCAAGATCTTCTATCGTATTCCTTTTGCCATGCAATCCTGTACCGAATGTGGGCTGCGGTATCACCAAGATCTCCTTCTTTACTCTCTACGGCACAAACCCTAAGTTCGTGAGAATTATTATGTCGAGAGAAGAGGCAAGGCTGGCATATATATAAGGCTACGATAGGGACCCTAAGGAGAAATAAGTGTTTGTGCTTACTATGGAAAACTGGAATCCTATTTCGATTAAGAATTGATTCCTTCCATAAATTATAATTCACACCACTAAAGAATTATAATTGCATTCCTGTCCTTATCTCAAAAATTATATTTCGAGCTCCTTGTTATTAAATACTTATTATTATCCCCACATTAAGATTTCAGATAACTTTCATTTAAATTATATTACTGACAATTATATTTAAATGACTTTTTAATCCTTCAGCGTACCATTTAACTTATTTGACATGTCGGATTAACATAATCCACCAGCAGGGTTTGACATGATCAAAACTTATAAGCTTCTCAAGGGGTTATCATCAATCCCTATACCGGGACATGGATTCCGTCAATAATTAATATTCATCATACATATAGTGTCGTCATCCAATTCACGAAGATTATTGATCCATAAATGAATCTCACTCTTAATGAGTCAAAACAAAAAACACTACATATATATGTCTATTAATTATTTCAAGATTAAGAGCATAAGTAATCATAATAACCATGGGATTTTAAATTATTTAATATAGTCAGTATAAAAATAATTAACCCAAACTGGTCCTGTTTAATACACACAAAGTGTACTAGCACAACGAGTTAAAACTATACTGTTTCCTGTAGTCAAGATAAACTACTAAAACTTGTGCTACAATCCTACCGATGGTTATCCAATTCCATCTAAGACCGTGAACCAATAAACTTATATTCCATAAGAACCGATGATATGATCCTCTGTGTCTAAGCTATACTCTACACACCAAATCATCTACTGTATGGAATAAAAGACACACATGCACAATATTTAAATAGATAATATAATGCGACCATTGCCCATAAAGATTCTCATTTAAAAACCGAATCTATATAACATATCAAAACCAATAATAATAAAATCATGGCTTTTAGTATATCACTCTAACACTTTCCGCCAGCTTTCTTTACTATCATGGTCCATCTCTACATCCACCTACCCGAATAGGTCCTGTTCACCGGTCCTGTACATTATACCTGGATGTTTTTCACTGAAAGGTATGAATTATTTTTCATTATTTATAATTATTTATATCCCTACTATATAGCTGTGCAATTTTATAGGCAGCTTGGCGAATTCAAGAAATATGTCGAAAACAAACATTACCGAGAGGGGTGTATTGCCGAGTGGACCATCATGCACGAGTGTGTGACTTACATCAATAACTATTTCGATGATCCTAACGCGGGTGATAAAATCAGTTGTTTTAGATCTCGTAAAGCCATGCGGTTGCATAAGGGTTCTGAATTTGTCGAGTATGTTTTACCTGAAAAATGTCCCTCCCTTTTGGGACGTCTTCTCCAGCTTAACCAAGCATTCCATGAAGTGAAGCATGAACCCACCACAATCTGACCTGACAACCAAAACCAATTTTTGGTTTATTGTGCCACAATATCATTTACCAAAAAATTACTAATAAATAAGCTATGAATATTCGAGCTACTTACGATCCTGGCATTTGTTGTGGGAAGTCGACATCCTTGATAAAGGTGTATGCCTCAAAACTCAACTATTTTTTGATGATCATCTGCCTCATTTTCCTTTCATTGGTGGTCATCTCTTTATGTTTAATTTTTGGGCCGTTTTCATCTTGATCGAACACCTGCTAGCGGTACCTCTCAGGATCAATGCTCGCTTGAGTCTGGAACTGGCCGTTAAGCCAGATGTCATTCATCCACTTCTTAATGTGGTTTGCCTTTTCTAGAACATATGGTAGGTATCAATGCAATGAAAACCATTTTATATGCTAAGCGTGTCAAATACTATCCCGGCCTGATTATATAATACACTAATATATATATATCGACAAAATAAGTATAACTCGTGATAATAATAAAATACATCAAAAATACATCTTAGGCACTAATCTTTTAATCGTCAACAGTCAGTGTGACCCGGATCTAAGCCCCCAAGGCTAGGTTATGTGTGAGAACCCGTGTTCTCGACGCCCGAGTCCTCATGGGCAGTGATTCCGTGTTGCTTTAAAAATCGATTTTGAAAAGAATAAGAGTCGCCAGTTTGTTTTACTAAATAAATAAAAAGTTTGTGTAAAAGAAACGTATTTATGGACTAAATATCCTCTTATATAAAATGTATGCGAAACCAGTTGATTCGAAGGTTCGGGGATTAAGTTATAAATTGGGAAGGTGTTTGGCAACCAATTCGCCCTTTCGGTCTCTTAAGTAGGATATGCGTGTGTTATAATTCAGTTCTTACATGCTATTACTATTACTTTACAAATTTTCGTGCATGGTTTAGAAACTAGGATTTTGGGGATGGGATGAAAACGATGTGTTTCCTAATTCGCCCATAATTTTGAAAATAAGTGTATGTGTTTGCGTTATTTGGAAAAGAGAGTTTGACAATAGTAGATGCAATGAAACAAGTGATTTTTTAAAACTTTGAGTTTTTGGAGAACTGATTCGATGTGGAATCTTATATTCGATATTATATGCGGCGAGTTGACCGATTGTGCACCATAGTCTATTGATTAAACTAGTATAGATGGCAATATTGCTCTCATAATCGAGTATTTATCACATATACACTGCAATCTATGAGTTAGATTGAATATATAGTGATTATCGATTCCTTCATATAACAGTACCGCTAATCTGGGCTTTTGAAAAAGTAAGAAAGTAATAATACTATTTTGGAATTATATTATGGTTTGTTATACGTCTTTGGCTTTGAAAACAATTTGTTGAAAAGCTATCAAGTGATAGAAATTATGCAGACAAGAATATGAATTATAAAACTGACAAATAAATAAAAGAAAAGAGAGAAAATTATACCTGAGCCTCTTTGGAGGAAAAGAATAAGGGTCTCTTGGTGTGTACCACGAAATCCCCTTGATTGTTGATGAAAAATATGAATGGAGGAGGGGTCTATTTATAGTTGAAAAAATTGCTTGGAGAGCAAGAAAATATATTACAACCAGGACTCTTGGAGTTTATCTGTGACGCCACGAAATCCCGTTTAGAGGGTAATGCCTCCGGGACCCGGTTAGCCACGGAGTCGTACTCGACGACTGGCGATCAAGTGTAAAACTTAGAATTTATACCTCAAATATGCTCAAGTAATAAAATCATTTTAAAAGAAATTCTGGCATGTGGAGTTTGTATTATTAATAAAACCATTTCCTTTCAAATAACATATGTTTAACTTAAAATAATATCTCCACATATGTCAACAACTAGTTAAATAAAAAGCATAGTACATTACAAAATGATCCATTTAATAAGGTTCCAATCTCATACAAATACTTTACAAATACGGCTTAAGAGTTTAAAACGATACAATATGAATACTTAAACAAAGAAGACACAAGTTGTTTCCCACGACTTTGGTAATCCAACCTTCAGAGCTATCTAGACTCGATGGCGCACCATTCCCCGGGTAATGCCTGCAAAAACCTAGTTTGGAAAATGGGAGTGAGCCAAACGGGCTTAGTGGGAACTATAAGAGTTTGTATAGGAAAATAAGTTGGAAATCATGCATGCCATGCCATGTATTATAATGAAAGTAACTTATATATTGCTTCTCTGTAATAAACCATATCTGGGTAGAAATGTATATATACAAATGTAAGCACATATATGTATATAATACAATTAAGAAGCAGCCAATGCACAGAAAACCTTTCGTGAAATATATGTATGATGTCCCCAACCCAAAGTACGAGAAAAGAAATGTAAGTATACATATACATCATCGTACAGTATATGCCACAACACCGCGACTAGATCTATCACATCAATCACATATCATACTCACGTCTAGGATTTTCATAAATCTACTATGCACAGATATAGCCGGCAACTCGGTTTCTTCTGCCCAAGGTAGGGACCACCTACCAGGTCCACCTAGACCCTACCTCACGCAGCCACACAAGCATACGCTACCTCACGCAGCCACACAGGCATACGCTACCTCACGCCGCCATAAAGGCGCACGCTACAATAATACTCACGTAGCCACCAAGGCTATACGCTACCGGTAATCACCATCTATCTAGTACGAACGGTGTGGCCATCCGATATGAAATCACAGAAATTCTCACATCAAAGTATATAATATAATCAAGAATATCCAAATACAAGCTCAACATAAAGTATATGGAGTGTGTAGGCCAATATGCCTTAAAATCTGTAGTGGTATTGTTGTTCAGCTTAAACAAGATTCGCCAATTCCGTCAATTAGTAAAAGAAACTAGAAAATCATCAGTTTGGGAGGTTTCATATGTTTTCATCAATTTGTCCCTAAGTCCAGTCTACTATAATCAAACAATGTATATAAGTTCCCAAATAGCCTCCCATTATGATTTAAAGACTTCATTTATTCAAAACATATTTATATATTTGACCAACATACTTACGGACTGGCTAGGTAAGTAGAAAATCTCATAAACGTAGTTTTATAACTTAAACACAACAACAATACCACCAATAGGTGTATCTTTGTCCAAAATATAGTTTAAATCCCATATATGACATCATTCATAAGTGTATCAAAGTCTAGCGTACATAATCATATACGTACTTGAAGGTCATATACCAAACTTTCTTATAAATCATTTATAATTAGGGCTTTTTGTATAAAATCATTATTGATGTCATATATGATGCAAATCCATCAAAATTATCCAAAGAAATTGACCCAAACCCCATGCATATTCAACTTTCAGTAGAAAACCTAGGTTTAGATTGATTCGAGATGAATAAGTTGTAATCGTAAGAAAAATTGTTAAAATACTATTGTTCCCACCTTAAGAGGTTCAATCCCTCGAAGTATTGTGGAAGAATCGAGCCAAAACCACGTAGATGCAAAAATCCCCAATTTGAGCTTCCAAAACCCTAGCCATGGCAATTCAAGGAGGAAGAAGATGAAATTGATGATGGAGATGATGATGATGATGATTTGGTGTGGGATAAGAGGCCTTGAATAATCCCTCTTCATCCCCTCAATCTCGCCCCACTTTCTCTCTCTAAAGACTCTCCAATGGT
Organism: Lonicera japonica; assembly: GCA_021464415.1. Taxonomy (NCBI): domain Eukaryota; kingdom Viridiplantae; phylum Streptophyta; class Magnoliopsida; order Dipsacales; family Caprifoliaceae; genus Lonicera; species Lonicera japonica. The sequence goes on from CM038469.1 coordinate 23,082,223, forward strand.
GGAGGAGAAAGGAGGAAGAAAATAGAAGAAGAAGTATATAAAAAATCTCGCCAGCGTGATGTAGTCGACTCCCTACTACTCATGGAGTCAACTCCCTACTGTTCATGATGGAGTTGACTCTCCTCACTTCCATGGAGTCGACTCCCTAGCTTAATTTCTGCCTCCTTCAGTTTTTTGGTCAACAGCTCGACTTCGTACACACTTTTGGGCATCAAGGAGTTGGAATTGGATCTCGGCCAAAACACGAAAGTTGTAGAGGGAATTGAAATGAAGATGTGACCAAAAATAGGGACTCATTCAGAGTTCGGACGAGGAAGTTATGGTCATCCAAAGTCGGGTAAAAATAATTTATCGCGTAGGTTCCAAACTTGTGATTTTCGAGCCAATTTCCGTCCGAGCCACCCGAAACAACTTATGGTAATTATAATACACTTATATATGTTAATATAACTTATTGGAAGTTTCCCAACCATGTCAACCTTTACAAAAACCAATTTGGCCATCCGGAGCCCGATTCTGCCTTATACGCGATATAGGTTGCGATTTGCAAGAGATAAGGAAACCGGGTGTTACATTATCACAAAGCCTTCCTACTATTGAATCATGCTAATTTTTGGATATGTGTTGGGAATAGAAGTCTTTTAGATTGTGTCAAAATTTTAGGTTGATTGGAGTTCGGGAAGGACTCCATTTTTCTCTGATTGGTACGAAGAGTTTGTTTTCACGTAGGAAAGGTACTTGTTGTAGACAATGTCACTTGTTTGTACGACAAGTCAAGTTCTAACCATTGGATGATGCTAATTTTTGGATATGTATTGCTAATATAAGTCTTCTAGACCTTTAAAAATTTGAAGACGATCAGTGTTCAGGAATGACCCGGTCTCCTTAGAATGGTACAAATAGTTTGTTCCCCCGTAGAAAAGGTACTTCTTGTAGACAAGGTCACATATTTCTACAACAAGTAAAATTCTAACCGTTAGATTTTCCTAAATTTTGGATATATTTTCCCTCCAAATGTTTTATAGCTTTTTTCCAAATTTGTGATCGATCATAATTCGGGAAGGCCTCTATTTACTTTAATTTCTACGAAGGACATTCCGATTAGAATTGCACGATAAACGAATTGATTCTTGATGATCCCATGTCCGACAAACCTAAATTTTGAATATATTCTTCCCTACAATAAGAAATATCTACTAACCAAACTCTAGATCATTTTCAGAGATTCGACCATCAAATCAAGTTAATTTTTGAGTATGCTACTCCTTATGGTAATTTATACCATCCCTCAAAGTTTGAGGATGATCAGAAATACATAACTCTCCTTTAACAAGTTTCTAGGAGTTTTGACAGTTTTTGATTTCGGCAATTTCTTTTAATTCTCCTAACTTCTCATTCGGGCACGTACATAGTAGGTGTGCATCTAGGAATGCTCGTACATGCATGTGTGCTCATTTTCCTAGAGTTCGGGATTCTTGCGGGAATCATAAAATGAGGTGGTCAGAGACCCTCTCGGCCTGGGTTCTTTGTGAAGTAAAGAAACCAGGACGATAACGAGAACGCATCATTTTGCGTCACTCACATGAATCATAAGTGATATTTTGAAAGCAATGCTATGCAGATGATGCCGTGCTATGCTCTTTATCTCTGCTGGAATGGATGAGTGATTTCTGGATATGTTTGAAACATATCATGTGCCTTGTTGTGATGTGTGAGCCACATAAAACGGTGAGCCCCCTACTTTAGAGAAATGTTTGGACCAGGTAGAGGGGTGAGCACCCTGTTTTAGATAAATATTTGGACCGCGTAGAGAGGTGAGCCCCTTACTTTAGCGGAGTGTGCGAGTCGCGTAGAGGGTGACCCCCTGCTTTAGCGAACTTGTGAACCGTGTAGAGGGTGAGCCCTTGTTTTAACGAGCTTGTGAACCGTGTAGAGGGTGAGCCTATGCTTTAACGGACTGTGAACCGTGAAGAGAGTGAGCCCCTGCTTCAACGGGTTTGTGAGCTGTGTAGAGGGCAAGCCCCTACTTTAATGAACTGTGAACCGTGTAGAGGGCGATCCCCAGCTTTAAAGAACTTGTGAACCGTGTAGAGGGTGAGTGCGACTCTCTGCGAGTGATGAGTACTCCCTTGGAAGGGAGGAATTGTAGCTCAAAAGGGCATCCCACATCGGAAGGTGGGGGATCCTTGGAGACCCATATAAGTAAGATATGATCTCTAATTAAGTACGAGGCCTTTTGGGGGCTCACTGTCTTCAGATCCCATAAGAACTCCGAAGTTAAGCGAGTAGTGGACTAGAGCAATCCCAGGATGGGTGAGCTCCCAGAAGCAAAGCCGTGAGGGTAGATGTTTTGAGGCTGAGGTCCAGCTGGACGCTACCTAGAGTGGACAATATCGTATTGAGGTGCGACCGGGTCGTTACAAATGTTATCAGAGCGGACCCCACAGAGTACGATGTGTCGACGAGGATGTCGATTCTCTTGGAGGGGAAGGATGTGACGCCCTGCGAGTGATGAGTACTCCCTTGGAGGGGAGGAATTGTAGCTCAAAGGCGGCATCCCACATTGGAAGATGGGGAATCCTTGGAGACCCATATAAGTAGGATATGGTCGCTAATTAAGTATGAGGCCTTTTGAGGGCTCACTGGCTTTGGATCACATAAGAACTCCGAAATTAAGCGAGTAGTGGACCAGAGCAATCCCAGGATGGGTGACCCCCTGTAAAGCTGGTCGTGAGCTCCTAGAAACAAAGCCGTAAGGGTAGATGTTTCGGGGTTGAGGCCCGCCTGGGCGCTACTCAGAGCGGACAATATCGTACTGAGGTGCAATCGAGTCATTACAAATGGTATCAGAGCAGACCCCACAGAGTACGATGTATCGACGAGGACGTCGATTCCCTTGGAAGGGAAGGATGTGACGCCCTGCGAATGATGAGTACTCCCTTAGAGGGGAGGAATTGTAGCTCAAAGGGGCATCCCACATCGGAAGATGGGGGATCCTTGGAGACCCATATAAGTAGGATATGGTCGCTAATTAAGTACGAGGCCTTTTGAGGGCTCACTGGTTTCGGATCTCATAAGAACTCCAAAATTAAGCGAGTATTGGACCAAGGCAATTCCAGGATGGGTGACCGCATGGGAAGCTGGTCGTGAGCTCACAGAAACAAAGCCGTGACGGTAGATGTTTCGGGGCTGAGGCCCGTCTAGACGCTACCCAGAGCAAACAATATCGTACTGAGGTGCAATCGGGTCATTATAAATGGTATCAGAGCGGACCCCATAAAGTACGATGTGTCGACGAGGATGTCGATTCCCTTGGAGGGGAAGGATGTGACGCCCTGCGAGTGATGAGTACTCCCTTGGAGGGGAGGAATTGTAGCTCAAAGGGGGCATCCCACATCAGAAGATGGGGGATCCTTGGAGACCCATATAAGTAGGACATGGTTGCTAATTAAGTACGAGGCCTTTTGGGGGCTCACTTATTTCGGATCCCATAAGAACTCTGAAATTAAGCGAGTAGTGGACCAGGGCAATCCCAGGATAGGTGACCCCCTGGGAAGCTGGTCGTGAGCTCCCAGAAACAAAGCCGTGAGGGTAGATGTTTTGGGGCTGAGGCCCGGCTGGACGCTACCCAGAGCGGGCAATATCGTATTGAGGTGCGATCGGGTCCTTACAAATGGTATCAGAGCGAACCCCACAGAGTGCGATGTGTCGACGAGGATGTCGATTCCCTTGGAGGGGAAGGATGTGACGCCCTGCGAGTGATGAGTACTCCCTTGGAGGGGAGGAATTGTAGCTCAAATGGGACATCCCACATCGAAAGATGGGGGATCCTTGGAGACCCATATAAGTAGGATATGGTCGCTAATTAAGTACGAGGCCTTTTGGAGGCTCACTGGCTTCGGATTTCATAAGAACTTCGAAGTTAAGCGAGTAGTGGACCAGAGCAATCCCAGGATGGGTGATCCCCTGGGAAGCTGGTTGTGTACTCCCAGAATCAAAGCCATGAGGGTAGATGTTTCGGGGCTGAGGCCCGGCTGGATGCTACCCAGATCGGACAATATCGTACTGAGGTGCGATCGGGTCATTATAGTGAGCCCCTGCTTTAACGGGCTTGTGAGCTGTGTAGAAGGTGAGCCCCTGCTTTAATGGGCTGCTAGTTGTGTAGAGGGGGAGCCCCTTCTTTAACGGACTTGTGAGCCATGTAGAGGGCGAGCCCCTGCTTTAACGGACTGTTAACTGTGTAGAGGGCCCTGCTTTAATGGACTTGTGAATCGTGTAGAGGGAGAGCCCCTGCTTTAATGAATTATGAACCGTGTAGAGGGGGAGACCCTACTTTGACGGACTTGTGAACCGTGTAGAGGGGGAGCCCCTGCTTTGACGGACTTGTGAACCGTGTAGAGGGCAAGCCCCTGTTTTAAAGGACTTGTGAACTTTGTAAAGGGTGAGCCCCTGTTTTAACGGACTGTGTGAACCGTGTAGAGGGCGAGCCCCTACTTTAATGGAATTGTGAAATGTCTAGAGGGTAAGCCCCTGCTTTAATGGACTGTGTGGGATTGTTCTATCAGTGATTCTGGTATGGTGTATGTCTGCTAGGGATATTATGATTGATTGTATGTTGGCTAAGAATTGATGGTTTGATGATTGATGGAAACGAGAATCCCTACTAGCTAGGATAAAGGCTGAGAATTGATGATCTGCTGAGGATATGAGAACTCCTACTGGCTTGGATAATGGTTGATGTGCGGGTTGATGATCTGCTATGGAAATGAGAATTCCTACTGGCTAGGATAATAGCTGAGAGTTGATGCTGAGAAGGTGAGAGTCTCTGAGAAGACATAGAAATAGAGTTGTTTATTTATTTATTTTAAAGAAACAAGAACTTTTGGTTGGCTTCTTTCTTCTTGAGAAAGGATCGAGTTACGTTCTCTCGGTTCTCGAACCTTGTGTATGAATTTTGGACTTTGCCTCTTAGTCAGTTTTCGTGGCATTTTTTCCCTTGTCACTAGGGTGTGATTCTGCTTATTGTTTCCTGACTTCGCGAGAGGGGAATTTTTTGTGCCTGTATCGTTTTATGTGTTTCGATATCCTTATTCCTCCTTGATTGATTGAAAGCTTCTTTATGTAGCTTATTTTTTTTATTTATTTTTTCGCAAGGTTAGCAGCCTTCCTCACCCAAGACATAGCCCTAGGCTTTTTAGCCTAATTGTCACTCTTAGTGTGGCTCTCGCTGCCATCTTTTGCCCTTTTTTTTTCAATACTCTTTTGGCACTATAGGATTTATCCTTTTTTCTACTCTTTCAATTCTTTCTTGTATCCACTTTGTTTTCTCTCACTTTGTCAGGTTTTCTAAGCATCATTGTCCTTGCAATTTGAGAATGTTTGCTTTGAAAATTCGCAATTGACATCGTCGTGCTGTGTTTGTGATTTTCGGTGCAAGAACCTTTGGGAGCATATCTTGAAGACTTCTTTAGAAGATAAGAAGCTAGGCCAGAAATCCCTTTTTGCGAGGCTTGTTCCCTGCGTATCAGTTGCGAGATTTTCTCATTTTAGACTTTCTCTAACTTTTCTCTTATGTCACTTCAAATAAGGCTTTTTTGGTTTATAGAGATGGTTTGGGATTTTCCTGTCGAAAGGGCTTTGGATTTTGCCTTGTGAGAATCCGCAAATGCGATCCCAGGTTCTCAGTCCCTGGTTTGGGAGTCTGAAACATCGGAAAGGATTTCGTTGTTCCATTTGCTTCTATATGTTGATAATTCATATTGGGTGTCCCTCTATCCTATTTCTAGATGCAAGAGGGTTCGTTCAGAATCGCCAGTACGTTTTACAAGAAAACGGACAAAATGATTGTGTAAGAGGGAAGGCTATAGATAAGCCTTTCTTTACACGTTTGTCTACGAAACCAGGATTCTATAGGGTTCAGGAACTATATTACCGTTTGGGAAGGTGTTAAGCACCTATTCCGCCATTCCATTCTCTAGTGGTCTTATATGTTTATTCTATATCGGAAAACTTGGATGCTTTTACTGATATTCTACTGCTTTAATGAAAACCTGATTTTCGAGCGCGTTAAGAATCTACCACAACCATGTCGCCACTTCAGGAACTAAACGAGTCTACAATAAAACTAGTATACAAATATCTTATTTAATTACTAGAAGAGACTTTCGTTAACTTCTCGGCGATAATAATAAGAATAAGAGAGAAAATATAATACAGCAGAGAAGACCTCTGACGGATATCAGCTTTCCTCTTAGAAATATTTTCGGCGGTCTGACTCTGGAAGGTGGCACTCCGGGTGCCAAGATTAGATCCGAGACTCTTGCAAAAATCAATGTTATCACAGATGCTTCTGGAGAAGGCTTAAAGATTAGAAAATATTAGAGAAAATAAGGAATTTTAGTATAGAAATTGTCGCGAGAAGTTGCCGTCCAGAACCCATGCGGGTGTTAGCCTATTTATACTGCTCGGGGAGGATTGTCGCACGACATTTCCCCCGAAAGGGCATGTGTCGCGCGACAATGTGTACCGTGTCGCGCGACAAACGGCTGAAGTGATGTTTCTGACAGACTGATGTGTCAAAAAATGGATGGTCGGGGTTAGAGGGGTTTGTTGCGCTATAAAGGAGTGATTGTCGCGCGACATATCAGTGATTGTCGCGCGATATACTGATATGTCATGCGACAATCCCACTTAAAAATAGGTTTGTTGGCCAACAAACCCTTTCGGGGTAGTTTCGGGTGTTCGGGTGGGTCCTAGACTCCAAAAACAGTAGTTCTCGAAGGTCATTAGGGTTCTTGCGGGGGTCACGGATCGGGGTGTCTACATGCCTGTAAAAAGGGCTTTGGTTTGCCTATAGAAAGGGCTTTGGTTTGTGCCTGTAGAAAGGGCTAGGAATTTGATTCAATTTTTGAGGAGAATTTGTGATGTGATTTACCTTTCTAGGAGGGTTTGTTATTCTGTTGTGCCTCTCTGGGAGGGCTTATGAAGTGATTTGTCTCTTTTGGAGGAGATGTGATATTGTTACGCCTCTCTAAGAGGGCTTGTGAAGTGATTCACCTCTCTGGGAGGGCTTATGAGGTGACCTGCCTCTCTAGGAGGGCTTACGAAGTGACTTGCCTCTCTAGGAAGACATGTGATCTTATCATGACGATCTGGTCATTTGGTGGTGTGATTAATCATCGAGGTATATAGCAGGATGCGGTGGTGAAGCCTGTCTGGTAGGCCATGGAGCTTAGTGCATATGTATTCTTGGACTGGTGCGCGGTACACTTATGCAATTGTTCATGTGTATGCACTATGAAAATGCTTATACCATGCTTCCCTAAATTTCAAGTATTCGCATACTTCTTAAATCATTGCACCATCATTTTAAAACTTGCTTTTCAAAAGGTTTTGAATCTTGAGTTGCCTGATTTATGAATTATATTACAATACTTGAAATTATCTAAGTGTAGATACATGCATGCAAGACCGACATTTTTCCGAGAATATATCAACACTAAAAAGGCAAAGATTGATTTACGGTCAATAGGTGAATGTGAAATGACATTGCTCATAAGAGAAATGGCGTGCTTGGTATTCTGATGATCTTGCATCACGCTTTTGTCTTCTCTGCTTCTTGATTCTTAGGCCTGTCAAAATTCATTCGCATTACTGCTTTTGCTCGTACCATCACCGTTAGGAGGATTGCCGACGTTCTACATTTTCATGAGTGGGTGTGCATTATCCGAGACTAGCTTGATTCTTAGGAGAGGCAGGGGTCTTCAGTTGCAAACCAATTGATTTAATTGACTTGATTCTAGAGTTTCTGGTTCTGATGATAGGACAACCATAGGGTCATGGTGGCGTGGGTTAGGGCACCCTCAGTAAGAATGGTAAATGGAGAGGTTAGTCTTGGGGGAGCTATTTGGATCTTCTTGTCGATACCCTCAGTGCATATACCCTCTATACCTTTAGTGTATGCACCCTGCACCCTCAACGTGTCTATGGTAGCTTCACGCTCTTCGATTTGCTTGCATCCTCTCATGAATATTATTTATGGATTGAGCTTAAGCAGAGGCAATATAAATGTAAACGATAATTTGAAAGAAAAGCGAAATTACAAACCAAACACATTAATAATTCAGAAAATTGAAACACTAGGACAATTAATACAACATTAAATGTAGTATTGTCATTAAATACTTTTGAACAACGTTACATACCATTTAACATACATATGAAGGAGAAGAAAAGCCACCGACTTCAAGTCAATTGGTAAAATTGACTTATTTTTGGCATAAAATATGGTAAAACTCTTGGTGGACAGATTGTGTTTTCTAATGTTCATTGCATCTATCGTATCAGGTACTTCTTTTAATCATACAGCTCCCAAATAAGCTTATTGAGATTTAGGTTGTATTGATATTAAATAACATGAAATGTAGATACATATCATGCAAATTAATATACATATATGTAGCTAAGCTCCGATTTATAGTAACATAATTTGTTTTTAAAATTAGATAACGTACAGTCCAAATGCACACATACAAAAGAATTTGGGGTCATGTTTATAAACTGGGACAATTATTAAATGTATAAAATATATGGGGGTAAAAGTTTAGTTTTTGGAGCAAGTGGGCTATCCTAATTAGGGAGGCATCAACTAAGAATTGAGATAGATCCTAAGTTCGAGTCTCACCAACAGGGTTGGGTTGGGTTTTATTTGTTAATAGTTAAAAGCGAGAGACCAAGATCACATTTTCTTTTTCTTTTTCATTCTCTTTATTTATTTATTTTTAAAAATGCATTTTAATATAATTTGGATTTTGGTGAGGGCGTTTGACCACCTTCCTACCATGTAACTCCCTCACAACCAACAAAGCTATCATTTTATCAAATTATACAACTGATTATAAGCTATTTGAAATTATATTTTAAGTTCATCAAATGCAAAGTTAACATTTAGGTACAGAGAGTAAATAACTCCCTCAATCAATTAGATTTAAGGACATTTATAAAAGGTCATAATTCATTTTAATAAATTTGAGTTTCACATGTAATACTTTTAATTGGAGATCTGAGTTGTAAGTGCCATTACTCGGCTGCAATTTTTTTGGAGCATTTCAAGTCAAAAAAGTCCTTCGTTCGTGTCTAGAATTGCACACCCCTCGGTTTTATTTTTTTGAGTCTCAGTATTATTTTTTGAGCATTGAAGCTGTGTCCGAGAAGCGAGGATTGCGGAGATAAAATTTAGGTATAATATTTTTATCCGCTTATATTTTTTTTTCTTCATAAGTTCCAGTATATTAAAAATGATTTTAAATTTTTTTTATTGAACTTAAGTGTGTTTTAAATGTGCTTATGTGTTTGTTAAGAGTTTTTTTAAAAGAGTTAAAATGTTACGCTTCTCTCCTTTGTTTTTGACCATTGGATTAATACATATATGGCCTTTAGTGCTTTAAATATATATATATCTTTCTTTTTTCCTCTTTCAGCCAACAACAGCACATCCATATATACTTTTACTTTTATCTTTAGTTAATTTGAGCCTTTGGATTACAAGTGGGTGTGGCCCTTTATTGATATTATATATTCATCTCTTTCATTCTCTTTGAGCCTAAAATAAAATGAGAAGCATCAACCACAGCCGCACTAAAAACTTACCCCCGGGCCCTAGCTCTCTCTCTCTCTCTCTTATTTCTCTCTCTAGAAATGATGAACAAAATTTCTCTTTAAGCTTTCTTGAAATATTAATCTCGAGATTTGTGGTGTGTTTAGTTTGAATATTTTCTCTTACCTTGAGAGAGTTGGATAATTTTTTGATTAAAGCTATATTTGGAATTTTATTAAGTTTGATTTGGGGCTTCTTTTGAATCAAGATCGAACCTATTTTGCTGTGTGTTTTTTGCTCTGTTGAAATCTGCCGAACCTGTGTTGTATACTCTCGGTGGTGTGGTGCTTCGTTACGGTTCTGCTGTGTGGATATTAATCTCCATTTAGAAGATTTTCGGCTCTATTTCTTTGATTAGTTCGTGGTTAATTCTCTACAGATCTGGTATTATCTTTCTAGACCATATTCTTTCTTATAAATATTTTATTTGATCTGATTAGTGTGTGGCTATTCTTGTTGCTATAAATATGTGAAAATCTTGAATCTATTTAGTTGAAATTCATTGCTGCGAATTTGGTTAATATTGTTGCTATTAAAAACTTGTTAGTATTGAATCTTTAGTATTTTAATTGCTGCGAAAAGTTTGAAATAAATCCAATTTTGTTAGTTTTTTCTGCTGTGAGAAATCATATCCGAATTTGGTGCTATTGCTATTGAAAATTAGTGAGTAATTGCTGGATATGCTAAAAATCAGTTTGTGTTATTCTGTTGTTTTTGTGCTGAAAATCCTGAATTCATTATATTGATATTGCTGTCATAGAATTTTCTTTGTTGAGTTCTTGTGAAAATCTGGTTATGACAGATTTTGTGAATGCATTTTATGTGAAATTTTTTGAAACTAAAGTTGTTTAATTAAAACTGGAACTTATGGAATTTATCTTGACTAAGCTTATTGTTAATTAATTCCTGTTGAGGATATCTCGGATAGTTTGCTATTATTGGTTTGGTTTATGAGTTTTGTTGAGTCGGCTTTGTGAGGGAAGTGTGTACCCTTGGTATTGTACGGGTGTGTGCATTAGGGTCCTTGTAATTCCTTTTGTATATGTAAAACTCTTGTAAAAACTTTTTAAATAGTGGATTTGTTCCGAGGTAGGGTGCCACCGTGGATGTTTCTCTCACTTGAGAGTTTACCACGTAAAAAACCCTTGTGTGTGATTGATTGGTTAATTTTCTATACTAGTACATTAATTGCATCAATATCACAAAGATTTTCAAGAATCTTGAAAAACTAAATAAGTGTTTCATAAAATTCAATTTCTACACTCTTGAAATGTAAACTTCTAGTTTATTAATTTTTGGATTATTCATTGTAGGAATTTCATGAGTATCAGGAAGATGTATTGATTATATTTTTCTTGTATCGAATTGTGACATTAGTCACTTTTGCCTCATGAAGATGAAGAACGTGATGCGTCAAAAAATTGGTGTAATTTATTATGTTAATTTATAATTTGAAGAGCATATATTATTACTAATATTTATATTTTTAATGTTTTTCAAGTGTTAAAAAAGATTTGAAGAAGATAGAAAAAATAGAGAAATTAAAGCTTGTGAAGACACCTAAAAGTGTTCAATACTTTCAGAGGTATAACTTTTTACTCAGAACTCCAAATAATGTGTTTCTTGTGCCTAAATTGAAGATAATTTGGAGAGCTACAACTTTCCAGTTCAACACGTTTTCAAATTCAGCCATCTCGGGGTCCGAAATTGCGATGCAAAATACTGCAGTTAATAAGGACGAAAATTTGAATTGTATTTTAATATGGGCCCAAAATCATATGCTTCAACGGCCAGCCCATTTATCTCTAATAAGTGCAGCCCATGTGAGAGTGAAATAAAGAAAAAGAAACAAATCACTCAAGCCCATCTAAGCCCAAAGGCCATTAGCCCATTTTATTAATTCAAGAAGTGTCCTAATCTTAATTAAATGAGGAGAACTCACATTATATAAAGAAGGCATCTAATTGGAATTGGAGCAGCAGCAGTGCCTGCCGAGCACTATTCCTCTCTTCTTTTCTTTTTCTTTCTTTTCCTTTTATTTTATTTTGCTTTAAAGATTAGAAGATTGAAGATTTAATTTTATATTTTCATGTTAAGTAAGTTTTCTTTCAATCTTATTTATTATTTAATTTTTATTATACTAGCGTAAATTTGTGCTAGGATTAGGATGAGTATATTTAATTGATTCCATTGCACGTATTCATGCCAATTTACTCTACCAATTTAATTCTTTAATGTTTAATACAATTTTTCCTACTGGATGCCTATTTTAATTGACAAAAAAGATAAAGTTGGATTCTCATTATTTTTTGTTGGATTCACTTATTTTAATTTGATTTATTTAATTAGTTTGATTCTCATGAATTATTCTTGGCTATATTAGGGATTAGTAAAAGATTAACAAGACAAAATTTAAACATATTGTGTGAGTCTCTATGGGATCGACCTCGCTTATACGCTATATTATAAATTGATTCGTGCGATTGCGAGTATTAAAATTTATCACAACAAGTTTTTGGCGCCGTTGCCGGGGACTCTAATCTTATCTTGTTAATTTAGTAATTACATTCCTTCTACTAGTTTCTTTATATATACAAAAAAAAATAGAACAGAAAACAGAATATTCAGATATATATATATATACTCTCAAAAAAAAAGTTTTATTTATTTATTTTTGGTGTAATTAATAGATCTGGGCGCGAAACAATATACACAGTAGTGCAACTAATTATACTAACTATTTCTGTCCCAGCTGGTAAGTGTTGGGTTTTTGATAGAAGAAGTCATAGGTTCAATACTTGGCAACAACAAAAAACCCTTCTTTTTGTCTCAAGCCATTCCTCGTTATTATCAACCATTTTATTTACTCCAATATATATTAAGATTATTATTGAGGCAATTAGGTATAAGGGCTCATTATAGTAATAATATAATTATAAAGGACATTTAAAAATTAGTTGTGTAAATTAAGGACACGGTACAAAAAAGACACTAATACCCCTTCCTTATAATATTGTCTCATTATGACACCAACCAAAAGGTGCTAAATGCATTTAGCACCCCTTGGACAGCAACCAGAAGGTGTTAAATGCATTTAGCACCGCAACTAAAAAGTGCTAAATGCATTTAACACCCCCTAAACAGCAATCAGAAGGTGCTAAATGCATTTAGCACCCTCTGGATAGCAACCAGAGGGTGCTAAATGCAATTAGCACCACAACCAAAAGGTGCTAAATGCATTTAGCACCCCCTGAACAGCAACCATAAGGCTAACCAGAAGGTGCTAAATACATTTAGCACCTTCTGAATAACAACCAGAAGGTGTGCAACTTGAACAACAAACTAGAATGTGCTAAAATGATTTTAGCACCATTATAAAATGGAGAACAACAAAACTGATGAGATAAACATCCATTCAATTTATTTATATGTATATATATATGGATCGACGTAGGGTTCATAAAAGAAAAAAAAAGAGTTACGATCATATTGTTTTTAAATCTCGCTGGGATGTCGAAATTAGTCAATTTCGATAGCAAAATGACCTCTGATCGTCTTAATTTTTCGCGCAATTACAATAACTTTGTCTTCCGAACAACATATCCAAAAATCATCCAAATCCAACGGTTCGATCAAAAGTTACATATATTTTACGATTGTAGATCTAGAAAAAAGAAGAAGATGAAGAAGAAGAAGAAGAAGAAGAAGAAGAAGACGACGATGTTGATGATGATCATAATGATGATGATGATGATGATGATGATGATGATGATGATGATAACGGCGCTCAGATTCAGGTGGTGGTGGTGGTGGTAGTGGTGGTGAGATTATTAGTGAGGCAACTTCTCTTTTCTCTTGTTCTTTGTTTTCTCTCTCTAAACTATGTGTATGTAAGAGAGAATAATATTTCTTTTGTATAATTAGACAAAAAGATATAGTAGGGTATTTTTGTCCATCAATATTTATCATTTTCCTTAAAATAAATCAATATTATGAAAAGGGTCCCTATTGTAAAACCAAATTATGAAATTAGTACTAGTTCTCTTTATTAAATATGAGTCTGTCCTTAAAGTTTTAAAATATTACAGAGCGAGGCCTTATAACCCATTATCTCTTCATTATTAATATTATTATTTTATTAAAAAAAATAATTATTAATACAAAAAAAATAATTTATTATTAATAGTATATTATTATTATTTAAAAAAAATTTAATTAAATTTATAAGAAAATTATTAATAAATAAAAAAAAATTTTAAAAAATTGTTTAATTTATAAACGTTTGTTGGAACCGGGGAAAAGTGAGGCTTAATAGGATAGAAAATTTAGAGATTGCTCCTTTATTTGAAGAATAATTAAAGATGGGGGATTGTGAAGACAATAGGACTTTAAAAGAACTTTTTGCACCTATATCTACTAATCCTCCTTCATGCATTGTTTTACCGGCTACTACAGCAATTCACTTTGAATTAAAACCGCAAATAATTCAATTACTCCCTAGTTTTAATGGCTTAGAGATGGAAGATCCCTATCTGCATATAAAAGATTTTTTAGAGATATGCGCTACTTTTAGATTTCAAAATTTTTCTGATGAATCCGTTAGGTTGCGTTTATTCCCCTTTTCTTTAAAAAATGAAGCTAAAGCTTGGTTAAACTCTTTACCCTCAACATATTTCTCAACTTGGGATGGGTTAGTTACTAAATTTTTGGCAAAATTCTTTCCTATGGCTAAAACTAATGAACTTAAAAGAAAAATAACTGATTTTTGCTAAGAGGATGAGGAAAAATTCTTTGAAGCATGGGAAAGATTTAAAGATATATTACTTAGATGTCCACATCATGGTTTTGAAACTTGGAAACTAATTCAATATTTTTATAATGGCCTCTCACAAACTAATCGAAATATGATAGAATCTATGAATAGGGGTAGTTTTCTAAGTCTAAATGAAGATGAGGCATATCAATTCTTAGAAAATTTATCTGAAAGTTCTCAACAGTGGGACTTTTCTAAGAGGGGAACACAATCTCAATCTAAAAAGGGAAAAACTTATGAAATTCGTGAAGATGTGGAAACTAGAAGACAATTAGATAGTCTACATGAAAAATTAGAAGCCTTAATGATGAGACTGTCCAATAACTCAGTCAACATTGTGCAGAATGAAGTGTGCTCTATTTGTGCTAGACCTATGCATGTAGCTCAATCGTGTCCATCTATGTTAGGGTACACTGTAGACAATATAGGACAAGTAAATGCTATGAATGAATTTAGGCAAAATCACAATCCTTATTCAGAAACTTATAATCCTGGGTGGAGAAATCATCCTAATTTTTCATGGTCCCAAAATCAATCGATTAATAATATGGGAAATCAGAATAATAATATTCGTTAAAACCCACAAGGTTTTAGAGCTTCTATAAACATGAATAATGCTACATCTTTTGTTACACAACAACAATTTTCATCCCTAGAAGATAATTTGAAATCATTTATGAATGAGGTAAAAAATATTACTTTAATAAATACCCAAGCAATAACACGTTTAGAAAATCAGATGGGTCAGTTGGCTAACCAGTTAGTAGAGCGCAAAAAAGGGAAATTCCCTAGTCAACCTGTCTCTAATCCTAAAGGTATTATTAATAATAATATTAATAAAATTTAAAATCCACCTTTTGAACATAATCAAGGGCAAGTTAATGCAATCACTACTCTTAGATTAGGGTGGCAGATTGATGATCAAGTTAGAATGCCAGTAAACGAAGAAAAAGTAGAGGAAAAAGAGGAAGAAAGTACTCCCGAGGAGTCAAACACTCATGTGAAAGTTCTAATCCTACCATTAATCATAATAATTCAAAAGAAGTTGAAATTAGAAAATTTGTGCCTAAAGCCCCGTTTCCTCAAAGACTAAAAGACAATAGGAAGGAAGCTCAATTTGAAGAAATTCAAGAAGTATTTAAGTAAATTCATATTAATATACCATTCTTAGATGCAATTAAGCAAGTCCCTTCCTACGCTAAGTTTCTTAAAGATTTAGTAACTCAAAAGAGGAAAACTAATGTTCCTAAAAAGGCATTCTTAGCTGAACAAGCAAGCTCCATAATTCAATGCAAAATTCCTATTAAATATAAAGACCCAGGTTGTCCTACTATATCTTGTAAAATAAGAGATCATCATATAGAGCGTGCTTTACTAGATTTAGGGGCTAGTGTGAATGTTTTACCGTATTCTGTTTATGAGAAATTAGAACTTGGAAAATTAAATTCTACACCTATGACACTTCAATTGGCTGATAGATCTATAAAAATTCCTCGAGGAGTCATAGAAGATGTTTTGATTAAGGTTGATACATTTTATTATCCAATCGATTTTGTTATTATTGATACTCAACCTACTCATAATATGAAAGGGCAAATACCAGTAATTTTAGGTAGACCGTTTTTAGCTACATCTAATGCTCTTATAAATTGTCGAAATGGTGTGATGAAATTATCTTTTGGCAATCTTACTGCTGAACTTAATATTTTTGATGTAACTAAAACATCCTTGGATTATGAAGATGACTGTGTTCGTCAAATCAATTTAATTGATAGTCTAGTGGAAGATAAATTTTCTGAAAATAATGTTGATTATTTTTCTTCAAAAGAAGATGCGAACTTTAATAACATACCATTAGAAGATTTCTTAAAAATTTGTGGTCCAATTGATGATAATATATCTTGTGAAGCTGGTATTTTTCTTGATTCTTTTCAACATACTAATTCTAATGAGTTGGATGAAAATATTGATAATTTCTTAAACAAAGGTTCTAGCGATATTTCTAAATTTGAAAATTTTAAGCATAATTTTGAAGTGTTGAATTTTAATTCTCCTTATTTTGAGCCTGTGAACACCCCAATCCACGACTCTCGTGCGAATACTGGTTTTCTTTTAGCATCCTGCATTTAATCACGAGTCATCATGCATGTAGAAGACTGGTAAGAAAGACTCCGTTTTCGGACGAGTTGGGAGTCCAAGATAACCTTTGTTGCCTCTTCGCTTACTAGGACGGGGATCGAGTGTTCCTGTGCCTTTTTTGCAAGCCAGCCGCACGTCCAACCGTACGGCTACCTGCCAACCGTACGGTTGGCACACCCCTGTCGCACGCCCTAGCCGCACCCTATGCGGCTACCCCTGCGGTTGGTCTCTTTTAGAGCGTTTTTGGTGGATTTTTTTAGCTATAAATAGGACCCTAGGGATCCCATTTTGGGGATTATCAACATTCAATAGTATTTTTAGTAAGTAGGAACTCTGTCAAAGTCTTTAAGGAGTCAGTTCTAGAGAAATTCTGAGAGAAAGTTAGTGAGAGAAAAGGCTAGTGAGAGGAAGTTAGTGAGAGAAAGCTTTAGAGAGAGAAAGCTCTAGAAAGAGAAAGGGGCAAAGAAGGAAGTCAAGGCAAGGTTCTCCTATCTTCTTCAAGCGCATCAGGTATAACTTTCTACTACTCCTCTAAATTTCGGTATTGCATTTCTATATCAGTTTTAATACAGAAAATTAGATAACTTGCAAAGAAGTTCACTATTTTCAAAATAAATCCTTTCTAAATTTTACAAGAAAACTAAAACTCGTTTTGACACGTTTTTAAAACAAACAAAATACAAAAATAGTTTCCAAAGAAAGGAACTACGAGACTCTGATTTCATTCTACGAATGAATACGTAGGCGCTCGCAAAGCTCGAGTCTGATTTCAAAATACTGTTTTAAACTGAATATATCCGGAAAGGACTATCCTTAAAATAATTCGAACTACTTGCAAGATATCTAAAATAGGAATTAGACGCATGATCCATTAAGAGACCGAAAGGGCGAATTGGGTGCCTAACACCTTCCCAATTCGTAACGTAGTTCCCGAACCCTAACAAAGTAAATTTTCAAAATAAAACTCTGGTTTCAAACGTATGAAAGATAGTTCCTTTTCAAATTATCCTTCGTACGATCTTTTGTTTGTTTTCTCGTAAAACAAACTGGCGACTCTACAAAACACGTTTTCAAATAAAACCGAGAACGAGGATGCCTCTCGGGTCGCAGGGGTCCGGATTCTCATAGTGGCGACTCTGCTGGGGATGTCGAGAACTAAGCTCTTGTATAATGGATCATATATTTAATTCCTGTTATTTTATTTAGGTCTTGCAAGCCTTAGTCCTAGGATAACATAGAAGCGATATAGGTGGATACCCTGATACCTTTATTTACTAATTACGTGAGGAAAATCTTTTTCGTAATTAAAATTTTATAAAATACTATAACAAACCTAAAAGCATTGATCAATAATGAACCGCCAGATTGTTATTTTGCACGCACTCACGTCCTATTATGCATTTTCGCGGGTGTGAATTTACCCTATTAACCTCGGGACCAGAGTCGTGACTAGGCCGCGGACTTGCGGGTCTGCACTAGCCAAAAGCGCCTGGGACCACTCTCCTTGACCAAGTACTTACCGAGGTATATAGAGTGACGAGAATACTCACGTACCCGGGATGTATATCAAAAGGTCCTCACACGTACCTGCGCTCTTGAGGTATATCGTAAGACCTGCCAAATAGGAGGGATCCTTAAACCTTACCCTCTTCAGGCACGCTCGCATATAGGGGAGTCAGCTTAGAACACAAGATTTTCTGCATTATTTTAATGACCAACAGTCGTGAGAATCTAGTGAGCGGAAGCCCTGATTCCATGAATAAAGCAACTCATGAGGAGAGATCTTCCCACATTTTAAAATGATTTTTCGAAAAACTCTTTTCAAAAATGATTTTCCAAAATTATAGACGGTCAAGGAACCCATGGAATTCTATTCCTACCCTACCGCTATACGGGACTCTCAAGTTGTCGCCGTTGGTCAGTTTTCGATCTCACCTAAAGAAAAACTTTTTGTGTGTTTATTTTTGTCCCGATCGATGTATTTCTAGATAAGGTCCGGCAATTTCTAAATGATATATTGTTGTTATTTTCCGGGGGAATGAGCGCGATCGAATTTGTCCTTTTTTCCGGCGCATCAGATATTCATCTTGGCCTCTGTGTGGGCTGGAAGAGATAGTACCGGGAGACTCGTCAGACCAGATTCCTCTAAAAATATGGACAAGAATACCCCGAACCGGAATGTGAACAATGCAGCGGATCTGCCGCCCGGTCCTTTTTACCCAAACCCGGGAATGCCACAGAATAATACCGTTGGGGGTCAGCCGCTACATCACACTCCGCCTTTGAATGTTGATCCAAACCTAGCAAGTTCGAGTGGAAATGTGAATGTTCCTCTACCAAATCCCGAAGATATGTATCGGATGTTGATGAATTTGAACCAAAGCATGGCCATGTTATTAAGTGACAATAAAAATACTCGCGCCAAGTTGGACGAGTTGGCTAAAGGGCGCATGACGGAACCACCAAGAGAAACTCCGGTTATTCTACCACTACCACCGCCATTCTCAGTTCACACCGAAGTACCACCGTCATATGAACAATTGAACCAACCCAAACCCATGCATGATCCGGTCGGCAATTGGTTACAACAGGACCTAACCAATCAAGCCCCTCCACAAATGCAACCGATCCATGAACCGTACCACGATCCGTATTATGACCCAATAAGAAGGCCCATGAGTATCCAAGGGGAGGGCCCCACGCCAATAGAAACCCATCGGGGGAATAGAGACTTGTCTGAGCTTAAGGAGCAGTTGAAAGTACTTACCCAAAAGATAGCCGAAAGTTCGAACGATTTAACCCAGATGCAAAGTTACAACTTATACCCTGAGGCTCATTATCCAGTGGGCTTTAAGATGCCCTCCATCCCAAAGTTTACAGGAACTACACCACCGGAACTCCATCTGAAATCTTATGTCCGTTCAATGAGAATTTATGATCTCGGTGAGGCTGAATTAGCCAATTCCTTTCATCTCACTTTAGCAGGACCGGCCCAGAGTTGGTTTTTGAACCTTGAAAAGCACCGTGTCAGATCATGGTCCGCCATCGTCCAAGAGTTTGTGTCACAATACAAAACTAATGAGGAGCTCAAAGTTACAAGGAAACATCTAGAGATGGCTAAGCAGAAGGAGAATGAGAGTATCAGTGAGTTTGTAACAAGATGGAGGGAATTGGCAGCCCAAATGGTGGAGCGCCTAGATGAAGAGGAACAACTCGGAATGATCGTGAAGAATTTGAAACCAGATATTCGGGCTCAAATGGGATACCAGTTCTTTGGTAGGTTCAAAGCCTTACTCCACGTTGGCAACGAAATTGAGGAAGAATTAGCCAAGCAGGCTGAGATCAAAAAATCCGCTTCACAATACAAGAAGATTTCCACGTCGGCCATCAATCAAGTCACGTCCTCTGGATCCTATGGTCGGGGGTATTCCAGCAACCCCTTTGGTCAAAACTCAGTGAAAAACATTGGGGATTTGGGATATCGTAACAACAACAACAATAATCTCAAGACATTTGATCAGAATCGCTCACGAGATAGACATTTTTCGCAATTGCCGGGACCGTTGGGAAAGGTTTTCGAACAATTGAAAGAAGCTGGGATTATGTATCCCATGAACCCGAGGCCATTACCACAACAGATACCACCTCATTGGAACATGAATGAACATTGCGAATATCACCAAGGTTTCGGACACACCATTGATAGTTGTATGGCCCTGCGGCATGCTATCCAGAACTTAATTGATAGCAAAAGAATTCCTGATCCGTCAGCCCCAAATGTCGCAAGGAATCCTCTTCCCAATCATCGAATCAATGCTATCGAGGAGGATTCAGATCTACCAGATCCGGTACTCTTGATTAGGCCCGCCATGTATACAGAAAATGTTGAAGTATGGAAATTTGACTGTCCAAAGCCTTCGCCCATAGTCATTCAATATACTCCCCCAAGGTCTCAGAAATCCGTTGAAGAAATCGAGGATGAAACGTGGTTGGGGTTATCCGTTGATGAAACGTGCACCATGCAGTCACAAGAGATAGTTAGCCCAAAAATTATGGGCTGGATGAAACAAATGCAGTTTATACCAAGTCTTGGGCTTGGTAAACAGAACCAAGGGATCGCTCACTTCCCACAGATCAAAGACAACCCAAGGAGACAGGGGCTCGGATATAGCCAAAGACAAATAATGAAAAAGGCCACCCATCCAAGGAAGTATTCCTCACAGATAAACATGATCGCCTTTGACTGGAACACAGTTTCGCAAGTCGATGAAAGGTCGCCTCCAACTCCGGTTGAAACACCTGAAGGGGCGAGTGATCCGGTCGCGACATGGGTCCAACAGCTAACCCGTTCTGGGAGAGTGTACCAGCCGCCGAATGCTAAGCAACCTACTGATGCCACTCCTCCCAACGAACCTGCAAAAGATTCGGAAGAAGGGCGTGTTGTTGAACAGTTGAAGAAAACACAAGCTCAAATTTCAATCTGGGGACTCCTGGTAGCGTCCAAGCCACATCGTATGGCACTAATGAAAATGTTAGATGAATCGTTTGTCCCTCTTGAAGCCACCCCAAATGAGTTAACAGCAATGATCGCTTCAATGGGGGTACAAAAACAAGTTCTTGGGTTTTCTGATGAAGATCTATCACCACTAGGTCGGGATCATAACCAAGCTCTGCATATCACCGTTGTTGCTTGTGGGATGTCTATACCGTATGTGCTTGTGGATAACGGTTCTACGATTAACGTGTGCCCTTTGAAAACTGCTGTTCGTTTGGGTATTGATTTAACTACCATGGAAGAATCGCCAGTCACGGTTCGAGCATACGACAACACTAAACGAGAGGTATTGGGTTCCGTCATGCTGGGTATGCAGATAGGACCGGCTACGTTTACCACTGAATTTCAAGTCATCGATATCCCTTCAAGCTTTAATTTGTTATTGGGACGAGTTTGGTTGCATGAGGTTGGCGCACTGCCTTCTTCCCTTCATCAAAAAATGAAAATACCCTTCAATGGGGATATCATTGTCATTAAGGGAGATCCTGAAAGAGTAATAGTACCGAAAAATTCACCAGTATTGGGAATCGGAAGCCAAGATGTCCAACTCGGAGGATTTTCGTATGAGCCAAAGGTGCAAACTCTTACCACGCATACCGTGAACTATCTGCCCCCTGATGATATGTCGACCATGAATACCCAAGTGATAAAGATGATGAGGAAAATGGAATTTTTACCGGGGATTGGTTTGGGAAAATATCAGGCCGGCATTGCACAAATGATCGAACTATACCAACAACCGAGTCCTCTTGCTGGGTTGGGATATATGGGAGATATCAGCCGAGTGAAAAGTGCCGTATCCGCTGATAGTTCGTTAAACGGATGGTTTATAAAAGAGGGTGAAGACTTTTCGTACTGCGGGTTTCAAGAACCATGGGTAAATGAAGAGGGGAAAAGACAACCAGGGTTAGAAATTTTCTTTGAAGAAGACTTATATATCAGTGAAGGATTTACTCACTCCTTCTCGTCTCGGTTGAAGATTACCCGGCCACCTGTCGAGCTTCTAGATGAGGAAGATATGCTGGGCAATATGTTTGAGGTAATGGCAATTGAGGAAGATTACCTCAGGGATCCTGTGCATCTTTTACGCCCTATCGAAGGAAAGGAGAAGAAGCAGAAAGAGAGGAATATTGATAGAAATGTACGAAATTTAGAATGTATGTTACCTGTGCAAAGTGATGTTTCTATCAATAAAATTGCCAATCTTTTCACTTACTTTGATTCTTGTGATGTTGAAATTATGAATGAGAATTTGAATGATGAGCAACGAATACAACCCATTGAGGGAGACATGGTCACAATAAATTTGGGAACAACTGATGATAAAAAAGAAATAAAAATTGGGGCCGAGTTAAGCCATGATGAGAAAACAGACTTAGAAAATTTGTTGAAAGAGTTTGTTAATGTTTTTGCTTGGACATATGATGATATGCCGGGTTTAGATGCCAACATTGTGATGCACGAAATACACACTAAACCCGAATGTAAACCTGGCAAGCAAAAGTTAAGAAAACTAGTACCTGAGTGGTCACTCAAGGTAAAGGAAGAAGTCACAAAACAATTGGATGTCGGATTCATACGGGTTATTGAATACCCTACTTGGTTGGCCAATATAGTGCCAGTGCCAAAAGCCAATGGCAAAGTACGAGTTTGTGTTGATTACCGCAATTTAAATGCTGCATGTCCAAAAGATGATTTTCCACTGCCAGACATTGATCTCATTGTCGACAACACCGCAAATCATGCTTTAAAATCATTCGTCGATGGATTTGCCGGGTATAATCAAATCAAAATGCATCCTGATCATCAGGAAAAGACGGCCTTTATCACACCATGGGGTACTTATTGCTACACCGTCATGCCATTTGGGTTGAAAAATGCCGGGGCCACATATCAGCGAGCCGCAACTACTCTGTTTCATGATATGATTCATAAGAAAGTAGAAGTGTACGTCGACGACATGATCATCAAATCATTAGACCGGGCAAGTCATGTGGAAACTCTTCGTATCTTCTTTGAACGGCTTATGCAATTCCAAATGCGTTTGAATCCCCAGAAATGTGTATTCGGGGTCACCAAAGGCAAGATGCTAGGGTATATAGTCAGCAGAAAGGGAATCGAGGTGGATCCAGCAAAGGTTAAGGCTATTCAAGAAATGTCAGTCCCTAAAACTGAAAAGGAAATTCGGGGTCTCCTCGGGAGATTGCAGTTCATCAGCAGATTTATTTCACAATTGACTCGAACATGTGAACCAATTTTTAAGTTACTCCAAAAGAACTCAGATAGGCAATGGAATGAGCAATGCCAAGAAGCATTCGATAAGATCAAGCAATATTTGTTTAAACCGCCAGTCTTAGCACCTCCCCAAATGGGCATTCCGTTGATACTATACATGTCAGTCAATGACTCCTCAGTTGGAGCAATGTTGGCACAGCATTTGTTGGAAACCATAACTGAACAGGCAATATACTACCTCAGCAAAAAGCTTTCTCCGGGAGAACAAAATTATACGTCTTTAGAGAAATCATGCGCTGCGTTAGTTTGGGCTACCCAGAAGTTGCGACATTATATGTTGGTATTTTCCGTGATCTTGATCTCTCGTCTAGATCCCTTGCGGTACTTATTCGAAAAGCCAATGTTGACTAATCGAATGGCTAAATAGATGTTCTTGCTTTCAGAATTCGACATTTCTTATGTCACTCAAAAGGCCGTCAAAGGGCAAGTCATAGCAGATCACTTAGCAGGCAATCCGATCATTGATATTGAGCTACATGACTTTGAATTTCCCGATGAAAGTATCATGGAGATTACAGAAAATGATGAATGGAAAATGTACTTTGATGGGGCTTGCAACCGAAATGGGAATGGAATCGGGATCCTGTTAATTTCCCCAGATCAAACCCATGCCCCTATGTCTTTTCGCCTGGAATTTCCTTGTACTAATAATATCGCGGAATACGAGGCTTGCATTGTTGGATTAGAAATCGCTTTGCAGAAAGGGGTCCACAAAATTCAAGTGTTTGGAGACTCCGCTCTCATTATTCATCAGATCTTGAAAAGATGGAAAATCAAAGAGGAAAAACTTGTGCCATTTTTAGCCCAACTCGAAGAAACATCTGAAAAATTTGACTGTATTGAATTCTTCTATATCCCGAGAACACAGAACAACTTTGCTGATGCCTTAGCTACTCTGGCCTCGATGATTGAAATTCCGGGGGAGAAAGAAGAAATTCAGATTCAGATTCAAAAGCGAATAAATCCAGTATTTTGCCTATCACTCGATGTTGAACGCGAAAATGAGATCGAGAAGAATGTTTGGTATTACGATATCTGGCAATTACTCAAGCATAACGAATACCCACCAAATACCGACAAAACCACTCGGGTTACGCTTCGCCGCCTTGCATCCCAGTTTATCATCTGTGCGGTAAAACTATACCGAAGAAATGATGACGGTATACACCTTCAATGCCTCGATGTAGAAAAATCCCGAGCAATGGTGGAACAAATCCACAGTGGAGAGTGCGGTCCACATATGAGCGGTCATACATTGGCGCGAAAGATAGTTCGCCAAGGGTATTACTGGTTAATGATGCAAAAAGACTGTTTTGAATACGTCAAAGGATGTCACCAATGTCAAATATACGCCAAGGCACAAAAGCTCCCACCAAAAGAATTATACCATATGACATCTCCTTGGCCGTTTTCCATCTGGGGTATTGACATAATCGGTAAGATCTCGCCAAAAGGAAGTAATGGGCATGAATACATCCTAGTAGCTATCGACTATTTCACCAAATGGGTTGAAGCCGAGTCTTACAAGGATTTGAACGCCCGGAAAGTGGCACGATTCATCCGACACAACATCATATGCCGATACGGGGTACCACATGAGATAATATCCGATAATGGTACGCATTTTGAGGGCGCAGCCAATGAAGTCATGGAGGAATATGGAATCAAACGCCACAAATCCTCCCCATACCGCCCACAAACTAATGGAGCCGTTGAGGCTGCTAATAAAAATTTAAAGAATATCATTAGCAAAATGGTTAAATCCGGCAGAGATTGGCCCGAAAAGCTCCCATATGCACTTTGGGGATATCGAACTACTGAAAGAGTCTCTACGGGATCAACACCTTTCTCCCTTACATATGGCATGGAAGCGGTTTTACCAGTAGAAATGGAAATACCCTCTTTACGGGTTGTCTTGGAAAATCAAGTCACTGAAACCGATTGGATAAAGGCTCGGTACGAAGAGTTGGCAATGATTGATGAAAATCGATTGAGGGATTCATATCAACATCAAGGGTATCAAAAACGTGTTGCAAAAGCCTTTAATAAAAAGATCCGAGACAGAAGCATTATAGTTGGAGACTTAGTCCTTAAAGAAATCCGTAAACCAGCCCGAGACCCACGAGGGAAATTCTCACCAAAATGGACAGGCCCTTACATTGTTACTAAAATCCTATACGGGGGTGCCGTCCTCCTTACCGACATTGATGGCCAAGAGTTAAACTTATCAGCCAACCTCGACCGATTGAAGAAATATTACCAGTAAGATTGTACTCATGAACTACGGAGACCTGAGCCCCATGAGTAAAGGCAAAAGTAAAAAGATCTTTAATATACTATTTGGGGAAACGTAGGCAACCTGAATAGGACATTCAGGCCCGGTCTATTCCTTATAATAATATTCATTCGTTTGAAGGCAAAAGAGAGGCAGAACGAGATTTTCCATATATATAATCAAAGTTCTTTCATACAAGATAACCTACAAAATATAACTACATCATTTCCTACATACTTTCCCTATACCATTCACCTACCTACTTAAACCCAAAAAGCTTTCATAAAGAAGCCACCTACCAAACCTAACCTAACAATCATCAGCAGAATATAAGATCCTCTCTCGATCCATGGTCTGATATGAAGCAAGTACTGTCTCATCTGTCACCGGTGAATCTGCAAACCGAAACCACCTCATCATCATAGGCTCATGCTCAATGGTCTGCCGAACTCGACGCCAAATATGCAGCACAATATCAGAACGGGTCACCTGGGTAATGCTAACCTCTCCTCCATGAAATCGCCGAACAAAACGGGTAGACCAAAGACCTCGCAGGGTCGTCTCCAATCTCGGGGTAATGGGAAGAGCGACCGAAGAAAAATCTCTCAGTGGAAGGGGTATACTCAGGGAAACACCGAGCTGTCTCGTCAACCGACCGGGGATAATGACGTCTCCCTCAAACCACGAAACCTAAGGTAGTTCTGCCCACCCATACTCATGATCATGGTCCTCATACGCCACCACGGAATCTCCCAACGGATCGAAGAAGAAGACTCAGAAAAACGAACAGCCCAATCATATGACGACAAACGGTGAATCTGGGCGTAATCAGGATGCTGAAAGAAGTGCCTAGAATCCCAGGGAAGTCGAGTCTCCAGATACCGAAACCTCTCAGTAACCCACATAAACAGCAGATATGGGCTACCTCAAAAATGACTAAGTCGAGACTGAACCACGGCATCTAAACCATTGAGTGTCTCCGCCAGTAAAATGGGAGTCACCAAATGGCTGCGTCTAGCCTCAGATACAACCCGAATAATCAAAGGGTCAACCATGACAGCATCATCAGTAACTAAGAGCATCTGAGAGAAGGTAAAAATCATACAAGCAGAAGTCCGACCTGAATAATAAGCCAGATCATCACCATGCTGCATGAAAAAATCAGCCAGGCGACGTAAGTGAAGCCATCCCTCTACTATCGAGGGCTCCTAGCATCTCGCAAGGAGGCCAGTGGCCATGAGACATCCTGCCGCATCAGTAGTGTGAACTCCTCAATCGTCGAACATAACTCGTCTAACCCGATACGGAAACAGTGGTCCTCGGGATCCCAGAACTCAGCAATACCAAGCAAAAAAGAAAAATTGATGTCATGAGAACACCAGCGGTGAAGGTGGCTCAGATCACCCCAGTTGAGACCACAGTCGGCCTCGGCCAAGGACACGAAATCAGACAAAAGGGAGAAAGAAGCATGGGTATGAAAGGTAGACATGATAATAGAGAAAGAAGAGCTATAGGATGAATAGTGACTTTGATGATGGAAAAAAGGACAAATTCGCGCCCTATTTATAGCATAACTGCACATGCCAACCGCACGGCTGGGCACCAACCGTACGGCTGGCTAGCCAACCGTGCGGCTGGCTCCCAACAGTAAAGCTATCCCGTGCGGGTGGGGCGTGCGGTTGGCTCTCCCCCTTTAGTCAAAATCTTCTTTACAATACATCATGATACGAATATTGCCAGACTTTGATCAGGAAGAACGATTCGTCATTGCATGCATATAGACTTGATAATTACTTGCCAACATATGTACTTAACCATTTTTCACAATTTAATTTGATTACAACCCATGCCGTTAACTCTTGTATAATTAAAATGGGTAATTTCGCCAACACATAATCACTTTTCGATTACACTCACAAATAACATTTCCATTACACGCAAACATATTTTCGATACAAACATAAATATTTTATTCATAAATTAAACCGATCACTTCGATAAACCAACATTTTTCCTAACAAACAAACATATTTAAATTAACCACTAAATTAAAACGAGTTTTTCTAAAAATAAAATACGCCTAAGTTAACTACTTAATGTTTTTCCCAAAATAACAAAACATCAAACCATCACTCAAAACGTCAACGCTGAGGAGGAGGAGGAGGATCCATCGTGCGTGGTCGTTTCACTTCTGTCTCTCCAGCACCCTTCGCTGGACTCTCTGAAACTGTATGAGACGGAGCAAGCCGAGAGGTGTGCCTCGACTGCTGGACCGACTGAGAAGGTGCCGCCGATCGGGACTGCGAGCGTGAAGGGTGGTAGATAGCCGTCGTGTCGCCCGCCAAGCGCCTGCTGTACCGTCCCATGTACTCCATCAGGAAGGGAGCTGCAAACGTTTGCAGTCCGTACATGTTGAAGTAGCTCCTCAGTAACTCAGCCACCTCGCGAAGCAGGAATGAGCCCCTCTGTCAAAACCAAAATTACCAATCAGTAACATTCATAAATCGACACATATACTTAACTTTTTGCAAAAGAACCATACCTCCTCGTCCGAGACATGCGCTAGGGCCCCCATCCGCTCATCGTCCATGGGCACATCAGGAATCCAGTATTGCTTCGGTAAACCTAGATCCAGGTAGGGGATATCCCACGGATACTCCGGGATCGAGTAGGACGTCGACGCTCCACCAGCCTGGGAGGGACCAGCTCCACCAACGTCGCCCACCGGGGGTATGTCCTCCCCGGTACCCTCTCCCGTCTCTGACTCGGGCGCCACCGCCTTCCCCTTCCCTTTGTCGCCACCTTCACCCACCGGAGTCTGACCTATACCGGTTTCTGCCCCTAGCTGCGCCTCCCTCTCTCCTAGCTCCCGAAAAACTATCCCACGGGCCGCACCTGTTGATGGGGTCGACAGAGAGTACGGCCTCAACCCCACCGACCCGACACCTGGCGACCCGACAAGCGTACACAGCAACGGCGAGAATGATACATGATGAGCCCAATCCATATCGCCCGGCCCATACACAGGTGATGATCCCGACATCGATCCACGTCCCCCGGGTGTCTGCGCCGACTCCAGCATCTGCCGTATGTCCTCCGAAGACAACTGTGGTGTCCTCCCTGCCATGGCTGGTGGGATAGGCGGCCTCGACACGGGACTCCGTCCTCCGACTGGACTCCTCCCGCCTCTCGTCGCCCTACCTCGTCCAGGCAAAACTGCAACAGTCGGCTCCTCCCCTACTCTCCCGCCTGGCCCTACTGGGGGCGCCCCATCATTACCTCCTCCCAAGGGCACTTCCTCCGAACCTGCGTCATCCTCCTCCTCCACATGCTGTGGCTTCGCGTCCCTCTCCCCATGCGGATCCTCGTCATCTGAATCCGCAATCCCCTTGGCCCTCCAGTTCGGCGCCGGAGCGGGCTGCTGTGGGACCCACTGCGAGATGTACAACTGCCCCCGGATGAACATCGGATCACCCCCTATAGCAGCGTACCTCGCGTATATTACCCTGCCTCGCACCCCCTTCATCTCCCTCATCAGGTATCGGTGCGCGAACGTCCCATAGTCTCCCTCCACCAACAGGCCCTCAATCGGGACGCCTCCCAAGAACAAAGCCCTCTCCTCCGCAGATAACATGACCGGCCGCCTCATCATCACTGGGGGCCATGCCGGAACCCGGAATCCCAACCCCGGAGTATGTTGCCGCACCACCCGCTCTCCCAGGTAGAATGCAACGCCGTACTCATGTGCGAACAACCGCCTCGAACGCGCCGCAGCCAACGCATCTGCATACCCCCACTGCTGCGTCACGTATGCAGGCCACGGACTCCACTGAACCTGCCACATCGAACATACACCATGAATAACTTAACTATTCTTTTTCAGAAGTAATTTAAATTTCATTAATTTAATTTCATACCTGGTTAAGCTGTAGCCCAGAAACGTCGCCTGCACTAACGTCTGGGGTCAGGTACCGGTACACCCCAACTATGTTCCCACTGTAGTATCGTCGGAAAAGTGGGAACTCGTCTGCGAAAGTCGGGTGCAGGTGGATCTGACCAATACCCTGATGGGTATGCGCGATAAACCACATATGTCACAAATTATCACACTTGTTAAAATTATCAAATCGACACATTTTTTCTATTAAAATAAATCACGTGTTTTTCCGTAAAAATAAATTGAGGGTTTTAAATTATTAATTACCTCCCAAAGTGTGACCAGCCCGCGATGGTTCAACTCCATGTGTCGGCACACTAGGTCCATCGACTCATACAGCACCGCCAGCACATAACCTCCCCATGCGAATGCGTACAGCTGATCGAAGAACCGCAGGAATGGTAGCCACCATAATCGTAGGTTGTCGCCGCCCCGCGCATAGAAAAAATCATTCAGCACGAGCAACAGAAAGCACCGGGATAGCTGCCGCACCTCCTGGCGTGTCATCGGCCCATCCCCGAACCTCTCACTCTCGGCCTCGATATGCTGCACCATCGCCGTGTGGGGTATCCCATCCGCCACAATCCGGCTAGGCCTCCACCCTAGTGCCGCTTCCATACCATCTAGAGTAATGCGTACTCGGGGGTTAGGCACCAGAGCCTCCCCTCCGAATGGCAGCCCCGTCAGCACGAACACGTCCTCGGGGGTCAATGTCATCTCCCCCCAACTCCAATGAAATGTGTGCGTCGTGTCCCACCATCTCTCCCCCAACACCGTCGGAAGGCTCATTGATCGCTGGAACTCCCCGCCTGGCAGCACCTCGATAAATCGTCCGAATGGTGTCGTGCCCAAGTAAGCCCTCACCAACAGGGGTAGCTGATCTCGGAGCTCAGGCGCAGCGCGTGTGATACCGCGGCAACGCCCAATCCTCTGTTACACCATAGATTTTAATTACTACTAATACACTTTTCAAAAATAAGTTATGTTGAGTATATCCATTATGGCAAGTAATTATTAAATCTATCACATTTCATGCATATCTCTTCATTGCATTTTTTCAAAAATCACATAATTTAAAGACATTAGAGCATACCCTAGTATGGCGGCGGATCTCGTGTGCCGTAGGCTCCATCAGCAGCCACTCTAGCCCCTCCCCCAGCGAGATCAAGGGTACGTCCCAGTACATCACCCGCTGTAGCGATCCGTCAGCCCCCAGTGGCCCCTCCCAGGCCACACTCTCCCAGTGATCATGATGTGGCTCGCAGATCAGACGCCCATCCATCATCACGGTGATAGACTCCACCTCGTCCCCCGGGAGTAGCTCCGGCGCCTCCCCTCCCTCTGGTGGGCCTCCCATCATCATGAAAACGAAGATCGAAAGTAGTCTCGCAAATGCCATCGCTCACGTAAAGTACTCACTAAATGTTTTTGAAAATCAAATATTTGTATGCTAGAGAGAGAGATTGCAAGAAGAAGTGGTGAGAAATGAGTCAAATAGTGGCCTATTTATAGGATTTCAAGGCCATCCGCAGGCTAGCCAACCGTACGGCTAGCCCCCAACTGTGCGGTTGGCTGCCAGCCGTGCGGCTGGGGGGGTCAGGCCCTGTGGCTACCCCTTGCAGCTACCCTCATTTTTTGACCAGTTTGACCAAAAAAAATAAATAAATAAGAAAAGGGACAGACTCTGAATCAACTCTTCCCAAGATACGAAAGGACCAAGACTCACACACACACGAGATGGCTGATAGAAACCCAAAGCTTGACGCCCTAAAGTCTGTGGAGGAACCGAAATTCAAAAGGATGGATCTTTTTTTCGAAAGGCTCGAATCTAATTGATAAACAAGGAAGGTGTAAAAGAGGAATCGGGTACCAGAAAAAATTGAAAGAGTAGAAAAGGGAAAAACCCGTTGGTCCAAGAGAGGAGAAATTGAAAAAAAGAAAAACAGAAATGAAGGAAATCGACAGGGAGAGCCACACTAAGAGTGACAGCTGTGCCAAAAGGCAGAGGGCTACATCTTAGGTGAGTAAGGCTCCTGTTTTGGAAGAAAGAAAAATTCAAGAAAAATCCGAAAGCCAAAATATAAGGTCGGATTAGCAAAAGAGGGAGCAATAAGGGTATCGAAAAATAGAAAGCGATACAGGACCAGCATTTTCCCTGTGGAAAAATCAGAGGGTAGCTTGAGGATTATTGAGAATTCCAGGCGAAATTCCATCCCCATGACTGAAGGAAGGAAAACTGAGGGTAGAGAGATGCTAAATCCGAAAAATCCATGCACAGCGGTCCGAAAGTTTCTACGAAAAGTTAATTCAGAAGTCTGATTCCCAATAAAGGTCAAAACTGAGGGTAGAAAGGAATGAAAAATAAAACCACTTCCACTTGCAAGCAGTTCTCCCTAACATATCATTTTTGGAAAAATCAACAAAGCAGTGTCTGAGTAACCATGGCAACGAGACAGAAGATGGAAATTTCCCGAATTCTTCAAGAAAGAATTCTTCGCATTCCCCACGATGGGAATTTCTCCGAACCCCCTTTCCCCAAGAAGGGAAATAACGACCCCGCGTGTTCCCCAAGAAGGGAATTTTTTCCGGATTTCTCAGAGTTAGGAATTCTTCGCATTCCCCACGATGGGAATTTCTCCGAAACCCCTTTCCCCAAGAAGGGAAATAACGACTCCACGTGTTCTCCAAGAAGGGAATTTTCTCCGGATTCCTCAAAATTAGGAATTCTTCGCATTCCCCATGATGGAAATTTTCTCCGATCCCCTTTCCCCATGAAGGGAAATAACTTTTACCGCGCTTTCCCCATGAAGGGAATAACTTTATCCACGCATTCCCCACAAAGGGAGTTTTGTTCACATTTCCCAAGGATGGAAATTTCTCTTAACACCACGTCCCATGAAGGGATACACCACAAGACCAAGAATATTCTCTCACTTCTCCCTAAGAAATGGGAATGTTTTGAGAACACCTTTTTTCACTATGATCTTTCGGACTCGGCGAAATGCCAAAGCCCCCTCGTGAAGTCCTATACACTGAGGGTGGTGTGCCGCTAAGGGTAATGTATCACTGGGGGTAGGTGGAAGAAAAGGTTGATGTTTCATGACGCCCGGCCAAAAGAGAAAGGGGCGGTCGTGGATTGCATTGCCTGGAAGCACGACGAAATCCCCATGTCAGAAAGGGTATATTCTGAGTATCAGAACATTCGGATTCACCCGAGAGTCGTGAATCGTTGTCTTCTTATCGTCCCAGTATTCTTGCGGACAAGAATCCCGGGACGAGAGGGTCTGTGAACACCCCAATCCACGACTCTCGTGCGAATACTGGTTTTCTTTTAGCATCCTGCATTTAATCACGAGTCATCATGCATGTAGAAGACTGGTAAGAAAGACTCCATTTTCGGACGCGTTAGGAGTCCAAGATAACCTTTGTTGCCTCTTCGCTTACTAGGACGGGGACCGAGTGTTCCTGTGCCTTTTTTGCGAGCCAGCCGCACGCCCAACCGTACGGCTACCTGCCAACCGTACGGTTGGCACCTCCTACCAGCACCCCCTAGTCGCACGCCCAACCGTACGGCTACCTGCCAACCGTACGGTTGGCACACCCCTGTCGCACGCCCTAGCTGCACCCTATGCTGCTACTCCTGCGGTTGGTCTCTTTTGGAGCGTTTTTGGCGGATTTTTTTAGCTATAAATAGGACCCTTGGGATCCCATTTTGGGGATTATCAACATTCAATAGTATTTTTAGTAAGTAGGAACTCTGTCAAAGTCTTTAAGGAGTCAGTTCTAGAGAAATTCTGAGAGAAAGTTAGTGAGAGAAAAGGCTAGTGAGAGGAAGTTAGTGAGAGAAAGCTTTAGAGAGAGAAAGCTCTAGAGAGAGAAAGGGGCAAAGAAGGAAGTCAAGGCAAGGTTCTCCTATCTTCTTCAAGCGCATCAGGTATAACTTTCTACCACTCCTCTAAACTTCGGTATTGCATTTCTATATCAGTTTTAATACAGAAAATTAGATAACTTGCAAAGAAGTTCACTATTTTCAAAATAAATCCTTTCTAAATTTTACAAGAAAACTAAAACTCGGTTTGACACGTTTTTAAAACAAACAAAATACAAAAATAGTTTCCAAAGAAAGGAACTACGAGACTCTGATTTCATTCTACGAATGAATACGTAGGCGCTCGCAAAGCTCGAGTCTGATTTCAAAATACTATTTTAAACTGAATATATCCGGAAAGGACTATCCTGAAAACAATTCGAACTACTTGCAAGATATCTAAAATAGGAATTAGACGCATGATCCATTAAGAGACCGAAAGGGCGAATTGGGTGCCTAACACCTTCCCAATTCGTAACGTAGTTCCCGAACCCTAACAAAGTAAATTTTCAAAATAAAACTCTGGTTTCAAACGTATGAAAGATAGTTCCTTTTCGAATTATCCTTCGTACGATCTTTTGTTTGTTTACTCGTAAAACAAACTGGCGACTCTACAAAACACGTTTTCAAATAAAACCGAGAACGAGGATGCCTCTCGGGTTGCAGGGGTCCGGATTCTCACAGAGCCCAATGTGAATGATAATATCTATGATGCTTATAATTATTTTAAGAATGGTCATATTTTTTTTCGTATATCTCAAGACCCATGGCCACCACTAAGTGACTATTTTTCTCTAGTAGATCAAGATTACACAATTAAGTCTTATTATCTTGAGCGTAATTGCTATAGTTATTTTGATTATATTTTTAAGCTCACGGTGATATATATGTTTTATTGGAATGATCCTCAACTTTTTAGATTATTGATTTATGAGAAATTAAATATTTAATGATAATATTTGGCCATGTATTTATTCTCACATATTTTTGTTTTCCATTTATATTATTTGAACGATTAACAATCTTTATGTGCTTAAAGCTTTATCTAGTTTGTAGGAATTATTTTATTTGATGAATCGCGTATCCAAGTGATATCTTACATCCCTCCTTGTTCTTATAAATTTTTAATTTAATGGGTTCCTTTGAGGACAAAGCAACATTCAAGTTGGGGTGAGTGGATAAAATTCTTAACTTTGCTAGTCCTACATATATTAAAAAAAAATAAAGAAAATAGCATATATTTTAAAAAAATAAAATTGCAATGGTTCTTTGATTAATTAAAATTTCCTTTCTAGCTAGTGTGCTAACGATGACGCATTTGTCTTAATACTTTACATGTACATGCTTAGTTCTCTTACTATCATTATTAGTAGAAATTTCCTGATTTTCTGACCTCATTATATTTTCACATATGACAACATTTACATAACTAGATGGATGAGTGAGTATAACTTAAAATTTCTTGAAGAACATAAATGCGGAGACTAAATATCCTGTGAAAATTTGAGCCAATCTTCCTTTTTGAGGGATTTTTATCAACTCCAATTTTTGAAAAGCGTAATTCGTTGTGTAGTCTCATTAATTTTTTGCTTTGATTGAACACTAGAAAGATGTATCCATGAAATGCAATTTTAATTAAGATCCTTGATACTACTTGAACTGAAGAACTATAAACCATAGGAAGTGATTTAGGCCGTCTTTGTTAGCCTGCATATTAACCTTATCCTAACTTTACATTTATACCGCTAGTCACCCCTTTGAGCCTTTTTTATATATGAACCTTTCTTTCTTAACCCGATATCCTTGCCCTACTCCAGTTAGGAGTTTAACCCATATTTATAGCCTACCCTTTTATCTAAGAATATTTTGAGATTATTTATCTTGTGTATGGGCAATAGTGAAAAATGAGCTTGAAAAAAGTATGAAAGAAAAAAAAAGTGAAAAAGGAAAAAAATATGGAAAAAAATAGAAGTTATAAAATCTCCTTCAAATATCAAAAGAAAAATAAATATGTGAAGATAAAGAGGAGATCTACAAAAGAAATAAATAAAAAAAGAATTGAAAAGATGAAAAAATGAAAGAGCTCAAATGAAGTCAAAAGTTAAGCTCAAAGTGTTAATTTTATATCTCAATTTATTTCTTAGATTTTTGAATCCCTTATATACCCTTCATTTGATACCCTTACCCTAAGCCTTACGTTACAACCCAGAAAAAGTCCTAATGATTCTTTTGGATATGGTTTGGAGGTGAGAGTGGTATAAGAGAATCTATTTATACATTTCGCTTTTCTAGTGGGATATGTTCGTTCATGAGGCTAATATTCTTTTTTTTTATAGCGTTTTTCATATATATATGCGAGGGGCTTTTGAATTTGCGTACATTTATTCTTTATAGCCTGTATGTAATGAGAGCAAATACACCTTATTCTAGAGTGTTTCATTTGTTTAGTGTATGCCATGTGAGAAATTGAGCCAAAGCTTAGTTTGAATGGAATTTGAAAGTTCGCTTACTTTGATATCAATGATGTTATGTTATTGTCAATTCACACGCACGATAAGGATTGGTGAGAATGAAATATTTTATTAATCTTGCTAGTTTGAAAACTTTGATACTGCATAAGTTTCACATTACTTTAGCATGTGGGTATTTAGATGTCTTTGTTGAGTTGGATGCATTTGTGAAGAAAGGGGAATTAAATTTTAAAAGAAAAACAACCATTGTATTGGAATTATATTGAAAATCTTGGGCTAAAGAAAATAATTTGTTTTAAGACTTTTAACTTTACTCGAGGACTAGCAAAGTGTAAGTTGGGGAGAATTTAATGCGTCAAAAAATTAGTATAATTTATTATGTTAATTTATAATTTGAAGAGCATATATTATTACTAATATTTATATTTTTTATGTTTTTCAGGTGTTAAAAAAGATTTGAAGAAGATAGAAAAAATAGAGAAATTAAAACTTGTGAAGACACTTAAAAGTGCTCAATACTTCCAGAGGCATAAATTTTTACTCGGAACTCCAAATAATGCTTTTCTTGTGCCTAAATTGAAGATAATTTCGAGAGTTACAACTTTCCAGTTCAACACGTTTTCAAATTCAGCCATCTCGGGGTCCGAAATTGCGATGCAAAATACTGCAGTTAATAAGGACGAAAATATAAATTGTATTTTAATATGGGCCCAAAATCATATACTTCAACAGCCAGCACATTTATCTCTAATTAGTGCAGCCCATGTGAGAGTGAGTCAAAGAAAAGGAAACAAATCACTCAAGCCCATCTAAAGCCCAAAGGCCATTAGCCCATTTTATTAATTCAAGAAGTGTCCTAATCTTAATTAAATGAGGAGAACTCACATTATATAAAGAAGGCATCTAATTGGAATTGGAGCAGCAGCAGTGCCTGCCGAGCACTATTCCTCTCTTCTTTTCTTTTTCTTTCTTTTCCTTTTTTTTTTTGGAGACTAGAAGATTGAAGATTTAATTTTATATTTTAACGTCAAGTAAGTTTTCTTTCAATCTTATTTATTATTTAATTTTTATTATGATAGCGTAAATTTGTGCTATGGTTAGGATGAGTATATTTAATTGATTCCATTGCACGTATTCATGCCAATTTACTCTACCAATTTAATGCTTTAATGTTAAATACAATTTTTCCTACTGAATGCCTATTTTAATTGACAAAAAAGATAAAGTTGGATTCTCATTATTTTTTGTTGGATTCACCTTATGATTTGTTAAGAGCAGATATATGGTGTGTTTTGATAGATATAGTGAGTGTTTTGATTTTATACATTAGTTTGGCTGTGAAATAATTACAATTGGATTTTATAAATTAATTGGACTTTGATTGATTTTATTTTTCGGATCTAATAGAGTCGGAGACCAAATTAGTGCGAGAAAAGAGTAGAGTTTATGTGCATGAATACTAAGGAAGATGATATTAAATATATGATTCCAAAACTCTAGTCAATTAATTCATTAATTTTATTATCTTGTTTAGTAATACTTAATTTAGTTCTATTAATTTAATTTACTTGCTTTACTTTATTTTAATTTGATTTATTTAATTAGTTTGATTCTCATCAATTATTCTTGGCTATATTAGGGATTAGTGAAAGATTAACAAGACAAAATTTAAACATATTGTGTGAGTCTTTGTGGGATCGACCTCGCTTATACGCTATATTATAAATTGATTCGTGCGCTTGTGAGTATTAAAATTTATCACAACAGAACACTATTTTTAAATCAGTAGGAGATGAAATATATAGGATAATGGCATGAGAAAGCAAATAAATTTGAATGTCTCTGTTGATAATCAAATAGAAATGATAGCAAAAATAATTGATTTTTGTTAAACGTTGAGAAATCAATTCAAAGATGTGGTGTGATGTGATGTTTGCTTACCTTTTAGATTTCTCTCTCTATATATATAATTTTTTTATAGGTAGGAAGAAATTATTTTCACAAAAAATAAAGAAGGATGCATGATTTCAACTCATAGAAATAGGTATAAGACGGATTGCATCACTAAAGTCATTTTCAATTTCTGATACAAATTATGTTGTTGTTATTATTATTATTATTATTATTATTATTATTATTATTATTATTATTATTATTATTATTATTATTATTATTATTATTATTTTTTATTATTATTAAAAATGACTCCTAAAGTTTGACCTGAATCCCTCGCTCGTCCCTGAAGTTCAATTTTCGATTGAAGCATCCTTAAAATTTCTAATTTTTCCTCTCTTATCCAAAATTGGATGCCCTATAAAAACATAAATAGAAAACGCGCGTGATTGTCATGAGCCACTCTTTTAAAGGGCATTTTTTGATGCTTAAATATAAATTATAAACTTTAAGGATGGTTAAATCGAAATTAGAAACTTTAAAGGTGCTTTAACTAAAATTAAAATTTTTAAGGATACTTCAACCGAAAATTGAACTTTAGGGACGAGCGAGAGGTTTGCGTCATTTCTGCTAATTACCCCAATAAAACACGGGTTTTCCTTGAAGATATAGGAATGCTATTCTTATTTGATTTTATATTGCCCAATTCTTAGTTGGATTTGTATTGTCCAATTCTTAGTTGGATTTGTATTATCCAATTCTTAGTTGGATTTGTATTATCCAATTTCTAGTAAGTTTGGCTTTATGCAATCCTAGACCTATAGGATTTCTATCCTAAAAATAGAACCCTTGTTTTAGGTTTTATTAATGAGTTATATTGTTTTGTTTACTAGCTAGATTATAGAGTATATTTGAGAGATAATATTAAGAGCTCTAATTGGTGGCTAGGGTTTGCTTTGCGCGTTGTATTCGGAATTTGTCTCATCAATAATAGCTGTCACCCGGTAAATTAATAGCGGTTTTGCCGATACCGCCTAATTGCTTGCGTCCTTGGTTAGTTGTTTTCTTATTTAATCACTTTTTTTTTCGTATTGCTTGAATATTAGTGGTGCTTGCTTCTTTAATTATTGTACACGTAATTGTCCGATCTATCCTACGCTTATACTAAGGCTTCTTCTAGCGGTACCTTAGCACAACAATTTGGTTTCAGAGCCAGGTTTATTCCTTGGGATAATTGTGTGATAGTGAAAGACATCTACTGCTGATATACTGGAACGGGGTGTCAAGGCGGTATATAAACCACCTTTGAAGGGGGCTTCTGTTCCTAAGATGACGGCTGAGATCAAATTCAATATAGAGAGATTTGACAGGAAGAAGACAGATTTTGTGATGTGGCAATGCCAGATGTCCGACATCCTTGTCCAACAGGGTTTGCACAGAACATTGTTGGGAAATAAAGCTAAGCCCGATGAGTGGTCCAACATCTATTGGATTGAGTATGATAGGCAGGCACGTAGTACAATTCGTTTACACCTTGCCCCAAACGTGATGTACTATGTCATGCGTGAAACATCTACCTCGGTAATTTGTAAGAAGCTCGATGATCAGTATATGACGAATAGTATTGAGAATCGTCTATACTTTAAGAATAAGCTATTTCGGTATGAATTTTTGAAAAGTACATCCATGAATGATCATCTCAACGGGATTAATAAGATAGTGTCATATTTGCAGGGGTTAAACGTCGAGATTAATGATGAGGACAAGGCAATTTTGCTTCTTAATTCACTCCTGTAATCCTATTATTATCTAACCACCACACTTATACATGGGAAGAAAAATGAGACCTACAATTTGGTATTGTTGGCCGTCTTGGCTAATAAAAAACACTTGAAGGAGGAAGGAGAATCCAACTCATATGTGATATTCACTAGAGGGATAAGCGACGAGAAAAAGCAGGGAAATCGAGGAAGGTCATGGTTGAAATCTCAGGACTGACTGACAAGAGTAAGATAATTTGTCACAAATGCAGAAAACATGGACACTTGCATCGGGAGTGTCCAAATAGAACTAATGGAGGTGGAGCGAATAAATGTGCGGTGGAGAAGGCGAACGCGGTAACAGCACCGAAAAAAGAGGACTTTGAGAGTATGTTGGTTGTGACTCCACTGGTTAGCTCTTCGAGCGAGTGGATCTTGGATAACGGGTGCTCATATCATATGTGCTCAAACCGGGAATTGTTCCATACCTTTACCGAGGTTCACGGGAGTAAGGTTTTGATGGGGAACGACCATGCATGTAAAACGATGAGAATTGGCACGATTCAGCTAAAGATACACGATGGGGTGGTACATACTCTTGGTGAGGTCCAGTATGTTCCTAATCTGAAGAAGAATTTGATCTCTTTGGGGGCTCTTGATTTCCAATGGTTATTATGTAATACCCAAGGGTGGAAATTTGAAAGTTCTCTCCGGGCTGTGGTTGTGATGCGAGGAAAAAATAAGGGTAATCTTTATTTTCTTCAAGGATGCACAACGATTGGATTTATTGCATTTTAGGGGGGAACATCAAAACTTTATCACTATGAAATTTTAAAAAAGGTAGGTGAATTTATCATTTTACGAACAATACAGAATTTTCATAATAAAAATGTTTGAGGTCAAGTTCATAGTATTTTGGATATATATCGCAGTCTTTAAACTTTCTTTTACATTATTGTAAAATAACATTAGAATCATCACGTGTTGTTTCAAAATTCATTAATAAATTTTAAAACATAGCTGCTAAGGCACTCTCTAGGCTCCAAATTTTCAATGTATTCACGCAAAGACTGTAACGCCCTACATCTCCAATTGCGAATTAATCCTTCCATTAGGCCCGGTTAAGGCTTTATCGCCGTTAGATTGTGAACATTGGGTCCTGAGCCTCTCGTATTTGACCTGACACCTTTAACATGTCATATTAGGTATATTAAGTTTGTGGGATCAATCATTTCATTATTCGGGTGGCCCGAATCAAAAACGAGAAGTAAATCGCATGTTTTGAACTTTTTGGAAAAGTTAATTTTTGGCCAACCTTAAGAGGCCATAACTTTTTCATCTGAGGTCCAAATGATTTCCTGTTTATGGACACGTCTTCATCTCATTCCCTTCTACAACTTTCGTTTGAAGGCTGAGTTCATTCGAAGTCATTTCGGAGGTCAAAAAGGGGCGAGAAAACTGAGATTTTTTGTCAAAAATGCTAAGCTTCAGAATTTGGGGCCTCTGATCGATCAGAGGGTGCCCAGAGGGTTTTTTTAACCATTTTCCATTGCTTTTTAGTTACCATTCTCCTTCCTTTCTTCCCATATTCAACCCACATCCATTAGAGGGCTATAGAGAGAGTGGAGAGCTCAATTTTGGTGAGATTTTGAGGGACCGTCGACCATATCCTTCATCATGATACAATTTTATCATCTCCAATCATCATCAAATCATCTTCATGTTCTTCCTTCTTAAGTTCTTCCATTGTTAGGGTTTTAAGCTCCAAATTGGGTATTTCGAAATTGATGCTCCTCCAGCTCAATCCAGCACTTGGAAGCTTCGACTATCAACCTATCTAAGGTGGGAACACTAGTATCTAACCTTGTTTTCAATTATTATGTATT
The DNA here is from genome assembly GCA_021464415.1 of Lonicera japonica. Classification (NCBI taxonomy): domain Eukaryota; kingdom Viridiplantae; phylum Streptophyta; class Magnoliopsida; order Dipsacales; family Caprifoliaceae; genus Lonicera; species Lonicera japonica. The sequence continues at coordinate 23,123,770 of CM038469.1, forward strand.
ACATCCTTGTTTTGTAAGCCAAAGATAAAGGTTTTGCATATGAACGAGATTGATGTTCACACATGGGGTTTGGGTTTGACATCTAGGCATGTATGTGCTAATTTATCTATAATCTTATTGTTGTATCATATTTATTGTAAAAGATATAGGGTATGTGTGAAGTATTACAAGCCATAGGTAGTGTTCATTAGCGCGTAAGTGAGTATACTTTATTTGGGGCATATGTGCATCATTTTATGAACTAAGAATGAAAGGTTCGGCTAGACACGAGTCACATATGCCCTAGTGTGAACTTGGTACCTTGAAACATGCCTATATACACAATTTTCCTATCCATGTTACCGAGTTGTCAAGGGGTTAATGTTGTAAATTTATCAAAAGCTCCGTATATGCATTTTTGGGCTTAGTTAGTAATTATATATGGTTGTAAAGAGCTTGAGATTACATAACCTTAGTTTATGGAAGGAATTGCGTGTATGTATTATAATATTTGATGTAGATATTATACATATGCCATTAGCCTTTTAATATCATTACCTTGGTAGGAAAATTATCATTTTGGAAACAAGAAATTATTTCTAGTAAACTATTAACACTATATCTTTAGAGTTGTTCAAGTATTGCGTGGATGTAGTTAAGTAATGGTATCGATACGTTTCATGGCACTCGTATAGTAGATGCATTTTGAATCAAGGTGGATCTTGCGGCTATTAACTCCATCTACCTAATATATATATGAATTTAGTTACACACATAGTACGTGTATGACCCCTATGTATTAAATTAGACTTTTGGTAAATCGAGGGAGACATAAAGATACATATATATATGTCTGTGTGTGTGTGCTTGTGTCCATGTATTTTATATAAGAATACTCCATTTGAATATATTTTCTATTATTGTTTTGATTCTTAAGACTTCAATGGTCAATGGGGTTAACCTAGCCATGGTGGCTACATACCCTGGTCCGCATAGAGGGACCCCGCTATATTAGTGGCATACTCAATGATCCGTGTAGAGGGATCCCGCTCTGGAAGCGGCATACTCTATGGTCCAGCTAGGGGGACCGCGCGAGGCGCCATACCCTGCACATCTAGGTGGTCCACGGGGGGACCCAGCCTTGGGGACTACATACCTTAGCCTTGGTGGCTTAGATCACGATCGTTGTGCACAGTCGAAAAATCCTAGATGTTGGTTATGAGATAGTTGGATATGAGATATGGTGGTAATATAGCTGCCATTCATACCGGTGTATCCAGCCTCCCGATGGATGAGAGAGGGGATGTATTCCTAGGGTTTATAGCTTCCCCGGCTGCGGAGTAGTTTGTGTAGTTCTGTCCTTCAACAGACATACCTGCACGGGTGTCCCACTTGTTAAGTGTTTGGAGTGTAGTCCATGGGAAAATGGCCTGCATGGGTTTAACTCTAAATAAATTACAAGTTAGGACCAAGTCCCTGGATAGTTCGTTCGTTAGGAGGATACATGATTCGTTTAGAGCTTGGAGGCCTTCGGGAACCTAAGTTCTATGCCTAGTGTACTGTGGGGGTAAGCTAAGGCTGGATACTAGAGCTATGTAAGTGTATGTGTATGTATATGTACTTTAGCGTATTTTATGTTATTCGCGAGAGGTATTGGTTTATCATACTAAGCATACGCTTAGAAAATTATAGAGTGTGAGAAGCCTCATAGTAAGCCAAGTATGGACAAAAAAATGTACTAAAATGTTAAAGTGGTAACCACGAATACTTGGCCTTAGAGTAATAATTGCCATTATACCTTTACGAATCAACTGAGGAATATAATAAGATTCCTAGTGGGGTTTTTGGGTTGCATAACATGTTTTCCATATGATTGCATTAAACGACTTACCTATTTTTGTATAATAGATGCATGTGCTTTCAAAAGAAAAATCTTATTTTCTATATAAACCCGTATAGTTTCCACTAAGCCCGGATTTGGCTCATTCCCTCTTTCCAAACAGTTTTGCAAGTCCATACTTGAGGATGGTACGCGTTGTAAGTTTATAGAAGCTCTGATGACCTCTTACCACTTTGCAGTCCTTTAACTTAAGGACCATGCCATAGAGGCTTTTATATTATATAATAAGACGCTTGCGTTGTGTATAACTTTGTGTTTATTGAAAAGAATTTGGAATTGATTGTTTTTAAAAGTAATCTTGTACGTGGAGTATTTTTATTAAGTGATTGACTTTGAAATGATTTGGATAAAGAATCCTCTTTTGATTTATAGGACGGATAACATATTTTATAAGCTCCACATGCCAAATTTTATTTTTTTAAATAGATTTTACTTAAATTTCTTATAATCTACACCCGTCGTCGCGTATGACACCGTGATTAACCGGGTTCCAGAGGTGAAAACTTTTTAACGGGATTCGGGGCGTCACAAAGACTGCAGCCTTTAAAATTGTGTATTTTGACCGCATTATGTTTCCTTTAAATGTAAGGAACCAAATGCTATTTTTTCATCTAATAGATAAGATGCGAAAACATGAACGCCATTAATTTAGCTTGTGGACACATTGCAAATGGTTTCTTTGTAGATGAACTCTGTCGCTCCAATTGCATTTTAAAACAGAAAGGCAATTATACGTTATTCATGCTTGATCGTGTTTTTCTACGCGAACTACTCAACTTCTTGCGCCATATACATACTACATTTTAAGAAAGAGACAAAAATTATATTTTTTAATTAAGTAAATATTTTGGAATGGTCCGTAGGACAAGTACCTGACTGACAAAAATCAAGACAAAATTAATTGTTACTAGTAATTGTTTATTTACAATTATGGCATTGTTGAAATTCTTCTCAGCCATTGTGGTTGCTAGGACGCAGGCCGGCCACCACTCTCGCAAGCCACCATAGACAGGCAATAGCCAGTAGCAAAATTTATAGTTTTTTGTAAGGAGACTGAAGGACACTCTAGGTATTTCAAAACAAAATATAAGGAAAAGTAGCGGACTTGCACGACACTCTCTAGTGTGGTCAAAACTCAAGATTTTACGACAATCTTATTTCTTATGCATGACCTTCATTTGGGTTTTTGTCCTTTTACATTCTCTATTATGAAAGTCTATATACTTAGTCATTTCCCATATGTTTGTTGTTCGGATAATAAGTATACTATTGCACCTATGCACCTGCACGGATACAGATTGGATGCACTACAATGAGTAAGATTAGCCATGTGAAGAGGAAAGTACACAAACACATCGCAATTATCCTTTAACCATCATATTAAAATTCTTGTTTTCATGAATTTTGAATAGCGATGCCCCTAAAGGTTGTTGCTGAAGAGTTTTGCTGATATAATGGCGGCCTAAATGGTTGGTATGATGACTCATGTAGGAATCAATGGAACAAGGTGTCTGAGCATTGCCGAAGAACTTGTAGGAGGAGGTACAAAAGTATATATACAGCAGAATGTTGATCCTGAGGGGGGTGATACAAATTATGGCCAGTTACCTCCTTGCTGGTGCTTTTACAATTGTTGATTGACTAGAAGAGTTTAAACCTTATACCTCAAATTCTTATGTTTATAGGAACATCTTCTAGTTAGTTAGAGTTTGGAATAAAGTCAATGATACTTATGTCTAGATTGTCACTTTCTGTTGTCTTGCAAGAATCATTGAAAATTTCATAGATTCTCCCCATTTTTCTTAATGTAATGAAAGGAAAATTTTAACTTATATTAGCAATCCACAAAAGTACTCTGACAATCCAAAAAGTGGTTTCAATCAATGTATTAAAATATCCGAAAAGATCTATATAAAATTATAAACTATTACGAAAGATGATTTTGGAGTGTTAGAGTATACAATTTTGTGGAGTACTAATATCATTAGCATAAAATTATTGTTTGGTGTTCTGAAAATACACTAGAGGGTTTTTCAAATTTGAAATGTAATGCTAATGTTGAAAACACCACTACACAATTTTCGGGTTTCAGAAAATGGGATGTAAGTTGTGAAAAATACTCTAGAAGTTTTTGGATTTGCAAATCTGATGTTAATGCTAAAATGGGATGTAAGTTGTGAAAAATACACCAGAGGAGTTTTTGTCTTTTGAGAAAATGGAACACAAAAACATGTAACAAATATAAAAAAAAAAATAGGACAAGCATGTTTATCATGTAAGCATGCAAAGACATAATCGCACACAACCATAACACGAAAACAACACGAACTCGATGCTCTGGCAGAGCTATTGTTACTCACGACGGGTTTATGATTTTGAACAATGCCATTACCACTAAAATAAAAATGCTCTGTATAAATATCAAAATGTTTTCCATTGTTCCCATTTACACCAAGGACCCTGCTGATTTAAAAGCTAACTAAAAATTAAAGCGATAAGATACTAAACTTTGTTTCATTGATTCTAATTTGCAGGATTGATTGATTTACAAACTAAATTCAAGAAGTATTTCATTTCATAATTTTTTTATTGCATTGAGGTTTAAACGAAGAATTGCACCTTTAAAAAATTGAATCTTATTGTTTGAGCGCAGTCATGAAAAATGGAAAATCTTCATTAACCCCACCAAAATTTTCAACTCATCATACTCTAAGAAACATGCAACTCATCCAATCACATCTTTCCTATGTCCGTTTTTTGGAAAGAAAATATATTGGAAAAACAAAATAACTAACACTTTTCTAAAAATTAACTATAAATTTACTACAGTTCAAAGAAATAGCTTACATGACAATAGAAATAAATAAATCATGAAAATATCTTATTGGCAATTATATTTTATAAACATTTAAGTAACTTTCTCTTAACATTCTTACAAAATCTGCACGAAAGTATTTTCTACGAAAAAATTATCGAAATACTTTCTTGCAAAACAAACATATACAAGTTGCAACAAAACTAACTTTACTATATTTTTTTTCTTTTCCCGCCACTCAAATACACCCTTAACTCACCTACTCTTTTTCACAAGCAAAAATTAAGAAATCCTTCCTTTTTTCCACTATACCTCTGTCTTTTCCAAACCCACTCGCATCATTTCGTACCCAAAGCACTGGCAAATTGTCCAACCCCATTTTCTTATATAAAATAAAATTTTACAGAACTACTCATACTCCATTAAAGAAACACCGTGTAATTAAATTAGTATAAATATAAATTAGACTTCTCTTGCAAATAGCCTAATTAACATGTGATAAATCAAAAAAGAGTTTGTACCTTATTTCCTTTATGTTATGGATTATTTGTCTATGCCCAAATCCGACTCAGTTGTCTGGACCCAACTAGAACTTTGCGTGTGTGTAACACTAAACAAACATACCACAATGCCAATAAGTAATGTGGATCGGCCTAAAAAGTTGCCTACTTCATAGTCACTTGTATTGTCTTGTAGAGTTTTGAGGGTCCCGATGATGGTGTTTTTTTGATAGTCTTGGGTTAAAAGTCTTGGAGCTTTTATATCGTATGCTGAGTACAAGAGTTAGACATGGAAATACATTCTAATATAGTCATACAATTTGATTAAGGTAGCTAGTCTTATATTTGGTATGAGCTTCCTTATGCCTTATCTTGATCAGTTGTCTTGAATGATGAAAGACTACTTCATTTATCCTCTAGGTACATCGAATGTGATCATGGACCAACTGTGATAGTGGCCTATGGCTTGAGCTCAAAATGTGCAAGAGACATAGGCTTCAGTGGGCCTGGCTTAATTTGTTGGTTGTAGTGGGCTAATCTTAGATATTTTTCATGGGTCCGATATAACAAATACATACATGTTATTTATTCCGGTCCAGGTCATCAAGTGTGCTACTCCACCCATTACCAATTGGTTATGGGTTCGATGCTATGATTTTAATACAGAATCAGAGAAGTGGTTTGATCTCTTCGAGTTTTGTAAGGAGGAAAAACAAAAGCTTGGAGAACAGTGCGATAACGAGCTAGTGGAGTGCAAAAGGTAGAGTTTCTATGGCCTATGTACACTTGGCACTATCGAGATGTTTCTCATACAAGGTAAAGATTGCTCGGAATAGTTGTCTCCAATCCATAATCCCATATTAAGGTCCATAGAATTTCATGTGGTCAAACTAAATTGATGGGCATGGGCACAGAACAAAGCATGTGCTTGTGCTAAATGCCATATAATTAACTCCACAAGAAAACATTACGTGAATGTTGTGGATGCATTTTGTACATGCATGTTTATAATTAATTGTGTTAGAAAATGAAGAAAAAATAAAAATCAAACAAATATTCAATGGTCAATTTTTTTCTAGAATGGGAGAAAAATTCAAATGGCCAATTTTCTACACATTTTAGAAAATGTTGATTTTTTGAATGGTTTGGTGAATTTTTTTCAAAATATGCAAACTAAGGATGTAAGATTTCAAGATTGGTGGATGCTTGTTGGTGTATAAATAGGGGGTACTTGTATGCATTTTATTATCAACAACAAGAGCTCTACATTAAGAAGAGAGCACAAGAGAGAGTAGAGAGAAAAATTAGAAGTGAAGTGTCTAGGTGAGAGCTTTGCAGTTTCTAATTTTTCAGAGTGTTGAGTGAGAAAAATAGAAGCAATTTTCTAGGTTAGAAATTGCAGTGTCTATTTTTAGTATTGAGAGATACACAGTGTGCGTATATAAGTCTGCCGACCAGCCTTGTAAACCACTATTTCTTTCGATATAGTGAATTTGGTGCGCTCTGTAGACTAGTGGCAATTTGCCGATACCACGTAATCCTTTGTGTTGTGAGATTGATATATTGTTCTGCCAAATAATTTTATTGTGCAATTTCTTTTGTCATTTATATCCCAAGATCCCATTTGAAAACTAGTGGCATCTAGCTTGTTCCCAACAACAGGTATCAGAGGCTTTTGTGGTATTTCTGTCAATTTTCTGCAAGGTTACTGTTCACATAAATAGTAAAATTTTGTCGACAATATCGGTTTGTCGACGGAGGTGTTCTAATACACGGTGGTTCGCAGGAATAGTCAAAAACGATCCGGAAGAAGTCAGATTTGAGTGGGAGCAATGGCCGCAGATGAAGGGAAGGTAAAACTCGAAAAATTCGATGGCACAGATATTGGGTTTTGGAAAATGCAGATAGAGGATTATCTGTATCAAAGAAGTTTGTATCAACCTCTCTCAGGGAAGAAACCAGAGGCTATGAAGGAAGAAGATTGGAATCTTCTGGACATACAAGCCCTTGGAGTTATTCGATTGACGCTATCCCGCAACGTTGCTTTTAACATAGCAAAGGAAAAGACCACGGCGGGTTTTATGGTAGCTCCATCCAGTATGTTTGAGAAGCCATCGGCCTTAAACAAAGTGCACTTGATGAGGCGTTTGTTCAATTTGCAGATGACAGAAGATGCATCGGTAGCTCAACATCTCAATGAACTCAACACAGTTACAACCCAGTTGAGTTCAGTTGGAATTGAATTTGATGAAGAAATACGAGCATTGATACTTTTGTCCTCTCTACCAGAAAGCTGAAATGCTACTGTCACGGCTGTGAGTAGCTCGTCGGGAAGTAATAAGTTAAAATTTGACGATGTTCGTGATCTGGTTCTCAGTGAAGAGATCCGACGAAGAGAGTCAGGTGAATCTTTAACCTCTTTAGTTCTGCATACAGAGTTAACAGGAAGAAATTTGACTAGAGGAAATGGACGTGGCAGATCAAACTACCGAGGTAGATCAAAGGACATGAGGTCCAAATCCAGGAATCCCAATAATTCCCATAGCTCGAAAACCGTTGAGTGTTGGAATTGTAGGAGAACCGGGCACTACAAAAATCAGTGCAAGAGTGCACCGAAGGACTAGGAGGCAAAGGCAGAAGCAAACGTTACTTCCACCTCAGGAGGAGATGATGCATTGATATGCACTTTGGAGAGCAAGGAAGAATCTTGGGTGTTAGATTTTGTAGCATCGTTTCGTGGTACTTCACAGAAAGAATTCTTCGAGAAATATGTCCCCGGAAACCTTGGAAAGGTATATCTTGGTGATGATCAACCTTGTGCTATTATTGGCAAAGGTTTAGTGAAGATTAAGTTGAACGGGTCTGTTTGGGAGTTAAAGAATGTCAGGCATATTCTCGACCTGAGAAAGAACTTAATCTCAGTAGGGTAGTTGGCTAGTGAAGGCTACACTACGATCTTCCATGGTGATGATTGGAAGATTTCAAAGGGTGCAATGACAGTTGCTCGAGGCAAGAAGAGTGGCACTCTTTACATGACAGCAGGGGCACATTTTTCGATCGCAGTTGCAGTAGGCAATGAAACACCAAATCTGTCGCACCAAAGACTAGGCCACATGAGTGAGAAGTGGGATGAAGATCATGCACTCAAAGGAAAAACTTCCAGGTCTACAGTCAGTAGAGATAGACATGTGTTAAGATTGCATACTTGGAAAGCAGAAGAGAGTCAGCTTTCAGACAAGTGGCAGAACCCCAAAGAAGGAAAGGCTAGAGCTCGTTCACTCTGATGTTTGGGGACCAACAACCATCTTATCCATTGGCGGAAAACACTACTTCATGACTTTCATCGATGATCACTCGCGAAAGGTATGGGTTTACTTTCTAAAGCATAAGTCCGAAGTGTTTGAGGCTTTCAGAAGATGGAAAGCTATGGTTGAAAATGAGACAGGTCTAAAGATCAAAAAGATCAGAACCAACAATGGTGGTTAATATGAAGACACCAGATTCAAGAAGTTATGTTATGAGCACAGGATCAGAATGGAGAGAACCGTGCCCGGCACACCTCAACATAATGGTGTAACTAAGCGTATGAACCGAACGTTGACAGAAAGAGCCAGAAGCATTCGTATACAGTCAGGTCTACCGAAGTAGTTCTGGGCAGAAGGAGTCAATACGGTAGCTTACTTGATCAATTGAGGTCCATCTGTTCCATTGGAGCATAGAATACCAGAGGAAATATGGAGTGGAAAAGAGGTAAAACTATCACATCTAAAAGTTTTTGGTTGTGTAGCATTTGTGCATATTAGTGATCAAAGTAGGAATAAGCTTGATCCCAAATCCAAGAAATGCACCTTCATCGGCTATGGTGAGGATGAGTTTGGCTACCGCATTTGGGATGATGAAAACAAGAAGGTGATCCGTAGCAGAGATGTGATTTTCAATGAAAGGGTGATATATAAGGACATGCATAAAACAGATGCCAACGACTCAGAGCAAAATGAGCCAATATTTGCAGATGCAGATGATGTCCTAGATAGTCACGCGACGAAACCAATTGTAGCAAGTCCTCAACCAGAGGAACTTGTTGGACAGAGTAGTGCGCAGCAGTCTGACACACCACAGTCTCCTACACCAGCTCCTATATTGAGAAGGTTTTCTCGACCTCATGTGCCTAATAGGAGATACATGAACTATCTGTTGCTGACAGATAGAGGAAAACTTGAATGCTATGATGAAGCATGTCAGGTACAGGATGCGAGCAAGTGGGAGCTTGCAATGAAAGATGAGATAAAGTCTCTTATCTCAAATAAGACGTGGGAGCTAACCGAGCTACCAGAAGGGAAAAAGGCTCTACATAACAAATGGGTGCATCGAGTTAAAGAGGAGCATGATGGCTCCAAGAGGTACAAGGCAAGATTGGTGGTCAAAGGCTTTCAGCAAAAAAAGGAATTGACTACACTGATATCTTCTCGCCAGTTGTAAAGCTGACTACTATTCAGTCAGCTTTGAGTATTATTGCAGTAGAAGATTTACACCTTGAGCAGTTAGATGTGAAAACTGCCTTTCTCCATGGTGATCTAGAAGAGGAAATATATATGCAGCAGCCTGAAGGTTTCTCAGTAAAGGGAAAGGAGAAACTTGTCTGCAAATTGCAAAAGAGCTTGTATGGCTTAAAACAAGCTCCAAGACAGTGGTACAAGAAGTTTGATGGGTTTATGCAAATGAATGGCTATTACAAGTGCAACGCTGACCATTGTTGTTACTTCAAAAGGTTTCAATCCAGTTACATCATTTTGTTACTTTATGTTGATGACATGTTAGTAACAAGCTCAAATATGGATGAAATCAGAAGGTTGAAGAAACAGTTGTCGAATGAGTTCGACATGAAAGACTTGGGTGCAGCGAAGTAGATTCTTGGGATGAGGATCAATAGAGACAAGCAAAGGGGCGTCTTGCAGTTGTCTCAGGCTGAGTATATTAGCCGTGTTCTAAAGAGGTTCAGCATGAGTGATGCTAAGCCAGTTAGCACACCCTCGGCTAATCATTTTCGATTATCCAAAGATCAGTCTCCCAAGAATAATGAAAGAGAAAACTTCATGGCTAAGGTACCATATGCCTCAGCCATTGGAAGTTTGATGTATGCTATGGTTTGCACGAGACCAGATATTGCTCATGCAGTGGGAGCTGTGAGCAGGTTCATGACAAATCCTGGCAAGATGCACTGGGATGCTGTTAAGTGGATATTGCGATATCTACGAGTTCCTACCAACAAATGCTTATGTTTCAGCAGAGGCAAGCTGAGACTTCAAGGATTTGTAGAATCAGATTTTGCTGCTGAGATAGATCACAGAAGAAGCACTACTGGTTATGTCTTTATAGTAGGTGCTACTGCAGTCAGTTGGCTCTCACAACTACAGAAGATAGTTGTCTTATCCACTATAGAAGCAGAGTATGTGGCCATGACCGAGGCAAGCAAAGAAATGATTTGGTTAAAGGGTTTGTTAGCAGAATTAGGTTTCAGACAGACGAAGAATGCCTTGCATTGTGATAGTCAAAGTGCTATACATCTAGCAAAGAATTCGGCATTTCATTCGAGGACTAAGCACATAGGACTTCGGTATCACTTTGTCAGATCACTCCTAGATGATGGGGTATTGACACTTCAAAAGATTCAAGGAAGTAAAAATCCAGCCGACATGTTAACCAAGGCAGTGATCAAAGATAAACTGGAGTTGTGCACATCTTCAGTAAGTCTTCAAAACTAAAGACAAAGATGAGCGCACCACCAAACACTAATCATTGACATAGTTGGTTATATTATTTTTTCTCCAAGTGGGAGATTGTTAGAAAATGAAGAAAAAATAAAAATCAAACAAATATTCAATGGTTAATATTTTTCTAGAATGGGAGAAAAATTCAAATGGCCAATTTTCTACACATTTTAGAAAATGTTGATTTTTTGAATGGTTTGGTGAATTTTTTTCAAAATATGCAAACTAAGGATGTAAGATTTCAAGATTGGTGGATGCTTGTTGGTGTATAAATAGGGGGTACTTGTATGCATTTTATTATCAACAACAAGAGCTCTACATTAAGAAGAGAGCACAAGAGAGAGTAAAGAGAAAAATTAGAAGTGAAGTGTTTAGGTGAGAGCTTTGCAGCTTCTAATTTTTCAGAGTGCTAAGTGAGAAAAATAGAAGCATTTTTCTAGGTTAGAAATTACAGTGTCTATTTTTTAGTATTGAGAGATACACAGTATGCGTATATAGGTCTGCTGATCAGTCCTGTAAACCACTCTTTCTTTCGATATAGTGAATTTGGTGTGTTCTGTGGACTAGTGGCAATTTGCCGATACCACGTAATCCTTTGTGTTGTGAGATTGATATATTGTTGTGCCAAATAATTTTATTGTGCAATTTCTTTTGTCATTTATATCCCAAGATCCCATTTGAAAACTAGTAGCATCTAGCTTGTTCCCAACAAATTGTACCCTATATATATGAAGAAACATCATTTAAAGAGGACTATCCTTCTATTGAAATATTTTGTTTGATCCATCCTTACCCAATTTTAATATGATATTTTTTTTTTCTTAAATACAATACAATATCATATAATTACATGACGGGTGGGTCGGGTTACCACATATCGATCATGTTCAAGCCTATGGAGACACAAAATTTCATAACAAAATCTGGCCCCAATTGGCTTGGATTATTTCGAATGAGTGGCTAAGGCATGTTGAATTTTGCTACAGATATCTTAAGGACTAGAATCTCCCTAATAACTCGGGTAAGGGACGTGTTTATTGAAGACAGAGGCAAATATGAGTTCCCCAACAAAGACTCAGGGTGTTAGGTTGGGATCGAGCATCGAGTTCCAGCGTATTCATACTAAAGCAGACTGGATTCTTATTTTTGAAACATAACCTGCACCAATTGTGTTAGATTATTCCTAATTGGATGTTCCTTTATACTGAATTTTGGTATAGATATTTGTCTAACGACTCGAGTTTAGGACGGATTTTTACGTATAAGTTCTATAGTGAAAACTCAGTACGAGTTTAAGTCAATAGGGCCGTATGCGCGGTTGTGAAAAAAGAAGTCTTCGAACCTAGCATTTGTTCCGTTCCCATGCTCCTATCCGTCTAGCTTGCTGTCAAATATACCTCTATGTTAATTCAATTTTTTTTAAAACATGGTCATCTTTTGGCATGACTATCTTTTTAGAAGTTAAGTGTTAACAATAATATAGTTATAAAAAAGCTCATATTTTGTAAAGTAAATTAGGGTAGGTTCTAGATTTAGTATTTGTGTTTTAAAATCAAGAGTAAGTTTGACAAATATTAGCATTAATTATTTGCTCCTTTTTAAATTGATTATCCAGCAATTATATTTTTGGATAATCAATCAAAATATCTCTATATTATAAAGGATGACACTATTGTCACAGCAATATATCCTTACTAGAATAATATTTATACGAGAAATAGATAAAAACATACGACATCAGGGGCTTTTTTGTCCATTTGGACATAAATTGCATTGGTTAGGATATTTTGCTATCTCATCAACCCTCACATTCCACTTAGAAAATTGGGGTTTTAGTTTCCCTCTCATTAAATATACCTTTCAAATTTTTTTATTTTTTTAATATTATAAATTAAAATACACCTTGGGCCACCCACAGGGCCGGTCAATAATTTAAACCTTTACACAAGGCCCAATCTTTGACAACAAACAATAAGACAGGGTCCCAATGCTAAAAATATAAACAAAAGGTCAATTGGCTAAAAATCCTCGATCCATAATTTATTTTTATTTTTTTGGTTTATGAACAAACGAAATAAAAACTACAATCATTGATAACTAGCAAACAAGCATCATTTCAACTTGTACCTGCTGCGTCAAAATCGGACTTGACGATGTTACAAATATTCAATGGAAGAATATCTTATATTTTTAATAAAAATTAAGGACACTTATTTTTCTTTAATTAAAATACCTTTGTTGAATTATATATATCTTTTTAAAATTTTTACATAAAAAAAATAAAAAATTAATCATCATCGATCACTGCCACAATCCACCATTGGTGGAGGCCCAGCAACACTGCTAGAGTAGCCAACATCGGAGTAGCAAGATCTCACAAGAACTTTGGCGCAAGTATTGTAAATCTATTTTTTTGCTAAATCCGCAAACAACTAATTAATTATACATATTTTAGTCCACATATATTTTTATACTAAATCGAGCGCAAGTAATGCATATATGATACAAATTTTTGTGTAAATATGTTTTTACACCAAATTTGCAATCAACTAATGATATATATTTTAGTACAAATTTATTTTTGCACTGAATTCGCAACCAAATAATGTTATATATATATACGTATTTAGTGCAAATTTGATTTCCACTAAATTTGTAGACAAATTAAGATATAAATTGAAGCATAGATTTATTTTTGCACTAAATCCGTAAACAATTAAAGATGTAAATTTAAATACAAATATATTTTTGCACTAAAAATAAATTCTCATGGGAACTCTGGTGACCGCGTTGGAGGTAAAACAATGGTTGCAGGACTGAGCTCCGGTGGGCGGAGGCGATGGGTGAGACTTACCAAATTTTGAACCGAACCGAGCTGAAATCAAATTTTGGAGTTCGGTTTGGGTTTGGATCTTCCTAATTTCTATCCTAACCGAAACTGAAAACACATCTACACACCAACTGTCCAACCCCTCTTTTTGTCCTTTCTCTATTTCAAATGGATGATTATTAAAACACCCCTAAATTGTAGTCTCGCAACTACTTAGGAGAGGATCGAGTGAGCCACGGTGAAATAAAAGGGACAGTTGTCTCCCCTACATTTTTAAAAGTACAATTCTAACCCTACAAATTACTTTTAAAAATTGGAAATATATGCATATTACATTTATTTGCTCCTTCATAATTTTTCAAAATTTCATAATAGTATTTATATTTCCCCGACCCTATTTGATTAGTATAAGTTCCCCAAACTTAAGGTCACTCCTCTAGGACATGGCTTCTTTTGTTTGTTTGTTTATTCTAGGGACGATAAGTCCTGTACTTGGTTTGGTGGGGTTATTAATTTCAAAATGTATACATTCAGACTACAACACTGGGAGGTGGGAGCCTGATTTATGTCTCGAGAAACAGGTTTGCTGATCCGTGCAAGTTTGGGTAAGATTTATTGGTTTTACGTTAGATCACCAGCACAACAACCTATTGACAACTACAACTAAGGGTGTGGATATACTTGTAAATATTTATCAGGCTACGGCTATTAAGCCCCTGTTTCGTAGAAAACTAAAAACTAGATTTTTAGCTTTCTACCAAAAAGTCAACTTTATTTTCACACTTCTCAAAATTCACTTCACTTTACTTTCTCTCTCATAAAAATGTTAAAACACCATAACTTTAAATCCAAAAATCGGAATTAGATAAAAAAATAATTTGAAACCTACTCATCAAGATCTATAAAATAAGATCCATTGTGACTATTTTTTGAGTTTTTTCTTGAGTTTTCTTGAATTGGTTGAAAAACTACAACAAAAACTAAACTCAACTTTTCAACCTACTTTCACACTTCCCAATAAAAAAACTCAACTCAAAATCTGCACCAAACAAGGTCTAAGGATTTGAGTATGTTCGCTTGTGTTTTAGTTGAGGTTGATTTCAATTTTGATTCGATTTATGTGCTTACTATTGAGAGGGCCGGGGTTAGTTATCAGATTGAGGTGGCTTATGAGGAGTTGCCTAAGTGTTGCTCTCATTTTCGTTTGGTTCGCCATATGCTTTCAGAGTGTAGATGTCCGCGACAGGGTCGCTCCATGGATTCTCGTTGCCGTGAGGGCAAGAGTCTTGCTGTTCAAGTTAGGCAGGAATATAGGCAACCTATATCCTTCATCCCCAACCAATATTTCTTCCGCCTCTCAGGCTATGCCTCTAGTTTTTTATATGGTTTTGGATTTGGTTACTTTGGGTATTTCAACAACTTCAATATTGTTTTAGACTTGTGTAACACCCCCGCCTTAATCTACAGGACAACACCTGTAATTAAGACCTGGAGTGCTACTAACTCATCTTAGATTGACTAAAATGGATATATATGAAAACCCATAAAGAAATTTAAACATTAAATATCACACATGTCAATCATGCCAGCTAGAAGAAGATAGTACTGTACAAAATCATGGATACATGTAACCAATTTACAAAGCCAAACTAAGCAGGTGAAAGTCAATAGATAACACTTCGGGCTAGCCGTGGCTTCCCGAGATAACATATACATAACAAAAATGAATCTGTGTCAGAGCCATCTATTTTGTTCCCGAACCCGTATTCCCGTTACCATCGTTCGCCCCCTGTGTACCTGTAATTGAAAATAAAACATGGGGTGAGCTCACAGCTCAGTAGGGGGAAAGCAGGGAATAACATAACGAGAATACAACTTACAGTTCAACAACAATTCAGATTATAACAAATGCTTTGGTTTTAAAACCATCATCCTATGAAACTATATGTGCTCATGCATACGCAAGTTACCTCCCTTGTGTCAACCTCAGATCCACGTAGCCAGAATATATCCATACCGAACCGGAGTATAGCAAGGGCCTGACCGCCCGAGAGAAAATTCGACAATAATCATAAATTGGCCCATTGGCCCATCGGCCCCAGGCTATATCATTTGATCATAATCAATTTGGACCACATGTCCACTAATAGTAACATAACCACAGAACCATTAGTGCCTCACCGTTGTCTAGATTTCCGGGCTACACACCGCTGGCTCTAGACAACCGACGCGTTGCTGCCCTCCGGAGGTTTGGGGATTTTCAACCAAAGAGCACCAGGCCCTACTTATTTTCCATCCCGGTAGGCACAGATCAATACATCATCCCTTCACAATCGAGGGGCCACAATAGAATCATATCCGGATCCATATCAGGATCATGTCACATCCAGAACGATACCATAATCATAAGAAACTCCTAGAGATAGATAATCACTTGTTTCAGAATTCCACAAGAGCATAGATAGCCCTCCATATCATGGAGAAGAGATATAATTCTCCCAAGAGATAATTTTCGCACCATATGCCATAAGAATGTTCTGAGCTTGCCATGAGATCATCCAAGTGCCGGGTTGACATAACAATTATGCATAACGTGCAATCCATGCTCTTTATTGTAAACTAGAAACAACCCATGCCACTTAAACTTCATTCATTATGTATCCATGTTGCTTAGCGCATACATAATCCATTTACTAATCCACTTGGATTCAACCAAGTGTATATGTTCAACGAACATCACTTACAAGTCTATGTTACATAGATGTCAAGTTCAAGTGGCATATCTTGTTTTAACCCATGCATCATAGATACACTAAAACCACATATGCCATATAAACTCTAACCAATTTACATTCATGTTCTTTGGTGTATATGAAACCCTTGACTAATCATTTTCTTGATAAACCAACACATATACATTCAAAGAACATCCGTATGAATCAATAACATGTAATTATGGAGCTTAGATGGCATATCTTACTTCATATCATAATATCATAACTCAATCATGCAAAAATTATGTATATCCAATGATATGATCAACATATTAACATATACGTATAAAATCATTCTTGCATAATTAATAACAAGAAGGTATGTGCTTCATATCGAACATATATGTATAAAATCACTCATCTTTATATAAATAAAATCATATCATCAAGTTTGGAAAACATATAACCCCTACCTCAAGTGTATATACCAAAAGAGGAAAGAAAGTTATAAACCGAAGCCCCGTTCGGTGAAATCCTCAACCTCTCGCGTCAACACGTTCCTAGGCTAGCAAAACCCACAAATCAATGATTTATAAACTCCAACTTGTATATCCAAAGCTCATACTTGAGCTTTTATAAGAGAAAATCAAGGTAGGAATATAGAAGAAATTACGATAGCTCAAAGATAGCTAGAAATAACAAATCGCGAAAGACCAAAACTTCTTATTTAGCAACCGAAATCGATTCGGACCACCCGAATTACCAAACAATCACTCAGATGAGTATAAATAAGCTAATATAATTCAATTTAAAACAAATTAAAATACGGGATATTTGTAACGCCCCAAATCCCGTTAAGAGGATTTCTCCTCCGGGACCCGGTTTGTTACTGGTGCCGTACGTCGACGGCATTTTAACTGAGCAAAACTCCTATGTAAAACATAGAAATCCACAACCCAAACGACAAGAATATTTCCAGTTCACAAACTATATCCACAAAACAAAACGAGGCACTACAATTCAACAACCAGCCTCCAACGAGGTCCCAAGTACGATGTTTTTCCAATCTCCATATACAATAATATTAGTAAGGGTTCAATACATGTATCACTAACAATATAACAACCATGGGTTTTATACAAGAATCTAACACATCTTATTGGCAAAATTCTAATAGTAATGGTATAGAGGCAGTCTAAGAGGACACATCTTTATTCTCCCATTTCCCAAAAGAACTTGCAGAGAAATCTGGATGGAAAGTAATTGGGGTGAGTCAAACAGACTCAGTGGGAATCATATATATATATAAATAATGGGCTTTGTGTAAAAGACAATGTTCAGAAAATCTTTTTGTAAAATAACATGGAATCCCTCACACATGTATATATAGATAGTAGCTAAGAATGAAACATTTTCTTTGAAAATCCGCGTATAATGCATACTCGATATCAAATGGAATCCTATGGCACATTTAACATATTTCATCTCATAAATCTCGAGCCATAGTCTCTTAAATCTCACCACTATCCAAGCGTACAACCAGGTCTGCATTTCGTGGCCTTTCACCCACGCGGCAGCAGGGCCTCCCGTTAGTTTCCGTGCACGGTTTCGGGTCTTGCACCCAGGGGCTCTCTGTCCCAACTTAAAGTCTCAATCGTTAGAGACGAACCTGGGACCTAACATGGACTAGTGCTAGCTTATGATGTCAATAACATATCAATCGGCTCATTTAGATTGTAATTGTGCCATAAAACATGATTCCCATTAATCACATAGAATATGTATAATGCAATCGATATAAAATATCTCATAACCACAATTTATAACATCATAACAACTTATAGGCAAAGGTTTTAACATAAATAATCTGCCACTTCAACCCTTAAGGATAAGTATTAAATTTTATAATAAGAATTATTAACAAATGATAGGGTTAGAAGTGGGTTTTCATGTGAACCAAGAGAATAGCCATAATCTCTTGTTAAAACATGTATTTTAATATATATATGTAGGCTATTCGAATCAGTAATTTCAACACCAAAGCGGTGCATCAACATATACTCAAGAAACCCGTTTTACATTTCTGTAACCAAATATAACACCACGTGAAACCAATGGAAGAAATCTCATATCAACCATTTTGAATAGTTTAGTAACTTATAAACAATGATTTAGTAACATAAAATCACCACTTGAACCCACA
This sequence comes from Lonicera japonica, assembly GCA_021464415.1. Classification (NCBI taxonomy): domain Eukaryota; kingdom Viridiplantae; phylum Streptophyta; class Magnoliopsida; order Dipsacales; family Caprifoliaceae; genus Lonicera; species Lonicera japonica. The sequence continues at coordinate 23,142,479 of CM038469.1, forward strand.
CAAGTAAACATTTAGCTTAGTAAAATAATTCATCAACCATCAAATGGGCTCCAAATGGGTTTTGTGCAAAATCAAGTGAATAGCCTCAATTTCTTGTTGAAACACATATTTTAACGATAAACAGGCTATCCGAATAACCAATTTCGATGTAAAGGTGTAGTTTCACATAATTCCCAAAACCCATGTAGAAACTAGGTATATATGTGTATAAACATGTGGAGGAATGGTAATCAAGTAATAATAAGTTGTAAAATAGAGTTTAATGTTAGATTCCCACCTCAAGGAAGTTAGGTCATCATACTTGAAGGGCTGAGTCGAGCTAAGAACCGCTGAATCACAAAATCCCCAATTATATGCTTTGTGCCCTAGCCATGGAGGAAAGAAGGATGAAGAAGATGAAGATCGAGGTTTGTTTATGGGTTGAAATATAGATGAGAACCTCTCCGAAACCCCTTAGAAATGAGCTCTCAACTCTCTCTAACTCCCTCTTAAAGTTGTGGCTCGAAAATGGGGGAGGAGGGGTCTTAAAATGACGTAAAAATGGCCAAAACCGACTTACTGTTGTACCATGATCGATCATGGAGTCCACTGCCAGCACATGCATTTTCGATCTGGAGCACTGTTCGTATTTTGGTCATAACTTCTTGCTCGGAACTCCGATTGAGGTGATCTTTATGTCCACGGAAAAATAATTCGAAGCTCTACAACTTCCTAAGAGGAAGTATCCTTAAATTATGGATGAATAAATCCCAGAAATTCGTAGAAGACAGCGCTCTGCCGACGCGCTACCGAATGAACAGATTTTTGCAACTCGCGTACTTTGCACACTGTTTCGACCAACAAAAAGTGTGAATTAGCTTCCGGTCAAATCACGAAAGTTGTAGGTTGTATCAAAGCCTAAACATAGGCGCAAATGGAGGATTAATCGGACAAGTAATGAAGAAGTTACAATACCTCGAAGTTGGCAAAAATTAAGAAATCGCGCAAAGTGAAAACACGCGACTAACACCTCAATTTCAATTTGGACCACTCGAATTATGAAACAATCATTCCCACAAACTTGATATACCTACTATGATGTGTCAGAGGTGTTGGATTAGCTAACAAGGGTCCAAAAGCAAAAGTCCATGCCTTAACGGAGATTAAGCATTAACAGGGCTTGGGAATGGAACACGGGGTATTACAATATTACAATCTCCCCCACTAATAAAAATTTCGTCCTCGAAATTTTGATGGCATTCTTTTAAGTAAATAACTCGAGACACTTATCATAAATTTCGGTCTCCAATCTTTATAGCTCTTTTGGTCATATGCTAAGTACCACCACACCCATCCATGCCTCACCTCACTCATGTCCTCACACTGGACATCCGAAAGGGCCTGTTGGACTGTTGGCAAATTCCGGTTAGTGTACTTAATCATGCACCAATCAATCCTCATTGGCACTTAGCCAACTCATATACAACAAACAAGGCCCACACAAATATCACGTAGCCAATAAATAAGCAACAACAATAGAGATACAAGAACAACGACAACAATGAGTGCTCTAGAACTCAATACTAGTGATATCAAGCCATTGTAAATCCCAAATAAGTTGATATCCACCCAAAGGTTTTCACAATATACCTAATTGTCAAATCCCTTGATGGGTCAACATCAAAGAATAAAACCATAATTCCCATAATATAACAATCCCATCCAATGGATACACATACAGTAAAACTTAATTATCTAATTACAGACATTCTTCTAGACTCTCCATAAGTCTATATAAAGTTATCACTAATTCACGATTGATCTACATACCAAAGGTGTTTACTTATACGTGATATACATCGTCTATCCATCGGTACCTAACATATAAGTCATCTCTCTCCATGGTACATATTTGGAAAAATTACATGAACACCATTACCGCACAACATGTGAAAACCTCATAGAATCCAAACTTAATGTCCTACGACGACTCGGAGGATTTTCTTAAATTTAACAAAGATATACGTAACATATGCCAAATTCAGACTTCTAGGAAATAATTCATTCGATTCCTCTAGCCAAGGACTTACAAAGAATTTAACTTGTCAGCAAGATAGGTAAATTCACAAGTTTTTAACCACCCAGAAATGAACTATATCGTATTCTTATTACAAGAATTACCACACAAGAAAACAAGATAGAAGAAAACTCAAGTATAGATATCCCAAGTCTAAATTTAAGAACTGAATGAACCATAAAGAGTTAGAAAACATTTTTGTATTCCCATCTATGTTTCCAATATGCCCAAAAAATATAATGTCACCATCTCATATCATGCAAGGAATCTTTAGGACGAGGGATACTATAAAAACAAAGAATAATTGTGATTCATCCCATAACAATAAGCTTGATTCAACTTTCTTGGCTTCAATGGGTAAACTATAAATAATCCACAATTGTTACCAGTAAATGTCTATACAAGATTCCCTTCCAAATAAAAGCCTTATAGCAATTGAAGAAGAAATCATATACCCCAATATTCTCATAAAGAATTTGAGATACCCTCAATTCAAACCACTACGCTTACCACATACTCATAACACGCAAATCTTATAGGGATAAACTTATGTTATTCAAATGTAAATGAGTGTAAAGAACCATAATCCCAAATGTAGAGAAACCATAAGTATACGCCCATTAGATCCCAATTTATTGCACACCTTTTCACATCTCATAGATCTCATGACCCAACGATATTCACATCCCTAAGTATAAATCGAACAATTTTTAAATGTTTACGTCACCATAAATCATATTCCGAGTCATAGCATTGATCATTTGAACCAAAAATATTACTCCATAAAGAAGGAAAATCGTAATAGTTTTATACCACAATACAAGATGATTTTTGGTTACTATGAAATTCCTTAACGTTAGTTAAGTAGCCGATTCAATTCGATAGTCCTTTCACAACACCAGTTTTCATACAAAGGTGTCATACAAGATCATTTATCGGATCAAGAATTACAAGTATTTTATACCTCATCGTTTAAAACATCTTATTTTTCTATATCCAGAAAGTCAGAAACATATGGATAAACAAAGTGTAAAGGTCATCTATTGAAGATAAAGACTTTATATCCATAAGAAGTCCCATAACCCATAAACTTAAATCCAAAACAATCAAGATACAAAAGTGTGTATACTATACGATTCTTATCTATGAAATTTCCAAAACGGCACATTAAAATAGTTTCCACAATTGACCATACTTGATCCACATTACTAGTTTCACACTTCCACAGAATATGGTCATCATCTATCCAACATCTCAATTTATCCAAAAGTTTCAATCCATGTGTGAAAAGGTACAGCCGAAATCATTTTAAACATCACAAACTTCCTTGTCTTTCTATTATGAGATTCCTCAGAAGATATAACCAACCACCATATCATATAAGGTAAAATATATATATATATATAGTTATGAAATGCAAACCATTATATAAAATTTGCCTGCGAAATTTATCTGCCAATTCTATATATCCACCACAAGAAGAATCAACTATATTGTGAACGTCCTATTCTCCCACATACTGAACACCTTACCTCAGGTGATTTAATAGACAGTTAAGAAAGAAATCAACTTCTTAATTCCTGAAAACTAAATGAAGTAGGCGACTCATTACCATTCTCTTATAGATATTGATCTATACTATTCGGAAGAACCTTCTTTTCTCGTAAATCACAAGAATGAATACTCCCTTCTATCATGACCGTATTACCTGCATCTATAACTATCCTTACCACGTCGTACTCTAGGAGGACTAATCATTTTAACCAATTCTCGTGCCACCTGTCAGGTAATTTCAAAAAATTTTATCGATGAAGAGAACTAGACCTTTATTCCAAATTACAACTGATCTACTCTTCTCAGGAGACTAACCAAGATTACACGAAGTAGAATCTAATCCAACAGCAAGACAAACAAAACAATCTTAGGAAACAACGAGCGGACGATGCAACAAAGCTAGAACCTGTTAACTTATCATCAAGATAATGATTCTACCCTTCTCACGTGGGACATAGAAAAATACAAAAGAATTTTCATGCGATACACTCGCATCATGTGGTAGCAAATTCATAAGGTCAAAATGCAAATGCCTAACATCCACACTCGAAATAGGTTTAACCACAAGACACAACCATCGATAACCACACTAACTGTAATCAACAAAGAAACAACTTGCCACATCGTATGGGCTAACAAGCTCTAGATGATCGGTAAGATACAAAATCATCCTCACAATTCAAGCTATATGATACAAAACACGACCTCAGGAATACACATATCACAATTACTGGCATACATCGGAATGAATAACGAGAATCACAACACATTTCGTCCCCATTAAGCCCAAGTACTCATCAACCTATGCTTTGATACCAATTTGTAACACCCCCTCCTTAATCTACAGGACAACACCTGTAATTAAGACCTGGTGTGCTACTAACCCATCTTAGATTGACTAAAATGGGTATATATGAAAACCCATAAAGAAATTTAAATATTAAATATCACACATGTTAATCATGCAAGCTAGAAGAAGATAGTACTGTACAAAATCATAGATACATGTAACCAATATACAAAGTCAAACTAAGCAGGTGAAAGTCAATAGATAACACTTCGGGCTAGCCGTGGCTTCCCGAGATAACATATACATAACAAAAATGAATCTGTGTCAAAGCCATCTATTTCGTTCCCGAACCCGTATTCCCGTTACCATCGTTCGCCCCCTGTGTACCTGTAATTATAAATAAAACATGGGGTGAGCTCACAGCTCAATAGGGGGAAAGCAGGGAATAACATAACGAGAATACAATTTATAGTTCAACAATAATTCTGATTATAACAAATGCTTTGGTTTTAAAACCATCATCCTATGAAACTATACGTGCTCATGCATACGCAAGTTACCTCCCTTGTGTCAACCTCAGATCCACGTAGCCAGAATATATCCATACCGAACCGGAGTATAGCAAGGGCCTGACCGCCCGAGAGAAAATCCCACAATAATCATAAATTGGCCCATCGGCCCAAAGCTATATCGTTTGATCATAATCAATTTAGACCACATGTCCACCAATAGTAACATAACCAAAGAACCATCAGTGCCCGTTGTCTAGATTTCCGGGCTACACACCGCTGGCTCTAGACAGCCGACGCGTTGCTGCCCTTCGAAGGTTTGGGGATTTTTAACCCAAGGGCACCAAGCCCTACTTATTTTCCATCTCGGTAGGAACAGATCAATACATCATCCCTTCACAATCGAAGGGCCACAATAGAATCATATCCGGATCCATATCAGGATCATGTCACATCCAGAACGATACCATAATCAAAAGAAACTCCTAGAGATAGATAATCACTTGTTTCAGAATTCCACAAGAGCATAGATAGCCCTCCATATCATGGAGAAGAGATATAATTCTCCCAAGAGATAATTGTCGCACCATATGCCATAAGAATGTTCTGAGCTTGCCATGAGATCATCCAAGTGCCTGGTTGACATAACAATTATGCATAACGTGCAATCCATGCTCTTTATTGTAAACTAGAAACAACCCATGCCACTTAAACTTCATTCATTATGTATCCATGTTGCTTAGCGCATACATAATCCATTTACTAATCCACTTGGATTCAACCAAGTGTATATGTTCAAGGAACATCACTTACAAGTCTATGTTACATAGATGTCAAGTTCAAGTGGCACATCTTGTTTCAACTTATGCGTCATAGATACAATAAAACTACATATGCCATATAAACTCTAACCAATTCACGTCCATGTTCTTTGGTGTATACGAAACCCTTTACTAATCATTTTTTTGATAAACCAACACATATACATTCAAAGAACATCCGTATGAATCAATAACATGTAATTATGGAGCTTAGATGGCATATCTTACTTCATATCATAATATCATAACTCAATCATGCAAAACTTATGTATATCCAATGGTATGATCAACATATTAACATTTATGTATAAAATCATTCTTGTATAATTAATAACAAGAAGGTATGTGCTTCATATCAAACATATATGTATAAAATCACTCAAATTTATATAAATAAAATCATATAATCAAGTTTGGAAAACATATAACCCCTACTCAAGTGTATAGACGAAAAGAGGAAAGAAAGTTATAAACCGAAACCCCGTTCGGTGAAATCCTCAACCTCTCGCGTCAACACGTTCCTAGGCTAGCAAAACCCACAAATCAATGATGTATAAACTCCAACATATATAGCCAAAGCTCATACTTGAGCTTTTATAGGTGAAAATCGAGGTAGGAGATGATGAATAATACCTTAAAGGTGGTTTGGATGATTTCAAGCTTGAATCTTCGATCGTGGATGAAAGATGCGTAGAAATATTTCTCTTTCTCTCTCTAGAACCCTCTAGAACTCCCTAGAGGAGTGTGGAAGAGTGTGTGTCGAAGTTGGGTTGGAAAATGATCAAAAATGGCTTTAAAACGTGCTTAAGTCGGTGGAAATAGTTAACTTGCGGACCGGTATGCGAAATACCGAATACCAATCCGCGGAGCACAAATTTCCCAAAAATTTGGTGCCGGACCGGTATGCCAAAAACACTATACCGGTATGCCAAATTATGGATATATTTTTCCCAAAAATTCATCAAAGACGGCACTCTGCCAAAGCGCTATCGAATGACCAGAATTTTGCAATGGGCCTACTTTGCACCCTGTTTTGACCAACGAGGAGTGTGAATTGGACTTCGGCTAAAACACAAAAATTGTAGAATGATACAAATGCTAGTCACCTACGTGAACAGAATCTCATTCTTATAAATATAGAAGAAATTACAATAGCTCAAAGATAGCTAGAAATAACAAATCGCGAAAGACCAAAACTTCTTATTTACCAACCGAAATCGACTCGGACCACCCGAATCACCAAACAATCACTCAGATGAGTATAAATAAGCTAATATAATTCAATTTAAAACAAATTAAAATATGGGGTATTACAACTTGGGTTTAGTAGGTACAACAACTCAAGTGATAGGTTGGAGGTCTGTTTTGTTGATTCAGTATGCTCTATGTTCTTTCTCGACCACAGTGCCTTCGGTTTCCAGACCGTCATTTGTTTAGGCTGGCTCCTCTTTTTCGATTACTAGAGATTCTTCCTGTGATCCATCTTTTCATACTAATGAATACTCTAAGTCCCCTATTGATGATGATTTATAGGATTATTATAACTGGGACAAGGAGGAGAACGGAGATGAGAGTTAGTTTATGGCTGAATCTATGAGTTCTAATGTTAGAACCTCAGCTGCCTAAGTTCCTCCCATAAACACTCCATCTCCTGTTCAAGTTCCATTTCCATCGGATACCTTTTTGACTTGGGAGGCTATTGTTTCTTGATGATGGATTTACTATAATAGTCCCTAAAACTAAAAACAGATGGGTCACTGAAGACCGTGAAATGACCAAGATTCATATGGCTATTTAGGTTACTAAGACATGTTAGAGTGCTACAAAGTTGGATGCGAATCCAGTGCCAGCAAATCAGGTTATCATTTATGACTTGCTAGGAAGCGTTGTTAGATTTTCATTTAGCTTTTAGTTACTTGTATGTTTTGTTTCAAAGCTAAGCTTCTCCAACTTAGTTTCCAAGCTATTTCTTTCCCAATTTTCCTTTGGACTTATTTTGTTAGACATCGGGTTTGGGATATTCAAATCCAAATTTCTTTTTATCATATTTCGCTCTAGGCTCACTTTCCAAGGCCTAAAGCTATCGCTTAAAGAAAATAAGTGTTTTTTTTATCGCCAATTTCAAATTTCTTTTCATCTTCCCCACATTTTCCTATTTCTTTCATTTTGTTCTTCTCAATACCCCGAGCCATCTTAACCACGCATTTTTTCCTCTCACATGTGCAAAGAAATTAATGCTAGGTATGAAACTTGAATTGTATGCACATAAAAAGTTAAACTGAATTCTTTGCTTTAGAAAAGAAACTTTCCATATTGACTATCTGAAATTTAATGGAATTCATTTCCATGCTAACACCCGTCAATCCACCCTGCTTCTTTCTTGCATTTATATTTGCTACATCCTTTTTCCATCATATACTCTCTCCATATCCATCTGATCTCACAATCCAAAAGAGCCTATTTCCTTTCCTTGCTTTTTAATAAAGGGATAAAATATAGTACAAGAGAATGGAAGAGATGTGAGAAATTTTATTTGAGATGGAACATTGCTATTAGATTAACATAAGTCTGATTAATTAGTTGAAAGTTACTTTTGAAAAATACTTTCAAGATGTATTTTGGCTCGGATTAAATTGGTCTTTATTAATCTTAACTCTCATCCAATCACTGCATCCAAAAAAGATTAATGCCAGACAGAAGGGGATTGACAGGCAGTGTTAGAGAGAGAGATAGAAGGGGGGGAGTGTTGGTACATAAATTCTCTTAAGTTTGACACATTTCAATATGGAAAGCTTGCTTTTCTTTCCTAAGCAAAGAATCCATTTCAACTACTTTTATATGTACAATTCTAATCTTTACCTAGCTAGCACTAATTTCCTTGCATATATGAGATGAAACAATGCATGCTTAAGATTGATAAGATAATTGGAAAAAAAAATTGATAGAAACAAGGAAAACGTGGGAAAGAAAAAAAAAGTAATTGAAAATGGGTGATGATAAAAGTACCTCTAATTAAAGTGTAGATTCACTACCATTAAACATAATCTACAACCACAATAATTTAGGTTGTCATCACCCATTTCAAATTGGACCAATCTTATCCAACATAAAAGAAACTTTAAGACATGGGAAAAGTAAATTTCAACTAATCACTATTATTCATCGTTTTTTTATCTCTCCCAAACTCTAGTTTAGATGTGTGGTTCACACTTATTTAGGGTACAACATTTGTTACATTTTTTGAACTGTATAATTTAGGTTGCTTTTGGGGCATGTTTGTGCCTTCTCCTGCAAGTTCTCAGGCAATGCTTAGAGGGCTTGTCCCATCTATTCCTACATGTGTCATCATACCAAGAATCTAGTCCATCACCATTAGGGCAATACCCTCTGGCAACAGCATTGAGGGGAATCACTATCAAAATTCATGAAAACAAAGAAAAAAAATATTGTTTAGTAACCCGACTAAAGGATAATTGAGGTGTATTTGTGTATTTTCCTTTTCACATGGCTGGCTAGGCCTATTGTAGTGCGTGCTATTTATGTGTCCATGCGCAGGCATAAATGCAATAGTAATTAAGCATATTGTCGAAATCACAAACATACAAAAATGACTAAATTACATACTTCAATTCCACAATAGAGAATGTATAAGGACAGTAAAACCAAATTAAGAAAATCATGGACAAAAATTATATTGTTACGGTTAACCCCTTACGCTAGCTAATAACCCTATTTGAGAAAACCCCCAAAATAGTTTTAATTACACATAAACCCACTTAAATCTCGACGCTGCCAACTTTCCATCCATTTTCAACTTTTTCTGACCAAGATACCCTTCGCCTTTCTTCTTCTTCCTCATGTTCTTCCCCTCCCTTCTCAATCAACTCTCTTCCACATAAACATTAATTTCTCTCTGTATAACACACATATTATGAACATTATTAACTTTATTTCTTAAAGGAGGAATTGTATGTATATATGTATGCATATGTATATAGACAAATCTAGATCTATATAAAAACCCCCTTCTCTCGCTATCTCCCTCTCCTCCCATCGAAGCCATCTCCTCATTTCTTCTACCACCGGCATCATCATCATTAGCATTATACACACAAACAAAAACTCCTAAAAATTTTAAACAGAGAAAACTCAAAATATAAAAATTCTTCTTCTACCACCATCAATTGAACCAAAGAAATCCAAAATTGATTCAGGTATGTATATGTATATATTACCCCAAATTGATTATAAATTAAATTGAAAGAAACCCATGATATATTATATTCGATTTAAAACTAATTAAATTGAAAGAAACCCACAAATTGTTTTTTGTCCATGTATTAAATTAGATTTATGTATTTATGTATGTATGTATGTATGTATATATGTATATATATGTATGGATATGTAAATATATACCCAAAATTTGATTTTGTTTATGGATCTAGTAAGTATATGTATGTATATATATGTTTAGATTTGGGCAATTTGTGTACATTTGGTGGGTAGAGACTCTGACAAAGTAAGCACTTAAGAATAAGAAGGTTGTGACCTATGTTTGTAATAGATTATATGCTTTATCAAAGATAAAGGTGAGATATTTTTCACTATTTGTATCCTTAGAAATGTATTTTTGGTTATAACTGAATTATAAATGATAAATATTTTGCAGGTGTTTCTTCTTAAAGCAGAATTGTTGAAGCCACAGGAGCAAATGGAGAGACACATAATGGATTTGTACTTTCGCGACTTTTGTTATTAGGCTTGTATTTTTGTGAACAAGTTTTTGATGTTGTAAGTGAACCACATTTAATGTTTGCATATTGTTTGTGAATTATACACTTGTATATGAGTTGACTTTTTATGTGAACACTTATTGAAATTGTATTGGTTTGAATTGCAAGTTTGGTTGTGAATTGCAAGTTTGAATTGATTTGAATTCCAGGTTTGGCAAACTTGCAGGCTGCTAGAATTGCACATTCTGGTGGAATGGTACTTTTTCACTTAAGCGACCGACATAGTCATTGTCAGTGGCTTAAGTGAACTCACCTATGTGGCTTAAGTGGCCAGCTTAAGTGACTGACAAGGTTTTGTCAGTCTCTTAAGTGACCAAGCTTAAGAGACTAACAAAGTCATTGTTAGTCGCTTAAGCTAGCCTAACTTAAACGACTAAGCTTTTTACCATCAGTCGCCTAAGCCTTAAGCAATAGAGTTTGAATCAGTGGCTTGAGTTTTCGAAGCGACGAACATATATTTATCAATCGCTGAAGAGATTCTGCCACTCCGCTAAAGAGACAATACTTAAGCCACTGACAATTAGTCGCTTAAGACCTAAGAGACGGAGAAGAGGTCTTAAGCGACGACAGTGAGAGTTAGTCTCTTAAGATGATTTATGGCCTAGTGTTACACACTACTTTTTATCTCATTTAGTTGGTCTTATTACACTGAGTATGTGCACATTACCTTGGTACAATAGGAAAGAGTTAATATTGGGAACAAAAAAATATACTAGCTAGGCATATTACCTGGTCCTATACGACTGATCCAATGTTAAAGTATTATAGAGTGTTTTAGTGTGTGTAATTAATGTTGGTTTTAAAAAAAGGCATAGAAAACTTAATATAATATCTTAAATAAAAAGAAGATGAGATACTCAGTAATAGACGTGACCCTTTGTCATTCCAGAGCAAAAAACTACTGAGTCACATTTTTTTGGGCAACATTATTTTAAACTAAAAATTTAATGCAACTATATGTGGATATATTTTGTAAATTTAAATCTTTCAATGTTAGCAACAAATGCGTTACAATAAACCTCCAACGCACGGCATTTTAGGATAAGGCATAATTGCTCAAAGGTCAAAAGGGGAATTCCACATTTTAAATGATACTGGAATTATATTATATTAGAATGTCCTTCTACCAAAACATTGTCCTAAGTCAAAACGTTTGGAGTTATGCCTAATATCTCGAAGGCAATGTCTTGAAATGGTCCTTAATCCTAATGTTCCATATTTTTAATTATTAATTATATCGTAATTACTATTTAATTTCTTAAAAAATGTCATTGTGAACGTGAAATTCTTACTTCGAAACATTAAAAAGATCGAAATACGACTTATTACTTATTGTGAAACTTTCTATATTTTAAACCATTAATTGTGTCGTAATTATTATTTTCTTGAAAAATGTCATTGTCAACATGAAACTTTTACTTTGAAACATTAAGAAGATCGAAATACGACTTATTAATTATTGTAAGATTTGGTATAGTGATTGTGTTTAGGGGAAAAAAATGAGACTACTATTTTGAGACATGTTGAAAAAAAATATAGAATTGGTAATTTGAGACCAAAAAGTAAGATATTTCCACCTTAACAAAATAATAAAAAATGTTACAAATAATTTTACAGTAAACCATTTATCTCTTGCAACTTAATAAGTGTGTCTCGGAACGAGTTTCTAAATCCGTCACTAATAGTCTTAAATATTGATTAACTTAAAAATATATATATCCTATATATATATATAAATATTATGAGTTATAATTTAGAGTGAAATTTTTATCAAACATTCCATTGCACTCTACATTCAAACTACATTTACTAAAAATAAAAATAAAAAGCCAACAAAGGATATACATATTTAAGATTCAAAGTACAATAATCTCGATTATAAAAGAAACATAATAATTAATTCGGCCTAGAGCTACCACTAAAATAAAAATAATAATAAAAACAACTGGTCCGAGAACTAATTATTAGGCCATGTAAAGTTATTGTTAGGATTGTGCTCTGAAGTGTCGTATAAGCACCAACGTGGCAAGTTATGTTTGCGATCTACCAGGTGCACCACATGTCTGTCGTAAAACCACTCTCCAACAGCCTCAGAAATTGTCTGTCGAGTAAAACACGCGTGCGCACAAACAGATATACATATTTAGATTTATTGTTGGTAATAATCAAGAGAACTTTATTGTATGGAAAATTTGAAGTTTCAAATTGTCTTACATACCTTTTTATTCAATTTTAATTTAGGTCCCAGCCATTTTGGCCCATACAAAGATTGGCAATGAGAATAACAAGAATGGATGAACATGCCTCTAGAGGAAGAGTCACCCAATCTAGTCAGAATTGTTTTCACGAAATCTGAGTGGAAACCTGAGTATAACCCAAAATGACATATATAAATAAAAAATTTCAAGAATTACTTTTACTATGGTTGTTAAAGAAAAAAGTCAAAAATAAATTATATCATATGTATAGCTCGATCGGCCCAATTTTTGTGACGCGAAATCAACATATATTGTCTATCTAATTAATGTTATGAGATATTGCAATATATATATTAAAAAAATAAAAGGGGATGCTCAAAATTTAAGATTTTGATGTTAAGGTTTAAGAATATGGCAATGATAAAAACATTGCTAAAGTGTAGCCTCGATCACTATTAATACATACGTGCGTCATTGCATTGTAATAATTGTACATTACCCTTAACAATAAAGTACAAATTGTGATATTATATTTTAAGGACGGTGATATTGGCACCCCCAATATCTCTTGGAAACACTCCGACTTTTTATTCAGTTCTTGACAACTGAGTAATGTGTATGTTACTCGACTGTGAAGAACCGAGTATAAATTTAATAATGCTTTACTCGGTTGTCAAGGACCGAGTATATAGGATTATACTTGGCCCACAAGAACCGAATAATATACACCTTATTCAATTGTCAAGAACCAAATGAAATTAAGAGTATTACTAAATGTTTTTGGGGTTGCCACTATCACCACCCTATTTTAAAGGCCTTTTATCACCGCATTAAAATAAAGTCAAATAATTTTGTCTGTATTAGTTGACATTAAGTACAAATAGTGTATAAAACCGTAAAGATAACATAATTTTGTTGACAACTCATGTAATTTTAATTGCATAGATATTTGTGTCTGTCTGTTTGTTGACAACTCATAATTTGTGGACAACTCATCTTTGCCTTGTCCACTTCAATGCCTTTCCCTGATATGACATGGCCCAATACAATGCCCTTCGTCACCATAAAGTGACATTTCTCCCAATTGAGAACAAGTTGCTTCTCAATGCACCTTTCTAAAACATGTTCAACATTGAGCAAACAATTATCGAACGACTTACCGTAAACGGTAAAGTCGTCCATAAAAACCTCTAGAGTTTTTTCTACCATATCACTAAATATGCTCAACATACATCTTTGAAAAGTGGCCGGTGCATTGCACAAGCCAAAAGGCATTTTTCGAAAAGCAAAAGTACCAAACAGGCATGTGAAGGTTGTTTTCTCTTGGTCCTCAAGATCAATTTCGATTTGGTTGTACCCGAAAAATCCGTCTAAGAAAGAATAGAACTCATGACTCGCTACTCTTTCAAGTGTTTGATCTAAAAATGGGAGAGGAAAATGGTCCTTTCTAGTGACTTCATTTAACTTATGGTAGTCTATGCACATTCGCCACCCGGTGGTGACTCTTTGGGGTATCAACTCATCATTTTCATTTTTAACTACCGTAAGCCTGGACTTTTTAGGTACAACTTGGGTCGGACTTACCCATTTGCTATCCGAAATTGGATAGATGATCTTGGCATCAAGCAATTTCAACACCTCGGTTCTTACTACTTCTTGCATGTGAGGGTTTAACCGGCGTTGAAATTGCCTTGATGACTTTGCACCTTCCTCCAAGTGAATTTTGTGAGTGCAAATTAATGGACCAATTCCTTGGAGGTCGGCCAACTTTCACCCAAAAGCTTTTCGATACTTACTTAGCATACTTACCAACCGTTCTTCTTGATCCTTTGAGAGTTCGGAGGAGATTACCACGGGGTAAGTTTCGAGAGTACCTAGGAAAGCGTACTTCAAATTGCTAGGAAGAGGCTTTTGCTCCATCTTTCCTTCAAGCTTTGGCAGTTCCATTTGTGCATTTTCTTCATTCTTTAAGAGTTCTTCCTTGTTCCTATCACTCAAAGAAAACAAATGCACACATTCCTCGGGATCATTGGGAGTGGTTAACAAATCTTCCAATGATTCCGATTCATAAGTGAAAGAAAAATTGTCTTGTACTAGTGACTCTATCATGTTTACATGTTCAATCTCATCATCAAAATAATCTTGTTTGTTACTTATTGAAAACACGTTGAGCTCAAAAGTCATATTTCCAAAGGCCAGTTTTATTATCCCATTCTTGCAATTGATAATAGTATTTGATGTTGCAAGAAAGGGCCTTCCCAAGATTACGGGAATCGCATTTCCGGGATTGGATACCGGTTGCATGTCAAGAACTATGAAATCCACGGAAAAATAGAATTTATCAATTTGAACTAACACATCCTCTATAATTCCCCTTGGAATCTTGATCGACCGATCCGCCAATTGGATCGTGACTTTCGTGGGTTTCAACTCTCCTAACCCCAATTGTTAGAAGACCGAAAATGGCAAAACATTAACACTTGCACCCAAATCAAGCAAAGCATTTTTGATTCTAAAGTTGCCAATCAAACAAGAAATGGTGGGGCAATCGGGATCTTTGAATTTTGGAATTCGAGTGCCTTGCATTATTGAACTCACTTGTTCCGCCATAAATGCCTTCTTTTTAACATTCAATCGCCTCTTAGTGGTTCACAAATCTTTTAAAAAAATTTCATAAGAAGGAATTTGTTTTACCACATCAAGCAATGGAATGTTAATTTTGACTTGTTTAAAAACATCAATAATATCGGCATTTCGGGTCTCCTTGAAAGGTTGAGATAACCTCTCCGGAAAAGGGATTTTAACACTATTCTTGATTTTCTCCAAGTCCTCTTTTCTAACTCTCTCTTCTAAGGTGATATCCTCAACTTGACTTGACTCGACTATGTCCACCGGCTTTTTGGCCTTAGGAACAATAGTTTTGTCAATCTCTTTTCCACTCCTAAGTATGGTGATGGATTTCAATTCTTCGACATTCCCACTCGGCTCACCCTCATTGATCACTAAAGCTTGGCCACTTGGGTTAACTAAGGGTTGGGATGGAAATTTCCATTTTTCTTGAGTGGACAAAGTGATGGTGATTTTGGACATTTGGGTTTTTAAATCACTAACCTCTCTATTGGTCTTATCTATAAATTGCCGCAAAAGATACTCCAAATTTGAATTTGGGTTTGGGTTAGTTTGGCCAAAAGAGTTGTTTTGGGGTGGAGGTGGTCTTTGTTGGTAGGAGTTTGAATTTGCATTGGAATTTTGATGAGCATTTTGATTTCCCCCCCAATTAAATTTAGGATGATTCCTCCACCCTTCATTGTACCTTTGAGAAAATGAGTCATTGTGTGGCCTAGAGTATGAGTTCATAGCATTGACTTGTGAGGGACTTTGAAGGACCTCTTTGAAGGCCGGAATTGTGTAACACTCCTCCGTGGAATATCCCACCTTTTCACAAATGACACAAACGGTACTAGTACCTACACTACCTTCCCTCATTTTCTAGACTCCATGGCTTCGACTCTTTTTGACAATTGAATAAATTTTAACTCCATGTCATCACCTTTGGACAATTGGTACAAACCCCCTATCTCGGAAACTTTACCCTTAACCTCATCCATGTAGGTGTTCCAATTTGGGCACCTTCGGCTATTTCATCCAAGTACAACAAAGCTTCCTCCGGACTTTTGCTCAAAAAATTTCCATTACACATCGTTTTCACAAACGTACGCATGGCGGGAGTGAGTGATTCGTAAAAATAGCTAACAATACTCCATGTCTCATGTCCATGAATGTGGCAAGAATTCAAAAGCTCTTTGTATCTTTCCCAACACTTGTAAAAACTTTCATTTTCTTTAGGAGAAAATTTTGAAATTTGTCTTCTCAAAGCATTAGCTCGATGAATGGGAAAGAATTTCTTTAAAAATTCATTTTGCAATTCTTGCCACGTTCGAATGTAATTGGGACGTAGAGAATTTAGCCATATTTTTCCTTTATCTTTTAAAGAGAATGGAAAAAGTTTTAACCTCATTACTTCCTTATTTGTGTTAGCTTATCTAAAAGTAGAGCAAACTTCCTCAAAATCTTTTAAATGCAAGTAAGGGTTTTCGAAATTCATACCATGAAATGATGGTATATGTTGCAACATGCCCGGTTTGAGAGTGAATGTTTCGGCTTGACCCGTGGGAATGACAATGTAAGAGTTTGAAGTGCCTCGAGGAGGTTGAAGGTAATCTCGCATTGTGCGGACCGGACGATTGTGATCATTGTTCTCTCCGGCATTTGACTCATTGTCCTCGTTATCCATCTCGGATGGAGTGGGTGAAGGACAAGGATACCTTGGTGGTGGTTGGCCTCTTAGTGGACTTATGCGAAGATCAATGTACAAGTCCCCGAGCATAAGCCCGGGAAGGTGATCTTAAAGAAAATTGCCACCTATAAAAGAAGAAAATAATAAGCGAGAAAAACTTATTCACAAAGGGAAAAGAAATACTTACAAAGCGGATTTTTGTACAAAACCCGTAATCCGTCTTTCGTCGTATCCCCGGCAACAGCGCCAAAAACTTGACGTGGCCGAAATACTTCCGCGTTTATGAACCCAAGTGTAGGTTGTCAAGTTATAATACTTGGTAATTCCAAGTGTCAAACCACAAGGATAGTCGGAAAGACGATGAAGCGATTACGAGTCTAAGGCTTTGTTTAAAGAAGTGGATTGGTTGATTTTAATTATTGATTTTAAAGTTATGCAATTAAAAATTAAAATGATGTATCAAATGATGAGAAAAGGCTAAGGCATTATAGAATTCATTTGCTTTGCAACATTATGTAGAATCAATCTTATTCAAAGTTCTCAATGCAATTCCTAAGTGTCAAGTATCTTACACTTTTCTAAGCAAAAGGTGTGAAGCAAAAGCAACTCATCCCCATATAAATGCCATATAAAGAAAGGGTGTAAGCAAAACATAACACAAGTGTATCTCTCCTCTATATCTTGTAATCAAAGGGTGTGAAGCAAGGCAACCCATTCCCATATAATGTTCAACAAAGATACAAATTTAAGATACACCAAAATAAAAGGCATAAATTTAAACTAGGCATTTGAGAACTCATTGTTAGTTTCTCCTAGGCAATTGACTTGATTATGAAATTGGCCACTTAAAGAGTTAAGCACAATAAATCATAACATTTCCTTTGATTAAGATTGGGAGGTCTAGGTGGTGGATAAACCGTCCGGTATAGGCATATTTGATAAATACAAATTGAATCCTTAGGGTGATTAGTGGAGTTGTTTATGACATAAACTTAAGAGATCCTCTTTGGCAACACCTTAACTAAGAAAATATTGAGTCTCAAGATCACATAAAGTGTAGAAAGCACTCAACATATCATTAAAGCATTCAAGGATTGGAATCTCAAATTTATGGTGTTTCCATGAATATCAAAGACTAATCATGCTTGGCAATGAAAAGTATCTCACTCATAGAAGGAATGGACATAGGCTAGTAAGAAATACATAAGTGTATCATCTCTTCATTAATGCTTGAGCACTAGGTATACAAGGCATATAAAGTCAAATCATCTTATGAAAATTATCTTACTAGCTTATGGATGGTTGATTAAATGGAGAAGATGAAGGATTCAACAAGTTTTTAACAATACTAACAATGGAATGAGAAATGAAGTGACATAATTAATGCATTGCAAACTTCATCTTTTAGTTTTAGCAAAGAAATTTACTCCATAATAAATATAGAGACAAGAATTATAGAAGTGTATTCCATTTCTCTTCAATGAAGATAATAAATTACAAATTCTAGAGAGAGAGTGATATTTAAGACAAGTAAATAAAACTATTATTAATCCAAGAATCTAAGTCTTTTTTCAATACAATAATGGGGACTATATATATAGATGGGTGTGTTTTCTCCCTCTCCTTTCTCTACTAAAGATCCAAGAGAAATTAAACTACCCCTCTGTCCATTGAAAAATAGCCACTTTTGTATAAAATACAATATTCTAGGAGATAATGATTTGAGTCACTATTTAGCCTCCAAACTAGCTATGAAAATAGGGGAGGTGTCATAAAAGACAAAGCAAGCCATCTAGATTAATTTTGGCTTGAGCTAGATGGATCCAAGTAATGGGAAAAATTCCTTGATTGATCTAGCAAAAAGTTAGATAGATCCAACTCTTTGACTTTTTGCTTTAAAGGCCAAAAATTGCTCGGTTGATCATTCTTCTTTTACTCAATAAATTCCTCAATATCTAAAGGCAACAAAATAAACACAAAAATGCCTTTCCAAGCAATGTTAAATACAAAATATGCTACGAGACTAATCGCGAGATAAATTAGCAAACCGAATCGTTTTAGAGAATTAAACGCGTCAAACGACTCTGAAAAAGAGTATATTAATGACAATATTATGCGTTTATCATTATACATTGTTTTGACAATAAAGTTAGGGATGTGGAGAGATGTTTTATGAAGTTATCACATTTCCTATGGAAAAACATTTCTTTGAATGGAGGGGAGAAAAAAATTCTAGAAAATATATGAAGAAGGATGGAGAACATATATTCATAAAAATTAATTTTTGTTATTATTTTTCATCTTGTTATCAAATGGAGCCTTAGGGAGAGTTTATTTGTGTTTGTGATGAATTTGAAAGTACTAAGATTTACTTGGGGTCTGAGTAAAATTGATTAGATAATTAGGATTTTCTTCCACATTATCGAACTACAATGGCCATGTTTGTTTAACAGGAATAGAAACACTAATTCCCAAGATTCCTTGATATTTAACTCTATTTTAGATCCTAGAAAGGAAATGTGTATTTGAAATTGATTGGAATCAAATCCACTTGATTTTGTGAATCTAAATATAACCAATAGTATATATGGTAATTCTCGAATCCAAGTTCTTCTTCACACACACAGAGATACATATATATATATATGTGCAATTAAAAATTTACTCTTAATTTGGGACACAGCAAATACTCTTATAAGAACCCAAATTTCAATGTAATCCACAGTCTAGAAACATCAAATATTGATTATTTTCTAGGGTGAAGCAAGATATCTTTAACTTTTCACGTCCAAAAAAATTTAGATTGTTAGACCAAGGAAATGCTATATTAATTCATAATTTTTTCCGCCAACATTTTAGTATCCTAAAAATATATATATATATATATCTACTTTGAGTATCAATTCTACTCATGTTGCCCTTGTCAAGATTTTGTAGCTTAGATCAAAACTCATTTAAGTTTTCTGAATGCGCAGGAATTCATTGTCTAGCTTCTTGATTTGTGAAATATCCTTCCACGGTTATTGTTCAAAATGTACAAGATAATTTAAAAGAAGACACAAATTATGAACCACAACAAATTAAAGATTAATAAACATTAAACACTAGTAGAACAATTAATATAAGATTACATTTATTGATGTCATTAAATATTTTTTAATAACGTTATATACCTTGTAACTTATGCAAACATGATGGAGGAGAAAAACCAAGACTTCAAGGCAATTGGGTGAACAATTCGTTTTATTACTTTTTTTTTTTAATTTTTTGGCTTCAAACATGGTAAAGCTGTTGGTGGGAAGCTTATGTTGTCTAATGTTCATTTCAGCTCTTATATCAGGTACTTCTTTAAATCATAAACTCATAAACTTGTCAAATATCAGTGGTATTGATACTAAAGCGCTTGCAACGTTGTAATGAAAGTATTTTCTTGATACATTAATGAATTTAAGAAATCCTACATTAGAATTTCCTTATCCTTTCATTAATAATCAAATTAATCTCCTCAATAATTAACACTTTGTTTTCATTTATACTAGGGTATACTTGTGCAGTCTGACACGGTAAAATAAATAAGATGATAAAAAAAA
The DNA here is from genome assembly GCA_021464415.1 of Lonicera japonica. Taxonomy (NCBI): domain Eukaryota; kingdom Viridiplantae; phylum Streptophyta; class Magnoliopsida; order Dipsacales; family Caprifoliaceae; genus Lonicera; species Lonicera japonica. Next base: position 23,163,090 of record CM038469.1, read on the forward strand.
GAGTAGACAAACATCAATTAGTCTATTTTGGGCCCATTGTCTAACCTAATCTAACATTTTGAACAACCAAAATGTAGGTTCAATTTTTTTTAAAATAATATTTTAATCATATTTTTTGATCTTATTATGATCTTGGCAAAATAAATTTTAACAGATTATACTCAATGCCAAAATAATATAATCACATCCTCTAGTATGATTTGAAAATAGTCCAAAAATTGGAATGGTGTACAATGAAAACTCCTTAAAACAACACCATGAGATGACCAATAATGTAAGAATACATAAAATACGTCCTTAAATGTTACAAAATAATATTTTTTGTTTTTTTTTACATAATTCTATAATCATGATGGATCCTGTTTAATTGATCTTGATTAGTAGATTTTAAATACTAAATTTTTATTAAATTTTAATTTTTTATTTTAAGTTATGTCATTTTTTAATTTAGACAAAATTGTTAGAGTATGAGCTTTTATTGTGTTTATATTATTGGTGTGAGTGTTTTAACTTTGATGTGACATTTTGATGTGTATAAAACTCATCAAATGGTGTAGAAGTAACGCACATCATAACATGTGCATTTTTAACCATTAGATTCTTACACTTTTAGGAAGAAAAAAAATTGGTCAAAAGATGGTGTTTTATAATATAGATAATCAAAATGGTAGACCCCACTATTATACAATTTTTCCCAAAATTTAAAATCAATCCCCATCATAGAATTTGTGAAGAATTTGTACTAAGCAATGATTGAATTAAAATAGTAGACCGACGATCTTGGTTAGTAATAAAAAATTACACAACAAAGCTTACCATTGTCAGACTTTAACATCTTATGAAATGAATAATGAAAAATGTAAAATTGATCTGATAGATTTAGATTTTATTGGGATGCTATCGGCGCCAACAATAGTACCGCGCGGGAAGCACGTCCTGTTTTTCATTTGTTTTGAAAATGTACAAGTTAAAAGACTCGATGGTTTTATGTTGACCTAGTAGGAACGTGTGGTCCTGCACTCCTAGTGAGTCTAGCCCATGGTTTGTGCTTGGATTAGAGTTGCCAATCCTAACAAACAAGGAATGGTACGATACAAATCAGCTAGGTTGATTAAATCATACGTGCAAAACCATATATCCTATTGAGTTTGGGAACTATGTTGTAGTGGGAGAAGGTGTTAGCAACCCCCCCCCCCCCCCCCCACTTCACCTTTCTTGTCACTTCATCACGTGTAAGCAACTACGTACATGTGTGAGGATAGTGTACATATAATATTGCCTAACTCTGAATTTAAGTGCTTTATTGCGATCCATTGGTATATATCGTAGTCAGTTTAAGTATTATTGTGATTTAGGTCTAGTCTGATGCATCGATGGTTAATTTTGAGAAATTTTTGTTTCTTCCCTTAATGTTTGGAAAATTATATACGGACCCTTAAACTTTCATAAATTGCATTTTGACCCACTTAGCTTTATGGAAAATGGTTGGTTTATGCACTAGATGTTAATGTGTAGTTTCTATTGTGAAAACTGCGTGAAGATTGAATATTTACATGAAAGCCTTTCAATTTTTGGAATTACCATTGGGCCACCAAACCTCTAAGAATTTACTAAAATAACCCGTATCCAAATTGGCGAGCCGGACCCTTAATGTAAATTGCTAGTGCCTGAGAGGAGGCCCTAACCCTTTCGGAGTGAGGCAAATAACTTCCACTACGTATAACAATAGAATTGTTAAACTAGTGTAATTTTATTTTTAAAACATTGTGGTGATTACGAATTGGAATGCAAAACTGTGGTTGTTTTACATGTGTATATGTAAAAGTAACTATAAATAAGTGAGGCAAATCATTACCTCTTGATGATCCAATAAAATGTTGAAGAAGGCTGATTGAGAAAACATTAGCTTTTAGATCGCCGGTCCACCGAAAATCCAAGAAAACCTCCAACAATATACTAAATTCTAGAGATATATGGTATATGAATACTATGGGTGGAATATAAGAAATGTGTATGCTTGAAAAGTCGAGTGGAGGGTGCTATTCATACCTAAAGGTAGAGGAAAAATGAAGGTGCACACTAACCTTGGCGAGAAGTGTAACGACCCGATCCCACCTCAGTACGATATTGTCCCCTTTGGGTAGCATCCAGCCAGGCCTAAGCCCCGGAACATCTACCCTCACGACTTTGTTTCTGGGAGCTTACGACGAGCTTCCCAGGGGGTCACCCATCCTGAGATTACTCTGGTCCACTACTCGCTTAACTTTCGGAGTTCTTATGGGATCCGAAGCCAGTGAGCCCCCAAAAGGCCTCGTACTTAATTAGCCACCATTTCTTACTTATATGGGTCTCCAAGGATCCCCCATCTTCCAATGTGGGATGCCCCATTTGAGCTACAATTCCTCCTCACAAGGGAGTACTCTTCGCTCGCAGGGCGTCACATCCTTCCCGCAAAGGAATCAACGTCATCGTCGACACATCGTATTCTGTGGGGTCTGCTCTGATATTATTTGTAACGACCCGATCCCACCTCAGTACGATATTGTCCGCTTTGGGTAGCGTCCAGCCAGGCCTCAGCCCCGAAACATCTACCCTCACGGCTTTGTTTATGGGAGCTCACGACAAGCTTCCCAGGGGGTCACCCATCATGGGATTACTCTGGTCCACTACTCGCTTAACTTCAGAGTTTTTATGGGATCCGAAGCAAGTGAACCCCAAAAGGCCTCGTACTTAATTATCGACAATTTCTTACTTATATGGGTCTCCAAGGATCCCCTATCTTCCAATGTGGGATGCCCCCTTTGAGCTACAATTTCTCCTCATAAGGGAGTACTCCTCGCTCGCAGGGCTTCACAAGAAGGCCAAGGTGTTCCCCGACCATTTGGAGTGGGTCCCACCCCTAGTTCTTATAGGCCCACTACTTTTCGATGGGGCTGTGAGAATTCGAACCCGCGACCCGAGAAGAGAGAAGAGTCCCCGTTCTCGGTTTTCTTTGAAAACGTGTTTTGTAGAGTCGCCAGTTTGTTTTACAAGAAAACAAACAAAAGATCGTACGAAGGATAATTCGAAAATGAACTATCTTTCATACGCTTGAAACTAGAGTTTAAAGTATACTTTGCTAGGGTTCGGGAACTACGTTACGAATTGGGAAGGTGTTAGGCACCCAATTCGCCCTTTCGGTCTCTTAATGGGTCATGCATCTAATTCCTATTTTAGATATCTTGCAAGTAGTTCGAATTGTTTTCAGAATAGTCCTTTCCGGATAAATTTAGTTTAAAATAGTATTTTGAAATCAGACTCGAGTTTTGCGAGCGCCTACGTATTCATTCGTAGAATGAAATCAGAGTCTCGTAGTTCCTTTCTTTGGAAACTATTTTTGTATTTTTGTTTGTTTTAAAAATGTGTCAAAACGAATTTTAGATTTCTTGTAAAACTTAGAAAGGATTTATTTTGAAAGCAGTGAACTTCTTTGCAAGTTATCTAATTTTCTGTATTAAAAATAAATTCAAATGCAATATTAAAATTAGTAGAGTGGCAGAATGATGTACCTGACGCGCCTGAAGAAGAAATAAGAACCTTGTCTTGATCGCCTTGCTTGCCTATTTCTCTCTCTAGAACTTTCTCTCTCTAAAACTCTCTCTCAGAATTTCTCTAAAAATGACTATCTAAAGACTTTGACAGAGTTCCTACTTATTAAAAACATTATTGAATGTTGATGATCCCAAAATGGGATCCCAAGGGTCCTATTTATAGCTAACATTCCGCCAAAAATGCTCCAAAGGAGGCCAACTGCAGGGGTAGCCGCATGGGGTGCGGCTAGGGCGTGCGACAGGTGTGTGCCAACCGTACGGTTGGCAGGTAGCCGTACGGTTGGGCGTGCGACAGGGGGCTGCGGCTGGGAGGTGCCAACCGTACAGTTGTCAGGTAGCCATACGGTTGGGCGTGCGACAGGGGGGTGCGGTTAGCTCACAAAAATGCGCAGGAGCGTTATCTTTGACTCCTAACGCATCCGGAATTGGAGTCTTTCCTATCAGTCTTCTACATGCACAAGAGCTCAAAATGCAAGATGATTGCTTTATAAGAAAACCAGTATTCGCACGAGAGTCGTGGATTGGGGTGTTCACAGGGGCATGTTCTGGTTTTGTTTTAGATGAATTCTAAGACATCTAAGCAGTATTTTGGCATTGTCGGACATTCTAAGACAAGTCCTGGAGCTCTCAAAAATGCAATCTAACTATCGGTTTGGCCTCGAAAAGCCTTGTGATGCTTGACATGTTCAGTGAATTTTCAAAGGTCTTAGGAATCCTGCAACTGTGTAATTATGGGTTTTGGTAATACCAAAACCAGAATTGTTTGAACCTATTTTATGTAAATGCAAGAGTGATTATTAGCGACGTGAAATAGGGTGTCTAAAGAGCTCTTCGACTAGGTGACTTTGATTAAGAGTCAACCAATGTCGAAAGATAGACAAGCCATGGAGCAACGATGGGAATGAAGTGAATATGTAATTGATATAGGTTGAAGTGAATATGGAACAGTTTAATGGACATGATGTAACACCCCCGCCTTAATTATCGGGATAACGCCCGTAATTAAGACCTGGAGTGCTACTAACCCATCTTCGATTGTTTAAAATGGGTATATAAAGAAATGCCTAAAGAAATCTAAACAGTAATATCATGCATGTCAAACAACCACTTCATAATCATATTGATGAAGATAGTACTACACACAAACATATACATATACATATTCATTATACATAACCAACTAAGTAACCCAAGATAGTATACTACACTTCGGGCTAGCAGTAACTCCCCTTGAGAACATACACATGACCAAAAATGAGTCCGTATCAGAGCCACTAAAACGTCCTCGATCCTGTCGCGTCCCTCTCCTCTTTGGACTCCTAAATACCTGTATGGTTTTCGAGAAATGGGGTGAGCATGTCGCTCAGTAGGGGGGGGAAGGAAACTTTGAAAATATTTCTTAATTCGTTACTTTAAACAAAGTAAACCTTTTCATAATACAATTCAAACAATATTTGTAAATTATCATAATTTCACAAAACAATGCATGCTCATGCTCATGCAAATTACCTCCCTTGTGTCAACGGTTACGTCGAATCACCAGCATATGGATGAGCCAAGATAGAAGATAATATGGGACTGCTTGCCCGAGACTATAGCCGATCCTTACCAAGAAATATAACTGAACTGAATCATAACCATAACAATAACCGTGGGCCTGACCGCCCAGAAGAATAGATCACCGCCAAAAGATTAATCCATGAACTCATAACGTGGGCCTTACCGCCCCCAAGAGATATAAGTATCAAGATCACAATATTCCCATGAAATGGCCCCTCCGTCTCGGGTGAATATCAACAGATAATAACAATTGGACCACAGTCGAGAATATCAATTACACAGATCATTTTCATATCAACCAGACTATTAGTGTCTTGCCGTTGTCTAGATTTCCGAACTTCTCACCGCTGGCTCTAGACAGCCGACGACTTGTTGGCCCCCCGGAGGTTTAGGGCTTTTCAACCCAAGGGCACCAGGCTCTGCCTATTTTCTATCCCGTCAAGCACTAACCATAATCATTCCCCTTCACTGACAGAAGACCAAATAAATACCGATAATCGTGGGCAACATCCCACCATATAACATAGCTGAGAACATAACCACATACGAATGAAGAACTCCCAAAGATAGATAATCATATGTTCAAGAGTGCCACACTAGTATAGAAAGCCATCCACAATATGGATACAAGATGCCATTCTTCCAAGAAACAATTACCATTCCATATGCCACAAGAGTGCTCCGCAATTGCCACGAGATCATCAAGATGCCGGGTTAACACAATGATAATGTATAATATGCAATTCATGCTCTTATATATTATAAACATAGCGTGTGCCGTACACACTTTAATAAATCCCATTTCGTATCCCTTGATGTGCATAGTTTATCAACAAATTCATTTCACCGTAAATAACATCTACACACTCAAGGGATATCTTATATAACTCAGATAACCACTTACATTAAGTGTAAATGGCACACGCTGTCTCACATCTTATATTTATGCAATTCAACGAGCATTTGAAGTAACTTATGCTATATACACTTCCATAAGCCCAACCTCGTACTCCATAATATGTAAAAGCAACAACGATTCATTTCCATCAACTTATAAAAGCAAAGCATCCATGGAATACTTCATAGGGTTGGATAATACAAGAGTATCGAGTGTAAATAGCATATATTACCTCAAATCTCAAATTTAGATATTTTATAAATCATGGAACATCATGATATAAGCCATATTTTAGATAAATAAGACATATATAGTGAAACCATGATGATATGCATGAAACAAGGCCAAAACTTCAAGTTCTCAAGAAAGCACAAGGCAAACACAATGATTATCGAGTAATAAAATCGTTTTATTAGCTTTTGAAAGCAAGGAAACCCCTACCTCGAGTTGATAGCCCGAAAAGATGAAAAAGAAAGGGTGCCCCGTGCCTTACTTGATGAAATCCCAAAGGTTCCAAGGTTGATGGTGATGAATAGTGTAGAAGAAGAAGATTTGAAGCTTGAATCTTGAATCAGGAATGATTTTTTTGTAAAACATCTCTTCAAAAACCCTCACCCACGAGTTCCCTTCCCTCTCTAGAGTTCTCTAAAGATTTCCCTCTAAAATGGGATGAAAAGTGGGTAAAACATGCTTTAAAACAAGTTTAAGTCGGTAATGAACAGTAATTTGCAGACCAGTCAGCGGGTCCAAAATCTACTGATTTTTAAAGGCCAGACCGATCTGGAAAATCCCTAGACTAGTCTGCATATGAGTCTAGAGTTCTAGACCGGTCCGCCTGTGATTTTCTGCCCAAGTGCATTGTTCATAATTTGGCCATAACTTTTTACTTAGGACTCCGATTGAAGTGATCTTTATATCCACGGAAAAGTAATTCAATGATCTACAACTTCCTAGAAGGAAGTTTTCCCAAATTCTAAATAGATAATTCCCAAAAATTCGACGAAGACAATATCTGCTAAAGCACTACTGAACTACCAAAATTTAGCAATGGGCCTACTTCGGACCCTGTTTTGACCAGCTAGGAGTACGAATTGGCTTTTGGTCAAAACATGAAAGTTGTAAAATGGTATGAAAACTAGTTACTTACTTGAAAAAAATCTTAATCGGGTAAGAAACGAAGAAATTACAATAGCTCAAAGTTAGCTAGAATCAACGAATCACGAATAACCAAAACTTCCTATTTACTAACCGAAATCAATTTGGATCACCCGAATCACCTAACGATCCTCACATAATTATAAAGAAACTAATACAACATAATATAATTAAATTATGCTACACTAACCCGATTTAAAACAAATTAAAGTACGGGGTATTACACGTGAAGTGACTATGGAATGACTAAGGACTAAAGTGGGAAATTTTGCTGCAGGTAACTGTGATAATAGAATGACTACCAATTGAATTTGATAAAGTAAGGTTAGTAACTATTGAAGTGAAGTGATATGGTGTGGCTATATGGTGAATGTGCAAATGTGCAATCCAATTTGCATATGTTGTGCTTTAATGTCCTATTCCATAGGAACCACCCAGTGCTAAGTACTTAGAATCCTAGGGTTGTTAGGCAAACTCATTACCAAGATGTGACCACTAGTCATAGCCACCCAGATCACAACTATTTCTTAGGGTCTATAGGTGCACTCGCTTCGACAACGTGACTTTAGGTCATGAAATTTCTAAATTTGTGGATTGTATTGCCTAGGTTGATTTTAAGGTTTTTAATTGAAAATAATTAAAATTTTGATAAGCGGGAGCAAAACCCTATATCTAATCAATTTTACTCTCAAAATCTTGTGTTGTGTTATCTAGCAATTTATATTAAACAAGAAATCATACAAACGCAATCCACAACGCTCAGAAGAAACGAGGTATTCCTTAGTTATGTAGGACTAATCATTGGGACTAACCGATAGTGTTTCATTTTGACCGAAACAAAATTATAGACTCGATGATATACAATAATTGTTTTTCCACATTTTAAGCAATAGTTTTGTAAAATCCTTGATCGAAGAATCTAACTGCAACTGGCCCGGCTTAGCACTTCCTCGCTTCAATGGCTTTATCATCGCCCTTTTATACGTTCTCTTTCAGAATCCTTAAACCTGTCGACAATCCCCTTATTGTAAGTTAGCCGTTTTTGTTTAATCCACTTTGATCACACCCAAAGCCTTCCCGCAAGACCTATCGAAAGGTTAAAATCCTAGTTCTTAGAACGAAGAACAATAGAGCTTCTATGGCATGAAAAGCCTAAGTGGTGATGATTTTCTCTCAAAAATGATTATAGTATTTTGATTTATTTAGCCTTGAAAAGCTCTCTAAAATAGTTTGTCTTTAACCCTTAATGATTGGTATTATTTATAGAAGAAGCCTTGGCCAAATCATTTTTTAAAAAGGTTTAAAACTCAAAAAAATAGAAAGTTACTGCAAAATTATTCAAAAATGCCTTGTCACTAAAAACCAAAGCCACGAAACGGTCTATGGGATTTCCATAATGGTCTGACTTATGGAAAAGTGCGGGCTAGTCCACAAAATGATCATGCTTGTCCGTCTCATTCCATTTTTTGTCGATTTTTCGTGTGTTTTTTTTCCCTTTTAAGTTCGTTTAAACTCCAATTCAACCCAAATTTTCATCGCACCTCTTGGAGCATGTTAGGACTAACAAAAGAGTTTTCTCATCAATATATGTCAATGGAACTCATCAATTATAAGGAAAAACTTGGTAAAATACAAAACATCATGTTTTACTAAAAAAAGCTTTCATTTTTTATTTTAACGCACAACCACAACCTAAACTTTGAATCACCATCTTACCTATTTACCTGTGATCCTGGAACATTTTACGATGTATCAAGTAAGTTTGGCAAGCTTCCATTGACATGGCATTTTTTAATCTTCATTTGACGCACAAACAAGTATAATGAAAAAAAATTCTTTTGACATCTAATTCAAGAAAACTAAAAATAAACCTGATAATCTTCCGCTTTTAACCAATATTCGACAAAATGTCTATAACATCTATCAATTATAAACAATACAAAGTTAAATTAGTCTACACTTTACATACTCAAACTCAAATACATGCTTACTCTAACTCTGCTCTGCAGGCTTTGCAAGCTGGAATATCAAATCTATAATCCTGAAATACCAAAACTCAACAAGCACCTTAAGATGCACAAGCCTAAAGAGATAATAATAATCAAATACTAATTAATAAACCACAAAGTTATATCGCCCTCAAAATATTCCTACTTTAACTGCTACCGCTTAAGTATGTATTATCTCCCCTTTTCATTATCTCCCTTGACAAATCTCCACCCAATGATTATAACTCTCTCCCCATTTTTGTCATAAGAAAGACAAAGCATAAGCATATAAAACAGTAAAGTATAGAATAAACGAACAAGAATCAAATAATTTAGATAATTTGAATTAATGCAAATAGCATAAACTATCCAAGTAACGAGATTTTAGCTGGCAAAGATATCCACTAATGTCAAAACCTTCTAGCCGAACCTCTAGAAAACCTTCATCATCAATCCTCATCTATCATCGATTTAGCTTGGACTTTTGAGAGCAAAATAGTGCACAAAAAATTAAATTAAATTAAACTTTTACCATAAATACTTGACATGTATTTATGTAACAGGTATCATATCTGGAATATATCAGTTAAGCTTCAAAAGATGAGATTTCCATTAACATGATACATATACTGTGTATAAAAAAATTTATAAAAAATCCAGCATATATACACCACATAACACAAAATATAAATTTAGATCCCATTGTGCTATGAATATGGATCATACAAAATGCTATCGAATAATATTAGTTTTGAAACACTCGTGTAGCCATATACAAGGGAATCTAAAAAGCATCTAAGCCATTATTTTTTAACAAATCATTTTTTCCCTCAAAAGCAGTATATTTTTCTTAAATATATGCAATTTTGCATTCAAACTAATAATGTTTTTGTGCAAGCATCTTATGATTTGATGGGGGCTTTTTCCCCTAGTACAGGCTAGCTATTTCTGTTTGGAACTTTCGATTATCGTTCCACTATGGTAGCCCTTTTCCATCCCATCTACATTTTTTTTCTCACACGCTTATCTTTTATTTTTTTCATTCAAAATTACATGACCAAAATCTTATTGCCTTAATCACAATGATTTTCTAGACTCTTTACCTAAATTAACAGTATATAAGAGTTTATGAGGTTTCAAATTAAAAGTAAGGGCCTAATATCATGTGTTTATTCAATATGCATTAATGTAGATAATGTAGTGTAGTGTGTGGATATACACAAAAAACTCTTATATGTTTGAAATAACATTCTATCGGTTACTGAATTGCAAACACATCGTGTACATATATATCAGAATTAAACTTATAATAAAAAAACCTAGAGATATCCAAAAGTGTAAAATAGTTAAGATCACATTGCATGCAAGTAATCAATTTTTCAAACAAATAGGCAATATCAAAATTTAAAATCAAAAATCAAAATCCACTTTGTTTTAGTATCTACGCAAGGAGCTAAAATTGATCGAAGTTACAAACGCACCTAGCATAGCCATCCATCTAGGAAATTCCATGTTAGGCGGACCCCTAATCACTTAAGTAGGTGCAATGATCCCTTTCGAGACCTAAATCTTCCTAATCCGTGGAGTCCTATCCTTTTTGTGTCATTCAGTTGGTCTAAAACTAAAATAACCATAAATACCGAATGACTTAAGCTCATTAACGATTCTCTTAGATGTATCTACCAAAACGTTAACCCTATTTTGCATATTGTTCTTCTTTGTTTACATTGGTTTACAGTTTAGCATATGGGATATGTCTATTAGCATAAGGCACATGCTTTGATATATAAGAATTGTATTTAGACTTCTACTTAGCTAGACTGAATTGTCTTTTACATGCTTTGTCTTATCTTTCATGGCTTGACATAAAAAATAATTCAAATGACCCATATGACCACAAAAGTCAAACCAATTGTTTTCCTTTTTGCAGATTTTTCTTCAAATTTGGCTTACGAGGAGCTTTTGCTTGAAAACTTTTAGACTTTGTAGCATTTGGGTCAACGAAACTTTAATTATGACTAGTGAAAGCTACAAATTATAATTGGCTTGGTTTGAATTTTAGCATAAAATATTTGAAATCCATGTTTTTTTTGTTCATTCCACTTTTTAGATTTAAAAGCAAAGTTTCAAGTATCTTTGATATATCCTCTAACATAACTTTAACATGTAAAACATTATCCTATTGTTAAGTTAGGTAAAAAATTTGCTTTTCAAAGTCTTTAAATTTCTATTCATAATATAAATCTGACTTCTTTAAAGAATCAACTAAGCTCATTAAATTGTACTTTTCTTTTTCCAAGCTGCTTAGTATTATTGAAAAATTCAATATTCTCGACTTTTGATTCTTCAAACCTTGTCCAGTCCAATTTCAAATAATTAATCTCATTTGTTTTTTTAAAAAATATATTTTCTTTTGGCAAAAGTTTTGAGTTTACAATGAATTTTTTTGACATTCTCATAAAAAACCATGGTGGATAATGAGTCCTAAATAAAAAATAGATCAACAACAACAACTAGAAAAAATCAACCTATATGCGAACCCTAGCAAAAAAAAGGGATTACCCTATGATAAAAATTGAAAATTCTAAACTCACGGATTGTACAGCCTAGGTTGATTTTAAGGTTAATGAAAAAAATTTAAGATTTGATAAGCTGAAGTAAAACCCTGTGTTTAATTAATTTTACTATTGAAATCTTCTGTTTTGTACTATTTAGCAATTTATAGAAAACAAGCAATCACACAAAATCAATCTATAACACGATACAGTAATGAGGTATCCCCACTTTCGTTTGGCTAATCCTGGGAACTAACCGACAATGCTTAACTATGAACCAAACATAATTACAGACTCAATGACTTACTACAATTGCTTTCTCAGGATGTACGCAATTGTCTTGTCAATTCCTTAATCGAAGAATCCAAATGCAGCTGGCCTGGCTAACGCTTACTCGTTTTAATGGCTTGTATGTTGCCTCCTTAGACGATCTTGTTCACAATCCTTCATCCATGTCTCTGATCTCCTTTATTGCAAGTTATCCACTTCGCTAGACCCGAATTAAACCATAACTGATGCCTTCCTATAGGATCTCTCGAATAGCCGAAACCCTAGTTCCTATAAACAAAGAACAATAGCACTTCTATGGCATGAAAACCCTAAGTGGTAATATTTTTTCTCTCAAAAATGATTCTAGTGTTTAGATCTTTCTACCCTTGAAAAGCTCTCTAAAATCATGTGCCTTTGACCCTCAATGAAAGGTATTATTTATAGAAGAAACCTTAGCCAAATCCTTTTTTAGAAAGGCTAAAAACTAAAAAAAGTAGAAATATTGCAAAATTACACAAAAACATCTTGCCACTATGAACCCAAGCCGCAGAACGGTATAAGCGATTTGCATACCAATTCGGCCTATGCTAAGGTGCAGACCACTCTAGGAAATCATACCGGTCCAGCCCTTTTAGGTTTTTGTCAGTTTTTCGCATTTTTTGCTCCATTTGAACTTTGATTTGACCTAAATTTTCGTGGGACTTCTTAGAACATATAAAAAAGAGTTTTCTCATTAATATATGTAATGGAATTTATCGGGCTTTGGAAAAAATGCGGTAAAACACTAAAATTCAAATTTTACTTAAAAAGCTTTTATTTTTTATTTTAAAGCTCAACTACCACCTAAAATTTGAATCAACCCATCTTTTTTATTAACCTAAGATCCTGGAACTCTATATGATATATCTAGTAAGTTTACTGAGATTCCATTGATGTTGTATCATCAAATCTTCATTTGAAGTACAAACGATTACAACGAAAAAAGTGCCTTTAGTATCCGAATAAAGTCAACTAAAAATAAAATTAATAGGTCATAGCCACCTGGATCACTCGATCACTCATACTCACAAGGTTCAATATGTAGGCTTGCTTTGGCAATGTGGTATCAGATCATAACCACCTAGATCACTCAATCACTCACACTTTCTAAGGTCACTAGGTAGGCTTGCTTTGATAAACTTGGTCTTGGGTCATTGCAACCAAGATCACTCAATCAGTCACACTTCCTAGGGTCCCTAAACTTGCTCAATTTGGCAGTGTGGTCTCCGTTCATAGCCCCTCGCATCACTCAATCACTCACACTTCCTAGTGTCATTAGGTAGGCTTGCTTCAACAATGAGAAAAGTGGGATTTTACGATTTTGTCTCTCCCAAGCTTCATATAGGCATGGTTCTTAGCTTATACATGTGTGAAGATGTCTCTCAGCTTGCATAGGTTATGCCTAGAAAATGATTGATTGTGCCTTCCTCACTAGTGATTATTTAGGCCAATTTTATATTTTGCTACACATAGTTAAACAATATGCAGAAATAAATAAATGAGATTCAATGATTTCTCAATAGAACCAACGAGCCCCATGATGTCTTTACAATGGTGAAAGATACATGATGTTTAGAAAGTTTGCAGTATATCCCACTTATAGGTTCCTTTCGTATTTCCTATAACCCATGACAAATAATAGCTCGACTTTCCTCAAATAGTCAACAGGGGAAAATGTTTTCATTAACCAAAATAGACAGGACCCAAGAGTCAGTGCGGTTGCCTACGTACGTCCTCTGATTTTCAAATTGACTTTTTAGGGAAAACATATTTAGGAGGAGCGGGTAGCTCAGTTATACATCAAAAAGGAAAGCATTATGAATAACTCCTACTTGTTTGTTTTGTCATTTTTCCTATATATGTTTTGGTTATGAATAATAAGTTTACTATTGCATTTAGCAGTTGCACAAACATATAAATTGAATGTAGTACAATGAATAGGATGGGATTAGCCATGTGAAATGGAAAATACAAAAATATACCTCAATAATCTTTTACGCATCCAATTAAAACTCTTGTTTCCATCAATTTTGAATAGTGATGCCCCTTAATATTGCTGCCGGAGAATTTTGCGAAGATGGTGGTGGCCTAAATGGTTGGTATGATGATACATGTAGGAATCAATGGAACAAGGTGTCTAAGCATTGCATCAGAACTTGCAAGAGAAGGCATAAACATATTTATAGAGCAGACTGTGATCCCGAGGGGGGTGATACAAATTATGGCCAAGAACCTACTTGCTGGTGCGTTTACAAATGTTGATTGACTGGAATAGTATAAACTTTATGCATCGTATGAGTTTTTGTTTATTACGTTTATAGGAATATGCTATATTGAACATATTCTCACAAAGTGACAAACTAGTTATATGCAACTTTGAACTAAAAGTTAATGATAGAATTATTGAAAATTTGATAAAACTTCCATATTTTTAATATATAGGAAAGGCAAATTATAAAGATTTCTTTTTTAACTTTAGGTAAAAAAAATTAATTCCTAATTAGAGTTTAGGTATGAAATTTTCGTTTAGTAGACTTTGGGTACTAAATTTAATGGTCTGTCAGCTTCTGTTTGTGGTTGGGGTTTGAGTTTGATTATTTGGACGAGTTTCTAATTTTTCCCTTGTTTAGTCCAATTTTAAAATAAGTATATCCTTATCCAAGTTATACCAACTCAAAACTTTCCAAACACCTTATATTCTCCCAAACATACTCGCACCCCATTCTTAACACACACTACACCTAAACCCTTGGCACCACCTCCTCCACCCATAATAAAACTACCGCGGCCTTCGCCGGCACCACTTCACCCCCCCGGTCTCTCTCTCTCCCCAAACAGTCTTCATGATTATAATTTTTTCAATTGGATTGATTATATTTTGTGGGAATGAGTTTGGATGAAGCTTTTCTTAAAATCTTGAAACCTCAAACATGAATGGTGGTTACATGTCAAAGGTTATTGCGGGGGTAGTGGCTTTTCCTTTGAAGGAAAGAGGTGGACAAATAAAGTATAGCGACATGGGTGTGGTGGCCAGTGTGTAAACTGCAGAGGTATGGTGGGGTGATGATGGGGGTAAGAAACTAGACAGAGGCTCTTTGGAAAATGACTTTTTGTCCAAAGTAATCCACGTTTTGAACTTAATAGCCAAAATAAGCCATTTTTTTAAACTTATTTGCCAAAATATAACATTTTCAAAAATAATTATATCGATTTTAAAAAAAATAATTTTTTTTTCTTTTGTACAATATTCTCAGACTTTAGCCAAAACAAAAATAGCGAGAACAAAATTACTAGTTTAACATAAGAATAGTGAGTTAAAACCACTATTGTAGCACAATAATAGTGATTTTAAACAGATGCACATATGTTTTTTAAAAGATAGTTATAAGTAGTTTTAATAAGCAACACATACAGACCAACCATTACATAAGATTAACATCAATTATCTACACATGAGGAAATAGATGAAGTCTCAAACAAAACCACAAAAGATGACAAAATTACGTCATAAAAATAAGACATCATATACTATAAAAAATATAAAAGAACATAATGACTAAATACACCATCCGTTCATTTCAATCGGTATTCATTTGCAACTAGGCATCTAGAGTTGTGGCCATATCTATGGTATTGTATTCAATACCTATGTTCAACACCTTTACTCTCCATATAGCAATTTGGCACACAATATTGAGCAAATCCTCTGGGTTGTGTCCATCCAAAAATCTGTTTGCATTGGTTACCCATTCGAACTAGGATCATAGATGCCGTTGTCCATTGGAGGCTTATTCAAGTTGAACTTTGCGAATAAAAGCACATGTTTATCGATTAGCTCATTCAATAGATGTAGTGAGATTTGTTTGGATGCAAGCACTCTCGAGTCTTCACCAAAAATTTCAAAACAAAACTAGTCAAAAAATGTGTAGTCATAATATATCCATTTATTCCATGTAAAGTACAAATGTGGTGAGAAGACATAAGGCATGTAATATGTATTTAGTAAGTACCACAAACACACATAAAACAATTGATGTCCATGATTACAAAGGCACGAACACATGTGATGAACAGTAGGGAAATTCGAGATTAGGCCGTCGACATACAATTCCTTGGCGTTAAAAGAGAAGTTTAGGTTCGCAATAAACCCTAGTACATTGATATGATTCTAAAAGCTCGATTTCGCATAAATCGATCTTATATTTCCCTTTAGATTTCAAATGGAAGGAAGGGAACCAAATCATCAATTCTAGAGGAGTAACTCATGTTTGGTTTATAGTAAAATGGGAGTACGATGATAGTTGATTTTTTTTAGAGTGAGATGGAAGTATGATAGGAGTAAGATGGTTCTTATTAAGAGGATATGGTTCTTATATAGTGTCCACATACACGTGCATTGCTACAGTTTCATGATATGACAACACACTCCTACAGTTTAAAGCTTAAAAAGGAAGATAAGTCACCGTAAAGCTTAGTAGTAAGCTTGATGTGTTGTATTTATTAGTCAAGTTGATGTTTTCAGAGTGTCTGCTCAATACTGTAAAAGTTGAAAGATACTTATAAATACTATAAAAGCTGACAAGTTGTATGACAAGTGCAATAAAAGCCTGAAAATGTTAAAGTTGATCCTAATATTGATAATAAATCAAGTCCACATACTAATTGAATTGGAATAAAACATCATCAATAGTAAAACCCACAAATTTATTTTTGTTCTTAATGAACAACCAAGATTAATGGTACTTGAAGCACATGTGTTCTTTATATGTAATTCTTTAGGAGTAGTGATTTACGGGGAATTTTTAGAAATAATATGTCGCTGCTTTCTTCTGCACTTAAATGCATAAAAACCCTACGTTTATGTAAAACAATTAAATTAGTATAACGAATAAGCAGGAGTCAATTCAGATCAAATTTAATACCTTAAAAATAGGAAAGTTTGTCGAAATCCAAGTTTTTAGGAACCGAGATTAAAAGAGTTTTTTGAATTTTGATTTTGAAATTATCTAAACTAAGAAACAAAAAAATATATTAAACTAATTAAATTAAATCAAGCAAACAAACAATCAATATAAAGAAATCCCAAAAAAATAGAATCCACCACCATGGATATACATAAATAAAAAGTATCTAATTCTATTTTTAATATTCATTTCTATTATATAAACAAATTCAAAATGCCATCATTCTTTCTTTAAAACTAATGTAAATAAAAACAGGCATCGCTTGTATGTCTAATTATGGCGATCATAAGAGATTCTTCCTTTTTAAAAAAAAATATATTAAAGTAATAGAAAGAAAACACACGTTATAATAATGGTAAATTGAAAATCTATTTTAATTTGGGACGAATAATTAAAAATTAATTAGAATAAAATTAAGCACATTACATCCAAGGAGGTTTCATCTCTCCCATTTGAAAGAGAATTTAGCAAAGCATATTAAATAAAGAACACATTAAAATAAAATAATAATTCAACATTAAAAATAAAATTAAAGTATTTGAATACAAATTATAGAAAACTAGAATGTGTCCCTGATTATGTTGCTCAAACTAGTAGGTACTGCGCGACTTTTTGCTGTCCACTTCTTCATTTACGATACTTTGGCCACATGTCAACTAGTATATGGAGGGATATAATATATGGGGATTTACTCTCTCTAGAACTCTGATAAACGCGTAATTTTGTAGTTGCTTATGCCATTTTGATTGTGATTATCACGTTTATCTTAGCCTAGATTAATTAAATTAACCCATTTTTGTACACACGCCAAGAATATCAAGAATTGCTTTAACATGGCTTAAAGTAACCTTTTCTAGTGTCTTGATTGTGCCCATAAGATTTTGGAAGCAAGTTGGGGAGCTTTGGGAAGTGTACAAGAGAGATAGAAGCCAAAAGAGAAGAATAAAGTTTCCCGAAGCAGTCCTCTGATCAATCAGAGGCCACCTTTTAGTTCAGAATCTGCCCTCTGATCAATCAGCAAATCCTCTAATCGATCAGAGCCCACCTAGCAGAGCAAAATCTACCCTCTGATCGATCAGAGGCCTCCCATATCTCAAAGTACATACCCCAAAAGCAGCTTTTCTCCCATTTTCATGCATTGAAACTTTCCAAAAGTGCTGGACTTTCCATTTTTAGATAGGATGAGGTGCTTACCCATTGGGTTCTTTAGAAAAGTGTACTAGAATACCCATTTTTGGGCATTGCTCTCCCACTATTTAATTGCCCTTTGTCCCTCATGTAAAGTATGTAATTTTCTAGATCTAGATTCAAAGTAACATAAGTATTTTTCCTGCACTTTCTCTCTATCATCACTTATTAAAAATCTAGTTAGAGAAACTCTTGAGAGAAATGGAGATCACTTTAATGGTTTTTGTTCATACAACTGTCAAGGAGTAGTTTCATTGCTAAGGCTAAAAGATGAAGTCTGCATTGCATTAATTATGTAAGTTTGTTTCTCATTCCATTGTTAGTATTTTACATACTTGTTGAATCCTTCATCTTCTCCATTCAACCAACCATTCATAAGCTAGTAAGATAATCCTCATAAGGTGATTTGACTTTGTATGCCCTGTATACATAGATCTCAAGCATTAATAAGGAGATGATACACTTGTGTATTTCTTATTAGCCTATGTTCATTCCTTCTATGGATGAGATACTTTTCATTGCCAAGCATGTTTAGTCTTTGAATATTCATAGAAATACCATAAATTTGAGATTTCAATCCTTGAATGCTTTAACGATATGTTGAGTGCTTTCTACACTTTATGTGATTTTGAGACTCAATATTTTCTTAGTTAGAGTGTTGCCAAGGAGGATCTCTTAAATTTATACCATAATCAACTCCAGTAATCACCTTAATGATTCAATTTGTATTTATCAAATGTGTCTAAACCGGATGATTTAATCTCCACCTAGACCTCCCAATCTTAGACAAATGAAATGTTATGATTTATTAAGCTAAACTTTTTAGTTGGCCATTTTTATAATCAAGTCAATTGCCTAGGGAAAACTAACAATGAATTCTCAATGCCTAGTTTAAGTTTATGTCTTTTCTTTTGGTGTATCTCAAGTTTGCATCTTGGTTGGACATTATATGGGAATGGGTTGCACTTGCTTCACACCCTTTGTTACAAGATAAAAATGAGAGATACATTTATATTGAGTTTTACTTATACCCTTTCTTTATATGGCATTTATATGGGAATGGGTTACTTTGGCTTCACACCCTTTTGCTTAGAAAAGTGTAAGGTACTCAACACTTAAGAATTGCATTGAGAATTTTGAATGAGATTAATTTTACGTAACATTGCAAAGCAAATGAATTCTATAATGCCTTAGCCTTTTCTTATTAATGGATACATCACTTTAATTTTTATTGCAAAACTTTAAAATCAACAACTAAAATCAACCAATCAAATTCTCTTAAACAAATCCTTGGACTCGTAATCACCACATCGTCTTTCCAACTATCCTTGTGGTTCGACACTTGGACTTACCAAGTATTATAACTTGACAACCTATACTTGGGTTCCTAAGCACGGAAGTATTTTCAGCGCGTCAAACTCTCAAATAATATATATGTTTTATGCATTATATCTCTATTGTATCTACCTTTATCTATGATTTTAGATCTAGAAAATGGGTCTATATATAGGAATAAGAGATAAAAGTTTAATATGTTTAGAAAATTAGAATTGTTAAAGGAATAATAAATATGAATTCAATTAGGATTCTAACTAAGAGAGAAAAATGAGTTGTATTTGATTTAGGAAAGAGAATATGGAATTGGAGCGAGTTCGTTTTTTAAATAGGTATATTTTCAAACTTATTTAGGAGTATGGGGTAGTTTTGAACTTATTTGTGGGGATAGGGTAGTTTTAAAAACGCTAATCAAAGCCACGTTTTTAAGCATAAAAACGCTGGTCAAACTAGCGTTTTTACACCGATTTTAAAAAAAAAGAAAGTTAAAAACGCCAGTCAAACTGGCGATTTTATAGTAAAAATCACCACCACCCCCAGCGTTTTTATGCAACACAAAATTCACTGCCCCCAATCTCCCACCTCCATCCTTCATTTCCTTCTCCATCATTCATTTCCTTCGAACTCAAAAAAAAAAAACGCTATTCAAACCAGCGTTTTTATTCTTAAAAACGTAGTTAAAAACAGCGATTTAAAAAAAAATTGAAAAAAATAAAAAAATTCGAGTGGTAAAAACGCTGATCACTATAGCGTTTTTATGCGTAAAAACACTGTCCTCCCTAGCGTTTTTACGCTTAGAAACACTATCTCATCTAGCGTTTTTAAAGTGACCATTTTTCACCCCTTCTACCATAGCAGCAGAGCAGATTAACATATATACAGCTGTAACATACAGCAGCCGCCTGAAACTCACTATTTTCATCAGCTCACCTGAAATTCACCATTTTTATTTAAGCTCCATTCATTCATTCATTCCTAAAGTTCCATTACACTCCAAAACCTCCATCTATTCATTTGAAAAGAAGAAGGTTATTTTATTACAAAGTTGATTTTTTAATATATATTGTTATGTTTCACATAATATCAAGTTATAATGGGAAAGAAATATGTTTGATTGTAATGTATATATGTTGATTTATGATATAGATTTGTGGAATCAATGTATGTATGTATGTATGTATGTATGTTAAATATTTATTTTCTTTGACAAATTTATTTTATAATTTTAAAAAATGTATTTGTTAGTATAAATATAGAAAAATTATATTAGCATTCCACGCTTATCCTAAGACACTTCAGTCTCATTATTATAAGTATGCTTAAAAATAAAAGTTGAGTGCCTTAAGACAGAAGTGGAACAAATGTTTTACATTTTTTTCCTATAGGACAAAGTGTCAAAAAACCTCTATTTTTTGCTAAATATAATACATTATAATTAATTTTTTTTATGGAAGAGATGATTTACAATTTTGAATAAATTATTTATTATCATATTTAGTAGTGCTTTATGTTAAAAAAAGTGTTTATCATCATATATTGTATATCTTAGTAATTTTAAGTATATTATTTATTATCATATTTTGTATGGCTTAATCCTTAATATTTTATTTTGAACAATTATTTAAGTATGTTGAAAATTGTATATATGTATTTATTTTAATGAGGAATGAGTTTTATGTTAAAGAATGTCTTTATCACTATTTATTGTACGCTTTGGCAATTATAAGTATATTATTTATTATCATATTTCGTATGGCTTAATGCATAATTTTCTACTTTGAATATTTAGTCAAGTGTGTTGAAGAATGTATATATGTACTTATTTTAACATCATATATTTATTTTAAAAATATATTATTTATTATCAGCTAGTGATAAATTTGATTAATTGTGTTGAAGGTGAAAAATGGCAAACCGACAAGTTTTTACGCTTTTATATTGGGGCGGACATATTATTAGCGGAGAGCATGGCTATGGTTATGATATTCCGCACAAAAGTGGCATTATCTTAAATGAAGATGTTACCTACTCGGAATTAGTACAAATTATTTATTCTACTATGGATGCTGACCGATCACCGTCGACGTTAAAGATTTTCTGTAGATGCCCAATGTTTGTGTCTCCAAATACTTGTAACTACTTTATTCATGAAATTAACGAAGATGGAACCTTACGGTTTGCAATGGGTACTATTTCCAATGCTTCGTTTGTCAATGTGATCGAGTTGTATATAGAAAAAATTGTCCTGAATTATGATGTAGGGCCAATTGGGGAAAATTTTCCATTGTCGGGTCGTACAGCTCGCCACAATCGACACAATGCACTTATATTTCTAAGTTGCCAAGTAGTTCGCAGCCATCACGAAGGCTTGAATTTGGTGGGAGTAAGAAGAAGATTTACAATCCGAATCTACCCACAACCAAGGCCATGTATGATTGTGGAGATGGTAGCCCCGAGGCCATGCATGACTGTGGAGATGGTGAATATGATGACGCCACTGGAGAGGATACGGATTGGGGCTCAGATTCCGACAATTTTGCAGAATCCAGCGACAGTGAAAGTGATGAATGGGAAGAATCGAAGCAGTTTAAGCAGGTTACTGAAGATATACCATCGTTCTACACACAGTATAATGTTACTTTTGTGGATCAGGAGTTGATGATGAATGAGAAGTTAGAAGATGAAAATGAATTGCGAAAGGGGCTGACCTACGAGACTAAAGATGAGTTGAAGATTGCCGTAAAATATTTTGCAATTAAGAATGCAAATGAATTTATCGTCGATGAATCAAAGGCAGATACATGGGCAATTAGGTGTAAATTGCATGAAAAAGGGTGCAAATGGCGGCTTCGTGCGTGTAAGAGGAAGAAAAAACACGGGCAATTTGAGATAACCAAGTACGAGGGTCTCCACACATGCACGTTTGATCGTTTGAAATTAACTCACAAACATTTAGACTGTAAATTCATTGCCAGCAAAGTAAAACACTTGGTTGAGGTTGATCCAGGTCTTAAGATTCGCGTTATCGTTGCATTTGTTAAGGATAAATATGGCTACAAGATTTCATATTGGAAGACATGGAATGCGAAACAAAAGGCTATTGAAAAATTATTTGGCAATTGGAAAGTCTCTTATGCTATTATGCCCAGATATTTGGCCGCCATTAAGTACAACAACCCACGTACAATCCACGAGTGTAAAAGCAAGGTGTATGATGGGCATTATCGTATTTTTGACAAGAATTTTTGGGCCTTTAGTGCGTCTATTGAAGGCTTTATGCATTGTCGACCTGTTATAAGTATAGACGTGACACATCTACGTGGTAAGTACAATGGGAAATTGTTTGTTGCAATGGCCATGGATGCCAGCGAAGGGATATTTCCACTTGCGTTTGGATACGGCGATGAGGAAAGTCACGACACATGGAATTACTTTCTCACGCGACTTTGGCATTATGTCGTGAAGGGAAGAGACGGGGTATGCTTGATTTTCGATCGCCACAGGGGCATTCTTTCTGTAATTAATTCCCACCCACAATTTCAAGAGCCGATGACGTACCATAAGTTTTGTATGCGACATGTCCGCAGTAATTTCACAAGTAAATGTAAACCGGATGAAACGTTAAGGATCTTAATGTGGAAGGCTGCTACTGCTTACTGCTTACCCAAATTCAATAAGTACATGGACATGATAAAAGAATACGATGAACAGCAAGAGAGTGAAGGAAAGAAACCATGGAGGTGGCTCAACCAAATTCTCCTAGAGAAATGGACTTTTATTCACGATGGAGGGTTTCGATATCGGATAAAGTCGACAAATATTTCGGAAGTTTTTAACGGGGTTTTAATTGGAGCAAGGTCTTTGCCTGTTACTGCGTCGGTGCAGATGATTTTTCTTCGCCTTGTTTCGTACTTTTGTAATAGAGGCGAGGAAGGGAAACAAAGACTTGCCAATCCTGAGCTGGATCACACGCCATTCATGGCGACTAAATTATCAGAGGTTACGAAGGATATCAGCAAATATATTGTTTACAGGCATAACAATTCGTAAGGAATAGCCTCCGTCACATCAGCTAAAGGAAAAATGAAGAATGTAAACATCGAGGAAGGCACGTGCAATTGCGGTAAGTGGGAAATTTATAAATATCCTTGTGCACATGTCATGGCGGTGTGTGCTGAACTAAGGGTAGATCCGAAGTATTTAATTCATCAAGACTTGAGTCTTGAGGCATACCTAGCTACATATTCTCGTACTTTGACAATGACACCGACCACCCTAAAAATATACCCACGAGCTCACCTCCTTCACTCCAAAATTTTGACAATGACAGCCCACAAACCCACCTCCTTCATTCCAAAAAATCGAAAATGGTAACCCCACAAACATAAATAAACCAATTAAACCCCACAAACCCACGTCATTCATTCCAAAAATTCGAAATTACTAACCCACAGGCTTAAACCAACCAACTAAAACCCCCACAAACTCACCTCCTTCATTCCACAAATTCCTATATAAAACAATTGAAATCCCACAAACAAATACAAAACAATCCAAACTATAATGGTTCAAACCAACATAAATGGAAACATCTAGCTACAAAAAAATTAGGGCTCAAGAAGTGCCATACTTGCGGATCGGAGGAGCTGGACGAACGGAGATGGTGTGACAAACGATGACTCCGGCGGGATGTGGACGATTGCGGGACTTGGGCGGTGGAAATGGCAGTTTGACTTCTGATATTTTTTTTTGAGTTCGAAGGAAATTAATGATGGAGAAGGAAATGAAGGACGGAGGTGGGAGACTGGGAGAACGACGACTCGGCGGGATGTGGACGCTTGCGGGACTTAGGCGGTGGAAATGGCAGTTTGAGTTCTGTTTTTTTTTTTTTTTTTTTTTAGTTCGAAGGTAATGAATGATGGAGAAGGAAATGAAGGACGGAGATGGGAGACTGGGGGGAGTGAATTTTGTGCTGCATAAAAACGCTGGGGGTGGTGGTGTTTTTTACTGTAAAATCGCCAGCTTGACTGGCGTTTTTAACTTTTTTTTTTTTTTAAATCGGTGTAAAAACGCTAGTTTGACCAGCGTTTTTATGCTTAAAAACGTGGCTTTGACTGACGTTTTTAAAACTACCCTATCCCACAAATAAGTTCAAAACTACCCCATACTCCTAAATAAGTTTGAAAATATACCTATTTAAAAAAAGAACTCAATTGGAGCCTCTTTCTTTCTCTTCCTTTTTGATCTTTAATTGATTTCTTTCACCTTTTTAGACTTTTTCTCATATTTTACTTCTTCCTTACAGAAAGATAAAATAAATATTATTCCTCCACATTTTATGCATGAATTATATAATAGTAAAACATTATTTGTGGGTTTAAAAAACAATTTTGGGCACTTAACAAGCTGCCAACATGTGCGGTACGAGAATGACTCACCCTATTTCTCGTGATAGAGTCGCTTCACTAGGTTGCACTACGAATGTCTAAATATGTAAATTAATGGTTATACCTTGTACGTATATATAATTTATATATTTATGATGGAACATAATTACTAATTACCACAATGAAATCGATATCTTCCATTGTTGAAGAAGTCTTTTGGAAATACCTTTCAAATTTAGATACCAATTCTTCAACCTTCATCCACATAGAGTTCAGTTCATCTGGTGTTTTCCCATGGTACATTGATTTCTTTCCAACTTATGACAAATTGAAAAGGGATGCAAATTTCAACTAGGTTTGAGGGTTATCCCAGTCGCACCATTTTCCATAATGTGTCATCTCAATCCAAGCATTGCACAATTCAAATTATATACTCTTATAAGGAAATGAGGTTATTATATAAGAAAAGGGCATGCCGTACAAAACAGGAACCTTTCGAAGCCATTTTCAGATGAAATAGTATGTTTGTATTTTCTATTTTATAGAAGAATAAAAAAAAAAAAAAATAACTTTTATTTTGAGATGCCTTAACCATTTAATATTACAACAACCAAGTCGTGGTGAGTAGTCATTTAATGAAAGTCGTACACATATAGATTAAATAAAGAATTTATTTATGGTCTTTCGAAGACCGCCACTTTCTCATTTATAACGTTTAACTACATGTAGAATGGCGGTATATAATGATTGGCATGACCATTCCCATTTCCTTCTTGCCCTACATCATTATTGTTCTCATTGTCACTAGCATGATCAATGTCATTGTCTTAGTCAATGTGATCTCTAGTTTGGTACTCAAATTCAGTTTTATGATCAACATGGTTACTAACTAGCACCCATCGCGTAATAAATGCCATTAAGACCTCGAGAGTTGGTGGAACAAATTGGCTTACGTTGTTGCTCATGCCATTAAACTCCTGCCTATAGAATGATAGTGAAAGGGAAATGACATTCGAGGAATAAACAAGCTAGCCCTCGAGATGGTCGTTGTATTGGGGGTTACACCATGCCATTAGTAGTGATCCATATGATCGGTCGAAATCAAAATTTTTGTCCTTAGGTTCACAGGGAGATCAAAATCAACTATCCCTACCTACACATGTATCAAATTAGCCAAGGAAACATCTAAACAAGCAACAATCAGAAATTTCAAACTCTGATCATCATTAATTTCAATGCCAGAAAAATTATAGTATTACAACCTACATGATTGGGGGTTCTACAAGTTATCTTCAAAATGGATGACGTGCGGTCGAAACTCGTAATATAATAAATTTTGCAGATTAATATTTCATTAGTAGTGCTTTTTATGAACCTAATGCCCTTTTAAAGTCCTCCAAAATATCTTAAACCTTGTATTCTAGTAATCATCTCACCGCCGCAATACAGTAACAAATTCAGATTATTTGTACTCTCCATTATCCACCTTCATGATAGTAATCCAGTTTATTCCAAATGCAATGATATTAAATTTTAAAAACAAGAATCTATAACTGATGCTGCGAAAGTATCGCATTTCAATAACCCAAGTGCCAGTTCATTAAGTTGTAATATAACTTGGTAAGTCCAAGTGTTGAACCACAAAGATAATCGAAAAGATGTGGGATGAATCACGGATTAATGAATTTTTCTTCTTTGTAAAGTGGTTCGATTTTAGAATAGTAAATGTAAATTGAAAATGAATTTAACAAAGTTCAAGGATAAGTTAAGGCAATCAAAACTGATTTGCTAGCAAACTGAAGTGAGGATGATCCAATACAGAGTTCTGAAATCCGATTGCTAGATGGATAGCGTATTACATTTCTCTAAAGCAAGGGTGCAAAGAAAAAGCAACTCACTCCCATGTAATGCCATACCAAGAGAGGGTGTAATCAATACTTAATCAAGCATGAATTTCTAATCGATATCTCGTAGCAAAGGGTGCGAAGAAAGTGCAATTCATTCCCGTATAATGCTAAAACAAGATATTGATACGAAATTCACTAAATAAAAGATATAACATTAACTAAGCATTTGAAAACTCATAGTTTGATTTCCTTCTAGGCAATTGACTTGTATGAGATAATGGTCAACTAAAAAGTTAACTCAAGAATCTTACTAATTCCTTTGTCTAAGCTTAGAAAGTCTAGTTATAGACACAACGTCAACCGATTTAGACTTATTTGATAAATATACAATGAATCCTTGATTAGTTATGTGGTGTTGTTTATGATAGAAACTTAAAGATCACCCTTGGTCACACCCAAAATAAGAAGATGATGAGTCTAAAACGGTACATAAACTATGTAAAACACTCACCATATCATTAAGAATATCAAGGATTAGAATACCAAATTTATAATTATTCTATAAAAGTTAAGAACACACTATACTTGATATAAAAAGGCAAATATTTCATAGATGGGATGAACACAACCTTTCAAGCAATACACAATTGCATCATCTCCCCATTTATGCTAAAGAATTGAACTAGATATACTTGCCATATAAAGTCAAATTATCATATGGGGATATCTTGTAAGATTGTGAAAAGCTTGATTAAGAGGAGAAGAAGAATGATTCATAAATATTTAACAATAATAACCAAGAAATAAGATCAAACTCACATAATAATCACCTTGCAACTTCATCCTTAGCCTTAGCAAATAATTTACTCCATAATAGATGTAGAAACAAAAATTATGGAAATGAACTCAATCACCTTCAAACTGAAAATTTACAAAGCTCAAAAACAAATGAAAATAAGTGCAAGAGGGGTCTCTCACTCTAAGGTAAGCTTTTAAACCAAGAGAAATTAACCCTGAAACAAGTGGGTAATGATATGCCTTTTACAAAATATCTCCTGTGAAATTAAGAATAAATTGTCCAAACCATCTTCTAAAACCAACCAACAATGGAAAAAGCATGAAAGTGACATAAAGTAGAAAAACAGGGTGCTAGATCGAATATGGGTTCCTAGTGCTAGGGGATAGAATTTGTTTACCCATGATTGTTCTTTGGGAAGGCTAGATTGATCTCAAAAGTGTTTTGCCACCACCTAGATCAATTTAGGGATAGGATAAATTGATTTACCCCTTTGACTTTTACTAACATTCATCCTTAAAAGTCCACTTTTGCTTATATGATTGTTCTTTTATTGTCCAATGTAGTACCCAAGATCTAAAGGCACAAAATAACCACAAAACGTGCCTTCCTAATTAAGAATTGCTAAATACAAAACATGATATGGGATTAATCATACGATAATACGATAAAATAGGAAAGTACGTAAGTGGAATAAATGCGTCAAACGACTCTGGAAAAGAGCATATGAATGACAATACTATGCGTTCATCACTAACTTAATAATAACATAAAAAATGACCATGAATACCTAAAATACTAAAAGAAGTACCTAATATGAGAGCCATGGGAAACATTAGAAAAGATAAGATGCATATTAAGAGCTTTGTCATATTGAATAATGTAAAAAAGAGACATTAAATTAAGAAAAACAATGCTATACTTACCATGTATTCTTACCACCTATCTTATCGGCATGCATTAAATAGGTTGTAGCTTAACACAGAAAGCGCACATGCAAGACATGTACGGGGTTATTTTTGGTATTTCTGAATCAATCTCCGACTTCCATTATTCTCCACTTGAAGTCCTCACCCTAATGAATGGCCTTGCTTCACTATTTTTTTAAATCAAAACCTTGACCACCTTTAATGCCTTTATAGCAATAAAATCGATCAATTTAAGAGAGGGCATTAACATAAGTTGATCTTTTAAGGGCTTTGACAATAGTGTGTTACATGGATATTGATTGAGAATAGATATTCTTGCCATTTTCTGTTAAGTTTAAACCAAAGAAAAAAAAATTTGTATGGTATGACACAAAGAGGAGTGAGTGACGAAAGAAAAACAAAACGGGCTATATATATTTGCCTCCAAGTGATATTAGAAAGTACATCATCCTTCGAAATCCTTTAACCTCCTCATACACACCTTAGTTTACTTTCCCTCATTCCACCCCATATACAAGACCTAGTTGATCTTTGGTACGGTAGTATTTGTTAAGGTAATATGTTTAACCAACTCGACATTCTCGATCACATGGTAGTAGGCATTCTTTTCAAGAAATCAAATTCTTTCCAATATCTGTCTTTCTTATTTACTCATGTGAGTTGTTTGTGATGAAAATTATTAAGGATCGTATTGCGTAGGTTGATTTTAGGGGTTTTATCAAAAAACAATTTGATCTGTGATAGCAGAATTAAAAGCTTAGGTCTAATCAATTTTTCGTACTGTCGAGATCTTGTGTTGTGTTTTTTTTACCAATTTATATCAATCAATCAATTACACAAAAGTAGTCCATAACACCAAGAAGTAACAAGGTATCTTAACTTGTGTAAGACTAATTGTCGGGACTAATCGACAGTGCTTCACTATGATCAAAACGGAATTACAGACTTGATGACTTACGGCAATTTCTACCACAAAATTTATTCAACAGTCTCGTCAATTCCTTAAACATAAAATCCAACTACAGCTGGTTTGGAGTAGTGCTTTCCACTTTTTGGGCTTACCCGTCACCTCCTTCTACGCACTTAATCACAATCTTTTACCCTTATCTACAGTCTCCCTTATCACAAGTTAGCCACTTCCCCCACCCCGTCTTCAATTGAAATCGAAAACACTCCCACAGGACTGTGAATATTTGAAACCCTAGTTCTTAGATTTAAAAAACAATAGAATCTCTTATGGCATGTAAATAAAATTTAGGTAGTATCTCAAAACTTTCAAAAATTGATTCTAGAGTTTAGATATTTTTTTCCTCGAAAAGCTCTCTAGAATCATGTGTTTTTTGTTCCAAACCAATTAGTTATATTTAAAAAAAAATAAAAAAAATTAAGTCAAAATCCTCTTTGTAATAGGTTTAAGACACTTAAAATTTAGTTTTTGGGATAAAAATAGGTGCCCAAAAAATTAAGCACCAAACCAGTCCAGTAGAAAACTAAGTGTACCAATCAGATTTTAGAATTTTAATTCCACGGACAAATTTTTGACGGACCGGTCCAAGATTTACTAACTTGTACCAGTCCACTCCTTAAAAAAGCAGCGCACCCAATTATTATTCCATTCCACGTGGACCTTCACTTAGACAACAATTAATCGGCTTTAGCCCATTAAAGGCTTGCGCATGAATTTAGAAAAGGAAGGTCACATGGGTTTAGAAATAAAGGAATGTTTAACCTTTTGAGTTTTCATTTTTATTTTGAATTGATTTTTCCTCTTTTCGTATTAAATCTTTTCTTATTTCTTTTTACTTTTATTTTATCATATTAAATTTGTTTGGACTCCGATTCGACTCAAATTTCAGACGCAACTTTATGGAAAATGTTAAACATGAAAAAAATATGTTTCCTTATTAATTTGTGTGACGACACTTTCAAATTTTGAAAAACTCTGTAAAAATACTTAAAATAAATTTGACTAAAAACACTTTTGATTTTGATTTTAACGCTCAACCACTACCTATATTTTGAATAAAACAATATAGCTAAGTTACCTTAGGTCCTGATGACAGAATATAAACCTAACAATTTCTCCTTTTGGCTATTCTGATGACAAAACATGTACAGTTAATACAGAAGCTTTTGATATGATGTCTATAACATCTCAATTACGGACGTTGACTCAAAGACATGCCTAACTCTAAGTCTCAATATCTGTTAAAACACTTCACAAGGCTGAAGAACGAGTACATGTATGAACTAATGAACTTGAAATATCATAACTTTGATGGAGACATAAACACAGGATCGTTGGACGTTGCGTATAGATTGAACGAATTTTTTTTGCTAAAACCCTATAAGAATAAAGGAATTTCACCTTTGTGGATCATGTAGAGGATCCATATAAGGAGATTAGGGTTTGAAAGCATCAGATTGCGATTTGGTCAGATTTTTCAATTCTCACTGGGCTGCGAAAATGAATTGTTTTCGCCATCGAAACAATTTCTGATCATCCTGATTTTTTGCGCCATGATTGTAACTTTGCGTTCCGAACGACATATCCAAAAATTAGCCCGATCCAACGGTACGATCAAAAGTTACGATTGATTTATGACTGCTGTGACAAAAAACCTAAAGATCTTCTATCGTATTCCTTCCGCCATCAAATCTTGCACCGAGTGTGAGCTACAGTATCACCAAGATTTTCTCCTCACTCAATAGAATAAACTCTAACTCATGAGAATTATAGTTCTTAATAAGAAGAGATAAGGCTGGCGTATATATAAGGCTATAGGGACCTTAAGGAGAAATAAGTGTTTGGGCTTCCTATGGAAAGTTAGAATCCTAATTCCACTATGAATTAGTTCCTTCCATAAATTATAATTCACACCACTAAAGAAATATAATTGCACTCCCATCCTTATCTCAAAATTATATTTCGAGCTCCTTATTATTAAATACTTATTATTCTCCTCACGTTAAAATTACAGATAACCGTCATTTAAATTAAATTACTGACAATTATATTTAAATGACTTCTTAATCCTTGAGCCTATCACTTAACTTATTTGACATGTCGGATTAACATAATCCACCTGCAGGGTTTGACATGATCAAAACTTATAAGCTTCTCAAGGGGCTATCATCGATCCCTATACCGGGACGTGGATTCCGTCAATAATTAATATTCATCATACATATAGTGTCGTCATCCAATTCACAAAGATTATTGATCCATAAATGAATCTCACTCTTAAAGAGTCAAAACAACTAACACTACATATACATGTCTATTAATTATTTCAAGATTAAGAGCATAAGTAATCATAATAACCATGGGATTTTAAATTGTTTTATATAGTTAGTATAAAAACAATTAACCCAAACTGGTCCTATTCAATACACACAAAGTGTACTAGCACAACGAGTTAAAACTATACTGTTTCCTGTAGTCAAGATAAACTACTAAAACTTGTGCTACAATCCTACTGATAGGTGTCCAATTCTATCTAAGACTATGAACCATTAAACTTATATTCCACAAGAACCGATGATATGATCTTCTGTGTGTAAGTCATACTCTACACACCAAATCATATACTGTATGGAATAAAAGACACACATGTACAATATTTAAATAAATAATATAATGCAACCATTGCCCATAAAGATTCTCATTTAAAATAGCAAAACCAAGTTTATAACACATCCAAACCAACAAGAAAATTATGGCTTTTAGTATATCACTCTAACAATCTCCCACTTAAACTCAAAGCCATGCAACTATGCATTTCACTCCCATTCCCTCAACGTGAACATGTGTTTTCCCTTCTTATGAATCCTCGGCTCTTTTGAGTTCGCAACCATTTCACTATTATCAAAATAAAGTAAAATAGCTTATAACATTGAAGGTGTCACATCTAGATTCATATGGAAGTTCCTGAGCCAAATCGTCTCTTTAGCTGCTTCTAAAGCAGCCATATATTCAGCTTTCATGGTGGAGTCAGCAATGCATGACTGCTTGATACTCCTCCAACCAATGACTCCACCTCGTAGAATAAACACATAACCTGAAGTTGACTTTCTGGAATCCTAACTTCTGACTAAAAATTCTTGTCTGTGTATCCAACAGGTTCTAGACTGTTTGCCTGGTAAACCAACAAAAATCTTGAGTCCTTTTAAGGTACTTAAATATATGTTTTACCGCAGTCCAGTGTTCTTTCTCTGGATTAGACTAATTTCTGCTAACCATACCAACGGTAAAGCAAATGTCTAGTCTAGTACACAATATAGCATACATGAGGCTTCCCACTGCCGAAGCATAAGGAACTCCCCTCATCCTCTCTTTCTCATCATGTGTCTTATGACATTGATCTTGGATAGAGTGATTCCATACCTAAAAAAGGAGAAACCCTTTATTGGAATCTTGTATACTAACTCTAGCAAGAATTGTATCGATGTAAGTACTTTGGATAAGCCCAACATCCTATTTTTCTAATCTCGCATAAGCTAAATACCAAGGATGTGACTGACTTTTCCCAAGTCCTTCATATCGAGCTGACTTGATAACCATTCCCTCACTAAAGATAATATTCACATATTGCTTCCAATAAGTAAGATATTATCCACATACAATACCTGAAATACCACCGCGCTTCCGTTGCGCCTTTTGTACACACAAGACTCATCTGAACATTAATTAAAACCAAAAGATTTGATTGTATGGTCAAAACAGATGTTCCAAGATCTAGACACTTGCTTAAGCCCATAAATGGGCTTTTTGAGCTTGCACAACATGTGCTCTTGGCCCTTTGCTATGAATCCTTCTGGTTGCATCATATAGATGCTTTTATTAAGACTTCCATTGAGGAAACCTGTCTTGACATCCACTTGCCAAATCTCGTAATTAAGATGAGCCGCAATGGATAAGAGAATTCGAATACACTTTGGCATGGCTACCGGAAAAAAGGTTTCATCATAATCAACCCCCTTCTTTTTGAGTGAACCTTTTTAGCAACAAGCCTTGATTTAAGCCCGTCTAATCATCTCTATCTCTTATATACCCACTTGCATCCGATAGGTTTTATCCCTTCGGGTGGTTTTACAAGATCCCAGACTTTGTTAGAGTACATGGACACCATTTCAGATTTCATAACCCTTTGCCATTTTCTGTATCTTTATCTTGAAGTACTTCATTGTAGTTAAAAAGGGTTCGTTTCTTATTCATCAGGAACCCTACCATAAGACTCTCCCAAGAACATAAAACGACTAGGTTGACGAATAACCCTCCTACTACGACGAGGCACTACTTGTGTTTGTGTACATTGTGCAAATATTGAACATACTAACTCACTATCCACACGTTGTGCTGGTTCAAGAACCTACGTATTAGTGATTTGTTCAAGACGTGCACAAGTATCGGCAATCCTCCCACTACGACGAGGTAATGGAATGTCAATATCCATTTATTATGGTATTTTCTCTTGTACTAAAGGTATAGACGAATTGTGCCATGTTTTCTCTCCTCTCATTTCCATTACAACAACACTACTCCTGGGCTTATGGTCTATGTATAATCCTCTTCTAAGAATCTGGCATTGATAATAATAACATTAAATTCTTGAAGATTATTAAATAAACCACGTTTGGTTCTTTTTGGATATGCAATAAAGAAACACATTTTCTTTCTTGATTCCAACTTATCTACATTACCTTTCAGCACATGTGCTGGACTACCCCTTACCCGAATATGCCGTAGACTAAGCTTACGCCCAGTTCGCAATTCTATGGGTGTAGTAGGTACTGACTTTGATGGTACCAAGTTCAGAATATATTCAGCTATTTCTAAAGTATATCCCCAAAAAGAATAAGGTAGGTTTGAATAACTCATCATAGATCTTACCATTTCTATAAAAGTCTTATTCCTTCTCTCTGCTACACCATCATGCTGTGGCATCTCTGGTGCAGACAACTGGGATTTAATCCCATTCTCTAATAAGTATCCTTGAACTCTCCCAAGAGGTATTTACCACCACGATCTGATCGTAGTGTTTTGATACATTTTTCTATACGCTTCTCCGTTTCTGCCTTGAATTCTTTGAATTTCTCAAAGACTTCAGACTTACGTTGCATTAAGTAAATGTATCTATACTTTAAATAATCATCTACAAATGTGATGAAATACTCAAAACCTCCTCTAGTTTGGACATTCATGTGAACATACAAATCAGAGTGAACCAGTGTTAACTGTTCTTTAACGCTATTGCCTTTTGCCGAGAATGATCTCTTAGTCATTTTACCTTTTAAACAGGATTCACAAAATGGAAGTGCCTCCACTTCCAATGGACCTAATGGTCCATTTTCGACCAGTTTTTGAATTCTTTTTAGATTAATATGACCAAGGCGTAAGTGCCAAAAATACATTTGGTTCATTTTGAAGGTTTTTTTCTCTTAATTGGTAAACTATTAATGCTATTCAATTCACTCAGTTGTAGTACTCACAAGTCGAGATTAATAATGTAAAGATCAATTATTAATGTACCAGAACAAACAAACTATTTTTTTTAACGATAATTGATTTATCATTAAAATAAACAAAACATTTGTCCTCAACCAATCTAGACATATAAATCAAATTCCTTCTAATGGAAGATACATATAGACATTCCTTAATCATTAATACCATATTCTGATTAGACTGAAGATAAATATCTTCTACTGCAACTGTTGCCACATTCGTAGCTGCTCATATGTAAATTTTCTCTATTTCTAAGTTGTCTGGTTTCCTAGAACCCCTGCAAAGTATTACAGACATGATTAGTGGCTCCCGAATCTACACACCAGGTACTGGTAGATCGGACCACTAAACAAGATACAACAACAAATAGATGACATTTACATATGTTGTTATAACGGTTTAGGAAACTGGGACAATCTTTCTTTAAATGCACTTTTTACTGACAGTGAAAACACTGGCCCATAGGCTTTTTCACTCCTCCTAGAGGTTTAGTGACTTATGCATGCATTGCTCCTTGTGGGACTGCAGCTTATGCATTCTTCTTCTTCATTTCTTGCTTTTCGGCATAGACGTTGAAGTTTTCTCAGCCACTAGAGTACTAGCCAGCTTACCAAGTAGTTCCTCAGCTGCTTGGAATTCTTTAAGAAGCTCCAATAATGAATAAAACTTATTCATGTTGTAATTTTGTCAGAATCCCTTGAATAAGTCCAATTGCGACTGGAGAACGATATCGACCTGAGTTTCCCCATCGATTTCAACCCTAAAGATCTCTTAGTTCATTCAGAAGACTGATCATCTTCAAAACAAGATCCTTAACTCGGGTTCCTTCAGCAATAGTCGTGTTCATGAGGCCTTTCATCGATACCTGCCTTGCGGCATGATCCTGATCCCCAAAAATATCTTTGAGGTTCAGCATTATGTCGTAGGCGGTGGCAAAAGACTAATGCTAATGTTGTAGCACATTTGACAAAAAAGCCAGAATGTAAAACCACGCCATCTCATCAGCCTTTTTCCACCTCCAACAAGCCTGGGTTTCCTCATCGGTCGCCCCCTTACCAGGTTCTGCTGGACAAGACTCAGTGAGCACAAACTTGTACTCTTTAACAGTAAGCACAATGTTCAAGTTCCCTTTTTCGGTCAATATAATTAGGTCCAATCAATTTGTTTTAGTTGAGAATAATTAAAAGTGGATCGAAAGAGTTTGCCCTTTTAAAACTTGAGAATCACATACAAATTATGATGGACAATAATAACTTTGAACACATATTTTAAATATCTTACCCTCTACCATATCAAAAAGCGTTCGCCAGCAGCCTAAGACTTTGAACAATATGCCCCATTAGTGAGGTCGTCTATTATTCATTATTTCTTAGACATGTGTAAACCTATTAAATTTTACTATCTAGACAATCCTTTATCGTCAAGCAATACATACTATCTAGACAATCTTTTATTGTCAAGTAAAATTTAAATAGCTGACTTTCTTTGGTCCTACAAATAATAGTAGAGACTCAATTGGAGATCATACTATTATTTATATCTAAGTGTATACCATCATTTAATTTAGTCCAATGATTCTGCAATTTATTTTTTTCGATATGGAGGTGAGCATTAAAACTCACACGAAAAATAAATCACATCATTTAAAATTATCAGCCAGTGAAATTTGTACAATTATTCCACAATCTATTCTTTCCGAAATGGAGGTGAGCACTATAAGACACACGAAGAATAAATTACATCATCTACAAACCAATGATGGAGACCGTGGGATTTTTATGTGAAAAAATTCCTCACCTACTTAGTATTTAAAACATTATTTTCTAAGGGTTAAGAAAATTTTATATTAAATTTTAGTCAACTAAAATACAAGGGTATGAAATATAAAAGACGTGCGCAATAAAATTATTTTGCTTCTTTTTGAAAAAAAAAAAACTTATATTTTTCAATTACGCAAAATTTATATTTGTATACCCTTTTTTAATTTGACAAGAACTAAACATAAAATAAAAGGTGATCTAGGTATGGTCATGTATACATGTTGTTCAAATTATAAAGAAACCTAATAATTAAAATACATATGACCAACACACAATCACACAAAGCATTAAACCATTCAATAATAAAAATAATTAAATTCCTGCTATTATGGTCCAATCTTCATCATCCCTAGTCCATTGGAAACCTGTAATGACCTATATCGCCACTTCATTGACTATGTTGGGAATCAACCTTGGTTAAAACGCCTTCTTCAACGTTCTTCGTTAAAGAAACTGCAATCTTAGATACAAAGGTCCTATGCCTCCATTTAAGGAGTTCACACATAAACTATTATATTTAAACTGTAAATAAAATTACATAGATCCTATGCCTCCTTTTAAGGAGTTCACAAATCTGATCTAAATTTAATTTCAACCATGAATAAAACCCAAATCATCATGCACATTAAAATTAACCATGAATACAAACATCATGGGATCCAATAACATAAAACATAATTACGTGACCATAATAGCGGGACAAGAACACTACAAAAAAGGGTTAGCAAGTTCTACGTTATATATAACAACAACACGCATGAATAGATTTAACTGGACAACATGGTTAGTTCAATCCGTACGCAGTATCAAAGAAAACAAATTGCTCTGATACCAATTGACGGAGACATAAACACAGGATCGTTTGATGTTGCGTATAAATTGAACAAATTTTTTTTGCTAAAACCCTATAAGAATAAAGGAATTTTACCTTTTTGGATCATGTAGAGGATCTATATAAGGAGACTAGGGTTTGAAAGCATCAAATTGTGATTTAGTCAGATTTTTCAATTCTCGATGGGCTGCGAAAATCGATTATTTTTGCCACCGAAACGACTTCTGATCATCCTGATTTTTTGCACCATTAAAATAACTTTGTGTTCCGAATGACATATCCAAAAGTCAGCCCAATCCAACGGTGAGATCAAAAGTTAAGATTGATTTACGACTACTGTGCCGAAAAACCTAAAGATCTTCTATTGTATTCCTTCCATCATCAAATCTTGCACCGCGTGTGGGTTACGGTATCACCAAGATTTTCTCCTCACTTAATAGAACAAACCCTAACTCATGAGAATTATAGTTCATAATAAGAAGAGACAAGGCCGGTGTATATATAAGGCTACGATAGGGACCTTAAGGAGAAATAAGTGTTTGGGCTTCCTATGGAAAGTTGGAATCCTAATTCCACTATGAATTAGTTCCTTCCATAAATTATAATTCACACCACTAAAAAATTATAATTTCACTCCCATCCTTATCTCAAAATTATATTTCGAGCTCTTTATTATTAAATACTTATTATTCTCCTCACGTTAAGATTACAAATAACCGTCATTTAAATTAAATTACTGACAATTATATTTAAACGACTTCTTAATCCTGGAGCCTACCACTTAACTTATTTGACATGTCGTATTAACATAATCCACCTGCAGGGTTTGACATGATCAAAACTTATATGCTTCTCAAGGGGCTATCATCAATCCCTATACCGGGACGTGGATTCCGTCAATAATTAATATTCATCATACATATAGTGTCATCATCCAATTCACAAAGATTATTGATCCTTAACTGAATCTCACTCTTAATGAGTCAAAACAACTAACAGTACATATATATGTCTATTAATTATTTCAAGATTAAGAGCATAAGTAATCATAATAACCATGGGACTTTAAATTGTTTTATATAGTCAGTATAAAAACAATTAACCCAAACCGGTCCTATTCAATACACACAAAGTGTACTAGCACAACGAGTTAAAACTATACCGTTTCCTGTAGTCAAGATAAACTACTAAAACTTGTGCTACAATCCTACTGATGGGTGTCCAATTCTATCTAAGACTGTGAACCATTAAACTTATATTCCACAAGAACCGTTGATATGATCTTCTGTGTGTAAGCCATACTCTACACACCAAATCATCTACTGTGTGGAATAAAAGACACACATGCACAATATTTAAATAAATAATATAATGCAACCATTGCCCATAAAGATTCTCATTTAAAATAGCAAAACCAAGTTTATAAAATATCCAAACCAACAAGAAAATTATGGCTTTTAGTATATCACTCTAACAAACTTAACAAACACCTAGTGAAGCACGGGTGTAAAGAAATAACAATAATAAAATAAGCAAAAAGAAATTTACTTCTATCCCCCTCAAAATATTCATACTTTACTACTCCCTCTCACATAAGCATTATCCTCCTTTTATCTACCCCCCTGACAAATTCTCCCCTTGAGGAATATAACTTTTTCCCACTTTTTGTTATAAGAATAGACAAAGTAGTGAGCATTGAAAGCAGTAAAGCATAGAAAGAACAAGATTCAAG
Source organism: Lonicera japonica (assembly GCA_021464415.1). Classification (NCBI taxonomy): domain Eukaryota; kingdom Viridiplantae; phylum Streptophyta; class Magnoliopsida; order Dipsacales; family Caprifoliaceae; genus Lonicera; species Lonicera japonica. Next base: position 23,202,483 of record CM038469.1, read on the forward strand.
GAAAGCAAATAAAATTAATTAATGCAAATAGCATAACATGTTCCAGTAAACTAATTCTAGCTAGCAAAGATATCCACTAATCTCAAAACGTTCTAGCTAAACCTCGAGAAACCTTTAATTACCAATCTCCATCTAAACATGGATTTGGTTTGGAGTTTTGAGAGTAAAAATTGCCTAAAATAAAAAATTTAGCACAAATACTTGACATTTATTGCTATGTACCACGTATCATATCCGAAATATAATAATTAAGTTTAAAAATATGTGATTTTCATTAGCATGATACATGTACCATGTGTATAATAATTCATCAACAATTTAGCATATATATATACTAAACAATACTGAGTACATGTATATTTCCCATTATGCTAAGAAATATAGATCTTACAAAGCGCTATCGAATAATATATGTTTTAAAATGCTCGTGCATCCATATACAAGATAATTTAGAAAGCCTCTAAGCCATTTTCAATGGATTCTCTCTTAGAATCACCCTTTTCCTCTCAAGAACATACAATTTTGCATTTAAACTTGTGATTTTTTGTGCAAGCATCTTATTCTTTTTAATGGAAGCTTTCACCCCTAGTGGATGCCAGCTATTTTCGTTTGGTTGTTTTCAGTTATCTTTTAATTATGATAGCCCTTTTCCATCCCTTATACATTTTTTTATCACATACTTGTCTTTTAATTTTTCACTCAAAACTAGATCACCAAAATCTCACTACTAATCACAATGTTTTTTTAGAATCTCTCTCCCTAAATAAACAATATATGGGAGCTTCTGAAGTTTCAAATTAAAAGCAAGAGCCTGACTCAAGTGATTAATCAGCATGGATCAATGTAGATTGTGTAGTGTAGTGTGTGGGGTATATACAAAAACTCGCATGCGATTGAACTGAAATGCTATTGGTTATCGATTGTCAAAGCACTATGTATACATATCTCCAAATTAAGCATTAAAGCGTGAAAATTGAGAGATATCCAGAAAAGAAAGCAATTATAATCACATTGCAAACAAGTAATGAATTTTTAAAACAAGTTAACTGTATCGCAATCAAAAATCCAAAACCAAAATCCACTTTACTTCGGTACCTACGCAAGGTGCTAAAACCTACCGAATTAGCAAATTCACCTAGTATAGCCATCCATCCAACCAATCCCATGCCAGGCAGACTCCGTATCACCAAAGTAAGTACGATGATCCCTTTCGGGACCCAAATCCTTCTAATTCATGGAGTCATAATCCTTCTTGTGTTCTTCATTAATCAAAACCACGCAATGAGCAAAAACCGACCAAAGTAACAAATTCACCTAGTATTGCTATCCATCCAACCAATCACATGTTAGGCAAACTCCCTATCACCTATGTAGGTACGATGATCCCATTTAGGACCCAAATCCTTCTAATTCATGGAGTCCTAATCCTTCTTGTGTTCCTCACTAATCAAAACCTGAACCCTCTTTTTTTCTATTAGCTTAGGTTTTGGTATAGGAATTGGAACACTCTTCGGCGTCTTCTTTGAAGGTTGCTAAAAAAACTCTCTTAAGTGACATCTCCTCTTGCAATATTCACACACACAAAAATATGTGGGAGAATGTGTTTGTACATATCAAAAGGTATCCTTGATCTTCAAGAACTTCCGAATAAGAAATTTTTGGATAAATCAATTTTTAAGCAAAAACTTGTTTTCCCGTTTGGATGTTCTTGGCTTTCTTTAGAACTTGAAAAGTTCTATCAATAAAAGTTTTAAACTTAGAAGAACAAGAACCACTAAATCGTGAATTTTAAAGAGTGACTTTCACAAAGATGGTCTTGGTTTACTTTTTAGCGTTAAATTTGAGAACCCAAGTCATTATTTGTTATTTAAACTCTTTTGATTTGAAAGCATGGATTCAACTTTCTTAGAATTAGTTTCTAACCCAACTTTAACCGTTAAAGCATTTTCAAGTTGTTGAGTTAAATTGTAAACACATTTTTCTGATCGTTTGATTTCATACTCATACTCTAAATTTTCCCTTTTTAAAGAACCAATTAGACCAAGACAATTTTCTTTTTCGTTCTTAAGTTGACTAATTTTCCTTGAAAATTGAAAAAAATCAGTCTTCTTGGCCTTTGAATTTTCAAAACTTGTTTTGTAATTTTTCAAATCACTTTTTTAAAAAATTGTGTTTTGGATGCAAGTTTTAAATTTTTCATGAATTGTTTTTGACATTCTAGTAAAAGGGCGTCATAGGCCAATCGAAGATTCGAAAAGTCTTCCTCGTCGTCAAAAAGTGAATTCTTAGAATTTGAAATTTCTTGATTCATCTCTTTTAAGGAAACTTTTGCTATAAAAGCTAAATATTAATGAGATTCCTTTTGAGTGTCCAGATATTTCTCATCATCACTAAGAGTGGCATGGATTCCCTTTTTTGCCAAGCTAAATATAGTTTGAAATCTTTTTGAATTCTTCCTCAGAAACATGAGCCATGACTGCATTCAGACCTTGGGAATGAAACTTGGTTGCTTCTAATTCCTTACAAATCCACAATGCTACTGGTTTAGATCCATTGTTCCGAACTACATTGTCTAAATTCTCTTGTTTAAAGATCATAAATATATAGTTATGCAATTTTTTCAATAGTTATAATTAGACCCATTAAGCGTATGAACCTTGTACTTAGACGAATCAATTTTGCTAGCCATGAAAAATAAATTAAATCAAGCAAAACAAGCAGCAGATAGACACAAATCAACCTAGATGCAAACCCTAGTAAGATAAGGGAACCAGCTTAGATACCAATTAATGAAAATTATTAAGGATCACATTGCCTAGGCTGATTTTAGAGTTTCTATAAAAAGAAACAATTTGATCTTTGATAGTGGAATTAAAATCTTATATCTAATCAATTTTTAGTGCTGTCAAAATCTTGTGTTGTGTTTTCTAACAATTTATATCAATTAATTAATCATAAAAAAAGTAATCCACAACACCAAGAAGTAACGATGTATCCTTACTTACATAGGATTAATCCTTAGAATGAACTGATAGTATTTCACTATGTTCAAAACAGAATTACAGACACGATGATTTACAGTAATTACTTCCCCACAATTTATGTAACAGTTTCGTCAATTCTTTGAAAGTAAAATCCATCCATAAATGGCTTGGCAAAGCGCTTCACTATTCTCTGGCTTACTGGTTACCTCCTTTTATGCACTTGATCACATTCTTTTACCCCTATATGTGTTGTCCCTTGTTGTAAGTTAGCCACTTCACTTACCCCGTCTCCAATCGCAATCGAAGACACTCCCATAGGACCGTGAACATTTTAAACTCTAGTTCTTAGATTAGAAGAACAATATGATCTCTTATATAGCATGTAAACAAAATTTGAGTAGTGTCTCAAAACTCTAAAAAATTGATTGTAGTGTTTGGATATTTTTTACCTCAAAATCATGTATTTTTGTCACAAACTAATGGGTTATATTTATAGAATTAAGTCAAAATCCTTTTTAAAATAAGTTTAAAACACTTAAAAACAAGTTTTTACAATAAAAATAAGTATCCGAAAAATTAAGCAAGTCCGGTCTAGTAAAAAAATATGTGTACTGGTTAAATTTTAGAATTTCAATTCCGTGGAAATATTGTGCCGAACCATTCCGAGATTTACTAACTGGTACCCCTGTAATACCCCGTTCATTTATTCCACCGTGGTTGCCTTCATTCGGTCGCTTATTTCACCTCGGATGGTGAAATCACAGTTTATAGAGTTTCATAGTGCTCTGGCACCTTGCACCAGTTGTATTAGTCTACTTACACTCGTTCGAATGATTGTTTAGTGATTCGGGTGGTCCGAATCGATTTCGGGTTGCGTATGGTGAGTTTTGGTCTTATGCGATTTATGGTTTTTAGCCAACTTTAGAGCTATGTAACTTTTTCATCTCTTATCCGATTTAGATGCCGTTTGCACCTATGTTTAGGTTTCATACCATTCCATAACTTTTGTGTTTTGACCGAAAGCCAATTCTCACTCCTCGTTGGCCAAAACAGTGTTCGAAGTGGGCCAATTAGTAAAATCTGGCCATTCGGTAGTGTTTCGGCAGAACGCTGTATTCGGAGGATTTCTGGGAATTTTCCATTTAGAATTTGTGGAAACTTCCTCTTAGGAAGTTGTAGATCTTTGAATTATCTTTCCGTGGACATAAAGATCACCCCAATCCGAGTCCCGAGCAGAGAGTTATGACCAAAATACGAATAGTGGTCGGTGCTGTGAGATAAGCTTTAGCAGAGAGCTCCCAAGATCGATCTTCGGAAGCCCAAGATCGATCTTGGAGCCCTGTGTAATGAAAATTTTTATTCCTTTTAACCCCATTTTCTCACTATTTATCACCCCATCACACTCAATTCGACCCACACACCCCCACAACACCTCATGAGAGTTCTAGAAAGAGGAAGTGAGAGATTCATGAGGGTTTTGATGATTTATTCATCATAAACCAAGATTCAAGCCCTAAATCCACACCCTCATCACTATTCATCATCTCCTACCTTCTTCTTCCTCCATGGCTGCATGTGGCAAAGCTAGGGCTTCCGGATTGTAGCTTCATCACTTCAATTAACACTTTAAACTTGTGGAAAATCATCGTACGAGGTGGGAACAATAATATTTAACTTGTTTTCTCTACTATTATGTGTTGCATTTAGTGTTAGATACAAATTGGGGGTTTTTGGTACCAAACCTAGGGCTTAATGCTTGCACTTGATTTGAGTGGTTTGACCTTGGATTAATGGTGGATAATTGCTAGTTAAGGCTTAATAAACATGATTAGAGAAACAATACACATATCTAGTCGTAATCATAAGTGTGGACACAAAACCCCCATGGAACGTATACTAGTCTTCGCTAGTTTTTGAGATGCATATGTAAATGAAGTTTGTGGACTATATATTGCATATAATCGTTATCATTACACCCTAGATGGCATATATGTGCGGGTTGGTAGGGTGTAGGTCACGTGGTGACTGTTGAGGTGTACTAGCATAATGTAACTATGCAGAACAGGTGCAAAACCTCCAGACTAGTATGCAACTTTGCTAGAACAATGCTGTAGTATGTGAGATACACATAGAGCCTTAAATTTACGCACAATACGCCTTATGTGGTGTCGGGACTTGATGGTTTGGGTATTACCCCTTTCGATTATACTTATAACTAAGTACATCTTCTGTTAACTACAAATGAGACTTGAATGATGTAGGAATTACAAGAGTGATGATGAATGGCCCTAATATGACAAGAAATGCGGTAATGACTAACGTAGAGTATAAAACATATGAATTACACTATTGGGCTTTGTAATGCGCGTGGGACGTGGCGACGTCAATACGGATGAATAATTAAACTTATACGGCTTTAGTTAAGCTTATAAAATACGTTCATAATCAGGAGGGAGCGATAAGGCTAAAGAAATGAGTTTCACTGTTCATGCCATGAGAATGATATGTTTAACCCTTATGTTGATTTCTACACGTGTGATAGATTATGTGGGCTTGTGATATATATATATATATATCAATGATGAAATGGATATATTGATGTTGATAGATCACACGTGGTAGAATGATATTAATGATGATGTTGGGACATCTGTGTTATACATACATGTTCTTGATTGATATTTTGGCCAACCATTTATGTGGACATTGATTGTAAGGTTGTAGCCTTACTAAGGAGGGTTGTAGCCCTACCTTATGATTGGGTTGTATCCCATTGAGTGCGGTTGGAGCCGCTATGATTGAGTACCGGTACTCGTTGTAACTAGAGTGGAGCCACCCAAAGCGGACAAGGGAAAGGGCTACCCAGTACAGTGCGGTGGTAGCCGCCTGTTATGTTATTATATTGATGTATATTGCCTTCCCGCGGATGAGTATTCGTAGTCCTGCGTTATATAGCTTCCCTGGCGTGCGGATTAGTTCGTGTGGCTCTATCAACGGGACTATGTGTCTCGGGAAGTAGTAGCCCTACACTTAGGTGAAAGATCCTAAGGTAGTTCCATCCTCGGAGGAACGTGCTTGTACGGGTGTTCTTCTTGTTAAGTATTTGGAGTGTTGTCCCCGGGAAAATGTCTTGCGTGGGTTTATCTCCAAATGAATTACAAGTAAGGACCGAGTCCCTGGGCGGTTCGCTTACTTGGAGGAGACATGATTAGTTTAGAGCTTGGGGTGGGTCCTTCGGGAACCGATGCTCTAAGCCTAGTGATCGCGGGGTGTAAGCTGGGGCTTTATACAGGAGATATGACATTATGATCTTTATATGCTTATTACTTGTATGGTTGACTGTATCATATCTCTTGTGGTTATTATCCTTATTTATGTGATTTCGTTGAGATGATTGTATGACAAGCATTACATGGGCCAGTTGATTACAGGAAGCGAATCTATCGTAGCATGACGAACCATAAGAAGTTAGTGTTTTTGATGAGATGGTTTTATACCAATGGTTCTCTGGTGATACGAGAATTAGTTGAGAGTATTCCATGGGACGTCTCAGATAGTCGGATAGATAGCTTCCAGTGAATAGGATGGGAATCCCAGTGGGGATCGGCATGCAGTTGTGTGTAGATTGCATTGCGTTGCATTGTTTTATAAACTTTTGTAGTAAAGAAAAATAGTTATTATCTATACAAAACTTATATAGTTCCCACTGAGCCCGGTTTTGGCTCATCCTATTTTCTAAACAGTTTTGCAGGTCAAGCATTGGGGAATGGCGCGTGATCTACGAGTCTAGAGACCTCTGATGTCCATATGCTATCTTTTGGGTCCTTTATGAAAAGGACCTTGTTATATAAAATGATTGGTTTTGTTATTTTGTAAAAGATCTTTTGTAGAAGCTTTAATGCCGGTTTTGATATGTGAACATCTTTGATGTAAACTTGTTAAGTTGATTTCTATATGTGGAGTTATTTTAATGTGAATTGGTATGTGATTGGTTTTGATTTTTGCATGGCGGTTTATTAACTGAATAAACTCCACATGCCAAAATTTTACAAAAGAGGAATTTGTTTATAATCAGGTTTTATTCAAGAAAAGTTTTTAAAAGTTGTGTTTTTATAAATTTAAACCCGCCGTCGCGCACGGCATCCGTGATTAACTGTGTCCCGGAGGTGAAAATCTCATTACGGGATTCGGGGCGTCACAACCCCACTCCTTAAAAAAGCTGCGCACCCAATTTTAATTCCATTCCATGTGGACCTTTTCTTAGACAAAAATTAATGGGCTTTGGCCCATTAAAGGCTTGCGCATGAATTGAAAAAATGAAGGTCACATGGGTTTACAAATAAAGGAATCTTTGACTTTTTTATTTTTCATTTTTATTCAAAATCACTTTTTCCTTTTTTTTTCTTCTTATTATTATTATTCTTTTTTTAGTTTTATTTCACCATATTAAATCAATTTGGATTATGATTCGACTTAAATTTTACAAGAAATTTTTTGGAATACGGTTCATACGAGGAAAATAAGTTTCCTCATTAATTTGTATCGACGGGACTTTTCTAATTTCAGTAAAACTCGGTAAAAATATTTAAAAACAAATTCCACTCAAAAGACTTTTGATTTCAATTTTAACGTTCAATTATCACCTATATTTTGAATCAAACCATATAATCAACTTTTATTATGTTATGAATTATATGCAGTGCCTCTAGTAAGTTTGGCGAGCTTGTTGATTGTTGCATCTTCAAATTTTTAATTCGACTCATACAATTACAACGAAAAAGTGCTTTCGATATCGAAATCAAGCCGACTAAAAATACAAACCTAATAGTTTGCTTTGTGTACATCTTCTCTTATCGTTCACATGCAAAGAGAGAAACAGTTAGCCAAATCTCGGAGTTATTCAGTTTTGAGATATTATATCTAGTGAGATTTAAAGTTGAAGCGTAAATTATATAAAGCAATATAGAATCACATCAAAATTGCTTAATATTGCTTGCACTCAATGAGTCTTCAGAAAGATTGTGCCGTTTCAGTATTGTATAGCATATAAGCTTTCATTAGATTCCATCTATGGATGATTCTTTGCTTTCCATCTCTGAAGTTGGATTCCTAATATTTCCCGAGGCAAAATAAGAGAGAGCATCGCCTTTTTTTTTTAAATACATTTTGGAAGTCTATGGGTGTCTTCACGGCAAACCCTTACGAGATATCACTTGTCTTCTTTAGGTAACTTGGAGGTTTAAAAGGCTTGTTGACATGCAAAGTGCAATCGAGACTCACCCATGAAAGTGGTTCATTTGGTTCCTTATCTATTATCTCTCGTTTTGCTTCGAACTAGCTAGCAAAATGCTGTTTGGGGGTAGTGTGATAAGCATCCAAAAGTGTTATTTATATTGTCCCAAATGCCTAACTTTAGGTGTCAAAAATTGCATTATATTATCTAATGTTGACATTTAGTTGTTTTTCAGGTTCTAGTCTCAATTGATCCAATTAAATGCTTAAGCCTCATTGAGATAGAACACTCAAAGTGGCTCAGATAATTTTTAAAGTATAATGTTTTGCTCGGGGCTCCAAATCATACATTTCTTATGGCTAAAATGAAGAGAATTTTGAGAGCCACAACTTTTCAGTTCAACACTTTTCCAAATTTGACAATCTCGAGGTCCGAAATTGCAGTGCAAATTTCTTGTAGGAAAAGAAAAAAATTCTAATAGTGTGTGGGGCCTGCTCTTATATATTAAATTCTTTTTCAAGCACTAACATTCAACCCCTTAGACAACACTCCACTTCTTAGACAAATTTTCACCAATTTTCCCTCACACACTCTATCCCCATCACCCTATTGTCTATTTTTTTTATTACACTTCTCTTCCATTTCTCACATATATTCATTCATTTTGGCCAACAGAAAAAGAAGAGCGTGGAGGTAGAGAGAAAAAATGAGAAAAGAAATATTTGAGTTCTTCATATTTTTCTTCTTCTTGTATTATTGTTAAATTTGGTGAAGGAGATAAAATTTATAGTGTTGAGAGAAATTCTTCACTTCACTCACTTATTTGGAGATACTTACAGAGCCATTTTATTAATTTTTTTACTATTCTATCTTTATGGAAAGCTAATCTTCCTTTAAAGAGGAGAGGATGAAGCCCCGTTTTTTTTTATTTAGAATTTTGTAGCATTGTATAAATATATTCATTTGTAATTTTTCTTAAATAAGATCTTTGGATTACTCTACATACTACAGGTAATCCAACTTTGATTTTTATATTTGACTTAATAGATGAGCTACATACCATGGGATTTTCTTGAGTTCATTTAATTTTTCAAATTTATCTTCTAGTTGTTGAGTGTTAATGTGAGTGAGTGACTACCTCATATATTATAGATCTTGAAAGAAAAAAATATCTTATAAACAAATAAATTGTCAAATACTATTTGAACGGCTTTTGGGTTCACTCTACATACTATAGGTGATTCCATTTGATCAAACTAGTATATAATTTATTTTGCATATATATGTGTAATAATATATCATTCTATATTCACTACTAATTTGGTGGTAGATTATTAACCCTTGAAATCCCTTCACATTATTTCTTCAAAAACCACTTTCTCCACTTTCCTTTCATTTTTATTAATATTAAATTGTTCTAAAGAAAAGTAAGCATTTATCAAACACAAAAAAAATTGGTTTTTATTCTAAACCTCCTATTTTCACAAATTCGTTTTCATTGATTCCAAAACAACTCTGATGGATTTGACCCCTTGGTACTAATATTTACACTACTAATATATTTTGTAAGTACATAAGCGTTTTCGATTGAGCTATTTTAAGCGACGAAGATAGCTTCCCATCAGTTAGCATTTCGTGGTTGTGAAATTATAGTGAGGATTTGGATAAGTAGAGAAGATATAGTCATTTTAATTAAGTATTATTGGCAGTTCAAGATAACTTTAATTAATAATTAAAACGAATTCAAGAAGCAAAAAATCATTAATTTTTTTAATTTTTTTTGTAAGTTTATCTCAATAAATGGGCAAACAAAAAAGAAAATGTTGATTAACAAAAAACTTGCCAAAGCTTTATGAGCTTACAAATTTCATGGGTATTCAAAATCAACTTCACTTATAATATATTGTAAAATTTAGTAGTATATCGATCATGTTCTAAAAAAGAAGCAAAAATACGAATTTCAGACATCCTAAAAAGAAAATTATGACTATTATTTTACACAGAGGAAGTACAAAAGTATAGAACAAAATGCTAATGTCAGGTTTTAATACGCAATCATAAGTGCATGGGTGTCTATTGGATATAAATCCGGCAAGTATGGTTCGAATGCACGAGAACTTCAATCTAACTTCTTATTATATTTCCACTAGAACGAAGATTTGATTCGAAGATTTCAATTTGAAAATTTCCAAGTAAGCTATATTAAGGAAACAAAATAAAGGATTTAACAATTCAATGGAGATGGTACTAGAATTTCATATTCAACTTTATAATGCATATTGTGAAAACCCATGTTCTCGTCGCCCGGGGGTCCTCGTGGACGGCGATTCCGTTGTTGCTTTGAAAATCGGTTTTGAAAAGATTAAGAGTCGCTAATTTGTTTTACTAAACAAACAAAAAGGTTTGTGTAAAAGAGACGTATTTATGGACTAAATATCCTCTTATACACAATGCATGCGAAACCAGTTTATTCGAAGGTTCGGGGATTAAGTTACAAATCGTGAAGGTGTTAAGAACCCAATTCGCCATTTCGGTTTCTTGAGTAGGATATGCATGTGTTATAATTCAGTTCTTGCATGCTATTGCTATTACTTTACAACTTTTCGTGCTTGCCTTAGAAATCAGAATTTTGGGGATGGGATGAAAACGATGTTTTTCCTAGTTCGCCCAGGATTTTGGAAACAAGTGTGTGTGTGTGTGTGTGTGTGATTTGGAAAAAATAGTTTAACAATAGTAGGTGCAATGAAACAAGTGATTTTGTAAAGCATTGAGCTTTTCAAAAATTGATTCAATGTGGAATCTTATATTCGATATTATATGAGGCGAGTTGACCAATCGTATACCAAAGTCTATTGATTAAACCGGTATATATGGCAATAGTGCTTTCATAATCGAGTATTTATCACATACTATTTTGGAATTGGATTAAGGTTTATTATACATCTTTGGTTTTGAAAACAATTTGAAAAGGGGTTTTAAAAAGCTATCAAGTGATAAAAATTATGCAAACAAGAGTATGAATTATAAAACTGACAAATAAATAAAAGAAGAGAAATAAAATTATACCTGAGCTCTCTTGGAAGGAGATAATAAGGATCTCTTAGTGTGTACCATGAAATCCCCTTGATTGTTGATGATAAATATAAATGGAGGGGGGTCTATTTATAATTGAAAAAAATACTTGGAGAGTAAGAAAAAAGATTGTGGCAAGGTTCATTTTTTCTCTGATTGGTACGAAAAGTTTGTTTCCGCGTAGGAAAGGTAGTTATTGTAGACAAGGTCATTTGTTTGTACAACATGTCAAGTTCTAACCGTTGGATCATGCTTATTTTTGGATATGTATTGCCAATATAAGTCTTCTAGACTCTGTAAAAATTTAGAGACGATCGGAGTTTGGGAAGAACTCGGTCTCCTTGGCTTGGTACAAAGAGTTTATTCCTGCGTAGGAAACATACTTGCTTACAACAACCTCAACAATTGAACTTCTAACCTTTGGATTTTCCTGAATTTTGGATATGTTTTCCATACAAATGATTTATAGCTTGTGTCCAAATTTGAGGTCGATTAGAATTCGAGAAGGCCACTATTTATTTTAATTTCCTACGAAGGACATTTCGACTAGAATTGCACGATAGACAAATTGATTCTTGATGATCCCATGTCCGCCAAAGCTAAACTTTGAATATGTTATTCCTCATTATAAGACCTATCTACGGACCAAACTTCAAGAATGCCTCCATTTGATCACCGGAAACAAACTCATGATTTTCTAAATTTTTTGAGATCCGACCGCCGGATTGAGCTGATTTTTGAGTATGCTACTCCTTATGGTAATGTTTAACAACCCGCAAAGTTTGAGAATGATCACAAATGGGAAATTCCTTTCACAAGTTTCTAAGAGTTTTGACGATTTATGATTTCGACAATTTCTTGTAATTCCCGTAACTTCTCATCCGGGCGTCTTTTCGGCTTCCTTCTTTGACCTGTATCACATGTATATAGTATGTGTGCATTTAAAAATGCACGTGCATGCATGTGTGCTTATTTCTTTGGAGTTCGAGATTCTTGCGGGGACCGCAAAATGAGGTGTTCACAGACCCTCTCGGCCTGGGTTCTTTGTGAAGCAAATAAACCAAGACGATAACGAGAATGCATCATTTTGCGGCACTCGCATGAATCACAAGTGATATTTTGAAAACAATGCGATGCAAATGATGTCATGCTCTACTGTTTATTCCCGCTGGGGATGGATGGGCGATGTTTGGAACATATCATGTGCCTTGCTGTGATGTGTGAACCACGTAGAGGGGTGAGCCCCCTGCTTTAGCGAAGTGTGATAGTCACATAGAGGAGGAATGATTTGATTTGATATATGTAGTTTTAAGTTGATTTCTTTATATTTTGTAAACGTTTTTTTTTCATAATTAGTTCATGTAATTTATGGAAACAGTGTACTATTAATTTTTGTAAATTGTAGCTCATTGTTTGATCGATCTTTTGAGAACTGTATTAGTGAAGATTATGATTTAAGAACAGATTATTACGTATATAGGTCTTGATTATTGATAAAACAGAGGAAACATGCTGGTATTTTTCTAAAATTTAAGATGCATTTTTCTTAATTAAACCAACTAATTTTTATTATTTCACAGAGTTTTAATATCATCTGTTGTCGACATACGACACTCATGGCAAACCAATCCTAGAGGCAAAAACCTTTAAACAAGATTTAAGGCGTCACAAATCTTAAGTTGCATGCCCCATCTTCTCACAAATAACAAATAAAGCATTTGTGTTCACCACATTCACTTCTCTAAGATTGTTAGATTCCATAGCCTCTAATTTCTTAGATAATTGAAAAGGTCTCACTCCCTTATCAGCGCGCATCATTTGAAATTTGGTACAAACCACCCTTTTCCGAAGGTTTTACCTTTAGTTCTTTAGTATAGGAGTTCCAATTTTGGGCATCTTCCGCAACTTGATCAAAGTACAACAAGGCTTCTTCGGGATTTTTACTCAAAAATTGCCCATTACACATGGTTTCTACAAATGTTTACATTTCAGGTATAAGAGGTTCGTAAAAATAACTTACAATGCTCCAAGTTTCGTGACCAGGATGAGGACAAGGATTCAAAACTTCTTTATACCATTCCCAATATTTATAAAAACTTTCATTTTCCTTAGGAAAAAAATTTGATATCGGCCTACTAAGACTATATTGAGTGCGGTCTTTGAGCATTTAACTAAATTTTTCCTTTATGTTTTAGAGAAAATAAAAACAATTTCAAATGCATGACCTAATGAGTAGAGAGATACAGATCGAAAGCAAGCAGCAGGGAGAGTCACACCAAGAGTGATAACTACGCCAAAAAGGCTTAGGGTTACATCTTAGATGCCTATTCACATCCATAACATGTAAATGTAGAAATTTTGCCAAAAACAAAGGGCAGGAAAAGTCTTTGAAACGAGGGATAAATAAATGTATCGAAAATAAAAATAAAATTAAAAGAAATAAAAAAGAAATGGTGCAAGCCAACACTTTCCCTCAAAAAGCCAGAATATGGCTAAAAAGGCGACCAAGATTTCCCACTAAGATATTCTTTCCCTTGAGCAAAAGGAAAGCAAGAGAAACAAAATAAACAACACGTCCACTCCCATGAATGACGTCTGGGAATCAATGAAAAAACCTAAAACTCCCCCTTAAAGCAAATTAAGGATCATACTAATATGAGAGTTTCTAAAAAAAAGAATCTTAACACTCTTTAGAAATTCTTAACAAGCTGACAAAAAAGCCGACACAAACAAATGAAACAAGTAGACACATATGGTAGATATCCAATATTAACACATTCTTAAACGGTAAGAGGGGGATAATCATTTTTGTAAGAACAAATCATTGGAGGAATTACTGAAGCAATAAACTCTTACGACAAGGGATTTACCTGATGAAGTCATCTAAGCTATTAGATTATGTCAGCAAGATGGAAAACGTCTTGACATAAAGACCCATACTCTTGGTAGTCCCTAACCCCAAGCTATGCCAACAAGATGGTAAATCTCTTGATAGGAAGGCAGCCACTCTTAATAGTCACTAACATATTTTTTTAAGGATGACCAGGCGTGTTGTAACGCCCCAAATCCCACACCCCGGGGTAGCGGGGACGCTACGGTATCCACCTATATGGCGGATATAAATTTGGATAATAGACGCACGTAAGACCAACAAAAATTTCTTAAATATAAATCTGAAAATTATGATGCACTTATACGATACAAACTGTAAACCAAATCAAAAACCATTATCAAACTCATTAAATATAAATAAAAGTCATATATACATAAAACCATAAGTTCACAAAATATTATTCACTAATATTACATAATCACAACATATTATTAATAAAACTCAAAAGAAACAAACCAAAGTCTTCTACATGAAGACTACACAAGGTCTAGTTGGTATCAAGGATCTACTCTATCACATGCAACCTCATCTTTTCCCCCTTTCCCTTGTCATCTACTACACGATCAGATTTTGTACCTGTGGAGGGAAAACGTGAGCTAAAAAGCCCAATGGAAACAAGAGTGCAAAATGAAACTAATAATTAAACTATTAAAATTGTAAACAAGCCTAATAAAGGAGGCTCCAAAGTATAATGGAATTCAACAAAGAAAATAATCATACCTCATTAAACTCATATAAGAATCATAAACAATGTTGGCACTTTGTTAAGGAATACATAAATCATAAAGTTGACACATTTAATTTTATTTGTGTTGAGGATAAGTAACCGAATATAAATTTCGGATAAACTAGTAACACATACATAATGAATGGTTACTCCGTAAATGCTAATGTGCTGGTCCCCATTCCGGGGGCTCCTCACCCCGTGGCGGTGGCACCTCTTCCTTGCTTCCGTGCACGGTTTCCGGTCTTTTCATCCGAGGGGCTCTCCGTCCCAACTTACAAACCAACCACAAATACAAGCACAAGTACAATATCCATACAATACACAATTTACATTAAATGTGTCTTTAAACCAAGTTTAAGTACCAACACTAAAGGAAATTCTATAAATAATTTTTAAAGTAAACTTATTCATTTATACCAATAATTTATGGGCAAAGTATACTATGGCGAATTCACTGTTCATCATCAAAACTTGACTTTAAAACCCATATAACAATCAATCTTGCAAATTCATATATCAAATACCATCATCACAACTTCATAGTTCAATTAATAGCAATTTAGAAAATCATCTCTTCTCTAAAATAGCAAATCTAAGGTTCATATTGATATAACTCAAAATTAACAATCTAAAGTATAAAACATGGAAATTAGAGTAGAGAAGAGAAGTTTACTCATGTTCCCACCTCAAATAAAGGATTGATGAAGAATTGAAGTAGTTGAGTATGAAGAGCTTGAAGGATCCTTGGAGGAATTGAATGATTCAAAGGAGGAGGATGATGAAATCTTGTTGATGATGTTGCTAGCTTGTGATTTCTAGTAGTAGAATGGATTTAGTGGCTTAATTTGTGATGAATCAAGGTTTTAAGATGAGAAAAATAGAGAGAAGTGCTCTGTTTTTCGTGGGTTTGGAGAAGGAGAAAATGAGAAGTGTGTAGAAGAAAAGAGTATAAGTGTAATAAAAAGAAAATCAGCAAAATCCCCTGTTTTTTAAGTCACTGTGCCTGACCAGTAGGTTTGGGGCTAATTTTAGGCTAGTAAATGTCCGAACTGGAAAATTTTCAGTAGGAAGAAGTTTTAGCTCTTCGAGTCTTCTTTCTAGCGATATAAAGAACGCCAAAATCGGAGTTTTGAGCGAAAAGATATGAGCGAAATGGTAACACTGCATAATTGTCTAAAATATTTTTATTTCTCCATAATTTGTAGGCTAAACATGTAGGTATCTAGAATACGTCAAATGTATCCGAACAAGGACTAAGATGAATAAAATAAATAGAATTATAATAAAGAGTGTAAAAAAATGGGAACACGGTAATCAAACCCGAACATAATTATCAATAAATATAATCTCAAATCACATCCAACTAATAAAATTTGTATGACAAATATCAAAATAAAATAAAAAAAATTAAACTCATATAAAGGTATAAAACAAGGATGCTCATGCTAATGCTCAGATGCAAATGCAAATGCTACGGGTATTACATGTGTCATCCTTTGGAATTCGTTACTAAGGAACATGTCCTGGAAAATCAGTAATGCCAGCAAGATCGTAAGTGCCTTGATAAGAAGACCTTTACTTTTGGTAGTTTCTAACCCTAGGCTATGCAAGCAAGATGATATGCATCTTGACAATAAGATCATCATTCTTGATAGTTGCTAACAACTTCCAAAGATGATTAGGAATGCCATCCCTTAGAAATTGTCACTAAGGAACATCTCCTGACAATCAACCACAGACAATGCCAGCAAGGTGGAAAGCGTCTTGATAGGAAAATCCCACCCTTGATAGTCCCTCACCTCTAGGCTACATCAATAACATAGTAAGCATCTTAACATGAAGACGGCCACTCTTGATAGTCACTAACAATATTTCAAAGGATAACCATGTGCGTTTTCCTTTAGAAATTGTAACTAAGGAACGTCTCCTAATAATCAGGCTATGCTATCAATATGGTAAGCATCTTGACAGGCAAACCTCATTCTTGGTAGACTTTAACCCCAGGCTATGCCAGTAAGATAGCAAGCGTCTTGACAGAAAGACCCTCATTCTTTATAGTTGCTAACATACCTTCCAAGGATGACCAAGAATGCCATCCTTTTAGGGTCGTCCCTGTTAGAGTGATATACTAAAAGCCATAATTTTCTTGTTGGTTTGGATATGTTATAAACTTGGTTTTGCTATTTTAATGAGAATCTTTATGGTCAATGGTTGCATTATATTGTTTATTTAAATATTGTGCATGTGTGTCTTTTATTCCATATAGTAGATTATTTGGTGTGTAGAGTATAGCTTACACGTAGAAGATCATATCATTGGTTCTTGTGGAATATAAGTTTAATGGTTAACAATCTTAGATGGAATTGGACACCCATTGGTAGAATTGTAGCACAAGTTTTAGTAGTTTATCTTGACTACAGAAAACGGTATAGTTTTAACTCGTTGTGCTAGTACACTTTGTGTGTATTGAATATGACCAATTTGGGTTAATTGTTTTTATACTGACTATATAAAACAATTTAAAATTCCATGGTTATTATGATTACTTATGCTCTTAATCTTGAAATAATTAATAGACATATATATGTAGTATTTGTTGTTTTGACTCATTAAGAGTGAGATTCATTTATGGATCAATAATCTTCGTGAATTGGATGACGACACTATATGTATGATGAATATTAATTATTGACGGAATCCACGTCCCGGTATAGGGATTGATGATAACCCTTTGAGAAGCTTATAAGTTTTGATCATGTCAAACCCTGCGGGTGAATTATGTTAATCCGACATGTCAAATAAGTTAATTGGTAGGCTCAAGGATTAAGAAGTCATTTAAATATAATTGTCAGTAATTTAATTTAAATGACGGTTATCTGTAATCTTAACGTGGGGAGAATAATAAGTATTTAATAATAAGGAGCTCGAAATATAATTTTGAGATAAGGACGGGAGTGCAATTATAATTCTTTAGTGGTGTGAATTATAATTTATGGAAGGAACTAATTCATAGTGGAATTAGGATTCCAACTTTCCATAGGAAGCCCAAACACTTATTTCTCCTTAAGGTCCCTATCGTAGCCTTATATATACGTCAGCCTTGTCTCTTCTCAAGATAATAATAATTCTTATGAGTTAGGGTTTGTTCTATTGAGAGAGGAGAAAATATTGGTGATACCGTAGCCCACACTTGGTGCAAGATTTGATGGCGAAAGGAATACGATAGAAGATCTTTAGGTTTCTCGGCACAGCAGTCGTAAATCAATCGTAACTTTTGATCCCACCGTTGGATCGGGCTGATTTTTGGATATGTGGTTCGGAACGCAAAGTTACTATTATAACGTGAAAAATCAGGACGATCAGAAGTCGTTTTGGTGGCGAAAGAAATTAATTTTCGCAGCCCAGCGAGAAAAAAAAAATCTGACCAAATCGCAATCTGATGCTTTCAAACCCTAGTCTCCTCATATGGATCCTCTACATGATCCACAAAGGTGAAATCCCTTTATTCTTATAGGGTTTTAGCATAAGTTGTTTTTGTTCAATCTCTACACAATATCAAATGATCCTGTATTTATGTCTCCATCAGTCCCTACATAAGGGCATTTTGCGGCCGGGGGGGGGGGGGGGGGGGGGGGGGGGGGGGGGGGGGGGGGGGGGCGCAATCGGCCCTTGTTGGATTTGGAATTTTTTTACTAGATATAAGGTATTTTAAAAAATATATATATAGGGACTTATGTGCATAAATTTATACTTTAGGGTACCTAAGTGCAAAACACAAAAGTTTAAAGGTTATTACAAAATTAGGTCTTCAAAATATTAAACCCCACCACTGCCGACATCCTTCTTTCCTTTTGTTCTTTTCTTTTGTCCCTTTCTTTTGGCCTTTTTTCTCTCACTCTCTCTCTCTCTCTCCATATATTACTCTTCACCCTTGACCCTTCCATTTTAGTTTAGCAATTAGCATTGCGCATTGCTCACAGTTTCACGACACAGCCACATAGGCACATTTCATTTAAAGGTATTTATTTTTTTAGATCTACTTTTTAATCTTAGGTATAAATTAAGTTCTTGATTAGTTGCATAATATGAGTTGTATTTCTTAATTAATTGTATAATGTTAAATGTATTTCTTGAAATATTAATTCATTGTTGAATATTTTGTGATTTAGGTTTAAACCCTTAATTTAAAATATTAGTTATATATATTAGGTGTATTAAATTATCTTTTTGAAGAGATATTAAATTATCTTTTTTATTCATGCAATTTATTATTTCGAAATTGTAAAAATTAACTAATTTTCTAATAAATTTATTACTTTAACAACCATTGGGCCAAAAGGGTTTTGTTTAATACATTGTCAATGTTAGTTGATTTAGGTTTATTTTCAAGATAAATTAACTTTAACATCATCAATAATATTGCGTGTATTTTTTGGTTAATTATATTGAATAATATGAGTTGTATTCTTTTGAAAAAAGTGTGATGGACAAATTTTTGATAAAAAGGAAGAGAGTTACTGAACAAACTTGTTCTCAACTCGAATTTCGCCCCCCGTTGGCTAAATTCTTGGGTCCGCTACTGCATCCTTTGGAAATCGTCATTAAGGAACATCTCCTAACAATCAACCACAAGCTATGCCAATAAGATGGTAAGCGTTGACATGAAGACCTCATTTCTTTAAAGTTGCTTACATGCCTTTCAAATATGACTAGGAACGCCATCCCTTTGAAATCCTCACTAAGCAACATCTCATACCAATCAACCATAACCTATGCCAATAAGGTGCTAAGTCTCTTGAAAGGAGGACTCCTACTCTTGATAATCCCTCACCTTCAGGCTTCGTTAGTAGGATGATTAGCGTCTTGACATGAAGAACCACATTCTTGATAGCCAGTAACATATCATACCTTCCTAGGATGGCCAGGAGAGCCATTTCTTCGCAAAACATCATTCAAAGGGATATAACCTCCAAGAAAGGAATATAGGTTGAGATGGTCTATGGACACCCCAATCCGCTACCTTTGCAAAATTTTCATTTTTAAACTACCACTTGCATTTTTTTGGCTTAGAAAACCCAAAATTATATTTTTATGAGTGTCCCAAATGGCCGCCCATGATTGTTAAGCTCAATAGGGAGGAGTCTGGCCCAATTTGGTGTAGTCTAGTTCTCATGCTAAGGATCTTCTCAGATGACAAGTTCCCTAGAACCTTGGTTTTATAGAAAAAATTGTGTATAAGAGATCGTCTACCTACATGCTTTCTATATATTTACATGAACCTTTTGTTTATTTTATCGTAAAACAAACTAGCGACTATAAAAATGAACCCCTTTACATCTAGTCTATGATAGAATACACACACTATTTCCCTTACGTAACATTTTTAAATCCCTCGAGGAGATAAGAACGCGAATTCTCAAATCTACAACCATAACACGAACCCCAATTCAAACCCTAATTTTTCCATACAAATATATGGATTTGTATTTAGGTTTCGAGAGGCCATTTTGAGGGGAAATGCTACCAAAATTGCTCTAGACTCTACAAAACACACAAATACACATTAAACACTCTTTCTTACGCAATAATATAGCGACGCAAACCAAGTCAAGCTCTACCCCTTAAGCACTATTTCTTACTCATTAAGACAATGAGACAAAACAAGCTTCAAAAAGGAGAAGCAAGAACAGACCACAGATCAAGAAAATAAGAGAAGGTAAAACAAAATTTACTCCTCTTTTACTTTATGTTCCATTCAAATTCGCGAAAACCAGCGAAAATTAAATAAAATCAAATTCAGATTCGTGTTTTTGGCACTTAAAAAGGGAAAAAGCCTGAATCCAAAAAAATTGAAAAAGAAACCTAGCGGGGCGTGTGCACCAAATGACTTAGTAAACTGGGGCGCCCCAGTTAACCGGAATTGGCTTTTTCATCCATTTTGCAATTTTCCAAAAGTCCGGGGAAAAATGCAATTTCTTAAAATTTTTGTAATTATTTATAATATTATCATATACACTTATTTTTCATCAAATTAAGTTAATTTAATTGCACAGTTTGACATTTTAGAGGGCTAAAATGCAATTTTTGCAAGTTTCAGGGCTAAATTGCAAATTTGGCAAACTTGAGGGAGTAAAAGGTAAAATTTCCAAACAAACTATATTGCCACATAAATTCACACATACTATTGTACAAACATGCAAAATGACTAAAATATCCCTTCACATGCGTATTTAGATGAAATAAAGAGCCCCTTTGCTTTAGAACTCGTATAGAGTGTGAATATTCATTCAACTACTGTACAAAATGTTCACATAAATCTAGGGTATATTGATGAAATGGATGCCGAGAAAAAATAATTATAATTAGTTGAGGCATGCTAAACACTGTACCTAATAGAAGATTTCATGCCTCGGAGATAATATCCTAGTGTAAACGGCTATGGGTCTATAAGGGTACACTCTCAAATGTAGATCCATCCCCTATCGACATTTTTATATGTTTCTCAGAGTCTCAGACACAATAAAATAATGAAATTCAAGAGACAACTTATGTGCAGGTTGCACACCTATAACTGAAAAAAAACCTCTCTGCATCCGCTGAAGGATTACGTAGTTCTAACTAAAGTGATGATTATCTACTTAATTAAGCTCCAAACCTAACAACACACGTCAACTTATATACGAATATGAAATATATTCAATAAAAAGATGTAAATACAAGAAAGATTGGGATTGAACGAAAGAAGTGACGGTACACAGCCTTTAATTTTGTTTAATTTTGTATGTAGTAAATATGGAAAGCTTCCTTTCTGAAGCAAAGAATTCAGTTTAACTATTTATATATATATATATATAAGTGCGTGTATTATTTAAGTTTCTATACCTAGCATTAATTCTCTTGCATAAATAAGATGAAACAATGCATGGTTGAGATGAATCATAATTTTGGGAATGAAAAATTTAAATGATTGAATAAGGACCATTGGCATCCCAAATTTAAAGTATTAATTTGACATATGTACTTTTAATATCACACATAATTAATGCTATAAATAATAATTATTCTTTCATATTATGAGATCAATTTGTATCATTAATTTTGCGTAAGAAAAGAAATAAGCATCTAACTTTAGACGCTCCGAAAGAAAAATGAGAACGTATTTTTTTTTCATTTTAAGATGGTGCAGCAATAAACTTAGAATTAATGAGACTTTTATTTTAAAATGAGAAAATTTCATGGCTTATATGCAATCAGGGATAATTTTATCAAACTTCGCATTGCTTATCATTCAAAGTTCAAACCACGTTCCAATAGAAAAAAAAAGAAGCCAAAAACAGATAATTAAGTTTGAAATTACATGCGATAATACGTTTTGAGTACAAAAGAGACACAAAACACTACAAAGTTATCCAAGAACTAATGCTAGATATAGTTATTGTTAGGACTGTTAGGGCTTTCATTTTTCATGCACACACAAACATGGCGAGTTACGTTGATCAACCAGGTGCACCACACGTCTGTCATAGAACCAATCCCCAACGGCCTTCGAAATTGTCTGTGGAGCAAAACATTCATGTATATTAGATTTAGTGTTAGTAGAAAGTGCACAATATTATATGGAAAAAGAAACATCACATTATTTTACATACCTTGTGATTCAATGTCACATTAGGTCCAAGCCAACTGTCCCCAGATAGAGATTGGCAATGAGTGTAACAAGAATCAATAAACCAGCCATTAGAGGAAGGATTGCCCAACCTAGTCAGAATTGTGTTCAAGAATTCTGACCGTAAACCTGAATATAAACCCACGAGTTACATAAATAAATCAAAATTTCAAGAATTACTTTTACTTAGGCTGTTTTGCAGCATAATTCGTATTTAAAAAATAAAAATAAAATAAAGGAAGCAAGTTAAGCTAAAAATGCAATGATTACAGAAACTGATGATAGATCATCTTATTTTAAGTGCATAGATATTTGTGTGTGTGTTTGTTTGGGCTCTTAATTATTATATTAAAGAGTGTTTCCAAATATAGAAATGAAGTGTCTCATACTCTATTATAATTAGATGTCCTTATTTACTCTGCAAGTTATATACACACACAACATATTAAAATATCAAAAAGTCACAACTATTTTAATTATATATACGAAGAACATGTTATATTTAGTCTCTGTTTCGTAGAGCAATAAATAAATAAATTATTGTTGTCTTTCATCCCTTTTTGTGCCCGAATTTGGGCAATTTTGAAATGAAATTTAAATTCAAAACATAATTTATATTACAAAACCAGTAAAGTAATAAGAAACGTAAAGAGTTTAGGGAGGTGACCTTCCAATCTCTTGAGTTGGCTAGATGAGCAGTCGGCCGTGTTATTTTGGCATTTGACCCAAGCACGGCCTACTATAGGCAGGTACGTTAGTGCAAAAACGTACTCGAGCTGAAAAAAATATTAAAGAAAGCAAGAAAATGTACATCATTAGTCTTGTTAAAAGTGAAAATGAGAAAAGATACAACTCGTTCTTATGAGAATTGATGGTATCTAACCTGCCATTTATCAAAGACTGAGTTTAAAATGAATAATGGAGTGCGGATATGTTGAATGACGTTTTGTGGGTAGAAGCACTGAAATGAAATCAAGTGTTATTCTCAGAAAGGAGTACATCTCATATAAAATTAAAGTAAGGTAACCAAAAAATTGTTCTAACCAAACTTGGTTTAATCTTTGATGTACAAGTTTGTGGCAAATTCTTCGCTGACCCCTGCATGAAAGAAAAAAAAAATTATATCATATAACTTTCAATCTACTACAACAACAATTTAAACAAAAATAAAATAAATTTAGAATTTTAGAGAAAGAGAGAGTGCGCGCGTACATGTACGCCAACAACTTTATCGAAAGTCTCATATTCAAAGTGATAGCCTCCATACACATCTTTCCTGTTAGGGAGTTTTAATTAGTCAGTAGTCTGCAATTAGAATTTGGGAATTTCTTACAGAAACTATGAAAGAACGTTATTGACAGTGTGCAAGAAGGTTCTATTGAAGCTTACCCATGGAGAAAATAACCACCATCGGAAAGGCATTTTACTCTAGCTGTGGTGGCTATTAATGTTCGGAATTTATCACAGTGCATGATAGATGCCAAACCACCAGCTGAGCATCCAGAGAGAAGAGCCTAAATACATATTTAAAACGATTATTACTGGTGGATATATATATATATATATATATATTTATATGTTAAGAATAAAAAGTAAAAGGGGGTGCCAAAGAGAAGAGATCAGCAGGAGGCTATACATTTGACGCATCCTTCATTCCTCTTTTTAAAAGGTCTTCTATGATTGCGTCAAAAACCCTTGCCCCCCTCATGTAAACCTTGGACACTATAACAATAAATCATATCATATTTATTAAAATCCCATAAAATATTATACATGATAATTGGATCAAGCTACTCTAGATGTTATCGATTTATTGATAGTTATTTTTACATGATCAAAGGAAACAACTTACATTATAAACTTTCACTGCATCACCGGTTAATGACGATCCATCACAATATCTAACCAAAATTCTATTCCAGTTATAGAAGTCTGAAATTTCAAATTATTTGTTATTAATTAAACAGACTTCATATAAAAAGAGAAAATATAAACTATTTCATTTTTTATTAATCAAATTCAATGAAACCTTACTTGGATTTTCTTTCTTCGAGTTGCTCAGAATTCCATAGAAACCTACTGGTACCATTCTGTTGGAAGAACCCAAACCAGTTGGATCATTTGAACGGCCTGAGCACTTTGCTACTGAGTTACACCATCCACCACCCTGAAAAATATTCAAATATTATCAATTTATTTGTAAAACTAAAATTATATTTAGCTACTGATGTTCAAATATAGTTTCTAAATGGAAGGAACGTGAATATATGTAAATGTAAATATATATATTTAGATAAAATATAATATTAAATTGCTGGCATAAACTTTAATATAAGTGTATATATATACCTCTAAGTGAACCAACCAATTGTTGATTCCTTTTCTATTTCCCTTGTCAAACTGATAGGCTGGCGGACTTCCGTCAAGACAAACTGCAACATTAATGTAAAGAAAATGATAATATAAGTTGTTGAACATTTAAGAAGGAGAAGAAGCAGAAGCGTATTAGGAAATACATTAATAAGGTTGAAAATAGTTTTTAACCTGCTCCTTTGGCAGCAGCAGCATAGACACGTGTGAGATCGACAGCCACAGGGGAAGCATTGGCTTGGATCAATACAATTAGTAGAACAACAAGAAGGTAGGAGAATGTTGTATACTCCATTTTCTCTGGACTGAATGAAACTCCTTTTAGTGAAGAACAACTGAACTTAAAGTTAGAGAAATTATGAAGGGAGAGAGAGAGAGAGTAGCTGTAGAAGAGAATGGAAGAGATATTGTGTGAGAAAAAGGGATTCCATGTTGGCGTTTATATAAAAAGAGATATGCTAGGGTTTCATGCTAGGCCCATAAAAAAATATTTAACACCCAACAACGTACATTTGATTATTGGTAGACCTAATTCACGCATCATTTTATTTTTGATATATAATAACTTTTACTCTGTATATCGAGAAGTAGAATGGTAAGTACTTTTCACCATAAACATAATCACTTGATTAGTATATATGTTAATTATACAGGCAATGGCATTAGTTGCTTGTACTTTTATAATATTTTATACATAATATATATATATACATATGTTACTTTCTCGTAAACATTAGGTACACTCGGTGTATTACATAATAAAAAATTATATTGTGCAATATAATGTTTGGTGTAGGTAATTTCAAGCGCATGTCAAGACATTACAAAATGAAACAAGAAAACTATTCAAACAATTTTATGGTCCAGGATTTTCCCAAGATTCTCAAATATCTCAATATTTCTATCACACTTACTATATGTTTCCTTCTTTTTTACATTTTCATTTCCCATATTTACCAATTTTTATCATTTTTTTCATTCTCCGTAATTTATGCATCTTACCTTTTTCTCTCATTTGACCAATAACCCATCTCTCTCTCTGAGCCACCGTTCAATCCTAGCCTTTCAGTCTTGCATCTATCTTTATTTCGTCATTTCTACGTCATATTTTCTCTCTATATATCCTTATGATCTCACAATGCCAATTTCCTGTCATGCTTTATCTACCCACGTAAGCATGTTGTCTATGGATTGAGAGTGGATAATATATATATATATATATATATAAAGAATATAGGATAATTAGTAACAATAACTCTTAAAGTTTGACCAAAATTTGTTCCTCGTTCTTAAAGTTTAATTTTCAGTTGAACTATATTTAAAGTTTTTAATTTTGGTTGAAGAATCTTTAAAAATTCTAATTTTGGTTTAATCATTCTTAAAGTTTCTAATTTCAGTTGAAACATCTTTAAAATTTCTAATTTCGGATAAAGCATCCAAAAATGCTCTTTAAAAAAGTGGCTCGTGATAACCATGCGCATTTTCCGTCCATCTTTTTAACATGAATCTAGTTTTAGACGAGTGAGAAAAAATTAAAAACTTTAAGGATGGTTCAACCAAAAATTGAACTTTAGGGATGAGTAAGAGATTTGGGTTAAACTATAGGAGTCATTTTTGCTAATTATCCAACTATCCAAGAATATAAGAAATTCTTGTATTTAGTTTTAGACTAAAATATTGTAAAAGAGAATAGAAGAGGTGTTACAAAAAAGGGTTTCATGTGAGTTTTATATAATTTTTATATAATATAGTGCTACATAGGTAGAGAAAATATTATTTTAACACACAATATCCATTTGCTTGGATTACTGATCTAAGAATTTACATCTCATTTTATATAATTATGTTTCACTTTTATTTATTTATTATATACGTAGCATTATTATTATAAAATAAGGGTATACGTCGTTTCGTACTTCAATTTGATATCATTTAGTGACAGTTTTAAAAAAAATATAAACAAAATTGCATTTGGGATGAATTTAAGAATACTAGAGAGCGAAAGTGGCCGCCAGAAAGGAAGCCAAACCGGCACGAATCATTCTTCGGACAGAAGAATGTTATATATGTGGAATTATAATTGATGTTTATTTAACTAAAGTATCAATAACTATACCATGAAAAATAGTTAAAAAATCAATCATAAGTAGGTGTCTTCAGTTTCGGCCGTGGTAGAAATTAAGTCACTCTAAACCCAAACCAAATATAAAAATTTGGTTTCGATTTCGGTTTCTAAATTCTCAAAACCCAAACCCGAACCAAACTTTTTGGTTTGGTTTGGGTTCAGTTTTGACAATTTTTTTTTATAAATCAATTTAACATAATAATTAATGTAATACTAATAGTAATGTAAGAATGATTCATATTCAAATTAAAGTCATGATTTTTTAGAACAAGGAGCAAACATATCGATATCATATTTTCTATTTAGTTACTATTTCATTTTTACATTTAGAAGAATAAAACACATTCAATAAAATGATGAATTATCTTGCCATCATGTATGTGATAAAAAAATCTTAGCATTGTGTAATTAATTCAATAATAAAGGCACGCGTTAATGATATTTCTTTTAAGATTATCACAATATGCAATTAAGAAGATAAAAGGCCATCATTTTTGTATTGTAGTATAATTAACGTGTGCCCTTTTAGTATATATTATTTTTTTTTTCTTATACATAATTCGGTTTAATTCGGTTTTGGACTAACTTGCCCCAAACCCGACCAAAATTTTCTATTTTTCATGTTTTTAGTCGGTTTTTTCTTGGTTCGGGATTTTATGGATAGGCTAGAATATGTTCGATCAATTTTCAAATTGGTCTTAACACCCCTAAGTAGTTTTATGTCATAATCGCCTTATGTACCGTATAGTATAACTACGGTAAAATTCCAACCTAGCTCTTTCCCAATGGTTTGTTTATGAGGATATCTACTATTGATGGAGATTTAAAAAATCGAAGCGAAATATCATAAAAAGAAATTTTAAAATTCTCAAACCCAAAGGCTAACAAAATAAGATAGGTAAAAAGAAAAAAACTTGGAAAATAAGTTGATTTGAAAAGCTCATACCTAAAACAAAAACAATCAAGAAAATAAAAATTAAATGGAAAACTAATAACGCTTCTTAGCAGGTCACAAATGATAACTCTTTGCCAGCTTTAGAGTTGAGCCCAACTTTTTGACAGTCTGAGCTGTCTTAGTAGCTTAAATAACCATTTGAATATCAGTCATTTTATGCTTGTTAGTAACTCTTCTTTTATGAGCTTTCAAAACCACTGTAGTAAAACCATCACCAGCCAAAGAAGAAGCAACAGTCTTTCTACTCGAAGAAGTATCCAATGAAAATAGAATTTAAATTGGAGATGAAATGTCTGTGTTAAGAACCTAGATAGACGAGATCATAGCATCAAGACTTGTAGATTCAGCCACAAACTCAGACTCATTACCATCCTATTCCTCATAGTAATCCCCTAAATGATCCTTTTAGGTGCATTCTCCAATGAATTATCTATCCCCTTGGTAAACTTTACACTGCAAAGTAAATAACTAATTTAGGAGACCTTTTTGCTAGGTATGGTGATTTGAATAGTATATATAAAAATAGTTAAACGGACCTTTTTGCTTGGGAAAGGATGTTTCCATATTTTTGTATGAAATTTAAGAGAATTAAATCAAGCCTGTGGCTGTGTACTATCACTTCTTGCGTCCATTCTCCATTAATTTCGTTTTCATTTGAAGCCAACAATGCCTAATTTTATGCTCCAAATTATCCCAAATATCTCCATGCTTGGTCTATCTCATATCATATTTTTCCTTCCTTCTACTTTTTTCTTTTCCCCACATTTACCTATTTCTATCACTTTTTTCATTCCCTATAATCTGAAACATCTTACCTATTTCTCTCATTTTACCAATGGCCCCCACCATCTCCCTCTCTCTCTCTCTCTCAACCCCCCCCCCACCCCCTCCCCCCACCCCCATCAATGTGCGATACATATCATCATATCTATAATATTCTCCCTCATATCCATATGATCACACAATCCAAGAAAACCCATTTCCCTTCTTGCTTTTTATTTGCCCACGTAAGAATTTTATTGTCACAAGAAAAACAAGTAAGCTTTTTTTGGTATATTGATTGAGAGTTGATATTACATCTAAGAAAAACTTTTTGTGTATTCTTTTTATACATAGCATTATAGAAAAAAAATATGGGTCTAGTGATTAGTAGTACAATTAAGAAGACGTACTTTATTTGCATTTAAAATGAATTTGGGAGTACTAAAGGACTTAATTGAATTGTTAATTAATATACATACTCTACAAAACCATTAAAAGAATCGATCATAAATGGGATAGTTGTATGTGATAATCACCTTATGTAAGTTATACCATAGCATTAGGTGGTTGTGCTTGTATGACATTTTGGACGGTACCTATATATATACATAGTCAGGATCTCATGCAGATTAGTTCGTATGGACTGGATCTTTATCGACAATTATTTCTCACTTAAAACATTTCCCCAATGTTTTAGAGATAGAAAACCGTCGCTAAAAGTTCCAGTCCGTCCGGACTAATCCTATGATAAATGTACTACATATATATACTAGATATGGTTAGACTACATAGCAAAAAATAAAAATTAAAACCTTAAATTCGTAATTCATAATTCTTAAATTTGCATTTTAAATAGCTAAAAGGAAAAAATTAAAAATTAAAATAAAACATACAAGTAAAGGAAATATACGTATAGGAGTGAAAGTTGTTGATAGCCTAGTGAGATATTTTGAGTTTGCATTCCATGTTTTAGATTATATTTTTAGTGAGATTATCATCTAAACTTTTAACTCTCGAAAATGCGCATATATATAAATTTTTCAATACACTCACTTCTAAGTTGAATATGAGTTTATTCTTTTTATTAAAGTATGAAAATACCTATTTATAACTTTTTTTGATAAAAAACTTTATAACCTAACTTTATTTAATTAATATCTCTCTCTTGTCTCTCATTATCATGACTCCATCTTTTGTCCTTCCCCCGTTTTAAAGTCATCACCATCATATATTCTCTCTAATTAACATCTATATAAAATAATATAGTTTTTTTTGTACGAAAATATGTAGTTGATATTAATTGCAAAATACTTTTTAATGTATAGTGTTTTTAACACCGATTACTAGTTACAAAATATATTAATTCTTGACTTCTAGAAAGTAAAAAAAAAATCATACTTAGAGATGAACTCAATTTCCAAATTTTTGAATTAGCATATGGAAGTTAAATAGCGCGTTGCGATAGAGCCCAAGTGCAGGCACGTCAAGTTGTAATATAGTCTCGGAAGTCCGAGTGTCGAACCACAGGGATAAGTGAAGAGGAATGGAATGGATTACGGATTAAGTGATTTTCTGGTTTCTGTGAGTTGGTTTGTTGTAGAACAACGTAAATGTAAAACAGATGCGAAAATAAATAAGAAAGCACTAAGGTAGGTGGAGATTAGTTACGATTTAAGAAACGGTGATCATTAGCTCATACTAAGATTAGAACACAAGGATTCTCGAGAAATGGGGAATGTTGGTGTATCTCTCAATAGCAGAGGGTGCGACGCTAGGCGACTCATTCCCGAATTGAAGCTATATCAAGAGAGATACAAACGACATACCACCAAAGACGAGGTTATCATTCCTACCTCTTAGCTACGGGTGTGAAGCAAGGCAACCCATTCCCGATGAAGCTAATCCGAGATAGATATGACGAACTCATCATAAAAAGATTTAACATCAAGCAAGTGTGGTAATCTCATGATTTAAAGAATGAAAATTAAAAAGTGAATCCTAACAATGGAACGGAATGAAGTTTATGGGATAAATTCGTCCACTCATCGTTTATCACTTATGGTAGAAAATAAAGAGTCTAAGTATCACACAAAGTGTAAGAAGCACTCAATATATCAATAAATGAATCAAAGATAAGCTAAACAAATTTATAATCCATCTATGGAGTTTTGAGAGCTATTCATAAATTCGATGAAGAGGGAAAAAGCTCCATGGATGGGGGAAAAAGACTACAAGCTTTCTAGAACCATATAAATATGTTGTATGTTCATTAACAACCAAGCACTAAATATACAAGGCATATAAAGTCTTACTTTATTATGAATATACCTAGAAAGCTTGTAACAATGGAGGAAATGAAGAAGAAAAGGATTTACAACTATTTCTCAATCTTTAAACATGGATTGAGCCATAAATCACCGAATATTATATCGCAAACAACCTCCGTAACCTTAGTAATAGACTACTCCATAATAGATGCAAGAACAAATATTATAGAAGAAGAAATCATTCTTACAAATTAAAAACTTACAAAAGAAATGAAGAACAACACCACAATGAGCTCTCACCTCTCTCTAGAACTCTAAGTGTAAAAAAAACTAGACATCTTAGCCTAGAAGCTAAGAAAAATAACATATACTAAAATATTGCAAAATATCTAACTAAATATCTAAAATAACTTGAACCACTAAAATAGCCCATTTTGGGTGTGAAATGGACAAGTTGCCAGGTCCATGATCGATCATGGTTATGCCCATGATCGATCATGGAAGTGTTCTGCCAGAAATAATGGTTCCATGATCAATCATGGTTATGCCCATGATCGATCATGGACATGCCTATGATCGATCATGGTTATGCCCATGATCGATCATGGTTCTGGAATTTCTTCACTCAGCACTTTGCAAGCCTCCAAGCTTACTCTTGATCAATCTATGCAATGCCATTGTATTCCAATCCTACAAACACATGGAATACTACAAAGTACACACCAACTTGGGCCATGTTAGATACAAAACTCGCTAAGGCACTAATCTCAAGATAAGCGGATAATTAGGCAGAATTAAAGCAACAAACGCGTCAAGCGACTCCGGGAAAGAGCTTAAACATGACAATATTATGCGTTTATCAACTCCCCTCAACTTATCTCTTGCTAGTCCCTTAGCAAGACAAAAAAATATATAATTACAAAAATAAAACACTATACAAAAAGATGTTAACTTCTAAGTTCCCAAAGAAGACGAGTTGCATCTCGTGAAGGTTTTCAGAAATGATACCTACAAACATTGGAAGTTTGATCATGATGAATGGTGAGAATGAAGATTCAAGTTTCAATTTGCAAAGCAAGAGGCATTATTATCAATTTTCCAGAATGACGGACTTTTGAATGATCATCTAATTCACCTATCTCCTTTAGAACACAATCCCATATTCTCCAATGCTCAAATACCAGACTTCGATTCAAACAATTCGATATAAACACAAAGAGTCATAATCATTCAAGAAGGAAGAGAGAACTTTTTCAAAAACAAAAGCTCCAAGATATGTCGATTCTAAGCACTTTCTTTATCTTTTACTTGAAAATTTCGCTAAATTAGATCAGGGTGGTTTTCGTCTCTATGGGGGGCAGCGGTCTCACTTATGAAATTTTTCAAAATTCTGCTCATTCATTGGAGCTCAAAGGAAGCTATTCACCCTTTCCTATATGGCAACCTATACCCATCCATAATATTAGACAAAGAGACTTAAGATTTAGTCAAGTGAAGCTTTAAGTCAATATTAGGATAAAAGTCATCCAAGTTATCAAAGTGCTATGCTTTTGTCCTCTCATTGGAGGATCTTTTCGAAAGAGCTTCCATTATTTTTGGACAAAAATTTCTCTTCTCTCAATGAAAATAAATCTAAGTGTTATTACCGAATTGAAAACAACCGAAGCAATCTAGCATGTGGAGCATGAGAATATAACGGGATATGAGACTAAGTGGAGCAAGGCAATTTAGATTATCATTCAAATTCCTATCTAGATCAAAGAATTCATGCCAAAAGCTAATGAAACAATAATCTTCATCGAACAAAATATCAATCAATCATCAATTTTCAAACTTCTAAAAAAAAAATTGAACAAATCTCTTCTACTCATGGGAATGACTGATAGCAAGCCAAACAAAATAAACACAAAATAACGTACCCCCCTCCACTTGAAACACACATTGTCCTCAATGTAAAGAGAACAACAACAACGCACGGAAGGGCTACAATGGCTTTGCTCTCCATGAGACAAAAATAAGAGATAAACAAAAACTATTCACAAAACGGGTTAGAATTAGAATTCAAAAGCAAAAACTATAATATTCAATCATTAAAACCAAGTTCTAGAGTTAACATCAAGTCTCAATTCTAATACAACCCAAAAGAAATAAAATAAAACTAAGCATAAATATAGGTACTTAAAGAGTTTTCAGGCTATCACATCATCATCACATATCAGAAGGTGGGGGTGGTGGAAAACGACCATACAACGCCTCGAACTGCTGGCGTATGAACTCCTGCTGGGTCGTCATCTGAGCTGTAACTCGTGCCTCGACCTGAGCTGCAATATCTGCCTCCAAACGGTCCTGACGCAATACCATAATCTCTACCCTCTCGTTGACGCTAGCAAACCCGGTCTGCATCAAAGCAGTCATCTGCTCAAACTGCTCTCTAATGAACTCCCTATTGTCATCCACAGGCCCAGAGCTTGCCCTTCTTCTACGCCTTGACTGACCCGGAACATCCGCTCCTGCTTCCTCTGCCCCTTCTTCTTCGCTATCCCCCTGTTGTGGTGCGGCTGTGGAAGAACTTGGCCTATTTCTCAGTTGTCCGGCGGCTCTAGCCTGGGTGGACCTGTTTATCGGGGCCCGCTGTATCTTTCTGACATCGGTGTCCCTTTCTTGGACACCCGCCTCCAAACAAATGCGGGTCAGAAGCACACCAAATTTTATCGTTTCGTTATGGGCTACCGTGTCATAGACTTTCATGATTTTTCGCATTATGTAGCGAACCAAACAACACGGCCTATTGCGAGCAATTACATATAGAACATAGGCATGATAGGTGTACAAATGTTGAATGTGCGAGGTGGGATCTAACGCATTGGCTACAACAAGCCACAGGGTCCTGAATTGTGGTGCTAAATTGTTCCTATCGAATTGCGTGCCAATCCAAGTCATTGGACGACCGGCTAAGAACGTAGCCAACTCGTCATCAGTGGGGTATAAAATACGGGCTGAATGAGGGAGGTCATAGCTGCCATCCGGCAATGCCGGAATCCCCGTGACTCTACTAACAACCTCGAGGTTGAAAGGAACAGTTCTCCCACGTACGTGGGCAACATAGGCATAAGCAGCATTAGGCACACGCACCAAACTTGCTACAAATTCACGACATAGAGTGAGATTACATTGATTACCTGGTTGTCGCAAATATTGAACCCACCCCTCGTGTCTTTCGAATGTTCCCATTTGAGGGAAATCGTCCAAGGCACCAATAATCACAGGCCTCTCGATCATCACAGCCCGGTTCCTGAAAGCGTAATTCCACCAATCGTACTCCTGACGGCTACGGAACCCGCGGTACCCACCCCTCGCGGCTTGAAGCTCTTCTGGCTTGTTAACTGGAGTAATGGCAGCCATTGATGTGGGGAGAGGGGAGAAATAGAGAGAAATTTCAAAATTTTGGGGAGTAGAGCTCGAAATTGGGGGTTTGGGGTTTTAGAGAGAGAAAGAGATGTTGATGGTAGATGGGTTTGGAGTTTGGGGGTGAAATTGAGAGTTTATGGAGGTGGAAAGGCTAGGGGAGGGTTTGATATGATGATTGTTGAAGGTTTGAAGAAGGGAGATGGAGAGAAATGGGAGTTAGAGAGAAAATGGGGCACGATTTTGGGGTTTAGAAACGGCTGCTCTGTTTTTAAGAGGGACCATGATCGATCATGGCTTTGCCCATGATCGATCATGGAAGTCTACTGCCGCAGGAAAATTTCACCATGATCGATCATGGTTTTGCCCATGATCGATCATGGAAGTGCACTGCCTCCTCAATTTGATCCCAAGATCGATCATGGGTATAACCATGATCGATCATGCCTTCAACAAAAATTCTCCCATGAGATTTCTTCACTTGAAACACCTTTCCACTCCCCCCAACTTGGTCCAGCTCGATCCAATCTCGCCCAAAAATTCCTGAAACTCAAAAATACTACAAAAAACATTATTTACAGAATCGACCTATGCTTGTTAGGCATAAGTCGGGTCTTCGAAAGGGGTGGACTCCTCTCGAATTGGGAATTCTAAAAATGGCTTTAAACGTTGTCCATTTACTTTAAAAACATAGCCGGTTTTAGGATCCTCAACTTGCACAGCCCCAAAAGGAAATACATGACGGACAATGTATGGGCCGGTCCAACGAGACTTCAATTTCCCGGGGAAGAGATGCAGACGAGTATCATAAATAAGAACTTTGTGCCCAAGTTTGAATTCTTTCCTTAAAATAGATTTATCATGAAAAATTTTGGCACGTTCCTTGCTTATCTTCGCATTATCATATGCATCTCTTCTCAATTCCTCGATTTCATCAATTTGCAACTTACGGTCAAGCCCGACTTTTTCGAAATCACAGTTAACCATCTTAGTTGCCCAGTATGATTTGTGTTCCAACTCTACTGGCAAATGACATGGTTTTCCATATACAATGCGATAGGGAGACATATCTAGAGTTGTTTTGTACGCAGTACGGTAAGCCCAAAGTGCATCAGTCAGTCTTAACGACCAATCCTTGCGGTTCGGGTTTACCGTTTTCTCTAGAATCTGTTTGATCTCCCTATTTGCCAGCTCGGCTTGACCGTTAGTCTGAGGGTGATAAGCGAGCGACACTTTGTGATTTACACCATACTTTTGCATTAATGATTGAAATGGTCTGTTGCAAAAGTGAGTACCACCATCGCTTATTATTGCCTTGGGCGTGCCAAAACGTGCAAGAATGTGTTCTTTCAGAAATCGGATCACCACTTTGTGATCGTTTTTCTTACACGCTTGGGCTTCCACCCATTTCGAAACATAATCTACGGCAACTAAAATATAAAGATTACCGTAGGAGGATGGGAATGGTCCCATAAAATCGATGCCCCAGCAATCGAAGATTTCAATCATCAGGATTGGATTGAGTGGCATCATATTCCTCTTGGAGATCCCTCCAAGCATTTGGCATCTTTGACATGCCTTGCAAAAGCGTTGTGCGTCCTTAAAAAGCGACGGCCAATACAATCCACTTTGCAGAATCTTCGCGGTGGTCTTCTTTGCCGAGAAGTGTCCTCCGCAAGCCTCAGAATGACAGAAAGATAGAGCTCTCTCCACTTCTTCCTCTGGGATGCACCGTCTGATAATCTGATCCGCACAATACTTAAACAGGTACGGTTCATCCCAATAGAATCGACCCACTTCACTCAAAAACCTTTTTCTATCTTGTGCGCCCCATGACTTTGGTATCTTGTCAGTTACAAGATAATTTACAATGTCTGCATACCATGGGAGCGTCGAGATTGCCAATAATTGTTCGTCTGGAAACGAATCTTGGATCGGGCTTTCTTCAATGTTGTTCGTAAAAGTGAGTCGAGACAGATGATCGGCCACCACGTTTTCGACTCCCTTTTTGTCCTTGATGCTTAAATGAAATTCTTGCAATAAGAGTATCCACCTCAAAAGCCGCGGCTTGGCATCTTTCTTTGTGAATAGATACTTCAATGCCGCGTGATCCGTGAAAATCACAATTGGCGATCCTATCAAATAGGATCGGAACTTGTCTAGGGCGAAGACAATTGCTAGAAGCTCTTTCTCTGTCGTGGTGTAGTTCATTTGCGCATCATTCAAGGTCCTACTTGCATAGTATATCACACCCGGTTTCTTGTCTTTTCGTTGACCAAGAACCGCTCCCACCGCATAGTCACTTGCGTCGCACATAAGCTCGAATGGCAAGCTCCAGTCCGGTGTCTGCATAATCGGCGCAGTAGTAAGCATATGCTTCAGAGAGACAAAGGCTTCCTCGCACTTGGCATCCCACTGAAAGGGTGCATCCTTGAGAAGTAGACTACACATGGGCTTGGAAATGGAACTGAAGTTCTTGATAAACCTCCTATAAAACCCGGCATGTCCTAGAAAAGATCGAACATCTTTGACATTCTTCGGTGTAGGAAGTTTAGCAATCAACTCAATTTTAGCTTTATCCACCTCGATTCCTTCTGAAGAAATGATGTGCCCCAAAACAATTCCCTTGGTAACCATAAGATGGCACTTCTCCCAGTTCAATACCAATTGTTTTTCCACGCATCTTCCCAAGACCTGTTCCAAGTTAGCCAAGCAATTGTCGAATGACTTACCATAGACGGTAAAGTCATCCATAAAAACTTCCAAAGTCCTTTCCACCATATCGCTAAAGATACTTAGCATGCACCGTTGGAAAGTGGCCGGTGCATTACATAGACCAAAGGGCATTCTTCGATAAGCGAAGGTACCAAAAGGACATGTAAAGGTGGTTTTTTCTTGATCATCTAGGTCAATCTCAATTTGATTGTACCCGGAAAAACCATCGAGGAAAGAGTAATATTCATGACCCGCTACCCTCTCTAGAGTTTGATCCAAAAAGGGGAGGGGGAAATGATCTTTACGAGTATCCTCATTGAGTTTACGGTAGTCAATACACATTCGCCACCCAGTGGTGACTCTTTGTGGAATCAACTCGTTTGAGTCGTTCTTGACTACCGTAAGACCCGATTTTTTTGGTACCACTTGAGTTGGACTAACCCATTTACTATCCGAGATTGGATAGATGATCTTTGCATCCAATAATTTCAACACCTCGTTCCTTACCACTTCTTGCATGTTAGGATTCAACCGGCGTTGAAATTGCCTTGATGTTTTTGCCCCATCCTCCAAGTGAATTTTATGTGTACAAATCAAAGGGCTTATTCCTTGGAGGTCGGCAAGAGTCCAACCAAAAGCTTTTTTATATTTACCAAGCAAATGAACTAACCTTCCTTCTTGGTCATCCGAAAGTCCGGACGAGATGATAACTGGGAAGGTATCTGAAGCTCCCAAAAAGGCATACTTCAAATTGCTCGGCAATAGCTTGAGATCCATTTTTCCTTCAAGCTTTTTGGTGGGAGATTGTGTGTTTTCCTCTTTCTCCAAAAACTCAACCTGTTTGTCACACAAGGAAAACACTTGCATACAATCCTCGAGTTCATCAGAAGTGGTTAGATAACCTTCCATTGACTTCGATTCGAAATTTGCCACAAAGTGGTCTTGGATACATGACTCTATCATGTTCACGTGTTCACTTTCCTCATCATCATCGTCGTCTCTTTGATTGCTCAAAGAGAACACGTTTAGCTCTAAAGTCATGTTTCCAAATGCTAACTTCACAATTCCATTCTTGCAATTTATTATGGCATTAGAAGTAGCAAGAAATGGTCGCCCAAGGATAACTGGAATCTCCTTAGCGGGATTCGACACGGGTTGCATGTCGAGGATGATAAAGTCAACGGGAAAATAAAACTTGTCAATTTGAACAAGCACATCTTCGACTATCCCTCTTGGTATCTTAACGGATCGGTCCGCTAATTGAATAGTAACCCTCGTGGGTTTCAACTTCACCCAACCCCAATTGTTGATATACAGAATATGGGAGTACGTTCACACTTGCTCCCAAATCTAGCAAAGCATTTTTGATCCTACAATTTCCTATGACACACGAAATTGTGGGGCAACCGGGGTCCTTGAACTTAGGGGCTCTCGTGCCTTGCATGATGGAGCTCACTTGCTCCGCCATAAAGGCCTTCTTCTTAACATTCAACCTTCGTTTTGTCGTGCATAAGTCCTTGAGGAACTTAGCATACGAAGGTATTTGCTTGACCGCGTCAAGCAATGGAATGTTGATTTTCACTTGTCGAAACACATCCAAAATTTCAGTATTAGATTTGGATGGTTGGTTCAATCTCTCCGGGAAAGGGACCTTAATTCCGTTCTTGATTTTCTCAAGATCCTCCTTTCCTTGTCTCTCTTCCTCTCTCTTCTTCTCTTCACTCACAACTTTTTCAACCTCCGACTCCTCAACATGCGTGGGATTAACTATGTCCGCCACCTTGGGGGTTTTAGGAACAATAGTTTTGTCTACCTCCTTACCACTTCTCAAGATTGTGATAGATTTGAGTTCTTCTATCTTGGAGCTAGACTCTCCTCCCTCTACTACTTGAACTTGACCTCTAGGATTCGCTAAAGGTTGAGAGGGGAATTTTCCCTTCTCTTGGGTAGCTAGGGCGGTGGTGAGTTTAGACATTTGAGTTTTTAACTCACCCACATCACGATCCGTTTTGTCCACAAATGATCTCAACAAAGCTTCCAAGTTTTGGTTGGGATTTTGATTCTGAGGTGGAACAAAAGAGTTTTGAGGTTGTTGTTGTTGCCTTTGGTTCTGATTATATTGGTTGTGGTTCTGACTTTGATTTCCTCCCCAACTGAAATTGGGGTGATTCTTCCATCCTTCATTGTACCTTTGAGAATAAGGATCGTTTTGGTTACGGTTTTGGTTGTACTGGTGTAAAGCATTGACTTGGGCGGGATTTTTGAGGACTTCCCGAAAAGCGGGAATGGTAGGACAATCCTCGGTAGTGTGTCCTGAATTTTCACAAATGACACACAACTGACTCGAGGATACTACGTTGACCTCCTTAAACTTACTTGCTTCCATTGCCTCTACTTTCTTAGACAATTGGAATAACCTCGCACCCATGTCATCCTCATTAGACACTTGGTACAACCCACCCCTTCCTTGAGTTTTTGCTTTGGGTTCCTCGGAATAGGTGTTCCAATTTTGGGCACCTTCCGCTAATTCATCAAAATACAATAAAGCCTCATCGGGATTCTTACTTAAGAATTGACCATTACACATGGTCTCAACAAACGTACGCATATCAGGGGTGAGAGATTCATAGAAAAAACTAACAAGGCTCCACGTTTCGTGACCATGGTGAGGGCATGCGTTTAGAAGTTCCTTGTATCTTTCCCAACACTTATAAAAAGTTTCATTTTCTTTTGGCGAAAAATTAGATATCGCCCTTCTTAAAGCATTGGTTCTATGCACGGGAAAGAATTTTTTTAGAAATTCCGCTTGAAGTTCTTGCCAAGACCGAATTGATTGTGGTCTTTGAGCATTTAGCCAAATTTTTCCTTTATCTTTTAGGGAGAAAGGAAAGAGCTTTAAACGCATGACATCCTCATTAATATTTGCCTCACGAAATGTGGAGCAGACTTCTTCAAAGTCTTTCAAGTGCAAGTATGGGTTTTCCGACTCCATACCATGAAAAGAAGGGATATGTTGAAGCATACCCGGTTTGAAAGAGAATGCTCCGGCTTGGCCAGCGGGAAGCACAATGCACGAATTCGAAGTTGCCCGAGGCGGTTGAAGGTAGTCTCTCATGGTCCTAACATGAGGAACATTGTTGGCACCTTCCCCTTCATTATCGCTCTCGTGATCCGCGGCTCTACCTTGGTTTGCCATTCTTGGAGATGTGGGAGGGCTAATTCGAATATCCACAAACAATCGCCCTTGCATGGGCTTGGACAATGATTCGAATCACTCCTTGGGAACTCTACAAAATAAAACAGAAAATAAGGGAGAAAAATAAATTAATCAAATAGAGAGAAATACTTACAGAATGGTTTTATACAAAACCCAGAATCCGCCTTTTGCCTTATCCCCGGCAACGGCACCAAAAACTTGACGCCGCTTAAATAGCGCGTTGCGATAGAGCCCAAGTGCAGGCACGTCAAGTTGTAATATAGTCTCGGAAGTCCGAGTGTCGAACCATAGGGATAAGTGAAGAGGAATGGAATGGATTACGGATTAAGTGATTTTCTGGTTTCTGTGAGTTGGTTTGTTGTAGAACAACGTAAATGTAAAACAGATGCGAAAATAAATAAGAAAGCACTAAGGTAGGTGGAGATTAGTTACGATTTAAGAAACGGTGATCATTAGCTCATACTAAGATTAGAACACAAGGATTCTCGAGAAATGGGGAATGTTGGTGTATCTCTAAATAGCAGAGGGTGCGACGCTAGGCGACTCCTTCCCGAATTGAAGCTATATCAAGAGAGATACAAACGACATACCACCAAAGACGAGGTTATCATTCCTACCTCTTAGCTACGGGTGTGAAGCAAGGCAACCCATTCCCGATGAAGCTAATCCGAGATAGATATGACGAACTCATCATAAAAAGATTTAACATCAAGCAAGTGTGGTAATCTCATGATTTAAAGAATGAAAATTAAAAAGTGAATCCTAACAATGGAACGGAATGAAGTTTATGGGATAAATTCGTCCACTCATCGTTTATCACTTATGGTAGAAAATAAAGAGTCTAAGTATCACACAAAGTGTAAGAAGCACTCAATATATCAATAAATGAATCAAAGATAAGCTAAACAAATTTATAATCCATCTATGGAGTTTTGAGAGCTATTCATAAATTCGATGAAGAGGGAAAAAGCTCCATGGATGGGGGAAAAAGACTACAAGCTTTCTAGAACCATATAAATATGTTGTATGTTCATTAACAACCAAGCACTAAATATACAAGGCATATAAAGTCTTACTTTATTATGAATATACCTAGAAAGCTTGTAACAATGGAGGAAATGAAGAAGAAAAGGATTTACAACTATTTCTCAATCTTTAAACATGGATTGAGCCATAAATCACCGAATATTATATCGCAAACAACCTCCGTAACCTTAGTAATAGACTACTCCATAATAGATGCAAGAACAAATATTATAGAAGAAGAAATCATTCTTACAAATTAAAAACTTACAAGAGAAATGAAGAACAACAGCACAATGAGCTCTCACATCTCTCTAGAACTCTAAGTGTAAAAAAAACTAGACATCTTAGCCTAGAAGCTAAGAAAAATAACATATACTAAAATATTGCAAAATATCTAACTAAATATCTAAAATAACTTGAACCACTAAAATAGCCCATTTTGGGTGTGAAATGGACAAGTTGCCAGGTCCATGATCGATCATGGTTATGCCCATGATCGATCATGGAAGTGTTCTGCCAGAAATAATGGTTCCATGATCAATCATGGTTATGCCCATGATCGATCATGGACATGCCTATGATCGATCATGGTTATGCCCATGATCGATCATGGTTCTGGAATTTCTTCACTCAGCACTTTGCAAGCCTCCAAGCTTACTCTTGATCAATCTATGCAATGCCATTGTATTCCAATCCTACAAACACATGGAATACTACAAAGTACACACCAACTTGGGCCATGTTAGATACAAAACTCGCTAAGGCACTAATCTCAAGATAAGCGGATAATTAGGCAGAATTAAAGCAACAAACGCGTCAAGCGACTCCGGGAAAGAGCTTAAACATGACAATATTATGCGTTTATCAAGTAAGTAGACAACAAACTAGATGAACTGTTAGGACAGCCTGTAAACATGCATTGTTTCATCTCGACAGTTACTGCAAGGGAATTAATGCTAGGTATGAAGACTTCAATTGTACATACAAAAATAGTTAAATATTTAAGTTTTTTTTTTTCAAAAAAAAATAAAAATATTAAAGATCCGTTTGTTAACAAAATGAAAAATAATAGCAAATGCCATTGATTTTAGTGAGAATGTAGAAAATACGTTGAGAAATGTGAGGATATATTATCTTACTTTTTTGTTTTTTTCCTTCAAAAAATTTTGTTGGATTGTGAGAAAAAAAACATTTCCCCAAAAAAAATAGAGAAGGGGCGAAAATATCTACTCATAAAATAAATATAAAATAAAAAGATTACTCAACTTATTTTTTATCTTATTACTAAAATCAGTTAATTTTGTTATGATTTTTTTTCTTATTACAAAAGATACTCTTAAACTCTATTCCCATGCTTCCATCACACACACACTTTCTCTCCCTATATATCTGACACCACCCGTCAATCCCCTTGTGTCTTGCATTAATTTTTATTTCCTTTTTCCATCATATATTCTCTCTCTATATCCATTTCAATCTCACAAACCAAGAGAATCCATTTCCTTTCTCGCTTCTTATTGTCAGAAGAAAAATATGCACACAGTTTTTGTAAAGAGATGAACTCAATTTCCAAATTTTTGAATTAGCATATGGAAGTAAGTAGACAACAAACTAGAAGAACTCTTAGGACAGCCTGTAAACATGCATTATTTCATCTCATCAGTTACTGCAAGGGAATTAATGCTAGGTATGAAGACTTCAATTGTACATACAAAAATAGTTAAATATTTAAGGGTTTTTTTTTTCAAAAAAAAAAAAAAGTATTTAAGATCCGTTTATTAACAAAATGAAAAATAATAGCAAATGCCATTGATTTTAGTGAGAACGTAGAAAATGCGTTGAGAAATGTGAGGATATATTTTCTTACTTTTTGTTTTTTTCCTTCAAAAAGTTTTGTTGGATGGTGAGAAAAAAAACATTTCCAAAAAAAATGAGAAGGGGCAAAAATATCTACTCATAAAATAAATATAAAATAAAAAGATTACTCAACTTATTTTTTATCTTATTACTAAAATTAGTTAATTTTGTTATGATTTTTTTATCTTATTATGAAAGATACTCTTAAACTCTATTTCCATGCTTTCATCACACACACTTTCTCTCCCTATCTGACACCACCCGTCAATCCCCTTGTGTCTTGCATTAATTTTTATTTCCTTTCTCCATCATATATTCTCTCTCTGTATCCATTTCAATCTCACAAACCAAGAGAATCCATTTCCTTTCTCGCTTTTTATTGTCAGAAGAAAAATATGCAAACAGTTTT
Source organism: Lonicera japonica (assembly GCA_021464415.1). Classification (NCBI taxonomy): domain Eukaryota; kingdom Viridiplantae; phylum Streptophyta; class Magnoliopsida; order Dipsacales; family Caprifoliaceae; genus Lonicera; species Lonicera japonica. Next base: position 23,246,166 of record CM038469.1, read on the forward strand.
TGTAAAGGGACGATTGAGGGTGGATATTATATAAGAAATTCTTGTATTTGTTTTCTCAATCAAATTGGACATTATTGATGGAACTAATGATCAGGAGGAGCAGAGAACAGATAAAGTAAAATAGGGTGTTCTTAAATATACTAATACTATTAATTATTATTTTCAATTTTATAAAAGTCAAACTTTAAATTAAATTAACTTAAAAAATAGTTTAAAAATTTTCTTATAGGCCTCAGTTATATACTAGCAAAAACTATCGCTTATTCTTTTTGAATAATTTTAAATTGCACCAACTAATTTACTTTCTTCACCCAGTATTCTGTGTGTTTCCCCTAAAAATAAACAACTTTACCCTAATTTTTCTTGTTACCCATGCATGTCAATATTTTGTAGCTTACAAACAACATTCATTTAAGCTTTTGAATGCATGGATTACCGCCGCCTCATTGATTTGTGAAATATGTTTTTATAAAAGATTGATGCTTCAAATGTTTCATAATTTAATCATAGTAATTGCTCTAAATGTTCAACATTGTTTAAAAGAAGAAGAAAATTACAAACAATAACAAATTAAATTTACAGAACTTTAAGGAATTGAAACATTAATATAGTATTTAATAGAACAATTGATATAACAAAACATTTATTCATATCATTAAATATTTCTTAACAACGTTATATGCCATCGTCACTTCTATAAATGCGATGAAGAGAAAAGTAACCAACTTCATGTCAATTATCAAACAAATTAATATTATTTCTAAGTTTTGGCTAAAAATATGGCAAAGCTCTTAATGGGAAGCTTATGTTTCCTAATATTCCTTGCGGCTCTTATATCAGGTACTTCGTTTAGACATAGAACTTTTGAATAAACCTATAAGATTGACAAATCATACCACACATTGTATGTAATTTATGGTTTTAGCAAGTAACGTTTTTCTTTTTATACGAGCGATGATTCAATAATATATTAATAATATAATATTTTTCTTTGTATGTAATTTACAAATGTACACCACTATAAAGGGTGGATACATAACCACTACAAACAGGTGAATACAATAAAAGACTCGATATCACATCCAAGTGGCTTGAACTCTTGATCTCCTTATTACGAGAACAAGAAGGATGTCCACCAAAATACAAGAATGTCGGTTAACATGTAAAACTATTAATAAGAGGCTGAGGGAGCATCTGCCGGAAAATGTATTGATTATAGTTTTCTTGTATTGATCTATGATATTTTGGGGGCATGAAATTGAAAATCTCCATTTCTTAAGTCATTATGAGATGAAATACATAGGTTCATGGGATGAGAAAACAAATGAAATTTAAGATGAAAACAAAAGCTCATTGGATTTTCTTTGCATAGCAATAACAAATGAAAAAATATATATAGATATACAAAATTTTTGTAACCTTTCTCACATATAACTGAAACGCTGGGCTATGTTCATAGTAACTACCTTGTATTGTCAATTAACTTTTTTTTTTTTTAAGTATTTGTGGAACAACTACTTACTTTTAAAAAACATTAGTATTTTCAAATTAATAAATAAAATTGAAATTGAAACACAATTACGCATTATATATCTATACTTATATATTAAATGTAACGGTTATTTTTGGCTTGCCCTTGATTATAAATTATACTTCATTGATTTGAAAAATAATTATTCCCAATAATGAGATTCAAGCATGTGCACTTCAACAATCAACAATTAGCTCATCAGCTCAAGTAAACTCCATCGCATTTTTTTTTAAATCTATATTATAAAACACCAAAGTTGACTAATTTTAATCTCAAAAAATATAAGCATCAAATGGCTGAAAATCTCTCTATTATGGTGTGCTTTAATATCCACCCTTAAATTTTTTTTATACACTCATGAAGATGTCAAATCAACTCACTCCAAAAATATACACCCAATTTTTATCTCATTCACTCAATCTATTTTTTTATCCTCACTTCTACAACACCACTTTTACACGTGAAAATCTCTTTCTCTCACTCTTTACACGTGAAAATCTCTCTATTTCTCTCTCTTTACTACTCTCTCTCTCTCTCTCTCTCTAACTTTACCACTCTTTCTTTCTTCTACTCTTCTCCTTTCTTCCATCTTCAATCTGCCATCTTCCATCTTCCATGGATGACAGAACACGCCCTCTTCCGGTTACTCCTCCGTCGCACCCTCCGCCGGTGACAGTTCGATCCTCCATAGCCTCTGTTTCCGGCACAAAAAAAGGTGAATTCTTGCTCTCATTTTCATTTTTCTGGCACCGTCATTTCATTTTTCTGGCCTCTGTTTCACTGCATTGTCTGTCATCTCTCTCTATCGATGTAAAGATTTTTTTCCTGAACCAACTTTTCTGGTTCTTCCATTTTTTCCGGTTTTTCTGGCACCGTCTTTTCCGGTTCTTCCATTTTTTTCATACGTATATCTATATTATTTTGAAGAAAAAAAATATTTAATTTATATGTCCTGAACCAATAGCTTCACAGTAATATATATAAGCATTTTATATTATGTGATGATGATACACAAATATTTTTTTATTATATTTTGGCTCTTTTCCATTTCTGCATGTACTTAATTCTGAGCCACTTCTGATCGAGGTAGAAGTGGTTGAGCCACTTCTGCGTATACTTAAAATAATAATAATAATTCAAATATATAAATAAAATATATATTAAAAGGCCCTTTACGTTTAGAATATGAACATAAATCTGTGCTCTACGTACTCATTCAAATATATAATTGATTTGGAGATTTATATATAAAATATATATTAAAATATTTAAAATAATAATTCAAAAAATAAAAGTTAAAAATTAAATTGGACGTTTAGATAGAATGAACATGTTTTTATTTTTTTAATATCCTGGCTATGTACGTTTAGATAGAATTAAATTGGAACTAGATAGAATTAAATTGGAACTTCTGCGTATACTTAAAATAATAATAATAATTTAAATATATCTATATTATAAAACAAGGATTTTTTGCAATAAAATAATAAATCAATTCAACGTTTCATATTAATTTGTAATGGTGTTAACACTTTTAGACCATTAGATCATTTTTATACCTCACAACTTAACACTTTTAGACCATTTGAAATATGTTCATCAACATCTACAAAACAAGATCCATTGTGATTATTAAATTATGTATAAAAAAATTCAAGAAAAAGTTATAAAACAATACAAATATAATTGCATATAAAACTTATAAAATATTACAAATATAATAGTATACTTAAAGTATTTCTAACTCATTAGTTATTGAAAATATACATTTCTCTCTCATCAAATTTTAAAAAAAAATTCAAATGCTATGACTTTAAAATAAGTGTCCAACCTACCTTGAATATGGGGTGAAATTTTTTTATATTAGTGTCCAACTTACCTCAAATATAATATTTTTTCTTTTAAATATACTAATAACACTATTATAATATAAAAGGATCAAAGCAATTTTAGGGCGATAATTTTTTATATAACAATTCGATCTGCCTCGAATATAATATTTTTTTCTCTTTTAAATACACTCATAAAATCATTACATTATAAAACGGTCGATGTGATTTCAAGTCTAATTGGACAAGTAAGACACGTCTCTAGTGAGGACGGCTATATTTTTAGTTAGACATGTTTCGTTTTTGCGATACCTTAATTATCTGTTTTCATTCCTAAGTAATATACAATCATATACATCTTCAATCCTCACATTTTTTGTGTAATTATATTTTATCTAATTATTATTTTTTATTCTTTTTATCGTGCCGGACGGCACATGTATACCCTAGTATATTTATAATTTACTTATTGTCAAGAATTATATATTGTTCTTGATATTAAAAACACGTAGAGTGTGCTCTAGGGGCAATTACTATTTAATGATGTCTTATCACACAAACTACTCGGCTTCTCGTGTCATACTATTTCAAGAAATAGACAAAAAAAATTATTGTTTTCAGCGAAGTACTTGACAGGTGTATGTTATTTTCTTTTCCTCAACTTTAATTTGGTTTTCTTGTCCTCCTACATTCTTCATGGCAGATGTATGTGAATTTCTTCATTTTTGGTATGTTCATTTACGCATGGACACGGACACGGGTATATAAATAGCACGCACTATACTTAATAAGCTTAGCCACGTGAAATGGAAAATACACCTCGATTTAATTTTAGTGATCTAATTATTGTTTTATTTTATTTTTGTTTCCATGGATTTTGAACAGTGATTCCCATTAATGTTGTTGCTGGGGGATTTTGCCAAGATGGTTATGTTGGAATAGATTCGTGGTATGACAATGCGTGTAGGATTGAACCGAACAAGGCCTCTAATCATTGCATAGAAAATTGCAGGAGAAGGCACAAACATGTCCTAGAAGCAAGTTGTGCATCCGACGAGGGTAGTGTTCGAGTTAATATACAACCTACTTGCTACTGCGTTTTCTGTCAATTGACTAGGTCAAAAGGCCAAAAGGCCAAGAATTTGTAAACCTAATAAGTTTCAATTCTTGGCAAACCCTTTTTTATCAAGATTTTGTAGAAAGCTACAGCGCGGTCAACTTAAAAGAGCAGCGTGCTTAGTAGGGGTGTATATGGATGGGATACAAAGCGGATATGTTACTATGATTATCTTATATTTAATTTATATACTATCCAACTTATTAATCGTATCTCTTCGGATAGTACGATAAACAATTATTATCCTAATTTTTAATCTATCGGATTCCTGTGATTCGGATAATATTCATAACCATTTTTATTTTTTAACTGTACACTTTAACCTACAAATTTTCTCAATCCTAATCATTTAATTAAGGAAATACATTTTACAAGGTATAACTCTAGAACCGGAATGAAGCGTTGGAAAACATATTAAAATCAAGATTAAACTTTTATATCCAACTTTTGACTGAAGTAATGAATTATGTTATTTCTCTTGCATAACCCTATAAGATTCACGTTAATATAATAACATAACCACATAAATCCAAGTCAAAGTAGAAAATCATTACCTTCTCAAAAGCAAAAAAAGAAAGAAAGAAAGAAAGTAGAAAATCATTACCGTTTAAATTAATTTGATTTGGTCTAGAATCTTTGATGTAGGGTTGTGGTGAAGCCAAAAATTGACCAATCGAACCGTACCATTCCAAATTGGTCCATTAAAAACCGAAACAAATAAATTGAACTAAAACTAGAGTTGAAACCTTATACCTCAAATTCTTATGTTTATAGGAACATCTTCTAGTTAGTTAGAGTTTGGAATAAAGTCAATGATACTTATGTCTAGATTGTCACTTTCTGTTGTCTTGCAAGAATCATTGAAAATTTCATAGATTCTCCCTTTTTTTCTTAATGTAATGAAAGGAAAATTTTAACTTATATTAGCAATCCACAAAAGTACTCTGACAATCCAAAAAGTGGTTTCAATCAATGTATTAAAATATTCGAAAAAATCTATATAAAATTATAAACTATTACGAAAGATGATTTTGGAGTGTTAGAGTATACAATTTTGTGGAGTACTAATATCATTACCATAAAATTATTGTTTGGGGTTCTGAAAATACACTAGAGGGTTTTTCGAATTTGAAATGTAATGCTAATGTTGAAAACACCACTACACAAATTTCGGGTTTCAGAAAATGGGATGTAAGTTGTGAAAAATACACCAGAGGAGTTTTTGTCTTTTGAGAAAATGGAACACAAGAATATGTAACAAATATCAAAAAAATAGGGCAAGCATGTTTATCATGTAAGCATGCAAAGACATAATCGCACACAACCATAACACCAAAACAGCAGGAACGTACTCGATGCTCTGGCAGAGCTATTGTTACTCACGACGGGTTTATAATTTTGAACAATGCCATTACCACTAAAATAAAAATGCTCTGTATAAATATCAAAATGTTTTCCATTGTTCCCATTTACACAATGGACCCTGCTGATTTAAAAGCTAACTAAAAATTAAAGCGATAAGATACTAAACTTTGTTTCATTGCTTCTAATTTGCGGGAATGATTGATTTACAAACTAAATGTAAGAAGTATTTCATTTGCATGATTTTTTTATTGCATTGAGGTTTAAACGAAGAATTGCTCCTTTAAAAAATTGAATCTTATTGTTTGAGCGCAGTCATGAAAAATGGAAAATCTTCATTAACTGACGCAACTTAAATAACGCGCTTCGATGTAGCCCAAGTGCAGGCACGTCAAGTTATAGTATAGTCTCGGAAGTCCGAGTGTCGAACCACAGGGATAGTCGAAAAGGAATGGAATGGATTACGGATTAAATGGTTTTCTGATTTTTGTAAGTTGGAAATGTTGTGAAACAACGTAAATGTAAAACGGTTGCGAAAATTAATAAGAAAGCACTAAGGTAGGTGGAGGTTAGTTACGATTTAAACGACGGTGATCGATAGCTCATACAAAGATTTCAACACAAGGTTTCTCAAGATAAGGGGAATGTTGGTGTATCTCTCAATAGCAAAGGGTGCGACGCTAGGCGACTCATTCCCGGATTGAAGCTATATCAAGAGAGGAACAAACAACATTCCACCAAAGACGAGGTTATCGTTCCTATCTCTTAGCTACGGGTGTGAAGCAAGGCAACCCATTCCCGATGAAGCTAATCCGAGATAGATATGACAAACTCATCATAAAAAGATTTAACATAAAGCAAGTGTATGTAATCTCATGATTTAAAGAATGAAAATTATAAAGTGAATCCTAACAATGAAACGGAATGAAGTTTATGGGATAAATTTGTCATCTCATCATTTATCACTTATGGTAGAAAACAAAGAGTCTAAGTATCACATAAAGTGTAAGAAGCACTCAATATATCAATAAATGAATCAAAGATAAGCTAAACAAATTTAAAACCCATCTATGGAGTTTTAAGAACTATTCATAATTTCTATGAAGAGGAAAAAACTCCATGGATGGGGGAAAGAGACCACAAGCTTTCTAGAACCATATAAATATGTGATATGTTCATTAACAACCAAGCACTAAATATACAAGGCATATAAAGTCTTCATTTAATATGAAAATACCTAGAAAGCTTGAAAATGGTAGATATGATGAAAAAGAAGAGGATTCACAAATATTTATCAAACTTTAAACATGGATTGAGCCATTAATCATCGAAAATCATATCGCAATCAACCTCCGTAACCTTAGTAATAGACTACTCCACAATAGATGCAAAAATAAATATTATAGATGAAGAAATCATTCTTACAAATCAAAACACTTACAAGGGAAAATGAAGAACAACACACTTTAGCTCCTCCTTCTCTCTAGAACTTGCAAGTGTGTAAAACTAGATAATGATCTATATTCCATCTCCCTAGACTAAACAATAGCTAAAGGAGTACTTAAATTAATAAACTAATGAAGGGAAAATATCTAGGAACAAGTTTCCCCAAAATAAGGCTAAAAGCAAAAGATAGTTGGTGCACTCGCGGGGCCATGATCGATCATGGCGCCCATGATCGATCATGGAAGCATTCTGCCAGAAATTTTGCAAGCCATGATCGATCATGGCTTTGCCATGATCGATCATGGGTCAGGAAAATTGCCACTCATCACATTTGCAAGCTACTAGGCTTGCTCTTGATCAATCTATGCAACACCATTGTACTCCAATCCTACAAACACATGGAATACTACAAAATACACACCAACTTGGGCCATGTTAGATACAACACTTGCTAAGGCATTAATCTCGAGATAAGCGGGAAATTCGGCAGAATTAAAGCAACAAACGCGTCAAGCGACTCTAGGAAAGAGCTTAAACATGACAATATTATGCGTTTATCAACTCCCCTCAACTTATCTCTTGCTAGTCCCTTAGCAAGACAAAAATATATAATTACAAAAAATAATATGATATACAAAAAGATGTTAACTTCTAAGTTCCCAAAGAAGACGAGTTGCATCTCGTGAAGGTTTTCAGAAATGATACCTACAAACATCAGAAGTTTTATCATGATGAACGATGAGAATGAAGATTCAAGTTTCAATTTGCAAAGCAAGAGGCATTACTATCAATTTTCCAGAACGATGGATATTTGAATGATCATCTAATTCGCCTATCTCCTTTAGAACACAATCCCATATTCTCCAATGCTCACATACTAGACTTTGATTCAAGCAATTCAATATAAACATAAAGAGTCATAGTCATTCGAGAAGGAAGAGAGAACTTTTTTAAAAACAAAAGCTCCGAGATTTGTCAATTCTAAGCACTTTCTTTATCTTTTACTTGGAAATTTCGCTAAATTAGTTCAGGGCGGTTTTCATCTCTATGGGGGGCAGCGGTCTCACTTATGAAATTTTTCAAAATTCTGCTCATTCATTGGAGCTCAAAGGAAGCTATTCACCCTTTCCCATATGGTAACCTATACCCATCCATAATATTAGACAAAGAGACTTAAGATTTAGTCAAGTGAAGCTTTAAGTCAATATTATGATAAAAGTCATCCAAGTTATCAAAGTGCTATGCTTTTGTCCTCTCATTGGAGAATATTTTCGAAAGAGCTTCCATCATTTTTGGACAAAAATTTCTCTTCTCTCAATGAAAATAAATCTAAGTGTTATTACCGAATTGAAAACAACCGAAGCAATCTAGCATGTGGAGCATGAGAATATAACGGGATATGAGACTAAGTGGAGCAAGGCAATTTAGATTATCATTCAAATTCCTATCTAGATCAAAGAATTCATGCCAAAAGCTAATGAAACAATAGTCTTCATTTTGAACAAAATATCGATCATTCATCAATTTTCAAACTTCTCAAAAAAAAATTTGGAATACATCTCTTCTACTCATGGAAATAGACAATAGCAAGCCAAAACAAAAAGAAATCACAAAACGTACCCCCCTCAACTTAAACACACATTGTCCTCAATGGAAAGAGAACAAGAAAATGCACGGGCGCTACTTTGGCTTTGCTTTCCATGATACAAAAATAAGAGATAAACAACAACTATACACAAACCGGGTTAGAATTAGAATTCAAAAGCAAAAACCTTAACATTCAACCATTAAAACCGAGTTCTAACGTTAACATCAAGTTTGAAATCTAATACAACCCAAAAGAAATACACTAAAGCTAAGCATAAATATAAGTACTTAAAGAGTTTTCAGGCTATCACATCATCATCACATATCAGAGGGTGGGGAAGGGGGAAATCGACTGTAGAACTCCTCGAATTGACGGCGTATGAACTCCTGTTGAGCCGCCATATGAACTTCCACCCTATAAGCAATCTCCGCCTCCATATGATCTTGGCGGACTAGCATATCATCCACCCTTGAATTAAGAGCATCAAACCCAGTGTGCATCGTGGCATTCATTTGCTCAAATTGCTCTCTAAAAAATGTCATATTATTGTCCACAGGTCCGGTACTTGCTCTTCTTCTTCTTCTTGAAGGACCCGGGACGTCCGTTCCTGCTTCTTCTGGTGCTTCTTCCTCGGACTCGACTGGAGGAGGTGCGGCCGAGGAACTTGGCCTGTTTCTTAATTGGCCGGCTGCTCTAGCCTGGGTGGACCTGTTTATCGGGGCACGCTGAATTTTTCTGACATCGGTGTCCCTTTCTTGGACACCCGCTTCCAAACAAATGCGGGTCAGAAGCACACCAAATTTTATCGTTTCATTGTGAGCTACCGTGTCATAGACTTTCATGATTTTACGCATTATGTAGCGTACCAAGCAACACGGCCTATTTCGAGCAATGACATATAAAACATAGGCATGATAGGTGTACAAATGTTGAATGTGCGAGTTGGGATCTAACGCATTGGCTACAACAAGCCACAGGGTCCTGAATTGTGGTGCTAAATTGTTCCTATCGAATTGTGTGCCAATCCAAGTCATTGGACGACCGGCTAAGAACGTAGCCAAGTCGTCATCAGTGGGTTATACAATACGGGTTGAATGAGGGAGGTCATAGCTGCCATCAGGAAATGCCAGAATCCCCGTGACTCTACTAACAACCTCGAGGTTGAAATGTACAGTTCTCCCACGTACGTGGGCAACAAAGGCATAAGCAGCATTGGGCACACGCACCAAACTTGCAACAAATTCACGACATAGAGTGAGATTACATTGATTACCTGGTTGTCGCAAATATTGCACCCACCCCTTGCGGCTTGAAGCTCTTCTGGCTTGTTAACTGGAGTAATGGCAGCCATTGATGTGGGGAGAGGGGAGAAATAGAGAAAAATTTCGAAATTTTGGGGAGTAGGGCTCCAAATTGGGGGTTTGGGGTTTTAGAGAGAGAAAGAGGTGTTGATGATAGATGGGTTTGGAGTTTGGGGGTGAAATTGAGAGTTTATGGAGGTGGAAAGGCTAGGGGAGGGTTTGATATGATGATTGTTGAAGGTTTGAAGAAGGGAGATGGAGAGAAATGGGAGCTAGAGAGAAAATGGGGCACGATTTTTGGGGGTTTAGAAACGGCTGCTCTGTTTTTAAGAGGGACCATGATCGATCATGGCTTTGCCCATGATCGATCATGGAAGTGCACTGCCGCCTCAACTTGATCCCATGATCGATCATGGGTATTACCATGATCGATCATGCCTTCAACAAAAATTCTCCCATGAGATTTCTTCACTTGAAACACCTTTCCACTCCCCCCAACTTGGTCCAACTCGATCCAATCTCGCCCGAACCTCCAACAAAAATTCCTGAAACTCAAAAATACTACAAAAAACATTATTTACAGAATCAACCTATGCTTGTTAGGCATAAGTCGGGTCTTCGAGAGGGGTGGACTCCTCTCGAATTGGGAATTCCAAAAATGGCTTTAAACGTTGACCATTAACTTTGAAAACATAGCCGGTTTTGGGATCCTCAACTTGCACAGCCCCAAAAGGAAATACATGACGGACAATGTACGGGCCGGTCCAACGAGACTTCAATTTCCCGGGGAAGAGATGCAGACGAGTATCATAAATAAGAACTTTGTGCCCAAGTTTGAATTCTTTCCTTAAAATAGATTTATCATGAAAAATTTTGGCACGTTCCTTGCTTATCTTCGCATTATCATATGCATCTCTTCTCAATTCCTCGATTTCATCAATTTGCAACTTACGGTCAAGCCTGGCTTTTTCGAAATCACAGTTAACCATCTTAGTTGCCCAGTATGATTTGTGTTCCAACTCTACTGGCAAATGACATGGTTTTCCGTATACAATGCGATAGGGAGACATATCTAGAATTGTTTTGTACGCAGTACGGTAAGCCCAAAGTGCATCAGTCAGTCTTAACGACCAATCCTTGCGGTTCGGGTTTACCGTTTTCTCTAGAATCTGTTTGATCTCCCTATTTGCCAGCTCGGCTTGACCGTTAGTCTGAGGGTGATAAGCAAGCGACACTTTGTGATTTACACCATACTTTTGCATTAATGATTGAAATGGTCTGTTGCAAAAGTGAGTACCACCATCGCTTATTATTGCCTTGGGCGTGCCAAAACGTGCAAGAATGTGTTCTTTCAGAAATCGGATCACCACTTTGTGATCGTTTTTCTTACACGCTTGGGCTTCCACCCATTTCGAAACATAATCTACGGCAACTAAAATATAAAGATTACCGTAGGAGGATGGGAATGGTCCCATAAAATCGATGCCCCAACAATCGAAGATTTCAATCATCAGGATTGGATTGAGTGGCATCATATTCCTCTTGGAGATCCCTCCAAGCATTTGGCATCTTTGACATGCCTTGCAAAAGCGTTGTGCGTCCTTAAAAAGCGACGGCCAATACAATCCACTTTGCAGAATCTTCGCGGTGGTCTTCTTTGCCGAGAAGTGTCCTCCGCAAGCCTCAAAATGACAGAAGGATAGAGCTCTCTCCACTTCTTCTTCTGGAATGCACCGCCGGATAATCTGATCAGCACAATATTTAAAAAGGTACTGTTCATCCTAATAGAATCGACCCACTTCGCTCAAGAACCTTTTTCTGTCTTGTGCGCCCCATGACTTTGGTATCTTGTCAGTTACAAGATAATTCACAATGTCTGCATACCATGGGGGTGTCGAGATCGTCAGCAATTGCTCATCTGGGAACGAGTCTTGGATCGGGCTTTCTTCAACGTTGTTCGTAAAAGTGAGACGAGACAGATGATCGGCCACCACATTCTCGACTCCTTTTTTGTCCTTGATACTCAAATGGAATTCTTGCAATAGGAGTATCCACCTCAAAAGCCGCGGCTTGGCATCTTTTTTTGTGAACAGATACTTCAATGCCGCGTGATCCGTGAAAATCACAATTGGTGATCCTATCAAATAGGATCGAAACTTGTCTAGGGCGAAGACAATTGCTAGGAGCTCTTTCTCTGTCGTGGTGTAATTCATTTGCGCATCATTCAAAGTTCTACTTGCATAGTATATCACACCCGGTTTCTTGTCTTTCCTTTGACCAAGAACCGCTCCCACCGCATAGCCACTTGCGTCACACATGAGCTCAAATGGTAAGCTCCAATTCCGGTGCTTGCATAATCGGCGCAGTAGTGAGCATATGCTTCAGAGAGACGAAGGCTTCTTCGCACTTGGCATCCCATTCAAAAGGTGCATCCTTGAGAAGAAGATTACACATTGGCTTGGAAATGGAACTGAAGTTCTTGATAAACCTCCTATAAAACCCGGCATGTTCTAGAAATGATCGAACATCTTTGACATTCTTGGGTGTAGGAAGTTTGGCAATCAATTCGATTTTTGCCTTATCCACTTCGATTCCTGCTGACGAAATGATGTGCCCCAATACAATTCCTTTGGTAACCATAAAATGGCACTTCTCCCAATTCAAAACCAATTGTTTTTCCACGCATCTTTCCAAAACCTGTTCCAGGTTAGTCAAGCAATTGTCGAATGACTTACCATAAACGGTAAAGTCATCCATAAACACTTCCAAAGTCCTTTCCACCATATCGCTAAAAATACTTAGCATACACCGTTGGAAAGTGGCCGGTGCATTACATAGACCAAAAGGCATTCTTCGATATGCGAAGGTACCAAAAGGACATGTAAAGGTGGTCTTTTCTTGATCATCTAGGTCAATCTCAATCTGATTGTACCCGGAAAAACCATCGAGGAACGAGTAATATTCATGACCCGCTACCCTTTCTAGAGTTTAATCCAAAAAGGGGAGGGGGAAATGATCTTTACGAGTTGCCTCATTGAGTTTACGGTAGTCAATACACATTCGCCACCCGGTGGTGACTCTTTGCGGAATCAACTCGTTTGATTCGTTCTTAACTACCGTAAGACCCGATTTTTTCGGTACCACTTGAGTTGGACTAACCCATTTACTATCCGAGATTGGATAGATGATCTTTGCATCCAACAATTTTAACACCTCGTTCCTAACCACTTCTTGCATGTTAGGATTCAACCGGCGTTGAAATTGCCTAGATGTTTTCGCCCCATCCTCCAAGTGAATTTTATGTGTACAAATCAAAGGGCTTATTCCTTGGAGGTCGGCAAGAGTCCAACCAAAAGCTTTTTTGTATTTACCAAGCAAATTGACCAACCTTACCTCTTGGTCATCCGAGAGATCGGACGCAATAATGACGGGGTAAGTGTCTGAAGCTCCCAAGAAGGCATACTTCAAATTGCTCGGCAATAGCTTAAGATTCATTTGTCCTTCAAGCTTTTTGGTGGGAGATTGTGTGTTTTCCTCTTTCTCCAAAAATTCAACCTGTTTGTCAGACAAAGAAAACACTTGCATACAATCCTCGGGTTCATCGGAAGTTGTTAGATAACCTTCCGTTGACTCCGATTTGAAGTTTGCCACAAAGTGGTCTTGGATACACGACTCTATCATGTTCACGTGTTCACTTTCCTCATCATCATCGTCATCTCTTTGATTGCTCAAAGAGAACACGTTTAGCTCTAGAGTCATGTTTCCAAAAGCTAACTTCACTAATCCATTCTTGCAATTTATTATAGCATTAGAAGTAGCAAGAAATGGTCGTCCAAGGATAACCGGAATCTCCTTAGCGGGATTTGACACGGGTTGCATGTCAAGAATTATGAAATCAACCGGAAAATAAAACTTGTCGATTTGCACAAGCACATCCTCGACTATCCCTCTTGGGATTTTAACAGATCGGTCCGCTAATTGAATAGTAACCCTCGTGGGTTTCAAATCACCCAACCCCAATTGTTGATAGACTGAATATGGGAGCACATTCACACTTGCTCCCAAATCTAACAAAGCATTTTTAATCCTACAATTTCCTATGACACAAGAGATTGTGGGACAACCAGGGTCCTTGAACTTAGGGGTTCTCGTGCCTTGCATAATGGAGCTCACTTGTTCCGCCATAAAAGCCTTTTTCTTAACATTCAACCTTCGTTTGGTCGTACATAAGTCCTTGAGGAACATAGCATACGAAGGTATTTGCTTGACCGTGTCAAGCAACAGAATGTTGATTTTCACTTGCCTAAAAACATCCAAGATCTCGGTGTTAGATTTGGATGGTTGGTTCAATCTCTCCGGGAATGGGACTTTGATCCCATTTTTGATTTTTTCGAGATCCTCCTTTCCTTGTCTCTCTTCCTCCGCTTTCTTTTCATGACTCACCACCTTCTCAACCCCCATAGGCTCAACTACGTCCACCACCTTTGGGGGTTTAGGAACAATAGTTTTATCAACCTCCTTCCCACTCCTCAGGATCGTGATAGATTTGAGTTCTTCTATCTTGGTGCTAGACTCTCCTCCCTCTATGACTTGAACTTGACCTCTAGGATTAACTAAAGGTTGAGAGGGGAATTTTCCCTTCTCTTGGGTAGCTAGGGCGGTGGTGAGTTTAGACATTTGAGTTTTTAACTCACCCACATCACGATCCGTTTTGTCCACAAATGATCTCAACAAAGCTTCCAAGTTTTGGTTGGGATTTTGATTTTGAGGTGGAACAAAAGAGTTTTGAGGTTGTTGTTGCCTTTGGTTTTGATGATATTGGTTCTGGTTCTGACTTTGATTGCCACCCCAACTGAAGTTAGGGTGATTCTTCCATCCCTCATTGTACCTTTGAGAATAGGGATCGTTTTGGTTACGGTTTTGGTTGTACTGGTGTAAAGCATTGACTTGGGCGGGATTTTTGAGGACTTCCCGGAAAGCGGGAATGGTAGGGCAATCCTCGGTAGTGTGTCCTGAATTTTTGCAAATGACACACAACTGGCTCGAGGATACTACATTGACCTCCTTAAGCTTACTTGCTTCCATTGTCTCTACTTTCTTAGACAATTGGAATAACCTCACACCCATGTCATCCTCATTGGACATTTGGTACAACCCACCCTTTCCCTGAGTTCTGGCTTTGGGTTCTTCGGAATAGGTGTTCCAATTTTTAGCACCTTCTGCTAATTCATCAAAATATAATAAAGCCTCATCGGGATTCTTACTCAAGAATTGACCATTACACATGGTCTCAACAAACGTACGCATATCGGGGGTGAGAGATTCGTAGAAAAAACTAACAAGGCTCCACGTTTCGTGACCATGGTGAGGGCATGAGTTTAGAAGTTCCTTGAATCTATCCCAACACTTATAAAAGCTTTCATGTTTTTTTGGTGAAAAATTTGATATCGCCCTTCTCAAAGCGTTGGTTCTATGAACAGGAAAGAATTTTTTTAGAAACTCTACTTGAAGCTCTTGCCAAGACCGAATTGATTGCGGTCTTTGAGCATTTAGCCAAAATTTTCCTTTATCTTTAAGAGAGAAAGGGAAGAGTTTTAAACGCATGACATCCTCATTGACATTTGCCTCACGAAATGTGGAGTAGACTTCTTCAAAGTCTTTCAAATGCAAGTATGGGTTTTCCGACTCCATACCATGAAAAGAAGGGATATGTTGAAGCATACCCGGTTTGAAAGAGAAAGCTTCGGCTTGGCCGGCCGGAAGGACAATGCATGAATTCGATGTTGCCCGAGGCGGTTGAAGGTAGTCCCTCATTGTCCTAACAGGAGGAACATTGTTGGCACCTTCCCCTTCATTATCACTCTCGTGATCCGCAGCCCTTCCTTGATTTGCCATTCTTGGCGAAGTAAGAGGGCTTATTCTTGGCGAATGAGGAGGGCTTATTCGAATGTCCACGAACAGTTGCCCTTGCATGGGTTTGGAAAACGATTCAAATAGCTCCTTGGGAAATCTACAAAATCAAACAAAAAAATAAGGAAGAAAAATAAATTAATTAAATAGAGAGAAATACTTACAGAATGGTTTTGTACAAAACCCGAGATCCGCCTTTTGCCTTATCCCCGGCAACGGCGCCAAAAACTTGACGCAACTTAAATAACGCGCTTCGATGTAGCCTAAGTGCAGGCACGTCAAGTTATAATATAGTCTCGGAAGTCCGAGTGTCGAACCACAGGAATAGTCGAAAAGGAATGGAATGGATTACGGATTAAATGGTTTTCTGATTTTTGTAAGTTGGAAATGTTGTGAAACAACGTAAATGTAAAACGGTTGCGAAAATTAATAAGAAAGCACTAAGGTAGGTGGAGGTTAGTTACGATTTAAACGACGGTGATCGATAGCTCATACAAAGATTTCAACACAAGGTTTCTCAAGATAAGGGGAATGTTGGTGTATCTCTCAATAGCAAAGGGTGCGACGCTAGGCGACTCATTCCCGGATTGAAGCTATATCAAGAGAGGAACAAACAACATTCCACCAAAGACGAGGTTATCGTTCCTATCTCTTAGCTACGGGTGTGAAGCAAGGCAACCCATTCCCGATGAAGCTAATCCGAGATAGATATGACAAACTCATCATAAAAAGATTTAACATAAAGCAAGTGTATGTAATCTCATGATTTAAAGAATGAAAATTATAAAGTGAATCCTAACAATGAAACGAAATGAAGTTTATGGGATAAATTTGTCATCTCATCATTTATCACTTATGGTAGAAAATAAAGAGTCTAAGTATCACATAAAGTGTAAGAAGCACTCAATATATCAATAAATGAATCAAAGATAAGCTAAACAAATTTATAACCCATCTATGGAGTTTTAAGAACTATTCATAATTTCTATGAAGAGGGAAAAACTCCATGGATGGGGGAAAGAGACCACAAGCTTTCTAGAACCATATAAATATGTGATATGTTCATTAACAACCAAGCACTAAATATACAAGGCATATAAAGTCTTCATTCAATATGAAAATACCTAGAAAGCTTGAAAATGGTAGATATGATGAAAAAGAAGAGGATTCACAAATATTTATCAAACTTTAAACATGGATTGAGCCATTAATCACCGAAAATCATATCGCAATCAACCTCCGTAACCTTAGTAATAGACTACTCCATAATAGATGCAAAAACAAATATTATTGATGAAGAAATCATTCTTACAAATCAAAACACTTACAAGGGAAAATGAAGAACAACACACTTTAGCTCCTCCTTCTCTCTAGAACTTGCAAGTGTGTAAAACTAGATAATGATCTATATTCCATCTCCCTAGACTAAACAATAGCTAAAGGAGTACTTAAATTAATAAACTAATGAAGGGAAAATATCTAGGAACAAGTTTCCCCAAAATAAGGCTAAAAGCAAAATATAGTTGGTGCACTCGCGGGGCCATGATCGATCATGGCTTTGCCCATGATCGATCATGGAAGCATTCTGCCAGAAATTTTGCAAGCCATGATCGATCATGGCTTTGCCCATGATCGATCATGGGTCTGGAAAATTGCCACTCAGCACATTTGCAAGCTACTAGGCTTGCTCTTGATCAATCTATGCAACACCATTGTACTCCAATCCTACAAACACATGGAATACTACAAAATACACACCAACTTGGGCCATGTTAGATACAACACTTGCTAAGGCATTAATCTCGAGATAAGCGGAAAATTCGGCAGAATTAAAGCAACAAACGCGTCAAGCGACTCTAGGAAAGAGCTTAAACATGACAATATTATGCGTTTATCATTAACCCCACCAAAATTTTCAACTCATCATACTCTAAGAAACTTGCAACTCATCCAATCACATCTTTCGTATGTCCGTTTTTTGGAAAGAAAATATATTGGAAAAACAAAATAACAAACACTTTTTTAAAAAATAACTATAAATTTACTACAGTTCAAAGAAATAGCTTACATGACAATAGAAATAAATAAATCTTGAAAATATCTTATTGGCAATTATATTTTATAAACATTTAAGTAACTTTCTCTTAACATTCTTACAAAATCTGCGAAAGTATTTTCTACGAAAAAATTATCGAAATACTTTCTTGCAAAACAAACATATATAAGTTGCAACAAAACTAACTTTACTATATTTTTCTTTTCTTTTCCCGCCACTCAAATACACCCTTAACTCACCCACTCTTTTTCACAAGCAAAAATTAAGAAATCCTTCCTTTTTTCCACCATACCTCTGTCTTTTCCAAACCCACTCGCATCATTCTGTACCCAAAGCACTGGCAAATTGTCCAACCCCATTTTCTTATATAAAATAAAATTTTACAGAACTACTCATACTCCATTAAAGAAACACCGTGTAATTAAATTAGTATAAATATAGATTAGACTTCTCTTGCAAATAGCCTAATTAACATGTGATAAATCAAAAAAGAGTTTGTACATTATTTCCTTTATGTTATGGATTATTTGTCTATGCCCAAATCCGACTCAGTTGTCTGGACCCAACTAGAACTTTGCGTGTGTGTAACACTAAACAAAAATACCACAATGCCAAGAAGTAATGTGGATCGGCCTAAAAAGTTACCTACTTCATAGTCACTTGTATTGTCTTGTAGAGTTTTCAGGGTCCCTATGATGGTGTTTTTTTGATAGTCTTGGGTTAAAAGTCTTGGAGCTTTTATATAGTATGCTGAGTACAAGAGTTAGACATGAAAATACATTCTAATATAGTCATACAATTTGATTAAGGTAGCTAGTCTTATATTTGGTATGAGCTTCCTTATGCCTTATCTTGATCAGTTGTCTTGAATGATGAAAGACTGCTTCATTTATCCTCTAGGTACATCGAATGTGATCATGGACCAACTGTGATAGAGGCCTATGGTTTGAGCTCAAAATGTGCAAGAGACCTAGGCTTCAGTGGGCCTGGCTTAATTTGTTGGCTGTAGTGGGCTAATCTTAGATATTTTTCATGGGTCCGATATAACAAATACGGACATGTTATTTATTCTCGTCCAGGTCATCAAGTGTGCTACTCCACCCATTACCAATTGGTTATGGGTTCGATGCTATGATTTTAATACAGAATCAGAGAAGTGGTTTGATCTCTTCGAGTTTTGTAAGAAGGAAAAACAAAAGCTTGGAGAACAGTGCGATAACGACCAAGTGGAGTGCAAAAGGTACAGTTTTTATGGCCTATGTACACTTGGCACTATCGAGACGTTTTTGATACGAGGTAAAGATTGCTGGGAATAGTTGTCTCCAATCCATAATCCCATATTAAGGTCCATAGAATTTCATGTGGTCAAACTAAATTGATGGGCGTGGGCACAGAACAAAGCATGTGCTTGTGTTAAATGCCATATAATTAACTCCACAAGAAAACATTACGTGAATGTTGTGGATGCATTTTGTACATGCATGTTTATAATTAATTGTACCCTATATATATGAAGAAACATCATTTAAAGAGGACTATCCTTCTATTGAAATATTTTGTTTGATCCATCCTTACCCAATTTTAATATGATAATTTTTTTCTTAAATACAATACAATATCATATAATTACATGACGGGTGGGTCGGGTTACCACATATTGATCATGTTCAAGCCTATGGAAACACAAAATTTCATAACAAAATCTAGCCCCAATTGGCTTGGATTATTTCGAATGAGTGGCTAATGCATGTTGAATTTTGCTACAGATATCTTAAGGACTAGAATCTCCCTAATAACTCGGGTAAGGGACGGGTTTATTGAAGACAGAGGCAAATATGAGTTCCCCAACAAAGACACAGGGTGTTAGGTTGGGATCGAGCATCGAGTTCCAGCGTATTCATACTAAAGCAGACTGGATTCATATTTTTGAAACATAACCTGCACCAATTGTGTTAGATTATTCCTAATTGGATGTTCCTTTATACTGAATTTTGGTATAGATATTTGTCTAACGACTCGAGTTTAGGACGGATTTTTACGTATTAGTTCTACAGTGAAAACTCAGTACGAGTTTAAGTCAATAGGGCCGTATGCGCGGTTGCGCATATCATGTGAAAAAACAAGTCTTTGAACCTAGCATTTGTTCCGTTCCCATGCTCCTATCCGTCTAGCTTGCTGTCAAATATACCTCTATGTTAATTCAATTTTTTTTAAACAGTGTCATCTTTTGGCATGACTATCTTTTTAGAAGTTAAGTGTTAACAATAATATAGTTATAAAAAAGCTCATATTTTGTAAAGTTAATTAGGGTAGGTTCTAGATTTAATATTTGTGTTTTAAAATCAAGAGTAAGTTTGACAAATATTAGCATTAATTACTTGCTCCTTTTTAAATTGATTATCCAGCAATTATATTTTTGGATAATCAATCAAAATATCTCTATATTATAAAGGATGACACTATTGTCAAAGCAATATATCCTTACTAGAACAATATTTATACGAGAAATAGATAAAAACATACGACATCAGGGGCTTTTTTGTCCATTTGGACATAAATTGCATTGGTTAGGATATTTTGCTATATCATCAACCCTCACATTCCACTTAGAAATTTGGGGTTTTAGTTTCCCTCTCATTAAATATACCTTTCAAATTTTTAATTTTTTTTTTAATATTATAAATTAAAATACACCTTGGGCCACCCATAGGGCCGGTCAATATTTTAAACCTTTACACACGGCCCAATCTTTGACAATAAACAATAAGACAGGGTCCCAATGCTAAAAATATAAACAAAGGGTCAATTGGTTAAAAATGCTCGATCCATAATTTATTTTTAATTTTTTGGTTTATGTACAAACGAAATAAAAACTACAATCATTGATAACTAGCAAACAAGCATCATTTCAACTTGTACCTGCTGCGTCAAAATCGGACTTGACGATATTACAAATAGTCAATGGAAGAATATCTTATATTTTTAATAAAAAATAAGGACACTTATTTTTCTTTACTTAAAGTACTTTTATTGATTTATATTTTTTTAAAAAAATTTAAATAAAAAAAAATTAAAAATTAATCATCATCGATCACTGCTACAATCCACCACTAGCGGAGGCCCAGCAACACTGCTAGAGCAGCCAACATCGGAGTAGCAAGATCTCACAGGAATTTTGGTGCAAGTATTGTAAATCTATTTTTTTTACTAAATCCGCAAACAACTAATTAATTATACATATTTTAGTCCAAATATATTTTTATACTAAATCCAGCGCAAGTAATGCATATATGATACAAATTTTAGTGTAAATATGTTTTTACACCAAATTTGCAATCAACTAATGATATATATTTTAGTACAAATTTATTTTTGCACTGAATTCGCTACCAAGTATTGTTATATATATATATATTTAGTGCAAATTTGATTTCCACTAAATTTGTAGACAAATTAAGATATAAATTGAAGTACAGATTTATTTTTGCACTAAATCCGCAAACAATTAAAGATGTAAATTTAAATACAAATTTATTTTTTGCACTAAAAATAAATTCTCATGGGAGCTCTGGTGACCACGTTAGAGGTAAAACAATGGTCGCAGGATTGAGCTCCGGTGGGCGGAGGCGATAGGTGAGACTTACCAAATTTTGAACCGAACCGAGCTGAAATCAAATTTTGAAGTTCGGTTTGGGTTTGGATCTTCCTAATTTCTATCATAACCGAAATTGAAAACACATCTACACACCACCCGTCCAACCCCTCTTTTTGTCCTTTCTCTATTTCAAATGGATGATTATTAAAACACCCCTAAATTGTAGTCTCACAACTACATGCAGACATTATGGTTGTTAGGAGAGGACTGAGCCACAGTGAAATAAAAGGGACAGTTGTCTCCCCTACATTTTAAATAAGTGTAATTCTAACCCTACAAATTACTTTTAAAAATTGTAAATATATGCATATTACATTTATTTTCTCCTTCATAATTTTTCAAAATTTAATAATAGTATTAATATTTCCCCGACCCTAATTTTGAACAGAAATATTATTCGTACTAAATTATATTTTTTTCAATTTCCAAAAAGTGACTTTAGTATGAAGCTTGCCTCCCTTTAAAACCTCCATCATTTTTCATATATTTTCTTGAAAAAAAAAATTCCGCTCCAACAAATATAACTTTTCTTGATAATGGAAATCTCAAGTGGGTAAAATAAAAGTAAAAGCAAGAAATAAATGATGGTGTTACGAAATAGAAATTGAAAGAGTATTATGAATTGCATTAATTTTCTTGATTAATGAATATACAATAGAGGAGGAATATATATACTAGAAGGGAGCTATAATCTAGGCTACAAATTAGGAATGGATGAGGAAACACAATCAATCTAATTTAGGAAATACAATCAATCTATAATACATAATATATTCTAACAGATGGAAAAGGACGGGTGGTGTAAAAGTAAATGCAAGAAAGAAATAATAGGTCATGAATTTGAAATAATGGAGAGAGGTAGAAAGAAGTGATAGAGTGATGGTACATAGTCATGAATTCTCTTAATTTCAATATAGTAAATAAGGAAAACTTCATTTTTGAAGCAAATAATTCAGTTCAACTATTTTTATATGTGCTATTCAAGTCTCCATACCTAGCATATATGTGAAGAAACAATTCAGGGTTAGAATATTGGAAATGAAAAAAAAAATTGATAGAAGAAGGAAAACGTGGGGAAGAGAAAGCTAAAGCAATATATTTATCATTGTGATATACGGCCATTGACTTCTCAAATTTAAAGGCTTACTTTGACTAGTACTCTTTTGTAAAAGAAATTCTAAGTTCAATATAAATAATGATACAAATAACAATTATTTTTTATATTACAAAATCGATCTGGTGCATTAATTTTATTTGAAAAATAAAATAAAAAAATGAGCCTCTCATTTAATTTTAAGAGGGTGCAGTAATTTATGAACTTACTGGCTTAACTTAGAATGGATTAAAATATTTACTATACTATACTATTGGTATATGTACGAAGTGTCTCACTATTGCTAGTATCGTCTATTTTATTCTTTTTTATTTATTTATATCTACGGTCTTGGGACTGTTAATTTTGTATTCCTTTCCTGGGAGGCTGGAAGATGTGTTTTATAAAACAAATAGGTCTTGAAGTCTGTTGGCTCCAAATATAGCGTATGATATTAATGCAAATTTTATGACAAGCGTATGTGTAACCATTCTAGAAAGAGCTGGCCAATATATTTGTGGGGGCATAATTGTAGAGTTCCCTTATGGGCCGAATGGATAAAATAAGATTCATATATTGTGAAAGATATAATAGGTTATGAATAAGGCCCAGTAACATGAGGGGCGATACAAGGTACGCGCTGAGTAAACAAGGATAACCTATCAAATAAATGGTAGACAAGCACCGAGTAAAAGATAATCGATGACAAGCGCCGAATAAGAGATAATCGGGTTAAGTAAGGTTTTAGGTCAACAAATAGAGAAAATATCGACATGAGCGTTCTAACCAATAAGACAGTGACACCTGTGATAATACAGTATAATAAATGCTTACTGCAAGAATGAATGACAAAGTGACACGTATAAAGTGCAAAGAAATTAGTTACAACACATGCGCTCCCCTCACATGGAAGGAAGAGATGAAGATCACAAGAACCACGAGTTATACCCTTTATGGTCATTTTACTTGTGACCTAATCTAGCTTGGGGAGTACAAAAAGATACCTATAAATAGAAGAGAGGACTGATAAGGAAGGGGGGACTCTGGAAAAAATGCCATTAGAGCTGGAAGAAGAAATCAATTAAAACCTATCATAAAACTTAATCCAATTACCATCTCTACTAGTCTGGGCCGGATCTACACTGTTTCCATTCAATACATAAATCCACCACCTACAATATTTAGGTAAAATTAATGTATTGTTCTTAAAGTATAATGCATAAGAATATATATATGTGTGTGTGTGTGTGTGTTGTGTGTATAGAGTTCGAATTTGGTACGGAATAGTATGTACGTATGGGAACTTTTAACCAGTTTTCTGTTGCTAAAACACCGAGGAGATATTTTTAACGATAAAAAACCTTTGGTAAATTAAGGTTCAGTACATACAGACTGATCCAGACTAGTCCAAAGGACAATGGGATTATTGGACATATGGTGGGTGGTGTGTGGGAGAGAGTAATTAATTCATGGGATGATCATGGTTGCTCCTTTTTCGAATGTACTGAAACAGTTTAATTTAAATCTGAAAAAACTTAAAGATTAATAAACGAGCACTAATATTATTACACAGTAGAAATAAAATTCTCACATTAAAATAAAATAAAATAATCCGATGAAACTTAAAGATTAATAAACGTGCACTAATATAATTACATAGTCGAAACAAAATTCTCAAATTACAACAAAAAAATGGTTTTCAGTCAATTACTATTGTTCATTATTTTCGCTAATCAAGACTCCAAGATGTGTATTGGTTAAAAATTAAGAGAACATCTCGTACATCTCTCAACTTATTTTTCATTTTGAATGCTCCATCTTATGCAATTTTTATGAGTAAATGTCTTCCATCTTTATTTATTTTTTGAAAGGAAATTTTCTTTTCCACCACCCAAATAGTTTTTTTTCCAAATAGAACCCCAGAAAGTAAGAGAACTTTCCATATTGATTATTCCATCATTATACTTATTTTTATGAATAAATGTCTTCTATCATTATTTATTTTTTAAGGAGAAATTTTCATCCCCACTACTCAAATTTTTCTTTTCCATGGAAAACCCTAAAAAGTAAGAGAACTTTCCATATCCATCTTATGCCTAATTTGATGAATAAATGTTTTCCACACTTATTTTTAACTTTTTTAGTAGAAATTTTCTTCCCCGCCATCCAAAGAGCTCCATGAAAAACCCCAAAAAATAAGAGAACATGCATCTCATATACCCTTCAACTTATGTTCCATCTTGTAATTAATACGAACCTAAAGATACAACAAGTGTTACTAGAAATTAAATTGGAGGGCTAATCGCTTAGTTTAATTTGTTTTCATTTTTTTCTTCAGTCTATGTTATGCATATAAAAATGTACAAAAAATTAGAATACAGTGGGAATTAGGTCCACTAACGAAATAATATTTCATGTCCCCTCGCATTAAATTATCTTGTTTTATTTAAACCTTAACGTCAAACCCTTGTTTCTCCACACATCTCTCTCTCTCTCTCTTCAAGTTCACTTAAGGCTTTCCGTCAAGGTAAACCTCTCTTTTGCTAAAACCTAGCTTCATGATGATGAACTCATTCTACTACTAGTTAGCAAGCTTTTCTCACATCATCCAATTAATTAATTTGTTTCTTATATATTTTATACATACATATATATATATATATGCACTTGTAATAATTGATTAATCTTGATCTGTTTAACTAAGATGGTGAATGCAACAACGTTGGCCTACTTGGTTGTTCTTCTACTACTTGTCTGGATTATTGGAATTAATCCCTAAAATCAACATGTCAAATTATCAATATCTAAATTATAACAATGAAACCGCATACCTGGAACTATGATAAACAAATGTGGAATATGAGGATCGATCACAATAACAGCATGGATCAAGCGGGTACGTGGTATTCCTTAACCAAATCGCCTTATTGTCTTGGTGGGAATTTTGGTTCTCTTCCAGATGGGGAGAAGCGAGCCGCGAAATATGAGGATCGATCACAATAACAGCACGGATCAAGCGGGTACGTGGTCTTCCTCAACCAAATCGCCTTAGTGTCTTGATGGGAATTTTGGTTCTCTTCCAGATGGGGAGAAGCGAACCGTATTTTGATTTGGTGTATTGGGGACCATAACCCTAATAAATACTAAACAAATTAAGCTTTGAAATAAAATTTCTAGTCATACATCAGTTACTCGTACCTTTAACAAAAGAAAAAGAAAGAATTCCACGTGAGAGAAATAAACAATTCTATATTCGTGTCACTTGCATATATCATCCTATATATAACATGGATTAAAAAGGTTCAGCTTGTTTACCACATCATTTGTTGTGGCTCTTTCAGGCCTAAACTAGAGAATTGAAGCTCGACCGACCACTAGTTTACTAGATTCATAGCTAATCCAAGTAAAGTTTCAAAAAATGGTAAATCACCTAAAAGAAATTTATATTTATGACAAAAAAATTCAGAAGTATTAATTTGACATGACAGTTTAACAAAATCGCATTAAAACTATAAAAAGGTTAAACAAATTATATCATATGATTTAAATTTGAAAAAAATATATTCAATAACTTCTATAGTAAAACTCCCTTGGTTTTCCAATTAATAGTCATATACCTTTTTGGGATGTCTTAAATTCCATTTCCTTTTAGGGACATAATCAATCAAACAAATCTTACAATAGAAAATAAGTTGTATTTTTTTTATCATTAAGGAGAAAATTACCTACTAAAGTCAAAGTGCGACTTTTAAGTTTTAACCTAAGATAGCAGGAGTAGCACAAATACTAAATCATGAGGGAAAAATTACTTGTCAAAACATATCAATAGAATTGTCCAAAAGAATGAACTTATCCAACTTGAATCTTTGTAAACCACCCAAACCTAATAATAAGCAAAAAGGCAAGAAAGGTCACATATGTAATCAACCAAACACATTACAAACTTTTTATGATGCCTGTTTTCTCTTCTTCTTTTTTCTTTTTTTCCTTTTTACTTTGCACCCCAATTATATACGCAAAATAGACAATCTCCCTATTTTAATAATTGTTCGACTTTTCCATGAAATCTTAAAGAATAACATAAATACAGGGGGTTAATTTAAAGGATTGCGTTAAATAATTAGAGATTACCCCTGCTTTTCTATGTAATTCTTAAAGAAATTTTTGAATTTTTCTCCAATCTTTATCAATCAAATGCAATTTCTCTATTATATTAGTGTGTGGGAAAGAAAGTGCAACCATGAATCACTTGAGAGATGAGACATACTGAGAAGCAGAGACAACATTGATATATAAATCAATTAGGTGTTGCAGTCATCCACCTACAACATCATAGCACACCAAAATCGAAACTATATATAAAGGCAAGTGATAATAACACATAATATCAAAACTTATTTATTGGAATTTGAGAAACTAAACAATAATACCTTTAAAATAAATATTATGCTTCTTCAAATTAAGTCTGATGATTCTTTTAATTTTTTGCCCCAAACTCTAAATGCTCCTATGAATAAGCCATCAGCAAGTCCTAGCTTTGAATAAGATTATGAAATCAGACATTAAAGGAGAGGGCCATGGAGGAGCTTAGAAGCATTTCACAAAAGTGTAGAGCTGATCTTAGGCTAGGGCTTTTGGGCAAAGTTATGGCAGCGGGGAAGGGAGATGATGGATGGGGCTTATGGCGGTGGGAAAGAGGTGTTAGACGGAGGTTGAAGATCGAACGTAAAGATGATTGATGACGGTGGAAAGGAGGTGTTAGGAGAGGTACAGAGGCGTAGAGTTTTTGGGGGCTAAAGAGAGAGAATTAAATTTTCTAATTAGATAGATTAGAATATTTACATATACGAAAAGTTTCTCCGAACAAAAATAAAATAAAATTAATTAATTAGTTATTAAACCTTAATTTTTAGCCGACAAAATATATTTTGTCGAAAAGATACTGTCCCCTGAACAAAAAAAACCCGGGACTTACAGTTTTCAATAAGGGGAAACACCCCGCCAAAACCTTACCCAGCAAAATTATGTTTGTCGGCTAGAAAGATTTTTGCCGAAAACTTATTTGTCGGCTAAAACTCTAACTTGTCGGTAGATGTTCGGACCAAAACTAAGGTTTTAGCGCCCGTGTTTAGCCGACAAGTGACTAAATTTTTTGGGTAAAAACGTTTGCGTTGACAAAATTAAGTATGTCGGCTCAAAATTTGTCGGCAAAGATAGATTTTCTTATAGTGATGCTGGTTGTCGAAGAAATGAGGAGATGGCTTTGATGGGAGGAGACGGAGATAGCGAGAGAAGGAGGTTTTTATATAGATCTAGATTGGTCTATATAAATATGCATACATATATACATGCAACTCCTCCTTTAAGAAATCAAGTTAATAATGTTCATAATGTGTGTGTTATATAGAGAGAAATTAGTGTTTATGTTGAAGAGAGTTGATTGAGAAGGGAGGGGAAGAACATGAGGAAGAAGAAGAAAGGCAAAGGGTATCTTGGTCAGAAAAAGTTGAAAATTGATGGAAAGTTGACGGCGTCGGGATTTAGGTGGGGTTATGTCTAATTAAAACTATTTTGGGGGTTTTCTCAAATAGGGTTATTAGCTAGCGTAAGAGGTTAACTGTTAAGTCAATAAACCTCCTTTTTTAAAAGTAAAACTAGAAACTTAATTAGAACAATATTATTTCTTGTCCACGATTTTCTTAATTTTGTTTTCCTGTCCTTATACGTTCTCTATTGTGGAAGTATGTAATTTAGTCATTTTTGTATGTTTGTAATTTCGATATTATGCTTACTATTGCATTTATGCTAGCGCATGGACACATAAATAGCACGCACTACAACAGGCCTACCCGGCCCCGTGAAAAGGAAAATACACAAATACACCTCAATTATCCTTTAGTCATGTTACTAATTAATAATTTTTTTCTTTGTTTTCATGAATTTTGAATAGTGACCCCCCCTCAATGCTGTTGCCGGAGGGTATTGCCCTTATGGTGATGGACTAGATTCTTGGTATGATGACACATGTAGGAATAGATGGGACAAGCCCTCTAAGCATTGCCTGAGAACATGCAGGAGAAGGCACAAACATGCCCCAAAAGCAACCTGAATTATATAGTTCAAAAAATGTATCAAATGTTGTACCCTAATTAAATAACTGTGAACCACACATCTAAACTAGAGTTTGAAAGAGAAAGAATGATGAATAATAGTGATTAGTTGAAAGTTACGTTTCCCATGTCTTAAAGTTTCTTTTATGTTGGATAAGATTGGTCCAATTTGAAACGGGTGATGACAACCTAAATTATTGTGGTTGTAGATTATGTTTAATGGTAGTGAATCTACACTTTAATTAGAGGTACTTTTATCATCACCCATTTTCAATTTTTTTTTTCTTTCCCACGTTTTCATTGTTTCTATCATTTTTTTTTCCAATTATATATCTTATCAATCTTAAGCATGCATTGTTTCATCTCATATATGCAAGGAAATTAGTGCTAGCTAGGTAGAGATTAGAATTGTACATATAAAAGTAGTTGAAATGGGTTCTTTGCTTAGGAAAAAAAAAAAGCAAGCTTTCCATATTGAAATGTGTCAAATTTAAGAGTATTTATGTACCATCATATCACTCCCCCCCCCCCCCCTCTCTCTCTTTCTAACACCGGCCACGTACCTGTCAATCCCCTTCTGTCTGGCATTAATCTTTATTTCCTTTCTTCATCATATATTATCTCTCTATATCCATCTCAATATCACAAGAGTGATGGCAGAGAGAAAGTTGTGATGGATTGACGGTGACTTTTGTTTAGAAGGTGTTGCAATTAATTAATTTATGGGTCGATTCTCCTTGCATCTTTTTTGGATGTAGTCAAGACCAATTTAATCCGACCCAAAATAGATCTTGAAAGTTTATTTCAAAAGTAACTTTCAAGTTTCAACTAATTAATCAGACTTATAAATGTTAATCTAATAGCAATGTTACATCTCAAATAAAATTTCTCACATCTCTTCCATTCTCTTGTACTATATTTTAATCCCTCTATTAAAAAGCAAGGAAAGGAAATGGGCTCTCTTGGAATGTCAGATCAGATGGATATGGAAAGAGTATATGATGGAAAAAGGATGTAGCAAATATAAATGCAAGAAAGAAGCAGGGTGGATTGACGGGTATTAGCATGGAAATGAATTCTATTAAATTTCAGATAGTCAATATGGAAAGTTTCTTTTCTAAAGCAAAGAATTCAGTTTAACTATTTATGTGCATACAATTCAAGTTTCATACCTAGCATTAATTTCTTTGCACATATGAGAGGAAAAAAATGCATGGTTAAGATGGCTCGGGGTATTGAGAAGAATAAAATGAAAGAAATAGGAAAATGTGGGGAAGATGAAAAGAAATTTGAAATTGGCAATAAAAAAAGCATTTATTTTCTTTAAGCGATAGTTCTAGGCCTTGGAAAGTGAGCCTAGAGCAAAATATGATAAAAAGAAATTTGGATTTGAATATCCCAAACCCGATGTCTAACAAAATAAGTCCAAAGGAAAATTGGGAAAGAAATAGCTTGGAAACTAAGTTGGAGAAGCTTAGCTCTGAAACAAAACATACAAGTCACTTAAAACTAAAGGAAAATCTAACAACGCTTCCTAGCAAGTCATAAATGATAACCTGATTTGCTGGCAATGGATTCACGTCCAACTTTGTAGCACTCTGAGATGTCTTAGTAACCTGAATAGCCATGTGAATCTTTGTCATTTTACCGTCTTCAATGACCCGTCATTTTTTAGTTTTAGAAACTATTATAGTAAATCCATCATCAGGAAACAATAGCCTCCCAAGTCAAAAAGGTATCCGGTGGAAATGGAACTTGAACAGGAGATGGAGTAGTTATGGGAGGAACTTAGGCAGCTGAGGTTCTAACATTAGAACTCATAGATTCAGCCACAAACTAACTCTCATCTCCGTTCTCCTCCTTGTCCCAGTTATAATAATCCTATAAATCAGCATCAATTGGGGAGTTAGAGGACTCATTAGTATGAAAAGATGGATCACAGGAATAATCTCTAGTAATATAAAGAGAGGGGCCAGCCTAAACAAATGACGGTCTGGAAACCGAAGGCACTGTGGTCGAGAAAGAACATAGAGGATGCTGAATCAACAAAACAGATCTCCAACTTATCACTTGAGTTGTTGTACCTGCTAAACCCAAGTCTGAAACAATACTGAAGTCACTGAAATACCCAAAGTACCCAAATCCAAAACCATATCAAAAAATAAAGGCATAGCCCGAGAGGTGTCTATAACTGTACCCAAATCCCACTGATGTATCAATAACTAAACCTTAAACTGCTATCAAGATCTGAGAGGTAGAAGAAATATTGGTTGGGGCTGAAGGATGAACAACTTGCCTATATTACTGCATGCCTAACCTGAACAGCAAGACTCTTGCCCCACGGAGACAAGAATCCATGGAGCGACCGTGCCGCGGACATCTACACTCTGAAAGCATATGGCGAACCAAATGAAAATGATAGCAACACTTAAGCAACTCCTCATAAGCCACCTCTATCTTATAACTAACCCCTGCCCTCTCAATAGTAAGCACATAAATCAAATCAAAACTGAAATCAAGCTCAACTAAAACACAAGCAATCATACTCAAATCCTTAGAACTTGTTTGGTGGAGGTTTTGAGTTTAGTTTTTTTGTTGGGAAGTGTGAAAGTAGGTTGAAAAGTTGAGTTTAGTTGAATTTGGTTTTTGTTGTAGTTTTTCAACCAATTCAAGAAAACTCATGAAAAAAACTAAAAAAAATAGTCATAATGGATCTTATTTTATAGATCTCGATGAGTAGGTTTCAAATTATTATTTTTTATCTAATTCTGATTTTTGGATTTAAAATTAAGGTGATTTAACATTTTTATGTGAGAGAAAGTAAAGTAAAGTGAATTTTGAGAAGTGTGAAAACAAAGTTGACATTTTGGTAGAAAACTAAAAATCTACGAAACAGGGGATTAATAGCGGTCGCCTGATCAATATTGACAAGTATATCCACACCCTTAGTTGTAGTTGTCAATAGGTTGATGTGCTGGTGATCTAACGTAAAACCAATAAATCTTACCCAAACTTGCACGGATCAGCAAACTTGTTTCTCGAGGCATAAATCAAGCTCCCACCTCCCAGTGTTGTAGTCTCAATGTACCCATTTTGAAATTAATAACTCGACCAAACCAAGTACAGGACTTATCGTCCCTAGAATAAACAAACAAACAAAAGAAGCCATGTCCTAGAGGAGTGACTAATGGCGGATCTAGGAAATTTTATTGGGGGAGACCGGTGGAGGAATACAACAATGATGGAGACGGTTGACAATCGATGGTGGTAGACTGGCTGCATCGTAGTCGATCGTTTCGTTGTGCCGTTGTAGGTTCTCTTAAGCTCTCTCTCTCTCTCTACTATTTTTTTTAATTTGGGGGACCACAATAGAAATTTCATAGACTTAAATATATTTTTTATATATTTATATAAAAAAAAATTATTGGGGGGACCAAGGCCCCCTTACACTACACATACATCCGCCCCTGCCTCGAACTACGTACTTTTTTCATCAAAAAGAGCATGTACTTACGTTTGGTTCTCACTTTAAGCCACCGGGCAATTTTAGATGATTTCTCCGGTGCCGGAGAGTTGATGTGGACAATTAATACACACGTGGATGTACAAGAAAAAAGACAAAAATAAAAATAAAAAATTCCAACTCATATTTCAAAATCACGTGCTGGAGAGTTTGTAGTTTCTCAGCTTCCTCTTCCTCATTTTACTCAATAACTATCATCTCCCATTCTCTTCCTCATTTGGGTAAGTAATTAATTCTTTGCACCAACATTTGAGGAACGGGCCTATTATCCCGTTTGATTAAACGGCAGTTCAAAATTTGGACTGGTTCGACCAGAAATTGGCCAACATCGTTGATGGGAGGCAGTTGTGAAGACACTAATTGACGGTTTCCCAACTTTTTCTCGAGCATTGACACATGAAAAACAGGATGCACTGAAGTTGTTGGAGGCAACTGCAACCGATAAGCCACCTTTCGAACACGGGCAAGCACTTGGAACGGTCCATAAAATTTAGGAGCTAATTTAAAATCCCGCCACATAGACAAAGAGGTTTGTTTATATGGTTGTAATCGTAAAAATACCCAGTCACCCACTTGAAACTCCCGCTCTGTTCGATGCTTGTCTGCATAAAATTTCATGCGACTTTGTGCTTCTTGCAAGCGGGCACGAATCAGCTGCAGTGTGGTTCGTCATTCCTGGATAAATTGTTGCACTTCTTGCTCAGGTTGGTGCGTGTCCTGAGGAATGCAAAGTTAGGGTGGTGGGTACCCATAAAGTGCTTCAAAGGGAGACATTTTAATGGCTGAATGATAGGTCGTACTGTACCACCATTCTGCCATAGCTAACCAAGTAGCCCACTGTTTCGGTTTGTCCGAAGTCTTGCACCGCAGAAAGTTTTCTAAACATTGATTAAGCCTCTGAGTTTGGCCATCAGTTTGGGGGTGGTATGATGTGGAATGGCAGAGCTGTGTGCCTAGTTGTTTGAACAATTGAGTCCAAAATTGGCTGAGGAAAATTGCATCTCTGTCGCTTACAATCATAGACGGCATGCCATGTAACTTGTGGATGTTCTCAAAAAATATATAAGCAATTTCTTTAGCTGAGAAGGGATGGGTGAGGCTAATGAAATGGCCATACTTTGAAAATCGATCCACCACAACAAGTATAGTATCTTTATGGTTAGACTTAGGCAATCCTTCCACAAAATCCATAGAGATGTCTGACCATGGCTTAAACGGCACAAGTAATGGTTGTAGCAGGCCTGGTGATGAGACATGTTCCCCTTTGTTCTGTTGGCAGACCACACATTCAGTCACAGCGGTGATTACATCTGACTTTAAAGTTGGCCAATAAAAAAACTGCTCGACCCTTTTAATTGTTGCTTGTCTGCCCGAATGGCCTCCCACTCCTGAATGGTGTAATTCTTGAATAATTTTCTGCCGTAGTCCCCTATTGGAACCCACATACAATCTATTCTTGAATCGGATGACATTGTTGGTGAATGAATAGCTTTCAAGTGGCATTACACCACCAGCAATACTAGTGATTACTTGTTGTGCTATCTCATCCCCCACCCAGCTGTCTTGAATCTCTACTAACCACCCCGGTTGCACCAATGAAATAGCCATGAGCTTTGTTTAAGTCAATCCTCTTCGAGATAGGGCATCGGCTACTTTGTTTTCCACACCTTTTTTGTAAGCAATGGTGTAATCCAGCCCAAGCAGTTTAGTCAACCACTTTTGTTATAACATAGTGGTAACTTTTTGCTCTAATAAGTACTTCAAGCTCTAGTGGTCTGTCTTGATAACAAAACGATTACCAAAGAGGTAGGTTCTCCATTTATGAACTGCATGGATTAGTGCCCACAGCTCCCTTTCATATGCTGAAAGGCCTCTCTTCTTCATGGGTAGGGCCTTGCTTATATAAGCAATTGGCTTGTGATTCTGCATCAAGACTGCTCCAATACCAATTTGGGAAGCATCAGTTTCCACGACAAAAGGTTGGGAGAAGTCAGGTAAAGCTAACACATGTGTACTGGTCATTGCCTCCTTTAACTGTTGAAATGCCAAAGATGCTTCATCAATCCACTGAAATTGATTATTTTTAACCAATTGAGTCAATGGTCTAGATATAACCCCGTAGTGTCTCACAAACTTCCTGTAGTACCCAGTTAATCCGAGGAATCCTCTCAAAGATTTGATGTTAGAAGGCTGTGGCCAATCAACCATAGCTTGAATCTTTGTGGGGTCAGCTGCCACGCCTTGGTTGGAGACTGTATGGCCCAGATATTCTAATGAAGTTTGGCCAAAACTGCATTTTGAAAGTTTCACATATAATTGGTGCTGTTGAAGTACCTTGAAAACGGTATGCAAATGCTCCACATGTGCTTCGATCGTTGGACTTTACACAAGTATATCATCAAAGAAAACAAGAACAAACTTTCTTAAGTATGGCTTAAACACGGAATTCATCAAATCTTGAAATGTGGCAGGGGCATTAGTAAGCCCAAAGGGCATTACTAGAAATTCATAATGGCCCTCGTGTGTTTGAAATGCAGTATTGTAAACATCAGCTAGTTTGACTCTAATCTGGTGGTGCCCTGACCTTAAATCCAATTTTGAAAAAATTGCTGCTCCATTCAACTCATCCAGGAGTTCATCAATGATAGGAATTGGGAACTTATTCTTAATTGTGACGGAATTAAGTTCCCTATAGTCTACACACATCCTCCAGGTTCCATCTTTCTTCTTTACCAATAAGACCGGTGAGGCAAATGGGCTGTTAGAGGGATGTATTATACCCTGCTCCATCATTTCTTTCAATATGTTTTCAATCTCATTTTTTTTTACGAATGGGTACCTGTAGGGCCGGATGGTAAAAGGGGTAGCATTTGGTTTAAGTGGTATGGCATGACCATGTTGTCTTGTGGGGGGTAAGACTTTTGGTTCGTCAAAAATTGGTTTAAATTTCTCTAACAGTGCAGTGACCTCAACAGGAATTGAGTTTGGTGTTGGTGGTTCTGTGGTTTGGTATTTGAGTTGACCAACGAAGCCCCACTCATTTTGGGCACACATTCTGTAAAGAGTAGCTCCAGTGATGAATTTTAAGGATGGGTTTGATTGTGGTTTAGCCTTCAGCACTACTGGTTGCTGGTTCTTGTAAACTCCCAATGTCAGATTATTCATGTCTAGTGTTACTGGATCCACTTGTTGCATCCATTGCACACCCAATATCATGTTGTACCCCCCCAATGGTAAGATTCTCATGTCCAATACAAATTCTTCCCCATCCACTGTCCATTGAAATTGAGGGCACTTAGCTTTGCTGCACAACTTGCTCCCATCTGCTACTGTCACCATCATGTTACTGGTAGGTACCAACTGACAACCCACCTGTTTAGCAATTTGAGGATCCAAAAAATTATGTGTACTCCCAGAGTCTACCAATATATTGATAGGCACTTTTTTGCTTTGGCCTTGTAAAACTAATGTTTGATAAGGAACACAACCTGCCAAGGCATGTAGTGAAATGCCAAGTTCTACTACAGCCGGTGTTGGAGTCACTTGTAAATCATCACTTGCTTCTTGTACTTTATCCTCCCCTTCCAATTATGCTTCTCCCTCAACAACATACACCTGCATTCTCTTGCATTTGTGCCCGAAAGCATAAGGTTCATCACAGTTATAACATAGGCCATTATCTCTTCTTGCCTGCATCTCTGAAGGCGTGAGTTTTTTTATGGGCAATAGTGCAATGGAATTGCTGGTTTTAATAGGAATGGGTAGAGCTTCTGGTTCTATTTTTTGAGTTGTTTGCAGATTAATGTAAGGAAGAACTGGTTTTGTAGGTAGTAGTATAATTGGGTGTAGTTGTAGGGTAGTGTTTTTGGTTGTTATTTGGTGAAAAAGATTGGGGTGACGTTCTGGAGTTTGGTGGTGTTCTGACCTTGGCCAATAGGTTGTTAAACCCTCCTTCTTGCAGTCTGGCTAAAGCAATTGTTTCATCCAATGTTGCAGGTTTTAACATGTAGACGAAATTCCTCAACTCTCCTTGTAACCCCCCAATGAAGGCAGATATAAAATATGTTTCTGTGAGACTAGGCTCTTTTTCTAACACCTGAGATTTTAAGTCCTCGAACATACTCTGATACTCCTCTACCCCACCCGTTTGTTTCAGATCATGTAGCTTTGCTACCACATTGTGATAGCCTTGTTCTGTGAATCTCTTAGTGACCTCCAATTTAAATTGTTCCCACCTCAGTGCCCTAAGGTTCTTAAATCTAGTGAGAAACCATTTTCTGGCTCTTCCTTTCAAGTAGAGTGACATGGTAGACACTTGTTGGTACATGGGAGTGTCATTTAAAAAGAAGAAACAATCACACTGTTGCAACCAGTCAATAACATCATCATCACCATCGAAAGTAGGGAATTCATACCTAGGTTGCTTGAATTGGTAGGGATAATTATGTGGCTCAACTGGAAGAACAGACCCATTACCCCTGATTCCTTCATGTGAATGCTCTTCTCTGATAGTCAGGTTAGCAGGTGTAGCCAAAATTCCTTTCTGGTTCGGATCTGTTGTTGGTAGTTCGCTAGTTGAAGCTTCTCCCCCAGGATCTAACTGTTTACGGAGCCAATTAAATTCCCTGTTAAATGTGGCTTGCAAAGCATTGACTGAGGATTGCATAGATCCCATTTTCCCCTTCCAATTCCTCTTGTCGGATTCCCAATTTATCATGCTTGGCCTCAATTTCCCTCATAGTAGCCTCGATCGTGGCTTGACTAGCCTCCACCTGCTCTTTAAGCTGGTTGATTCCTCCTCCCGCCATTACTTACCCAATCAAGGTCGAAGCCCTCTGATACCACTTGTTATAATCAAATTACTAATTCTAATTAATCCCAGTAAAATAGAAAAGTTTATAGAAGGAAGAATGAGTTAGAGGACGAAAGTTATCTTGGAGAAGTTTATAGAAGGAAGAATGAGTTAGAGGACGAAAGTTATCTTAGAGAAGGAAAGAAGAAGAAGAATCTAACAGAAAGGAGAGAGAAAAGAGATTTTTCATATCATGCATAATGCTTACAATGAAGGAGTATTTCCTTATAACAATTTCCTCACTCTCACTCTCTCTAATTTGCCCACACGTGGCTAACAATAAGATAAAAGGAAAACACAGAATTAAAAATAAAATAATAATAAAAAAAAACAATACTCTACTTAATCAAACGACACAGTTCCAACCAACTCGTAAATGACGAAACGACGCAGCACTGTTCCTTCCCCTTTCAAAATTAGACCGTTATTGTTCTTCCTCAATTACTGATCTCTAATTCATCCCCATTTCATGACACCCTCTAGACTCGGTTTATTAATTTAGTTTGGGGCTGAGAATTCTTGGAGTATCTTTCTGGTATTTAAGTACACTTTGTTTTATTTGGGATTGTTTGATGACCTTGATTGAATTATTCTAGGGCCTAATTTTTACTGATAACCAATGCGTGTGATTGCTCAAGTATTGTTGGTCTTCATGACTCTGTTTTTGCAGAAAATTTTAGTTAGATTAATTAGGCGGAGAATTATTTTTATTATACTTTGTTTTCACTGAGCATTATTTTTGCTATCTACAGATAGAGGTTTTGAGTTATAGAGTGGTACGGAGATTGAGAGATTGAGAGGGGTTCGCAAGTTTATGACAAATGTTTTGGGGCTAGGGTTTTTTTTTATTTTGTTGTCAAAAAGGGCATCTCTAACGTGATTTAAACGTGATGTAATGTCTTGCCATTTTTAATTGAGTTGGCATTTTATTTTTATTTATGTTTTCTTTTTCTTGTCCATGTGTGTATTAATTGTCCATCTAGCATGGAAAAATCATCTAAGTCTGCCGGTGGCTTTAAGTGAGAACCAAACAGATCAAAGTACATGCTTTTTTTAAATGAAAAATAGTGTTCGAGGCTCGAAGTGCTAATTGGGTAAGAGTACATGGTACTAAAATATATTGAACTCTTATTTTTTTTTCATCTCGGTATCAAAGGGTGGTTTAGGGACAATTTATTTGTATTTGCGATGAATTTGAAAGTACTAAGATTTACTTGGGGTTTAAGTAAAATTGATTAAACAAGTAGGAATTTTTTTGCACATTATCAAACTACAACAGCCATGTTTGTTTGACGGGAATTGAAACCCCAATTGCCACCATTCGTTGATATTTAACTCTGGAGTTTTTGACACTATAGTTTCTTGAAGTTTACCCCAATTATCATTTTCGTCCCTAAACTTCATTTTCCGATTTTTCACACCCCAATGTTTTCACAACGCTTCACTTTAATCCTTGGCTCCACTTTCTGTCAATCAACTAGACGGTGGACGTTATGTTGGATGGGTATTTTGGTTGTTCTTCCATTAAACTTTCCCTCCAAAATTAATTTGTTTGCTACTTATATTCCCTCAAAGATTTTCATCTACAAAAACAGAGCAAGAGAGAAAGAGATAGATCCGCAAGAAATAGAGAGAAATGTACAATTGCATAGCTACATTCGTGGTCATAATCATCAACGTCCTCCTCCTCAGCCCCAATCTTCGTGTCCGTTCTCAACGTCTTCAAATGTGGGGTCCAATACAAATACTGGACTGCACTAATCCTTTTCTTCCTCTTCTTCTACTTTAACTTTTTATAAGTTATCTTCTTCATAATTATCATGTTCCTTCTATCAAATTAACAAAATATGATCTCAATGAATTGTTGTTTAAAATAAAACTGGAATTCAGAAATATTCCACTCATATACATTCTT
The DNA here is from genome assembly GCA_021464415.1 of Lonicera japonica. Lineage (NCBI taxonomy): Eukaryota > Viridiplantae > Streptophyta > Magnoliopsida > Dipsacales > Caprifoliaceae > Lonicera > Lonicera japonica. The sequence continues at coordinate 23,285,454 of CM038469.1, forward strand.
GTTTCATGAGTGAAACTGTTGTGCTAAAATTTATGAATTTCAAAATGTAACTAGGCTCAATTATGTTAAAGGCTATTACTAGTGGGGGTCAAAATTATAATGTAATTGTCTTCTTTAGGAAAAATGATTTTAAAGGCAGGGTAGCTTTCGAAGCGATTTTTGTGGCAGAGCTGATTAAAAAAAAGGTAAGCAAAACAAAGAAAGAATTGAATATAGCTGAAATAGCAAATGACAAAAAAATCCCCACATATTGAAGGACATTTCACAATCATGATGGGTATTTCCGTCATTTAAGGTCAAATTCCCACCGGCCATCGGCAACTGAGATCGATTGTTGACAAATTTAGAATTACGTAGCTCGTCCGAATATATATGTATTATGTACTTTCACTGTTGTCCAAATGATTATGACTATAATTATATATATATATATATTGTAAGGACAGAATTAACTTAAAAAGAAATGATAATAAAAAGCACAACGCAAGATTGATTTCTTCCTGCTATTGCTCCTCATAATTCTGTCGTCAATGTTATCTTGTGAGATTCTTTCTCTTGTGGATCCCTCTTCCTCTCTATTTCTTTTTATGCCATCAATGTTTTTAAAATTTAAAATTATACTGCTGAGAACAAATACTGTTAGTGTAAGATTTAAAATTACACTATTGAGAACAAATATTGTTAATAATGTAAAATAGATACGGTGACAGATACAGTAAAAATAACTCTACGAAAACATATTACAAAACGGTTTTTATTTTAAGGTCTAGATTGTAAAAGCACAATAGGTAAAAGAAGTGCTTGTAAAAAAATGGACTGATCTGTCTCTCTCTCTCTCTTGCTCTATTTTTGTAGATGGAAATTCTTGGAGGGAATATAAGGGGCAAACATATTAATTTTGGAGGAAAAGTTTAATGGAAGAAGGAATAAAATACCCATCCAACATAACGTCCTCCGTCTAGTTGATTGACGGAAAGTGGAGCGAAGAACTAAAGTAAAGCGCTGCGGAAACATTGGGGTGTGAAAAAATATCAGAAAATGAAGTTTAGGGATGAAAGTGACAATTGGGGTACACTTCAAGGGGCTAAAGTGTCGAAAACTCTTAACTCTATGATAGATCCTAGAAAGGAAGTGTGTATTCAAAATTGATTGGAATCAAATCCACTTGATTGAATCTAAATATAACCATGGAATCAAATCCACTTGATTGTGTGAATCTAAATATAACCATGGAATCAAATCCACTTGATTGTGTGAATCTAAATATAACCAATAGTATGGTAATTATGTGAATCCAAGTTCTTCTTCACACACACACATACACACATATATATGCAATTAAATTTTTTCTCTTAATTTGGGACAAACCAAACACTCTTATAAGAACCCAAATTTCAATTTAATCCACTGTCAAGAAACATGAAATATTTATTATTTTCTAGGGGGAAGGAAGATATCTTTAACTCTTAACGTCCCAAAAAATTTAGATTGTTAGACCAAGGAAATACAATATTAATTCATAATTTTTCAGCCAACGTTTTAGTATCCTAAATATATATATATATATATCTTGTTTGAGCATCAATTCTACTCATGTTTCCCTTGTCAAGATTTTGTAGCTTAGAACAAAACTCATTTATGTTTTTTGATTGCGCAGGAATTCATTGTCTAGCTTCTTGATTTGTGAAATATCCTTCCACAGTTATTGTTCAAAATGTACAAGATAATTCAAAAGAAGACACAAATTATGAACCACAACAACTTAAATATTAATAAACACGAAACACTAATAGAACAATTAATATAGGATTACATTTATTGATGTCATTAAATATTTTTGAATAACGTTATATACCTTGTAACTTATACAAACATGATGGACGAGAAAAACCAAGACTCCAGGGCAATTGGGTGAACAATTCGTTTTATTACTTTTTTTGAATTTTTTGGCTTCAAACATAGGAAAGCTCTTGGTGGGAAGTTTATGTTGTCTAATGTTTATTTCAGCTCTTATATCAGGTACTTCTTTTAATAATAAAGCTCCCGAATAAACCCATAAACATGTAATACAACATAATACACTTTGTGGTGTCAGTGGTATTGATGCTAAAACGCATGTAACGTTTAACGTTGTAATGAAAGTATTTTCTAGATACATTAATGAATTTAAGAAATCATGCATTACATTTTCCTTATCCATTCATTAATAATCAAATTAATCTCATCACATTGCTAGTGCCTGAAAGGAGGTCCTAACTGTTTCGGAATGAGTCAGATAACATCCAATAGGGATAACAAGAGAGGGGTATAACAACTGAGGTGTTGAACTAGTGGAATTTTATTTTAAAAATACCGTGGTGTGTACGAACTGGAATGCAAGACTGTAGGTGTTTTGAGAGTGTATGTGTAAAACTAACTATAAATAAATAATGCAAGATCATTTCCTCTTGCAGATCCAATAAAATATTGAAGAAGACTAACTGAAAAAACAGCTGCTTTGGGATCACCATCTGCCGGAACTCTGAGAAAAGCCCCGAAAACTCCAATAGTATACTAAATTCTAGAGAAAGAAGGTTTATGAATACTATGGGTCGAATATATGAATTGTGGATGCTTGAAATTGTTAGTGGAGGGGCCAATTTATTCCCAAAAAGATGAAGGAAAAAGGAAGGTGCACATTAGCCTTAGCTAAAAGGCCAAGGTGCGCACTAACCACCATTGGTAGGCCAAGGTGCGCACCAACCACGCTTGGTGGCCCAAGGTGCACACCAGCCATAGCTAAAAGGCCAAGGTGCTCACCAACCACCCTTGGTGGCCCAAGGTGTTCACCAACCATTTTGGGTGGGTCCCACCCCTAGTTCATCTAGGCCCATTGTTTTTCGATGATGTATGTTCTAGTTTTGGTTCCAATGAATTTTGAGACCTCTAAGCAATGTTTCGGCATTGCCGGACATTCCCAAAAATCCCTAACGGTCTCTTGAGAAGTCTTGGAATTTTTGGACAAGTCCTGGAACTCTAAAAAATGCAGTCTAACTACATGTTTTGTCCAAAAAGGCCCTTATAATGCATGAGATGTTCAATGAAGCCTATACTGGTGAATTTTAAGAGGTCATAGGAATCCTTCAATTATAGGGTCTAGTACATATTGCTGAAACCAGAATTATATTGGCCTATTTGGTGTAAACACAAGGCTGATTATGGACGTTGCAAAATGGTGTCTACAATGGCCCTCAACAAGGTGACTTCGATTGAGAAGTCAACCGAAGTCGAAAGATAGTCAAGCCATGAAGTGACCATGGGAATGATGTGAATATTAAATTGATATAGGTCGAAGTGAATATGGAACGGTTTTGTGGATGTGAAGCGACTACAAATTGCCTACGGACTGAACTGGGAAATATTATAGTAGGTAACCTTGACAATGGAATGACTACCAATTGAATTGGATAAAGTATGGTAAGTAACCGCGGAAGTGAAATGAGAATCGTGTGACTACGTGGTGAATGTGCAATCACGTAATCCAACCTGCACAAATTATGCTCTTGTGTCCTATTCCACACGGACCACCCAGTTCTGAGTACTTAGTATCCTAGGGTTGTTACGTGCACTCGTTTTGATATTATGACCTCCGGTCATAGCCATAGCCAACTAGATCACTCGATCGTGACTATTTCCTCAGGTCTATAGTTACACTTGCTTCTAGAAGGTGACCACTGGTTATAGCCACTCGGATCACTCGATCACTCCGACATCCTAAGGTCACTAGGTAGGCTCGCTTTGGCAATGCAGTCTCTGGTCAAAGCCACCTAGATCACTCAATCACTCACACTTCTTCAGGTCATTATTAGGCTCGTTCGGTAAATTTGGTCTCTGGTTAGAGCCACCTGGGTCACTAGATCATTCACACTTCCTAGGGTTCGAAATGTGCTCGCTTCTGTAGTGTGGTTTCAGTTCATAGCCCCTCGCATCACTCAATCACTCACACTTCTTAGGGTCACCAGGTAAGCTTCTTTAGCAGTGCAAAAAGTGGGATTGTATGCTTTCGCCACTCCCAAGCATTTTGAATGCATGCTCTTAGCCTAAACATGTGTGAACATGTCTCTCATCTCACACGAGTTGTCCCAAGAAAATGATTGATCGTGCCTTCCTTACCCATAGGTGTTTAAAACGTGCGTTCATGCTAAGACAAGGTAAACCTAACGCTCAAAAGTTGTGGGCACGCTAGGCTATTGTGTGTATGTGTAATAGTAATTGTAAATAGGCAAGGTAAGATTGTTTCCTCTTAAAGATCCGATTAAATGTTGAAGAAATCTAATTAAGAAAACACCGGTCCCCTAGAACTCTAAGAAAACCCCGAGAACTCCAACAATATACTAAATTCTATATATATATAGAGAGAGAGTATGAATAATATTTGTGGAATATATGAATTGTAAATGCTTCAAATGGTGGCTGGAGGGAATATTTACACCTAAAGATGGAGGAAAAAGGAAGGCGCAAACCAACCTTGGTGAAAAGGCCAAGGTGCGCATCAACCAAGGAACCCTAGGGTGCAAATTAACCATTTGGGGTATGTCCCAACCCCTAGTTCTTCGAGGCCCACTTCTTTTTGATAGGGCATGTTTTGGTTTGGATGAATTCCGAGACCACTAAGTAATGTTTCATCAATACCTAACTTTCCCAAAAATTCCTTATGGGGACTAGATAAGTCTTGAAATTCTCGGATGAGTCCTGCAACTCCTAAAAATGCAATGTTACCGATTTTGCCCTTGAAAAGCCCTGTAATGCATGAGATGTTCAATGAATGTAATGTTTGTGAATTTGCAGAGGTCATGGAAATCTTGTGGTTGTGCAATTATGAGGTCCGGTACTTCCGAAACAGGAATTGTATTGGCCTGTTTGGTGTAAATGAAAGGCTAATTATGGAGCCATGAAATGGGGTGTCTAGAGATGCACGTAAATGATTTGAAAAAAAAAATGTTACTAGACCAAGGTCATGCCTGTATAATCAAGTCTACCATTTTATATCTTTTCTTTTCACTTATTTTTAGAATACTAGTTTTTGGACAAATATTATTAAGTCTATTAATGAATAAGTATATTCTAAGAATTAATAATTAGTATGAAATAAAAATAATAACATATAAATAAAACATAGTATCTAGTGTAAAATTCAATTAATATTTATAACAAAATCATATAATCGGTCAACTATAGAAAAATGTTATAAATACATGAAAAAAATTGTCGCATTGAATTTTTTTAGTACGTAGCTGGCCAGGCAAACTCTTAATCAAATACATAAGAGAGTAATATATTTTTACTACTCTAAAGTAATAGCAAGAAAGCTAATTTGGTTCAAATGAGTAACACATGCAGCCTCTCTCTTCTCTTGAAGTCAATATTTGAATTTCCATTTCAGAATCGGAATGACAAGCAACGGCAATAGTGTCGGCATTGACCATGTCCTTCCTTTTTTTCTTTTAGAATTTTCTACCCCTATATGATAGGCTACTCCCTTACTTAATTGAAAGGTTTTTAGAATCGATAGATAGTTAATTCTATTAAATGTATGTGGATTACTATGCCAAACAATAATATAATACTCATATAACTAATAGATTATATAATAGAGAAAATATTAAAATGGTAAAATAAATAAATTTAACATGAATGTTTTACTAAGCCACAGCTATTATATATTCATATTTTTTTATTTAAACATTGAACATAATTATAAATAAACAAATAAGTTTTAGAATATATAAACTAATATAAATTTGATTTATTATAATGTTAAAAGCAATTAAGCGAAATAGAGTTTAATATGCATACATTTATGGTGAGTTTTGGAATGAAATTCCAAGTCATGCTAAAAGTTTTGTAATTTTAATATGATCTATTAAATAACCTTCTTCTTGGGAAGTGATGTGGACAAGGCTAGCACATAATCAAGCACGTGAATTGAAGCGTACATAGGCCTAAATCAAGTTTTCATGGGTCGGATTACAAGAGCTTGTGCAAGAAAATTCAAAGAAGATCATATTTTAATTATTTTTAAATTATAGGACTTGTTTATTATTTTATTATTCAATTAGGATTAGGAATGTTTTCCTTATTCAATTAGAATTGTTTTAGGAATATTTTCTTAGTCAAATAGGATATTCAGTTAGAAATATTTAGTCAATTAGGATTGTTTTACTTTCCTTATTGTATTAGGATTAGTTATTCTTTTCTACACCCTATTTAAAGGGGGTGATTGTATTATTTTATTAGAGAGTTATGGATTAATAAAATTGTGAGAGCTTTTAGAACATGTTGAACAAATTCAATTTGTCCGTAATGTTCATTCGACTTATCAATTGATTCACCATCATCAATTGTGGCGTCATTCGCGTATACCAAGGTTTGCATCTTTTTATAGGTGTTGGGTCGCGGTGTCCATCAATCCATCAATCCTTATATACCAAGGTTCTTGCTTCTTTATAAGCAACGGGTCGCGGTGCCATTCAAATCTAATTGTAGAAACGGTTCAAGTTTATTAATTTGCGATATCACCGTAGATACCAATTCGTTGTGTTTGCGGGTTTCGTACGATATCACCGTAGGTCGTATCAGGAAGTTTGTTATAAAGATATATAAAAGTTTTATACAAAACACATAATTCAATACAAACTCTAAATTGTTTAATTATTATAGCCAAGAAAGTAGAGTTTGAATTTATTTGGAATAATAATACTAATATAAAGATATAAGGAGTTATACACTTATACTACTTTATTTAATGTAAATCTAGCTTAAAATCTTTGTTTAATTATTTTAGCCAAATAAAGTAGAGTTTGAATTTATTTAAAATACTAATATAAAAATATATGGAGTTATACAGTTTTATTTAATGTAAGTCTTAAAATCTTTTATTTAAAATCAAGGGGCATATTTGTCTTCACAAAAAATGAGAAAAACACTTAATTAGTTATTCGTACTTTTATATGTGGTATAGATATAGATATAGATATAGATATAGACTAGATGCGCTTGTGATGAATATCTTCCTACCAACGGAATCATTTTAAATCAAGATTATTTTTCATTTGCATAAAATCTCAAATTATTTTTATCAAATAATTTTAGCATTTTATATCTTATTTGTAATAGTATACAATGATTTAATGTAGCATATAAAATTAGCCTCTAGTTAAAATATTTAAGTCACTCTCTCAGTCATTTAAATTTAAGGTTATTTATAAAATTTCATATTTATTTTAATATATTTAACTTTCGTGTGTAATATTTTTAATAGGAGGCTGAGTTAATTAATATGAAGAATAAGTATTGATTATATAGTTTTCTTGCATCGAATAGTGGCATTTTGCAGTTTTGCCGTGCATGAAGTTGAAGATCGCCATTTTCTAAGCAAGTATGATAGGAAAAACATAGGTTTATGGCATGAGAAAACCAATAAAAATTAAACCCCGTTTGATAACAAGAAGTAAAATGATAGCCAAAACAATTGATTTTAGCTAGAAGTTGAGAAATTAGTTGAGCGATGTTGTCAAATGTACAATTACCTTTTCACTTTATTCATGGAAAAAATTTATTTGGCTAGTGAGGAAAAAAAAATAGAGAATGAGGGAGGACATCCACCGATAAAATTAGGCATGGGGTGGAGAGCATCATTCTGTTAAGTTTTCAAATTCTCATACGTATCAATTGTTTTTGCTATAATTCTTCAACTTGTTGTCAAATGGAAGCTAAGATGATTGCAAAAGCACGTTGGGTGGTCCTTGCATTTTAGGAATGAATATCAAAATTTTATGTGCAAAAAATTTTAAACTGTGAGGAAGTTATATATCTACCATGTGAAAACATCATGCTACGTTAGCCAACTATTCTTATTTAGACACCTTGTTCATAGATGAAGCGGGAAATCTTTGTTTGAACTAAGATATCTCAAGATCAAGTCCTACATTACTAGAGTATTGTATACTACATCCTATAGTATTCGCGTGTGCTAGACTAGAGTATCGTATACTACATCGTATAGTATTCTCGTGTACTAGAGTATCGCATACAACATCTTATAGTATTCGCGTATAGACTGCTCCCTTTAAAATTGTGTAATTGGAGAGCCTTATATTTCCTTTCAAAACAAGGAACTAAATTATATTTTTTTCCATCTAATTGATAAGATGTAAAAGCATAAAAACCATTAAATTTAGTGTGTATACATTCACGTCGTATATATTTATACACAGTCTCTCTCTCCATTTGTGTTTTGAAATTAAAACATAATTATATCTTTTTCTAGTTTGTAATGTTGTCACTCTGCGTAAACTACGCAGCTTCTTGCACCGTACTATTTTCAAAGAAAAAGGCAAGAAAGTTTTTGTTTTAAACTAAGCAATTATTTTTATGATAAAGGCAAAATTAACTGTTATTAGTATTTTTGTATTTACATTTATGCCTAAATTAAGTATTCTTCTCAGCCATTGCGGTTGCTTGGCCACCGACCGCCACTGCTGCAGGCAACCCTGTACAAGCGACAGATAGTAGCTAAATTTATAGTTTCTTGAACGGAGACTGAAGTGTTCTCTAGGCATTTGAAAATAAAATGCAAGGAAAAGTAGATGACGTGTGAGATTTTATGCAAATGAAGACCAACTTACAACAATATTATTTCTAGTCCTCGACTTTAATTTGTTTTTTTTGTTCTTTGAACATTGTCTACTGTGAAAGTTTGTGAGTTTTGTCATTTTTCCTATATATGTTTGTGGTAGGAATAATAAATTTACTATTGCATTTAGCAGTTGCACAAATATATAAATTTAATGCACTACAATGAATAGGATAGGATTAGCCATGTGGAAAGGAAGATAAAAAAAAATATCCTTTATGCATCTAATTAAAATTCTTGTTTCCATCGATTTTGAATAGTGATGCCACTAAATGTTGCTGCTGGAGGGTTTTGCGAAGATGGTGGTGGCCTAAGTGGTTGGTATGATGACACATGTAGGACTCAATGGAATAAGGTGTCACAGCATTGCGTGAGAACTTGCAGAAGAAGGCACAAACATGTTTACAGAGCAGATTGTGATCCTGAGGGGGGTGATACAAATTATGGCCAAGAACCTACTTGCTGGTGCGTTTACAAATGTTGATTGACTGGAATAGTATAAAGTTTATACCTCATATGAGTTTTTGTTTGTTACTTTTACAAGAATATGCTATAGTGAACTTATTTACACTAAGGGCTCGTTTGGTTCGAGCTTTAGAATGGAATTGGACATTTTAGATGCTAGGAAACTTTTATTTTTGCCATCTTATATTCCAATGCATTAATACTTGTTTGGTTGGAGTTTTAAGAATGAAATCAGCAATTTTTTTTTTTCTGAGAATTTTTTTTTTTTTCATTTTCTGGAAAAAAATAATATTTTTGGTTTATGGGAAAAAATATTTTTTTCCATTTTTTGGAAAAAATAATATTTTCGTTTTCTGGAAAAAAATATAATTTTTTTCAATTCCTACTTCCTAGGAAAAAATTTTATTTTCGTTTTCTGGGAATTTTTTTTTCATTTTTTGGAAAAAAATTTATTTTCGTTTTCTGGAATTATTTTTTTCATTTTTGGGAAAAAAAAAATTTCTGGAATTTTTTTTTTTTCCATTTTCTACTAATTTTTCTTTTTTTTCCATTTTTTGGAAAAAAAAAATAAGATTCCTCCCAATTTATAAGGGAATGAAATTTGGCAAAATGGGGGAATTTAGGTTTCTTGGAATCCAAAATTCCTATCTAAAACTCCAACCAAACAACAAAATCCTAATGGTATGAAATTTAGGATTCTAGTAAAGATCAAAAGCTCGAAGCAAACGAGCCCTAAGTGACAAACTAGTTATATACAACTTTCAACTACCATTTAATGTTACAACAACCAAGTCGTAATAAGTAGTCATTTAATGAAAGTGGTACACAAATAGAAGAGATAAAGCATTTATGCTGATCTTTCAAAGACCCAGCCGCTTTCTCATTTATAAAGTTTAATTACATGTAGAATGGCGGTATGAGATGATTGGCACGACCATTTCCATTTGCTTCTTACCCTGCATCATGACGGTTTTCATTGTCACTACCATGATCAATACCGTTGTCACTACCATGATCAATACCGTTGTCTTAGTCAATGTACTCTCAAGGTTGGTACTCAGATTCAGTTACATGATCAATATAGTTACTAGCTAGCACCCATTGTATAATAAATGCCATTGAGGCCTGGGGGAATAGGCGAAACAAGTTGGTTGTTGTTGTTGTTCGTGCCACCTAACTCCTGCCTATATAATGGCAGTGAAGGGGAAGTAACGTTCGGGGAATAAACAAGCTAAACCTCAAGACGGTCGTTGTATTGGGGGTTATACCATGTCATCAGTGGTGTTCCACATGGACCGATCAACATCCAAATTTATATCCTTAGGTTTGCAACGAAATCAAAATCAACTATCCCAACGTACACATGCATCAAATTAGCCAAGGAAGCATCCAAACAAGCACCTCACAAATTTCAAACTCTCGTCATCATTAATTTAATGCACAAAAATTTATAGTATTACAACCTACATGATTGGGGGTTCTACAAGTTATCTTCAAAGTGGACGATGTGCGGTCAAAACTTGGAGTATAATAAATTTAACAGGCTAATAGTTCGTAGGTAGTGCCTTTTATGAACATAATGCCCTTTTTAAGTCCTCCAGAATAGCTCAAACCTTGTACTCCAATAATCATCTCACCGCCCCAATACAGGAAAAAAATCGGATGTTTTCTACCCTCCATTATCCACCTTAATGATAATAATCCAGTTTAGTCCAAATGCAATGATATTAAATTTAAAAAACAAGATTCTCTAACTGATGCGGCAAAAATATGGCGTTGTGGTAGCCCAAGTGTAGGCCCATCAAGCTGTAATAAAATCTCGAAAGTTCGAGTATTTATTCGCAGGGATAGTTAAAAAGGAATGAAATGGATTACGAATTTACGGTTTTTCTAATTTGGTGAATTGGTTGGCTGTAGAACAACAAAAAAGTAAAAACGGTTGTTAAAAGTATTAAGAAAGCACTAAGGTACGTGAAAGTTATTTACGATATAAGAAACGACGATTATCATCTTATACATAGATTTCAATACAAAATTCTCGGGAATGGGAAACATAGTGCTTTCCTCAATAATAAAGGGTGCGAAGTTAGGCAACTCATTCTCTAATTTAAGCTATATCGAGAAGGAAAAGAACTAAGTTCCGCCATACATTAAGTTGTCGTATTTATCTCTTAGCGACGGATATGAAGCTAGGAGACCCATTCCCTATAAAGCTAATCCGAAATAGATATGATAAATTCATCATAAAAAGGTTTATTATGAAGCATGTATGTAACGCCTCGGATCCCACACCCCGGGGTAGCGGGGACGTTACGGTATCCACCTATATGGCGGATATAAATTTGGATAATGGACGCACATAAGACCAACTAAAATTTCTTAAATATAAATCTGAAAATTATGACGCAGTTATACGATACAAACTGTAGACTAAATCACAAACCATTATCAAACTCAATAAATATAAATAAAAGTCATATATACATAAAACCATAAGTTCTCCACAAAATATTATTCACTAATATTACATAACCACAACATATTATTAATAAAACTCAAAAGAAACAAACCAAAGTCTTCTACATGAAGACTACACAAGGTCTAGTTGGTATCAAGGATCTACTCTATCGCATGCAACCTCATCTTTTCCCCTTTTCCCTTGTCATCTACTACACGATCAAATTGTGTACCTATGGAGAAAAACGTGAGCTAAAAAGCCCAATGAAAACAAGAGTGCAAAATGAAACTAGTAATTGAACTATTAAAATTGTAAACAAGCCTAATAAATGAGGCTCCAAAGTATAATGGAATTTAACAAAGAAAAAAATTACACCACATTAAACTCATATAAGAATCATAAACAATGTTGGCACTTTATTAAGGAATATATAAATCATAAAGTTGACACATTTAATTTTATTGTGTTGAGGATAAGTAACCGAATATAAATTTCGGATAAACTAGTAACACATACATAATGAATGTTTACTCCGTAAATGCTAATCTGGAGGTCCCCATTCCGGGGGCTCCTCACCCCGTGGCGGTGGCACCTCTTCCTTGCTTCCGTGCACGGTTTCCGGTCTTTTCATCCGAGGGGCTCTCCGTCCCAACTTACAAACCAACCACAAATACAAGCACAAGTACAATATCCATACAATACACAATTTACATTAAATGTGTCTTTAAACCAAGTTTAAGTACCAACACTAAAGTAAATTCCATAAATAACTTTTAAAGTAAACTTATTCAATTATACCAATAATTTATGGGCAAGGTATACTATGACGAATTCACTGTTCATCATCAAAACTTGACTTTAAAACCCATATAACAATCAAACTTGCAAATTCATATATCAAATACCATCATCACAATTTCATAGTTCAATTAATAGCAATTTAGAAAATCATCTCTTCTCTAAAATAGCAAATCTAAGGTTCATATTGATATAACTCAAAATTAACAATCTAAAGTATAAAACATGGAAATTAGAGTAGAGAAGAGAAGTTTACTCATGTTCCCACCTCAAATAAAGGATTGATGAAGAATTGAAGTAGTTGAGTATGAAGAACTTGAAGGATCCTTGGATGAATTGAATGGTTCAAAGGAGGAGGATGATGAAATCTTGTTGATGATGTCGCTAGCTTGTGATTTCTAGTAGTAGAATGGATTTAGTGGTTTAATTTGTGATGAATCAAGGTTTTAAGATGAGAAAAATAGAGAGAAGTTCTCTGATTTCGTGGGTTTAGAGCAGAGGAAAAATAAGAAGTGTGTAGAAGAGAAGAGTATAAGTGGAATAAAAGAAAAATCACCAAAATGCCCATGTTTTCGCGTCACTGTGCGTGAGCAGTAGCTTCGGAGCTAATTTTAGGCTTATAAATGTCTGAACTGGAAAATTTTCAGTAGGAAGAAGTTTTAGCTCTTCGAGTCTTCTTTCTAACGATATAAAGAACGCCAAAATCGGAGTTCTGAGCGAAAAGATATGATCGAAATGGTAACACTACACAATTGTCTAAAATAATTTTATTTCTCCATAATTTGTTGGCAAAACATGTAGGTATCTAGAATAGGTTAAATGTATCCGAACAAGGACTAAGATGAATAAAATAAAGCGAATTACAACAAAGAGTGTAAAAAGTGGGGACACGGTAATCAAACCCGAACATAATTATCAATAAATATAATCTCAAATCATATCCAACTAATGAAATTTGTATGGCAAATATCAAAATAAAAAAAAATTAAACTCATATAAAGGTATAAAACAAGGATGCTCATGCTCAAATGCAAATGCAAATGCTACGGGTATTACAGTCTCCCCTCCTAAAAAGAATTTCAACCCGAAATTCGAAAAGAATCAAATTGAAATGAGGGTGAATAATGTCTCACGTACCAAATGAGGATATAAATGAAGAATTTCTGATTCTAACTCCCATGTTGCTTCCTCCATATTATGATGGAGCCAAAGGACCTTCACTAATGGAATAACTTTGTTACGAAGAATCTTTTTCTTGCGATCTAAAATTTTGACCGGTAGAGTTTTATAAGAAACACTCTCATCGATTTCTAATTCTTCCACTGGTAGAACATGTGACGAATCGGGGATATACTTTTTAAGTATGGATACATGAAAAACATCGTGTACTCGCTCAAGGGAAGATGGTAGCGCTAATTGGTATGAAACATTACCAACACGTCGTATGATCTCGAAAGGACCTATGTAGCGCGGTGCTAGCTTGCCTTTGTTACCAAAACGAATGATTCCTCTATTAGCTTTCACCTTCAAAAACAAAAAATCACCCACTTCAAATTGTAGTGGGCGTCTTCGTTTATCAGCGTAGCTCTTTTGACGACTTTGGGCTGTGGTCAACCGTTGCTTGATAACTCGAATCTTTTCAGTCGTCTCTTCCACAAGTTGTGGCCCAATAAGTGCTGCTTCTCCAGCTTCAGTCCAACACATAGGTGAGCGACACGGTCTTCCATATAAGGCTTCATATGGTGCCATTCCGATACTTGCTTGAAAACTGTTATTGTAAGCAAATTCCGCTAACGATAAATGGTCATCCCAACTGCCTTGAAAATCTAAAATACACACTCGTAACATATCTTCAAGAATTTGTATAGTTCGCTCTAATTGGCCATCAGTTTGCAGATGAAATGCAGTACTCATCTCAAGTCGGGTGCCAAGTGCACTTTGAAATGCTTTCCAAAATCGTGATGTAAAGCGTGCATCTCTATCAGATACAATGGAAACGGGGACTCCGTGAAGGCGTACAATCTCTCGTACGTAGAGTTTAGCAAGTGTCTCGGGTGAGTCGGTATCCTTCATTGGTAAGAAATGGGCTGATTTGGTAAGACGGTCGATAATTACCCAAATAGCATTATGCTTCTGTTGCGTCCTCGGTAGTCCCATAAGGAAATCCATCGTAATATTTTTCCACTTCCATACAGGAATAGGGAGGGGTTAAAGTTCACCGGCTGGTCTTTGATGCTCGATCTTGATTTTTTGACAAGTGAGGCATTTTGATACATAAGTGGCAATTTCTCGTTTCATTCCCATCCATTGATAAGTGTGTCGGATATCTTTGTACATCTTTAAGCTTCCAGGATGGATGGTAAATTTGGACTTGTGGGCATCATCTAGGATTTCTCGCTTAATGTCTTCATTGTCCTTCGGTATAAGGATTCTTCCTTTATATCGTACACCACCATCAGCACCAATAGTGTGATGTTCAACTAATTCTCCACTTTCTAACTTCTTTTTAATTTCAGCAAGTTCTTCGTCTTCAGACTGATTTTGAATTACTCGGTCTTGAATGAGTGGTCGAATAATGATGTTGGCAAGAAAAGCAACATTTTCTCGATGATCAACAGCCAAATTAAAATCTTGTAACGCTTGACAAAGTTTCCACTCCCGACACCGTAGAGAAGATAAGGACCCTTGGTTCTTTCGGCTAAGCGCATCGACAACAACATTCGCTTTCCCAGGGTGATATTGTAGAGTGAAGTCATAATCTTCAAGAAATTCCATCCATCGACGTTGTCGGAGATTAAGGTCACGTTGGGTGAAGATATACTTCAAGCTCTTATGATCCGTATAAACTTCAAATTGCTCTCCGTATAGGTAGTGTCGCCATAACTTCAAAGCAAAAACTACAACAGCAAGTTCAAGGTCATGGACTGGATAATTTCTCTCGTGGGTTTTTAACTGGTGCGAACCGTAGGCAATAACATGTCCCTCTTGCATAAGAACACAACCTAATCCGGTACGAGAAGCGTCACAACATAGTACATAACCACGGCCTTGTTCAGGTAAAACAAGTATGGGCGCGGACGTTAGTCGACGCTTGAGTTCGTCAAAAGATTCTTCACACTTATCGGTCCAAACATAAGGAACACCTTTTTAGGTAAGCCTCGTGAGCGGTGCAGCAATCTTAGAGAAGTCTTTAACAAAACGTTGATAGTAACCAGTGAGACCAAGAAAACTACGGATTTCAGTAACATTCTTCGGACGTTGCCAAAAGGATATGGACTGAACTTTAATGGGGTCAACGGATATACCACCACGAGATACCACATGGCCAAGGAATTTGACCTCATCCTTCCAAAAGTCACACTTGCTAAATTTAGCATAAAGACGATGTTCTCGAAGAAGTTGAAGGGCTATACGAAGATGTCGATCATGCTCTTCATCGGTACGGGAATAAATAAGAATATCGTCTATAAACACCACAACGAAAGAATCAAGATAAGGTCGAAAGACGCGGTGCATAAGATCCATAAATGCCGCAGGTGCATTGGTCAAACCAAAAGGCATCACAAGAAACTCGAAGTGGCCATAACGGGTGTTGAATGCAGTTTTGGGAATATCTTCTTCCCGAGCCCTTAGTTGATGGTAGCCCGATCGAAGATCAATTTTTGAGAAGCGGTGAGAACCACGTAGTTGGTCAAAGAGATCATCAATGCGAGGTAAAGGGTATTTATTCTTGATGGTGACTTGGTTAAGCTTGCGGTAATCAACACATATATAGACGAAGTGAACCATCAGCTTTCTTAGCAAAAAGAACCGGTGCTCCCCATGGAGAGATACTATAATGGATAAAACCTTTGGCAAGAAGGTCATCAAGTTGGGTTTTCAACTCCTGGAGCTCGACGGGTGCGAGTCGGTAAGGGG
This sequence comes from Lonicera japonica, assembly GCA_021464415.1. Lineage (NCBI taxonomy): Eukaryota > Viridiplantae > Streptophyta > Magnoliopsida > Dipsacales > Caprifoliaceae > Lonicera > Lonicera japonica. The sequence continues at coordinate 23,301,767 of CM038469.1, forward strand.
AAAAAGAGATAGGTGAAGTATTGGTTTGTAATTCAATGGTGAATTCTATCTCACGGTGAGGGGGTAAACCTGGTAAATCGTCGGGAAAAACATCAAAGAATATCATATACGGTGGGTACATCGCTCGGTGACAACTTAGGTGCTTCGACATTAGTGAGACTGGCCAACCAACTAATATAATCTCGTTGTTCCATACGCGTAGCAAATGAATAAAGGTGGAATTTAGAATTTCTACCCATAAAAGCAACACGAACACCCCACGGTAAATTAACAATAACCCTTCTGTTATAACAATCGATGACCGCAAGTGTACTGACAGTTAAAAGAAAGTCTAACTCATAAGTAGACAAGCCCAAACAAGTAATGAACGATGCTGAAATGAATGAATGACATGCACCCGTATCAAATAATACCCTTGCTCCGGTGTTAAAGACAATAAGGTTACCTTCCATGGCAGTCAACTCAGTCGGATTAGAAGATTGTATAATTGAGTAGACACGGTCTGATTGGGTGGTTCCATGGGCAAAGGAGCGAGATTGAGATGGTTCATTAGTTGCGCTGAAATTTTGATAAGCTTGATACAGCGTTGGATTGGAATTAAAACGAGTGAAACTTAGAGAGGGTCCTCGGAAGTTTCCTTGAAAATTTTGACCACCACCACGACTAGCGAATCCACCTCGAACTCAGCCACTACTTCCACATTGATCATTACCACCACCCCGGTTGGATACATGGCTATACGATTCAACCGTCTTTGAGTTTTTAGGACATTCAGCTCGTCTGTGGCCATATTCATCGCAAGAGTAACACAAAATCGGTCTTGAGTTCGGGTTTCCATCGGTAATCTGTAAAGAGGTATTCAAAGTTTGAGAATTGCTGCTATTTTTCTTATTTGATTTGGGGATAAAGGTTGAACTTTCGGCTTTTCATTTATTGCCCCTCCTCAAAGGTTCGATTTCACGATACTCGGCATCCATTCTTAAAACAACTTCCACAAGTTCCCTGTAACTATGAAACTTTTGAGACCCAAGATTAATATGATACATCGGCCGTAACCCATTCTTGAATCTCCTCATCTTCTCTTGTGGGTGGGTATGGAAAGTCTCTTCATAAATGCCTAATTCTTCAAACTTCATCCGATAGTCTTCAACGGTTCCGTTGCCTTGAATTAGTTGATCTAATTGAGAGAGCTTTTCATTCTTATGGGCTTCCGATACATACTCTTAAAGAAAAGCAGTGGTAAATTGCTCCCATGTACGAACAGCAAAACTTTCTTTTGTGTGTCTCCACCATAAAGCAGCTCGGTTGGTAAGTCGGTTCGTGGCAACTTGCACTCGGTATCTATCGGGCACTTCAAGATTAGCAAGGCGCTCTGTGATTTGGTACAACCAACTATCGGCATCTACAGCCCCGGTTTTCCCATCAAAAGTTGGAGGGTGCATTTGCTCGAAAATCTTAATGTATTCAGCAGGGGTAAGCTCTCGTCGGTTTTCTCGATTAACAGCCTCTTGGAAAATGGGTTCATTTTGAGGGATTACCGGTTGATTTTCAGTGTGTTGGAGCCCTTGGTTTTGGTTTTGGTTACCCGGTGGATTACGGTGTGGGCATTAGTTTTTTCATTGTGGTTTTGGCCTTGTGAGTTGGTTACATTTGGGTTAGAAGCAAGCAAGGTTGTAAGACTTGTCATCGCTCTCACCATATTGTTGTGCATGATTTTATGCCTATTTTAGACTTCTTACTTAACTTTGTTTACTCGTTTTAGGTAGTAAAAATTATTTAGTTATTTATTTTAGTATATTGTAATAATTATAGAGTTAATGAAGAAAATATCAAAAAAAAGAGTTGAATTGAGTGAATAAAGTATTGAGGTCAAGAAGAAACGAATTGAAGCAATTCCGAAACAAGAATCATATTTGAGAAAGTTATGCAGCAGTTCGGTATTTTGATCATATCTTCTCGCTCAGAACTTTGATTTTGGAGTTCTTTATATGGATGGAAAGAAGATTCGAAGAGCTACAACTTTCTTGTTTTGAGTTTTCTCAAATTCAGAGGTTTACCTTTCCGAAAACAGTCCCGAACCTACTGCCAGTGCACAATGTCGAAAATTAAGATGTGTAGTCTCCATTTAATTTCTTGCTCCTTACTCCTCTACAATCCAATCCTTATTCAACCTCTTTCCATAATTTCCTCATTCAACTCTAACTCTTTTCCTTATTAAACTCAAACTCTTTTCTTATTTATAGAATCCTTCCTCATACAAGAAAGGAATCCTTAAATTTAACCAAAACTCCCAACTCCCATTATGCGATTTTTTTGAGAGATTGTCTGCGATTTTAGAAGATATATCTTTCTTTGAGAGAAACATGGTGAGAGTTCTGGAAACTCCTAATTTTTATTATGTGAAGCCTCGTTTAGGTTATTTATGTTTTTGGAAGAACAAATAAATCTTTACGATGGAAGAACATAATGAGATTTCGAGCCTTGATTTTCGTGGTACGATATTAGGTGGTGAGGCTATTTGTGTTTTTGGAAGAACAAATATTCTTGTCATTGAAGTTGTATTGTGAAGGTTAGGAAGGGAAGAAATTTCCACGTTTTGAGTTTGTGGAGGGTTCTCTGTAGCAGATGCAATTCGAAGCAGAGGAGGATTTGGAATTTCATCCATCTATCTTAGGAATTAATTTTATTTTTTTTTTTTTTAGACTAGTATGCAATTTTATTTTTCGATGTATTATTATTTTTCTTATTGTAATAAGTAAATTAGATTAATACAAATTCTAGACTTTCATTCCCTGTGGATTCGATCCCTTACTTCCGCTAACTACGTTATTAATGTAGTGTGGTCAAATAAGGGTTTTTGAATTAGTGTTTTTCTTGCGACGGAAAAATTGCTCATTCACATATTATCCATTTGGTTCATAAAAACATTTGGATCAAAAGTTTGTAGTAGTGGGTTTTGTTGCATGGGGACTTGAACGGGCTGACTTTGCGAAGGTTATACAGCTGGTACTAAAGGTGTAACGACTAATGGTGGCACTTGAGAGGGGTTACTATTAACAGATCGTTTGAGTCTACCTCTACCTTGGGCCGTAAAAGTTTGCTTGGTTTCACCAGGAGATTTTCCTCCTCTCCCACGGTTACCTTTCGGAGGCATACTTTCTACACGAAGAAAATCAAGAAAACTTTGTAATAATAATGTGATTACGGAGGATCGAAATAATTGAGCATAAATAAAAAAGAAGAGAAGACGACACAATCCCATATCAACCCATATTGCATCCTAATGATGACTTAAACCTTAGCATCTGATACCAACTTTGTAACGCCCCGAATCCCACACCCCGGGGTAGCGGGGACGCTGCGGTATCCACCTATATGGCGGATATAAATTTGGATAATGGACGCACATAAGACCAACTAAAATTTCTTAAATATAAATCTGAAAATTATGACGCACTTATACGATACAAACTGTAGAATAAATCACAAACCATTATCAAACTCATTAAATATAAATAAAAGTCATATATATACATAAAACCATAAGTTCTCCACAAAATATTATTCACTAATATTACATAACCACAACATATTATTAATAAAACTCAAAAGAAACAAACCAAAGTCTTCTACATGAAGACTACACAAGGTCTAGTTGGTATCAAGGATCTACTCTATCGCATGCAACCTCATCTTTTTCCCCTTTCCCTTGTCATCTACTACACGATCAAATTGTGTACCTGTGGAGGAAAACGTGAGCTAAAAAGCCCAATGAAAACAAGAGTGCAAAATGAAACTAGTAATTGAACTATTAAAATTGTAAACAGGCCTAATAAATGAGGCTCCAAAGTATAATGGAATTTAACAAAGAAAATAATCACACCTCATTAAACTCATATAAGAATCATAAACAATCTTGGCACTTTGTTAAAGAATATATAAATCATAAAGTTGACACATTTAATTTTATTGTGTTGAGGATAAGTAACCGAATATAAATTTCGGATAAACTAGTAACACATACATAATGAATGGTTACTCCGTAAATGCTAATGTGGTGGTCCCTATTCCGGGGGCTCCTCACCCCGTGGCGGTGGCACCTCTTCCTTGCTTTCGTGCACGGTTTCCGGTCTTTCCATTCGAGGGGCTCTCCGTCCCAACTTACAAACCAACCACAAATACAAGCACAAGTACAATATCCATACAATACACAATTTACATTAAATGTGTCTTTAAACCAAGTTTAAGTACCAACACTAAAGTAAATTCCATAAATAACTTTTAAAGTAAACTTATTCAATTATACCAATAATTTATGGGCAAGGTATACTATGACGAATTCACTGTTCATCATCAAAACTTGACTTTAAAACCCATATAACAATCAAACTTGCAAATTCATATATCAAATATCATCATCACAATTTCATAGTTCAATTAATAGCAATTTAGAAAATCATGTCTTCTCTAAAATAGCAAATCTAAGGTTCATATTGATATAACTCAAAATTAACAATCTAAAGTATAAAACATGGAAATTAGAGTAGAGAAGAGAAGTTTACTCATGTTTCCACCTCAAATAAAGGATTGATGAAGAATTGAAGTAGTTGAGTATGAAGAACTTGAAGGATCCTTGGATGAATTGAATGGTTCAAAGGAGGAGGATGATGAAATCTTGTTGATGATGTTGCTATCTTGTGATTTCTAGTAATAGAATGGATTTAGTGGTTTAATTTGTGATGAATCAAGGTTTTAAGATGAGGAAAATAGAGAGAAGTGCTCTGATTTCGTGGGTTTAGAGCAGAAGAAAAATAAGAAGTGTGTAGAAGAGAAGAGTATAAGTGGAATAAAAGAAAAATCACCAAAATGCCCCTGTTTTCGCGTCACTGTGCGTGACTAGTAGCTTCGGAGCTAATTTTAGGCTAATAAATGTCCAACCTGGAAAATTTTCAGTAGGAAGAAGTTTTAGCTCTTCGAGTCTTCTTTCTAACGATATAAAGAACGCCAAAATTGGAGTTCTAGGAGAAAAGATATGATCGAAATGGTAACACTGCACAATTGTCTAAAATATTTTTATTTCTCTATAATTTGTAAGCTAAACATGTAGGTATCTAGAAAAGGTTAAATGTATCCGAACAAGGACTAAGATAAATAAAATAAAATAAATTACAACAAAGAGTGTAAAAAGTGGGGACATGGTAATCAAACCCGAACATAATTATCAATAAATATAATCTCAAATCATATCCAACTAATGAAATTTGTATGGTAAATATCAAAAAAAATAAAAAATTAAACTCATATAAAGGTATAAAACACGAATGCTCATGCTCAAATGCAAATGAAAATGATACGGGTATTACAAGTATTAGAAATCTCATGATTTAAATGAATAAAAATTAGATAGTGAATCCTTACAATGAAACGAAACGAAGTTTATGGACTAAATTCATTAACTAATCGATTATCACATAAGTAAGATAATATGGAGTCTAAATATCACATGAAGTGTATGAAGCACTCAAAATATCATTAAGTAAATCAAAGACTATCATAACAAATTTATGTATCATCTATGGATTTTCAAGAACTCTAAATAATCTTTAAAGAGAGATAAAAGATCCATAAATGGATAAAAGTAGCTACAAGCTTTCTAGAACTATACAAGTGTATAATACTATCATTTATACATAAGAACCAAACAAACAAGGCATATGAAGTATAATCATTAAATAAAAATACCTAAAAAGCTTGTAGAATGAAAGACTTAAAAGGGAATAAGATTTAGAATTATTTATCAAACTTTAAACATGAAATGAGAAATTAATTAAAGAAAATTATGTTGCAATTAACTTCCATAACCTTAGTAAAAGACTACTCCATAATAATCGAGACAAGAATTATAAAAGAAGTATTCATTTCGTTAAATAAAAGTGAACTTACAAGAGGATGAAAGAAATTACAAAGTATTGAGCTCTCATTTCTCTCTTGTTCTTGTTAGAAAACTAGATATCTTAGGCTCTAAGTTACAAATTATAGTATATAATATGAGATTGCAAAATATCTAACACAAATATCTAATAAAACTTGAACCTAAAAAAATAGCCCAAAGTGGGTGTGAAAAGGCCAAAAGACAAGGCCATGATTGATCACTGCATGATCGACTACCTAGGCAAAACTTCCATGATCGATCATGGAATACCCATGATCAATCATGGAATAGGGATTTCTTCAATTTTAGCATTTGGTCTCCTCAAATCTTGCTTTCGATCAATCAAATAGAGGCTATTGCATCCCAAACCTACTAACACATTTAATACTACAAAAATACACAAACTTGAGTCATATTAGATATGCAACATGCTAAGGCACTAATCATAAGATAAGTTGCATTCCTGGGAAAATTATCTCAATAAACGCATTAAGCAACTCCAGGGAAGAGTGTATACATGACAATATTATGCATTTATATCACTAATTGACACTACGAAAGTATCGCGTTCAATAACCCAAGTGCAAGTTTGTCAAGTTCTGATACAACTCGGTAAGTCCAACTGTTGAACCACAAGGATAGTTAGAAAGATGTGCGACGAATCACAGATTAATGGATTTTTCTTCTATGTAAAGTGGTTTGATTTTAGAATAGTAAATGTAAATTAGAAGTTAATGTCATTAACAAAGTTCGAGAATGGGCAATCCAAATCGATTTGCTAGCAAAATTAAGTGAGGATGATCCCATACATACCTTTGAAATGAGATTCCTAAATGGATAGCGCATTACACTTCTCTAAAGCAGGAGTGCAAACCAAAAGCAACACATTCCCTTATAATGCCATACTAAGAGAGAGTGTGTAATCAATACTCAACCGGGCATGAATTTTTAATTCTTATATAGTAGCAAAAGGTGCGAAGAAAGTGCAACTAATTCCCGTATAATGCTAAAACAAGATATTGATAAGAAATTCACTAAATAAAATATATAACATTAAGTAAGCATCTGAAAACTCATAGTTAGTTTTCCTTCTAGGCAATTGACTTGTGTGAGATAATGGTAAACTAAAAAGTCAACTCAAGAATCTTAATAGTACCTTTGTCTAAGCTTAGGAAGTCGAGTTGGAGACAAAGTCAACCGATTTAGACTTGTTTGATAAATATATAATGAATCATTGATTAGTGGCGTGGTGTTGTTTATGACATAAACTTAAACATCCTCCTTGGTCACACCTTATGCAAGAAGATAATTAGTCTAAAACATCACATAAAGTGTGTAAAACAATCATCATATAATTAAGAATATCAAGGATTAGATTCCCAAATTTATGGTTATCTATAAAAGTTAAGAACTCAATATACTTGATATAAAGAGGCAAATCTTTCATAAATGGGATGAACACAACCTTTCAAGCAATATGCAAGTGCATCATCTCCCCATTTATGCTTAAGAATTGAACTAATATACTAGGTATATAAAGTCAGATTATCATATGGGGATATTTTGTAAAATTGTGAAAAAGGTTGATTAAATGGAGAAGAAGAAGGATTCCTAAATATTTAATAACACTAACCAAGAAATATGATTAAACTTACACAATAATCATCTTGCAACTTCATCCTTGGCCTTAGCAGATAATTTACTTCATAATAGATGTAGAAACAAATTATGGAAATGAACGAAATTACCTTTAATCTGAAAATTTGCGAAGCTTAAAAACAAATGAAAATGAGTACATGAGGGGTCTCTCACTTTAATCTAAGCTTTTAAACTAAGAGAAATTAACCCTTAAACAAGTGGGTAATGCTATGCATTTTACAAAATATCTCCCTTGAGATTGAGAATAAATTGCTAAAACTATCTCCTAAAACCAACCAACAATGGAAAGGATGAAAGTAACATAAAGTAGAAAAACAGGGAGCTAGATCGATCATGGGGTCTTGGTGTGGGGATATAATTTGTTTACCCATGACCGATCTTGGGGAAGGCTTGATTGATCTCAAAAGTATTCTTCCATCACCTAGTTCGATCTAGGGATAGGCTAGATTGATCTAGCCCCTTGACTTTTGCTAACTTTCAACCTTAAAAGTCCATTTTTGCTTATCTGATCATTATTTTCTTGTCAACTGTAGTACCCGAGATCTAAAGGCACAAAATAACCAAAAAATGTGCCTGTGACGCCTCAAATCCTGTTATGAGATTTTCACCTCCAGGACCTGGTTAATCACGGATGCCGTGCGCGACGGCGGGTTTAAAATATAAAAATCACGACTTTTAAAAACTTTTCTTAAAAAAAATGTCCCGTTTTACAAAATCTCAGTATGCGGAGTTTATTTAAATAAAAACCAAACCTGTGAGGTTTACAAAGCACATTCACACAAACACAATCACATCCAACTCCACATATATATAAAAACCATTTATACAAATCTATAATCCATTACCCAAAATAGTTGTAAAATCCATACATAATTATAAAGAGTTTAACACAACAAAAGATTATACAATCAAGTCCTTGGTTCAAGGACTACAAAAATTATCAGTCATCAGAGGCTACTAGACTCGTAGACCACGCGCCAATCCCCAATGCTTAACTTGCAAAACTGTTTAGAAAATGGAGTGAGCCAAATTCAGGCTCAGTGGAAACTATATAGTTTTTATATAAAAAATAGTTGTTTTACGTTAATGCAGTAGTTTGAAAACCATGCAGTGGAATGCAATTCACACACCCGTGCGTGCAAATTCCACTAGGAATCCTATCCTAGTCACCATGAAGCTGACTATTCGATCAACCTATTCCACCCCTAGACTTCCTATGGAATGCCCTAAGTTAATTCTCACATTACTAGGGAATCGTGGATATAAACCTACTTGAATTCGCTCTCAAGTGTAACTCAAGGCTATCCTATACTATTCGGTATCTATACCGTAAGTTGTGACATTTGGCCAAGTATTTATTACTTTCTCTTTAGTTATAGTATGTTATGGATTTCATACTTGGCCACCTACAAGGCTTTATCACTATTTCATCCTCGCAACCAAACCACGTACACACACTCGTATACCATGTTTCTATGGCCATTAGCTATTAATAATTTCCACTTTATATGTTAGTGCATTATGAGTGGCCAACGCTTTCTTATGTATATTATGTTCATTACGATAGAGTCTCCATCGTTCTTAATAAAGTACACTCAGCCGAGGTAATATATAATCAACCATGCCATACAAGATATGATACAATATAATAATAATGATAATATAAGCAATACACATCCACAACACATCTATCCGTATCATATCTCTAGTATAGTGCCTCAAATCTTGGATAAGGGATGAGAGATGTGTAAAATCTCTTGTCTCTCTCTCTCTTTAGAGCTTTCTGACTCTCTCTCAGTCCCCTAGATGTTGAGTGCTCAAAAATGGGGTTGTTGGGGTGTTAAATGGCTTAAAAACGGGTTAAATACACTTAAAACCGACATTCAGGTGAACCATGATCGATCATGGGTCCCCCATGATCGATCATGAACCCTTCTGGAACTCTGGAGGATCATGATCAATCATGGCCTTCCATGATCTATCATGGAAGTCACTGTAGAAGCAAATGACTTTCTGAGCCCAAAACGGACCTCGAAACGGTTGAATCTCGACTCGGCCCAAACATGAAAGTTGTAGATGGAAAATAAATGAAGACGTGGACGAAAATGGTGAGTCATTTAGACATCGTATGAAGAAGTTATGACCTCTCAAAGTTGGTCAAAAATCGACAGATAAAGAAAAGTCGAAACATGAAATTATCGCTTCGGTTTCTATCCGAACCACTGGAATGACTAAACGAACACTCACATGAGTGTAAGGAGGCTAATATGACCAATACAGAGTACTAGAACATTATGAGGCTCTCTGAATCAAAATTTCACCACCCGAAATAAAATGAGCGGACGAATGAAGGTGACTACGAAGAAACGAAAGAATGAGGCGTTATAGTGCCTTTCTAAGCAATGTTAAATACAAAACATGCTATGGGACTAATCGTACAATAAGATGGTAAAACATGAAAGTTAGTGAAGTAAATGTGTCAAACGACTCCGAAAAATAGCATATGAATTACTATACTACGCATTTATCACTAGCTTAACAATAACTTAACAAAAATTACCATGAATACCTAAAGTAGTAAAAGAAGTACCTGATACAAGGGCCACAAAGAACATTACAAAATAAGCTTATTTTTAAGAACTTTGTCATATTCGATAATGTAAAAAGGAGACATAAAACTAAGAAAAGCAATGCTATACTTACTGGGTATTGTTACCGCCTATTCTTACTAACATGCATTAAATGGGTTGTACCTAAACACGGAAAGCGCACGTGCAAGACATGTATAGAGTTATTTTTGGTATTTCTGAATCAATCTTCGACTTCCATTATTCTCCACTTGATGCCCTCACCCTAATGAATGGCCTTGCTTCACTAATTTTTCTAATCGAAACCTCGAACATCTCCAATGCCTTCATAACAATAAAACAGATAGAATTGAGAGAAGGCGTTGACATAAGTTGAAGTTTTAATGGATTCTCCAATAGTATCTTACATGGATATTAATATATAACATAAATTCCTGCCATTTTTAGTTAAGTTTAAACCAACGAAAAAAAAATGAATTATATGGTATAACACAAAGAGGAGTGAATGACCTTAGAAAAACAAAAAGGGACTATATATATTTGCCTCCAAAACCATAGAACCCCAAACTCAACCCCAAATCATTGTTTTTCCTCTTCACCTTCCGGTGAAAATTCACTCTCACCGTCAAAATTAAAAGGTGTAGAAACATTAAATTGGCCATTTTCAGGGCGCAAATTCGGAGTCGATAGATGGGATGAATTGAAAGAAGCATTCTTAGGATTCAATTTGAATTAGAGTGTTTTTTGAGTGTGAACACCCCAATCCACAACTCTCGTGTGAATTTAGTTTTCATACAAAATGAACATTCTACATCAAGTCTTAAATCATCATGCATATAGAAGACTATTAGGAAAGACTTGAATTTGGTTTGAGGATTCAACATCCCCGAATTTGTTGGGAATCTACCATGACTCATGTTGCCATGTTGCTTGCTAGGATGAGGATCGACCAGCCGTAAGCCTTAGTCGATGCCTCAACCGTACGCCCCAGCAGCAGGCCGTAGTCGTACCCCCTGTGGCTAGCCTCTTTTAAAGTGTTTTTTGGCGAAAATTTCTCTATAAATAGGACCATTGGGGTCTCATTAGATCATCAACACTCAAGAGAGTTTAGAGAGAGAAAATTCTATCAAAATCAATATGGAGAGTTTTAGAGAGAGAAAGGGGCTAGAGAGAAAAGGTTCTAGAGATAGAAACCTCTAGAAAGAGAAAAGAGCAAACGAAGTAATTAAGGCAAGAAACATTTATTCTTTTCAAGCGCATTAGGAATGCATTTCTATAACCCTTCTGAATTTAAATGGTGCATTTCAATTACAAGTTTTAATACAAAAAATCATATAGCTTGCAAAGTAATTCACTGTTTTTAAAACAAGTCCTTTATAAGTTTTACAAGAAAACTAAAATTCGTTTTGACAAGTTTTCAAAACAAAACCAAACGCAAAAATAGTTTTCAAACAAATGGAACTACGAGACACTGATTTCATTCTAAGATGAATATGTAGGCGCTCGTAAAGCTTGAGTCTGATTTCATAAATACAATCTTCAACCAAATTTATTCGAAAGGACTATTTTGAAAATTATTCAAACTATTTGTAAGATATCTTAAGTAGGAATTGAATACATAATCCATTAACGAGACCGAAAGGGCGAATTGGGTGCCTAACACCTTCTCAATTCGTAACGTAGTTCTCGAACCCTAGAAAATCAAGTTATCAAATAAATCTATGGTTTCAAACGTATGAAAGATAGTTCATTTTCGGATTGTCTTTTATACAATCTTTTGTTTGTTTTCTTGTAAAACAAACTGGCAACTCTAAAAACACGTTCTCCCTCAAAACAAAAATAAGAGATTTTGGGCAAAGATTTAGATTCTCACAATGAGATACGCTAATTCAAATCAAATTCGAAGGACCCAATAGAAAGCCACACTCATCAGTGGCGTTACTAGTGGCGCAATTTCAACAGCCAGTGAAATTGTTGGTAGTGAAGAATTTGACGAAGGAATTTGGTGTTAGAAGGTGTGATTTTTTCTAGGTAAGAATTAATGGGTTTTTATTATTATTTTTTAATATGGATTTTGGATTTTGGTTTCTATGGTTTGTATCATGTTGTTTTTATTTGATCTTGAGAGGTGAAGAATAAAATGACTGAAGTGGAGACCATCTCATCAATGCCATTGATGTCCGACGTTAGAGCGACGTGAAATTCAAGCTTGTCCTACCACTTGTACATAACATTCAACAAATGAAATGCACACATAAAGCATGAATACAATTCTCCAGTTCAAATATATTTAAACTTAGCATTAAACACCCGCTAAATGTAATGATGTATGATGCACACTAATCATGCTTAATTATGTAAATGAAATATGTTTAAGGTTTGGGGTGTCACATGCATCCTCATCGCGTGTACCTGTAGATGAAAAACATGTATGGGGAAGGACACCGTATATAGAGGATAAAAGACTACCACAGAGATATATTAACAATAACAACGACTGCACATGTTTGTATCAAATAACATACACGGCATCATACTTGGTTATCTCATGGCTGCATGCTAAGTACCACTATACTAATCCTTACCTCACCTAACCCATCCCCTCTCAGTAGACATTGCAAACCGGGTTATTGGATCTTGGTTAATCCCGAAAGGTGTATTTAAACATGTACGTACCAATCAATCATCATGGCACCATAGCCAGCACAAGCACCATCAAAGCCAACAAACATAACATAGAGCCAAAGAATAGGCATTACGAGATTAATACAAGAATCAGAATAACAAGGAGTGCTTTAGAGCGTAACGGAATGCATACGAAATACTTTTCATACCTCAATCCATAGAAATCACGCCATGACCAAAGTTCCGATCAATGGAACTCCGTAAACTCTACCCCGCTTCACTCCTCTTGATCCCTGGGATAATCTTCACTAAAGGAAAATCATGTTCTGGAAGCGTTCCGGAGGTGAAAATGTAGAGATAAAGTAGAAAGAAGAATGAGAGAAATCTGTCTCTCAACCAGGGGTGACATATATATATAAAGGGAGAAGGAAGGGTCTGGAACCCTTTAGAATATCACAAATCGACCTAACAACAGGCTATGCATTCTCAGTACGATGTACAGTACTCTAGGCTGGTCGTGGCCTGCTGGCAATATTATTTATACAACAAAATAGATTCATATCAGAGTCTCTAAATTGTCCCCAATCCCGTTACATCCTTATCCTCACTAGACTCCTAGATACCTATATTATTTAAAAAAAAATAGGGTGAGCTATTTGCTCAGTAGGGGGGACAAGGGATATTGTGTTTCAGAAACATAATTAACAATTCGATAATAATTTATACTACAACTGTTAATTTAGTTAAATACCATGATTTCATAAAACAATGCATGCTTATGCAAATGTAGGTTACCTCCTTTGTGTCAACCATTATGCTAAGTCACCAGAACATTAATAAAGTTGAAACATAACATGATATGGGCCTGCCCACCCGAGATCATAACCGGTACTTGTCAAGAGATATTAAAGTTGAACTGAATCACAAATTATAACAATAACAGTGGGCTCGACCCCTTGAAAAAATAATTCGCATATGATCAAAACATGGTCTTTCCGTCTCGGGTGAATATCAACAGATGATAAATAACTGGACCACAGTCCGACAATATCACATCTATAGAACACTGTCACAACAACTGAGTTATTAGTGTCTTGTCATTGTCTACATTTTCAGACTTTTCACCGCTGGCTCTAAATAGCTAACAATTTGTTGCTCCTCCACATGTGTAGGGATTTTTAACCCAAGAGCACCAGGCCCTACTTATTTTCATACCGGTAAGCACTAACCATGTTCATTCCATTCACAGATGGAAGGCCATAGTAGATACAAATAATCGTGGGAAACACTCCGCCGTATAACATAGTTGAGAATATATCTCACATAAATGACGAGTTCCCGAGAATAATAATCAACAATTCCAGAAATGCCGATATAAGCATAGAAAGCTCTTCATCGTCATAGATATGAGATATTAGCCTCCCAAGAAATAGATAACATGCCATATGCCATGAGAGTAGTATGAGCTTGTCAAGAATATCGCCAAGAATGCCGAGTTGACACAATAATAATGTATAACATGCAATTCATGCTTCAAATGAAACTAGAAAGAACTTATGCCATACAAACCTTATTAAACATCGGTCCTTGTCCCTAGGTGTATACAAGAATCATTTATTAATTCATTTTCATCAAACCATCAACTATACACCTGAAGGACATCCCATAGACAAATACTATGTGAATATCGAGTTTAGATGGCATATCTTGCTTCAGTTCATTGAATTATAGTTCAAACATGCATAACTCATGAATATAAAATAATTCAATTTTTATATTAAACATACATGTGTAAAAACATTCATCTCTCATTGGATAAAATCATATTATCGAGTTTAAAAACATTTAAACCCTTACCTCAAATATTTAAGCTCAAAAGAAAGGAGAAGAGTGATAATCGGAAACCCGTCCGATGAAATCTCGAAATTCCTATGTCACCTTGTTCCCCTCGACTAGTAGAATGAGTTTCCCTAAGGCCGAATCAGAATCTGGAATCACGATATTAGTGTAAATCTAGAGAGATGTTTGTAGGGGAGAAAGAGCTCTCAAAGATGGTGGCTTTTGGGTGAGAAATGACCAAAGAAGGCTCTAGAGCTCTTTTAAAACTTTTAAACCGATATAGAAATAGGTGCCTCTTGGCCCCAACAGGCGCCTATTGGACAGGTAACAGGCGTTTGTTTTCTATAAACAGGCTTTTGTCCAACACCGAACCTAAAATGCCACAAGCCTAACCCCCAACAATCGCCTTTTTTCCATAAACTGACTCATGTTTTTTATAAACAGACTCTTGTTGGGCCAAATTCTGCAAAATGAGCTAAAAATACTAGAAAATAAGGACACGGGGTGTTACACTTATTATCTTAAAATCTCTCTTTCAAGCATCAACACTCAACCCCTTAGACAACACTCCACTCCTCAGACAATTTTTCACCATTTTACCCTCACACACTCCATCCCCATCACCCTATTGCCTACTTTTTTACTACACTTCTCTTTTATTTCTCACATATATTCATTCATTTTGGCTAATAGTAAAAGGAGAGCTTGGAGGTAGAAAGAAAAAATAGAGGAAATATTTAAGGGTGGTGATGTTGATACCCCCAATATCCATTGGTAACACTCCCACCCAAAAAAAAGGTAAATTGTTATTTCCACCCCACTTCATTTAATCTAGTAAAAAAGTTAATTAAGCCTAAACTAATTTTTCACCCACTTGTTTTAATTTAAAACAAACGTTAATGAATCTCCCTCCAAAGTTAATCAAACATTTATACCCAAATTAAATTTCCCTCCAAAATTCCTCTCTTCTACCATCTTCAACCAAGTTTAGCAACAAATTTTGGTTGCACCAAAATAGGCAACAAAACTTTGATCTCCACCATTGATGCAAAAGGGTAAGATTGTAACACCCGTAGGGTAAATGTACCACATTTTTTGTCCGAGACGCGAGAGTGTGCTTGAGCCGTATCCGAATGTAGGGAATACTTCCACACTATTTTAGAGATGTTATTACATTCATCCTTTAAGTTGGAAAGGGTTATGTAGAGCACCCGAGTCGAAATTTGTAAAATCTCACATTTTAAACTTACCCGACAAACGGACCTTCAGTCATTCAAGACATCATAACTTTTTCATTTTAGATCAGAATGGGACCTAATTTATGTCATTGGAAAGGTATTTCAATTTCCAAGAACTTTCGTGTTTGGCCTGGAAACCAATTCCCACTTCTCGTTGGTCAAAATAAGGTTACAAGATCAGTTGGTGGCATATACAAGCAATTCTGGGCATGAACAAAATTCCAGTACCATGGAGTCGACTCCATGGGGTTTAGGGAGTCGACTCCCCTTCACTGTAGCGGTCAAAAATGATATTTTTAAGCCTTGACCCGATTTTTATACACCTTTAACCCCTTCTTCTTCTCCACTTCGACCAAAGCTCAGGGAGAGAGTGAGAGGAGTGTAGGAATCATGGAGCATAGCTCATGAGTGTAATTTTAACACATATTACAACCCAAATCAAGGATCAAACTCATCATCTCCATCATCTTCTTCATTTCTTCACATCCACCAAGCTAGGGCACAAAAGCCAACCATGGTATCTTGCGCCTCCGTCGTTTAGAGCTAGATCTGCGGCTCAAGTGGTGAAGGTTGAACGCTATCGAGGTAGGAACACTATTATTAAAACCTATTTTAAGAGTTTAGGCACCTAATCACCATTTTTATACAAATTTGGGGATTTTCTAGGTATACACCTATTGCTGCGTATATATACACTTTGGGCCTATAAATTGTGAAGGAAATGGTTGATTATTACTTTTAAATCATAGTATATCATATTTCTCCATGTATCTCTTCCATTTCCTTGATTTATGACAAACCCTTGTTCCTGGCCTTTAGCGCGCAGGTACTTATCAGCCCGTATAGTAAAGTAAACTTATGATACGCACTTTATATCACTTGATACTCATGAAATGGACTACTATACCTTTTTACATGATGTATATGATCTTATAATTGTGATTGGGAAAAATATGATTTTCCTTATACAGAGTAGTCAACACCGCTTGTACCAGGTAGATGGTTATTACCAGTAGTGTATAGCCTTAGTGGCTACGTGAGATTATTGCAGCGTATGCCTTTGTGGCTGCGTGAGGTAGCGTATACCTGTGTGGCTGCGTGAGGTAGCGTCTAGGTGGACCTGGTTGGTGGTCCCTGCCTTGGGCAGAAGAAACCGAGTGCCGGCTATCTCTGTACAGTAGATATGAAAAATCCTAGACGTGAGTATTATAAATGGTTGATACGATGTGGGCCTGGTCGCGGTGTCTTGAGACTATGTATATATTACATTGTTTACACACTTATTTACGATTTATGTATACAGACTAATTAGTAACTCACTTTATAAAGCCTCTCCTACATATACATGTTTTTCTCACAACTCCTATAGTTCCTACTGGGCCCGTTTGGCTCACAGTTTTTCCTACACAAGTACTTCTAAGGATGGGACGGGACGAGCTGATAAGGGAAAGGTCGACAAGTCTTAGTCTCCTCTGATACTGTAGTGTGAGGGCCTTTCACTACTGAAAGGCCATGTTATCTATCTTATTGTACCATAACTCAACTTATATTATGTATCCATGTTTGTACTCTCTGTGTAGCCTACTTGAGGTTATGGAGACTGTATTGTGTATGACTATTTTATGACAGTTATGTATTGCTTATATATGTACTTTGCGGACATTTACTTTTCTTTAATTTTATTCTTTTGGTTATTGTATAGTGGGTTGGAGGAACATGTCTATGGTTGAATGTTAGCCGAATGTGGACAAGTGACTTACATTTTAGTTAACCGGTGCGCAACGGTACAGACTAATCTGTAAGGCACGAGTTAACAGAAGGGGAAGCTACAGTTCTAGCATGTTCCCAGTTGATTTTGTTTTATGTTCTTAACCTTAGCATATTTGCCTTCCTCGCCAGAGTTATTTGATTTTTTACTCACTTCCGCCGTCGCGTACGGCTCCGTGATCAACCGTGTTCCGGAGGTTCTCCCTCCTAACGGAACTCGGGGCGTCACAAAGATTGAGAAGAATGGAAGGAAAAAAAGGAAACTTTGGAACAAGATAAGAAAACCAACAAACAAAACTTCTATTAATGCAAAACTCTAAATTTAAGGAGAATGGTATAAACAAAATCTCCATTGATGCAAAACTCAAAAGTTAAGAATAATGCAAGAAAAAAGAGAGAAACTTTAAAATAAGGAAAGGAAAACAAGTAAGAAAAAGTTAATGAAAGAAAGACATACATGTTTTTATTTTGTTTCATTGTTTATCTTATTTTCATAGCATACACATCAATATATATAAACAAAAAACACAATTTTCTATTTGAAGCACGAAGAAGGTTTACTCGATTTTCCATAACTGAGTTCCAGGCTTGTACACTTGGCTGCTCTCAACCGAGTATGAAATGCCATACAATGTCATGCTCTCGGAATCTTCATTTGGTTGATAGCAACCGAGTGTGATTAGTGTCATTCGGTTGCTCATAGCCTAGCATAATATAACAACACTCAGTTGCTCTCAACCGATTGAAGGTCTCGAGAGCATGACATTTTATGGGATTTCATACTCGGTTGAGAGCAGCCGAGTGTACAAGCCTGCAACTCGGTTATGGAGAACCGAATAAGCCATCTTCGTGTTTTAAACATAAAATTTTGTTTTTTGTTTATATATTTGATGTGTATGCTATGAAAATCATATAAACAAAAAAACAAATAGAAACATGTATGTCTCTTTTTCATTAACTCTTTCTTACATGCTTTCCTTTCCTTATTACAAAATTAAGTTATTATGTAATTTTGCTTGTCTAAGAAGATGATAGAGATGGTGGAGAAATTTTGGAGTTAGTTCGGGGTAATTTGTTTTATGTTATTATGTAGTTAATTACTTAATAAGGTTATTAATTAATTAAGTATGAGATTAATTTCCAAAAATAAGTGGGAGTGGTGGGAGTAATAGGTATAACATGGGAGTGTTATTAAGATAAAAGTGTAAAAGTGGGAGTATTAGTAAGAGTGGGAGTGTTAGCAAGAGTTTTGTGGGGTGCCAACATCACCACCCATATTTAACTGCTTCATATTTTTCATCATCATGTATTATTGTTTTAATTAGTGAAGGAGATAAAATTTGTAATATTGATAGAAATTATGGCATCACTTTACTCACATACATAGAGATATTTACGAAGCCATTTTATTATTTGTTTTGTTCTTCTATCTTTATGGAACGTCAATCTCCGTAGCAAGGATTCTTCTTTAAAGTTGAAATTAAATTCGTGGTGGATAACTAAAGGTAAAACTCCTTCTTACAAAATACTTTTATCTTTAATTCCTACTTGTGTTTGTTCGGAGCTATGGGTGAATAGAAATAAGGCTAGGTTTGATGGCAAAAAGTAATCAGTGATGCATATTGTTTCCAATATTAAGGCCGCATTGCAAGGAATTATGAATCATGGTAAGTTACTTGGCAAAAAAAGGGCGGCTGATGTGGATATTCTTCGTTTCTTTTATGGGTCCATGCTTCCTCTTAGGAGTGGTGAGTTTCTCCTTTCTAAATGGATTTCTCCTCTCTTCATTTGATTAAAACTAAATAGTGATAAGTGTTCTAAACGGAATCCGGGTAAGAGTGTAGGTGGTAGTATATTGAGAGATGACAATGGAAAAATCTTGGGGGCTCAAGGTGATAGCTTTGGTATTATTACACATGGTGGCAGAGGCTAGAGCTGTACTTCAAGGGCTTCAATTATGTGAGTTCAATGGAAGCAATTATATAGATATTGAGGTTGATCTAAGATTCTAGTTCAAGTACGTTCTCCAACGAAAGTCATACTCCTTGGTCCATTGCTTATGAGGTGAGGGAGATTCAACATTTAATGCATGTGTTGAATGTTAGATTGCAGCATACTTACACGGAGAACAATATGGCAACTGACTTCATGGCAAACTTGGGGTGTAACATGTTCCATAAAAATAAGATTCCTAGGAAGCTTAGGGGCATTGTAAGGACTGATGGCTATGGGCTACCTATTATTAGGTTGATCAAAGTGTAGTTGTTTCTTCTTTTTATTAATAAAATTTAGGGGCTTTGCCGTTTATTTTCAAGGGGAGACGATGAAGCCACATTTTTATTTATGATCTAGAATTTTTTAATATTGCACAAATATACATCTTTGTGATTTTTCTTAAATAAGATCTTTCGAATACTCTACATACCATAGGAGATCTAACTTTGGTTTTTATATTTGACTTAAGAGATGAGCTACATATCATAGGTTTTTCTTGAGTTCATTTTATTTTCAAATTTATCTTTTAGTGCTTGAGTGTTAATGTGAATGAGTGACAACCTCGTATTTTTTTTATTTTTAAAAGAAGAAAATATAGATATTGAACGGAAAAATCTCTTATAAACAAATAAATTGTCAAATATTATTTGAATAGCTTTTGGGTTCACTCTACACAGCATAGGTGGTTTAATGCATATGATCAAACTAGTATATAATTTATTGTGGGTATGTATGTGCAATAATATATCTTTCTATATCCATTGATAATTTGGTGGAGTATTCTTAACCCTTGAAATCCCTACACATTGTTTCCACAAAACCACTTTCTCCACTTTCATTTCATTTTTATTAATATTAAATTGTTCTTAAGAAAAGTAAGCATTTCTCAAACACAAAAAAAAAAAATTGGTTTTTATTCTAAATCTACTATTTTCTCAATTTTATTTTCATTGATTCCTAAACAACTCCTATGGATTTGACCCTCTATTACTATCTATGTTACTAATATATTTTATAGGTACATAAGGGTTTCCCATCAAGCTATTTTGAGTGACGCATATAGCTTCCCATCAGTTAGCCTTCGTGGATGTAAAATTATAGTTAGGATTTGGATGAGAAGACAAGATATAGTCATTTTAGTTAAGTATTTGACAGGTTCAAGATTACTTCAGTTAATAATTAAAATGAATTCAAGTAAAAAAATCATAGCTTTTTTTTGTGTCGTAAGTTTATTCCAATAAGTGGGCAAACTGAAAAGAAAATGTTATTTTTTTGGTCTACAAAAGAAAATGTTGATTAACAAACAACTTGCCAAAGCTGCATGAGCTTACAAATTTCATGGGTATTCAAAATCAACTTCACTTATATTATGTTGTAAGATTTAGTAGTATATCGATCATGTTCCAAAAAAGAAAAAGAATTACAATTTTTTGACATCCTAAAAAGAAAATTATGACTACTATTTGACGAGGAGGAAGTACAAAAGTATAGAACAAAATGCTAATGTAAGATTTTAATACACAATCATAAGTGCATGGGTGTCTATTGGATATAAATATAATCCGACAAGTACGGGTCGAATGCACGAGAACTTCAATTTAACTTCTTATTATATTTCAACTAGAACGAAGATTTGACTCCAAGATTTCAATTTAAAATTTCCAATCAAGCTATATTAAAGAAAAAAAATAAAGAATTTAACAGTTCGATGCAGATGGTACTAGAATGTCATATTCAACTTTATAATGCATATGAGTTTATAATTATATCTATTTAAGTTTCCAATAATTCTCTTTTCTATAACTTGCTCAAAACCCCTAAAATCAATTCAGAGTTTGGGAAGACATTACAATTAAACAATAATTATATGATTTGTACATATCATATCAAGGCCAATTATTTATCTATTAAAAGCAAAAAAGGAGATTTGGAAGAAAAAAATTCAAAAATCATAAACATCCTCGTAAAAAGCTTAAGCTAGAGGCAATCTCGACTACTGTGAACAATCTGGCAAAGTAGCAGTCTTTAAAAACAAGCTAAAAATAGACTGTAGTGGCACTAGTTTGGATTTAGGAATTCATAGTGAAAGGCCCAGGGTTGGTCAATGGGTTTTCAATTATTGTCCATTTCAAGATAGACATTTTGCGTCTAGTTTTATCGCATTCGCCAGTGTTGATCCGCTTGAAGTTCGTGTTGCTGCGTTTGCATTTGTTCGAGCTGTTCGCCGATGATACAAAGCACGCCCACAGTTTCGGTAATTGAATCATGATCCAAAAAATTATTTTCGTAAATATTTTTTTTTATTTCTATTTTTATAATTTTTGGGTTTTGGTTTTTAAAATAAATCTATTAAAGTTTTTTTTTACTAAGTATTATTTTTGACATGTTTTATATATATATATAAATATCTTTTGGGTCAAATTAGCTTTGGGAGAAAGTTAAAGTTATATGTTATAAAGTGTGTTTTCTTGGAATTAATTTGAGCCGTGCTTTTCTTATTTCTATCTACGGCTACTGTTGGTCAATCCATGTGAGATTGATGGAAAGTATATATACTATTTCTTTTTTATTCATTAAGGCATTGCACATATTTTTTTAACATACACATATTTTTTTTCTCTCTCTCACCCACGGTTCTCCTTCTTTTTTTCTTCTTCTCACTGTACGAAACTTCTTCTTCCTTGTGAGATAAAAAGCCCTAGAAACATCTAGTTTCTTTTCTTCAAGTGTGATTAATATCTAGAGTATAATGATCGGTGGTTCTTCTTCTATTTTGGTGCGATTGTTATCTTACTCGAGGTTAGATGTTTGCGATTTTGGGTATATTTTTCTAGGGTTCTTTTGATGCTTTGAGATGGATATTCAGATTTGATATGATCTTATATTTCTTGTCTAGAATCTAATTTCATTGGTTCCATAGCTGTGTATTTTTCCTAGTGCCGTGGCTATGAACTTTCAGGTTGCTCTGGCTGTGTGTATTTTTGGGGATGGTTTATTCTTGGTTATATGAAATCTATTTTGTGTATTTCTGTTTGAGATCCGAGAGTTTGCTGGAATATTTTTCTTGAGTTCAAACAAATCATTCTGAGATATTCAGTTGGTTTCTTACTTGGTATATATGTACTGTTGAGTTGTAATTTTTGGGGATTTTTGGTTCTTGGTAAATGTGCATCTATAAGGCGATTCATACAACCTAATTCCTTGGTCTATTGCGGTTGACGATTGGGGTGGTGTTTAATTGTTAATTGGCTGATTCTACAGAGGTACGCGGTGATACACTGGTGGTGTGCGAGGACCCTTTGTAAGTATTTCCATTCTGTTTCTTGTACTCTTTTGATAATAGTGGATTCAGGTTGTGAGGTTGGGAGCCTCGGTGGATTTTTCCTATCCCCGTTAGGTAGGTTCTTACCAACTTAAAATCTGGTGTTGTTTGTGATTGATTGTTCTGTGTGATTGGTTTACTATTTATGCTTTAAACTAGGTTTTTAGAACTCCACAAGCTTATTAAAATAGTCATTCTAATTCAACTTTAATTTTTTATATACTACAAAAATTTTATCAAACCAAACAACTTGTTTGGAATTCGAAATTTGTGTTAAAAATTTTATTTTATCGTATTTCGAAATTCAACTTTTATGCAACAGTTTCTTGTTTGAATATAAAATCAGATTGAAGGTTTTTTCACATAGAAGCTAAAACACCAATTTCATAAACTTTCTAAGCACACTATTTAATAGCAATCATGCTCCTCTTTTAAGTGCATGTGAACTTGGGAATTCATAGAAGCTAAAACACAACATTGATAAATTTTCAAAGAATACTATGTTTTTTTAATAAAAATCACACTCCTATTTGAAGTTGACTTTGCTGCTTTTTCAAAATCTGGATAAAAAATGATGCATCTTGTCAAGAATTGAAATTGTAACTTCAAAGATTGCATATGAATATTCTTTATTATCGCTTTTGCAAGCAATTTTTATTATATTTACCTCTTCTTTGGCTTTTTAACTAAAAACCAAGAATATAATACCCAACTACTAAATTAAAGGGACTAACAAATATAAATTTGGGGTGCTCAAAGTGTTATAAACTGTGTTTATCAATGAAGTTTATACAATCAACATTTGTAAGTGCAGTCGCAAGTAGGTATCGGGTATTCATCACCACCCCCTCAGAATCGCAGGTTGCTTTCGGGGCATGTTTGTGCCTTCTCCTACAAGTTCTCAGGCAATGCATAGAGGGCTTGTCCCATCTATTCCTACATGTGTCATTATACCAAAAATCTAGTCCATCACCATAAGGGCAAAACCCTCCGGCAACAGCATTGAGGGGAATCCCTATTCAAAATTCATGGAAACAAGGAAAAAAAATATTAATTAGTAACATGACTAAAGGATAATTGAGGTGTATTTGTGCATTTTTCTTTTCACATGGCTGGCTAGGCCTGTAGTAGTGCACGCTATTTATGTGTCCATGCGCATGCATAAATGCAATAGTAAGCATATTATCGAAATCACAAACAAACAAAAATGACTAAATTATGAACTTCCACAATAAAGAACGTAGAAGGATAGAAAACCAAATTAAGAAAATCATGGACAAGAAATAATATTGTTTTAATTAAGTCCTAGTTTTACTTCAAAAGAAGGGGGGGGGGGGGGGAAGGGGGTTATTGACTTAACCACCTACGCTAATAACCCTCTATGAGGAAACCCCCAAAATAATTTTAACTAGACATAACCCACCTAAATCCTGACGCCATGAACTTTCCATCCATTTTCAATTTTTTCCAACCAAGATACCCTTCGCCTTTCTTCTTCTTCCTCTTTTTCTTCCCCTCCTTTCTCAATCAACTCTCTTCAACAAAAACACTAATTTCTCTCTGTATAACACATACACACACATATATATATATATATATATATATTATGAACATTATTAACTTGATTTCTTGAAGGAAGAATTGTATGTATTATATGTATATATGTATGGATATGTATATAGACCAATCTAGATCTATATACAAACCCCTTTCTCTTGCTATATCCCTCTCCTCTCATCAAAGCCATCTCCTCATTTCTTCCACCACCACCATCATCATCATCACCATTATACACCCAAAATCCTAAAAATTATAGAGAGAAAAAACTCAAAATAAAAAAATTATTCTTCTACCACCATCAATTGAACTAAAGAAATCCAAAATTGATTCAAGTATGTATATGTATGTATTACCCCAAATTTATTAAAAATTAAATTGAAAAACATCCACAAATTGTTTTTTGTAATGCCCAAAATCTCGTTTAGAGGTTTTCACCTGCGGGATCGGTTTGTCACGGGTGCCGTACGTTAACGGCGATTGATATTAAAATTTTACAAATTAATCATTGGTTTAAAAAAAACATTTTTTTCAAGGTATTACTCATTTAAAGTGGTATGAGTAAAAGAAATAACTAAATGACATAAACATAAGAATGTGTATCTTAGATTTTCTCTTTTTTTTTAAAATCCGACATGGTCTCCTCTGTTTTAGCAATATCCAAGACCTGTATAAGTGGTAATCCATCAAATCATTTATCAAATAAAGCTCAATCACAATCTTCATAACAAATAATAAAATCTACTACACCAATGTAGTTCTCAAAATAGTAAATAATCAACTATAATTTATTATAATTAATATTACATCGCCACTTTAATTACATAAACCAATTATTAAACAATGTTTACTTAATACAAATAGAACTAACTTAAGTTGCACATAAAAATCAAGTCATCCCTTCAAAGGAGACTAACATGGTTTCGAGATCATCAAAGGTAATTAAATTCTAATGTGCGCCAACCCAGAGAGTGTACATACAAAACTATTTTGGAAAATGGGAGTGAGCCAAACACGGGTTCAATGGAAACTATAATTTTTTTTCCATAAAATTACAACTAGTCAAGCACACACCACGTGCAATATCAAAAATAATAGAAAGCCACGAGATGCATACGATTTACTCTTTATATGTATACCATATATGTATATATATATAGTACTATACCAAAATACTATAAAACCATATATAGAAACTAGTGATACATACTATGCACAGCGTATGATATTTTTCCCCAAAGTATATTAGTATACGTAAACCATATACGTAAAGAATAATCCAAAATCCAACCAAAGGATAATAAACAAGCATAGGCACACATATATCTACCACACGATGTCTCATCCCATAGGATTCACATCTCACTTTTCAATGCTAGAACCATGAGGCAGGAGAGCCCGAAAATAGAATCGTCCTCCAAGGACATATAGTTAACCATCTAGGATTTAAATCTACTATGCACAGTTCATAGCCTGTATGGCTCGGGAATTTTCGCTTCCATAGCGAGGACCCCCCTATAACGGTCCACCTAGTGGTAAGCCCCAAGGGCTAAATAACTTATGTAGCCACACAGGCTATGTCCCCCAAGGACAAATGTTTCACGTTGTAACACCCGTAGGGTAAATGTACCACATTTTTGTCCGAGACGCGAGAGTGTGCTTGAGCCGTATCCGACTGTAGGGAATACTTCCACACTATTTTAGAGATGTTATTACATTCATCTTTTAAGTTGAAAAGGGTTATGTAGAGTACCCGAGTCGAAATTTGCAAAATCTCACATTTTAAGCATACCCGACAAACCGACCTTTAGTCATTCAAGACATCATAACTTTTTCATTTTAGATCATAATGGAACCTACTTTATACAATTGGAAAGGTATTTCAATTTCCAAGAACTTTCATGTTTTGCCCGGAACCCAATTCCCACTTCTCGTTGGTCAAAATAAGGTTACAAGATCAGTTGGTGGCATAAACAAGCAATTCTGGGCATGAACAAAAATCCAGTACCATGGAGTCGACTCCATGGGGTTTAGGGAATCGACTCCCCTTCACTGTAGCGGTCAAAAATGATATTTTTAAGCCTTGACCCGATTTTTATACACCTTTAACCCCTTCTTCTTCTCCACTTCGACCAAAGCTCAGGGAGAGAGTGAGAGGAGTGTAGGAATTATGGAGGATAGCTCATGAGTATAATTTTAACACATATTACCACCCAAATCAAGGATCAAACTCATCATCTCCATCATCTTCTTCATTTCTTCACATCCACCAAGCTAGGGCACAAAAGCCAACCATGGTATCTTGCGCCTCCGTCGTTTAGAGCTCGATCCGCGGCTCAAGTGGTGAAGGTTGAACGCTATCGAGGTAGGAACACTATTATTAAAACCTATTTTAAGAGTTTATGCACCCAATCACCATTTTTATACAAATTTGGGGATTTTCTAGGTATACACCTATTGCTGTGTATATATACATTTTGGGCCTATAAATTATGAACGAAATGGTTGATTATTACTTTTAAATCATAGTATATCATATTTCTCCATGTATCTCTTCCATTTCCTTGATTTATGACAAACCCTTGTTCATGGCCTCTAGCGCGCAGGTACTTATCAGTCCGTATAGTAAAGTAAACTTATGATACGCACTTTATATCACTTGATACTCATGAAATGGACTACTATACCTTTTTACATGATGTATATGATCTTATAATTGTGATTGGGAAAAATATGATTTTCCTTATACAGAGTAGTCAACACCGCTCGTACCAGGTACATGGTTATTATCAGTAGCGTATAGCCTTAGTGGCTACGTGAGATTATTGTAGCGTATGCCTTTGTGGCTGCGTGAGGTAGCGTATGCCTGTGTGGCTGCGTGAGGTAGCGTCTAGGTGGACCTGGTAGGTGGTCCCTGCCTTGGGCAGAAGAAACCGAGTGCCGGCTATCTCTGTACAGTAGATGTGAAAAATCCTAGACGTGAGTATTATACATGGTTGATACGATGTAGGCCTGGTCGCGGTGTCTTGAGACTATGTATATATTACATTGTTGACATACATGTTTATGACTTATGTATACGGACTAATTACAAACTCATTTTATAAAGCCTCTCCTGTATATACATGTTTTTCT
The DNA here is from genome assembly GCA_021464415.1 of Lonicera japonica. NCBI lineage: Eukaryota > Viridiplantae > Streptophyta > Magnoliopsida > Dipsacales > Caprifoliaceae > Lonicera > Lonicera japonica. The sequence continues at coordinate 23,329,424 of CM038469.1, forward strand.
CACAACTCCTATAATTCCTACTGGGCCCGTTTGGCTAATAGTTTTTCGTACACAGGTACTTCTAAGGATGGGACGGGACGAGCTAATAAGGGAAAGGTCGACAAGTCTTAGTCTCCTCTGATACTGTAGTGTGAGGGCCTTTCACTACTGAAAGGCCATGTTATCTATCTTATTGTACCATAACCCAACTTATATTATGTAGCCATGTTTGTATTATCTATGTAACCTACTTGAGGTTATGGAGACTGTATTGTGTATAACTATTTTGTGACAGTTATGTATTGCTGATGTATGTATTTTGCGGGCATTTACTTTTCTTTAATTTTATTCTTTTGGTTATTTTATAATGGGTTGGAGGAACATGTCTATGGTTGAATGTTAGCCTAATGTGGACAAGTGACTTACATTTTAGTTAACCGGTGCGCAACGGTACAGACTAATCTGTAAGGCACGAGTTAACAGGAGGGGAAGCTACAGTTCTAGCATGTTCCCAGTTGATTTTGTTTTATGTTCTAGACCTTTGCATATTGGCCTTCCTCGCCAGAGTTATTTAATTTTTACTCACTTCCGCCGTCGCATACGGCTCCTTGATCAACCGTGTTCCGGAGGTTCTCCCTCCCAACGGAACTCGGGGCGTCACAAGTTGGTATCAGAGGAATTAGGTTCTCTTTCTTCCTTCGCCGGAGTGTGGGTAGACTAGGATATCGTCCTTTCCATTGTAACCTATCTTTATGCTTGGATTTTGTGAGTGGACTCTATTATTTTGTAGAATGCCGCCTAAGCGTAGAGGCAAGGCTCCTACTCATCAAACTTCCCTTCCGGAAGGTGATCATGAAACCGAAGGGGGAGATAGCTCTAGGCTCCTCACCGTTATGAACAAGATGATGAAGGACTTTATAGGGAAATTGTCGGGAGTCCTAAAGAACAGTCATGGGTCTACTAGTGGAGCTGGTGTAAACAAGGACCGAACCCAAGAAGAACCAGTCATCGTGGAAAACCCAGAGGAGGATCCCGAACCTCAAGGAGGGGAGACGGATGAGATTACTTACCTACAAGAATTCACTCGTCTTCAACCTCCAGTGTTCGATGGAACTAAGGGACCCGAGGATGCAGAGGGTTGGCTTTTTGTAATCAAAGAACGATTGGAGGTTATTAGAACTCCCAAGAAGATGTGGGTCAAATTTGCGACTACTATGCTCTCTGGGAATGCTCATCAGCGGTGGAGAGTTATTAAGAAATCCGAAGGAATCCGTAAGTGGCGAGATTTTGAGACTGCCTTCCGATTGCAATTTATTTCAGACGCCTATCGCCGAGCTAAAAGAGATGAACTGCGTAGCTTGGTCCAAGGGGAGATGTCGGTGGAGGAGTATCGACTGAAATTCGAAGAGCTTAGTGTGTATATGGATACTTTTGCCCTAAGTGACCAAGAAAAGATGGAAATGTTCTTCCTAGGACTCAAGGATGAATATAGGTGTGCTCTGGGATTCTATGAGTTCACCTCGTTCAAGCAGTTGGTTGAAGCAGCTTTAAACCTTGACAGTCAGTACTCTCAAGCTCGTCGTTCCTCATTTTCTTCTGATTTGAGCCGAAAGAGAGACAACGTGGGGTATCGTAGAGGTAAATGGGGTAGAGACAAGAAAGCCCGTTCTAGCTCAGAGTCTTCAGGAGGAAACTATACCAGCAGTGGGAGTAGTAGTGGACGCACAGGTGGTTGTTATCTATGTGGGGACACCGAACATGTTATCAAAACTTGCCCCAAAAACAAACAAGTCCCTGGCAGGTCAGGTTTTAGAGGAAATCGGGGTGGTCGAGGAAGATATTATCGAGGAGGTCGTGGTAGAGACAATTATGGACGTCAGAACCAATATGGTAATTATGGTGAATATACAGGCCAAGGTTCTTCGCAAGGCCAGAGTCAGTCAGCTAGTGGAGGCTATTAGCAATCCAACTACCCGATCCAGAATCAATTTCAATCCAATTATCGCCCTGTTCCACCACAAACGCAAGGGAGCTCTGGAGGCCGATTCTTTTCACTTAACCCAGTTGGAGATCAAGAAGATCACACCGTCATGGAAGGTACCCTCATTCTTTTCTCGACTGGAATTAGAGTTTTATTCGACACTGGTGCTTCACACTCCTTTATTTCGTTCAACTGTGTATCAAGTTTAAAGTTGAAAACTAAGAAGCTTATTCTCCCCGTTAGCATTAGTTCTCCTATGGGTAGTACAATAAACCTAAACCAATATTGTACCGCGATTATTACCTTGCATCGGAATTGTCATATAGAAGATGATTTTATAGTCATGGAGATGGAACAGTATGATCTCATTTTGGGGATGGGTTGGTTGACCAAATATTATGCAGTGATCGATTGTCATGCCAAGCGAGTTACTGTTACCCACCATTGGGGAGAAACGGTCGTTTTCTTTGGCGAGAGATATAATTTATACCCGATATCATATGCTACTAAGAAAGAACAGAGGGATTATGTTGGCTGGCTTTGTAACATTATGAGTGATGAGGTTCCACTTCTTACACCACAAGATGTGCCCGTTGTTAAAAAAATCTTGGATGTTTTTTCGGAGGATTTACCTGGTTTACTGCCACAACGTGAAATCGAGTTCTCAATTGATCTAGTTCCCGGAACTGCCCCTATTTCTATTACTCCATACCGGTTGGCTCCTGCAGAACTCAAGGAGCTTAAGACCCAGTTAGAGGATCTTTTAGCCAAAGGTTTTATTCGCCCTAGTTCGTCACCATGGGGAGCACCTGTGTTGTTTGCCAAGAAAGCTGATGGATCATTATGCTTGTGTGTGGATTTTCGCCAACTAAATCGAGTGACGGTCAAGAATAAGTATCCTCTTCCACGAATTGATGATTTATTGGATCAATTACAGGGAGCTCATTTCTTTTCTAAGATCGACTTAAGATCAGGATACCATCAGTTAAGGGTGAGGGAAGAAGATATTCCTAAGACAGCTTTTCGGACACGCTACGGCCACTATGAATTTCTAGTTATGCCATTTGGATTAACGAATGCACCAGCAGCTTTCATGGATTTGATGCATCGTATCTTCTGCCCATTCTTAGATAGATTTGTTATAGTATTTGTCGATGATATATTGATTTACTCTTTTTCAGAGGCGGAGCATAGGAAACACCTTTTCATAGCCCTGTAGTTGCTAAGAGACCACCAACTCTACGCCAAATTTTCCAAGTGCAACTTTTGGAGAGAAGAAGTGAAATTTCTTGGACACGTTGTCTCACGAGGTGGTATTTCTATAGATTCAGCTAAGGTGGACGCTGTGTCGAGTTGGCGCCGCCCTACTACTGTGACAGAAATCCGAAGTTTTTTGGGTTTAGCTGGTTATTATAGAAGGTTTGTTCAAGACTTCTCCCGTATAGCGTCTCCACTTACTCGCCTTACCCAGAAAGGTGTGCCATTCGTTTGGGATAGTCACTGTGAAGAAGCTTTTAATGAGTTGAAGTATCGTTTAACTACCGCTCCCGTCCTAGCACTGCCAGAAAGAGGCCTAGGCTATGTGATATATTGTGATGCGTCTCACTTAGGACTTGGCTGCGTCCTAATGCAGTTGGAGCATGTTATAGCCTATGCATCACGCCAGCTGAAAGCTCATGAGAAAAATTATCCTACACATGACCTAGAGCTAGCCGCATTAGTTTTTGCTTTGAAGATATGGCGTCATTACCTTTATGGAGAGAAATTCGAGGTATTTTCGGACCACAAAAGGCTCAAGTACATCTTCACGCAACGAGATTTGAATTTAAGACAACGTTGTTGGATAGAGTACCTTGAGGATTATGACTTCACGCTTCAATATCATCCCGGTAAGGCGAACGTGGTTGCCGATGCTCTAAGTCGGAAAACACCCGGTTCAATGGCAGCTTTGAGATGCCGAGAGTGGAAACTCATAGAGGAGCTTCAGCGGTACAACTTAATCGTACGTCGAAACGAAGACATTGCTTTCCTTTCAAATCTCGTGGCCAGACCATTACTGCAGAGTCAAGTAATTGAGAGCCAATGGTATGACGATGAGTTAGCAAAATGCCGACATCAACTTCAATCCGGAAATGAAGTGGAAGGTTTCACATTAGGTACTGATGTTGGATTGAGATATAAAGAGAAACTAGTTGTGCCAAGGTTTAACAACGAACTTAAAGAAACCATCATGGCCGAGGCTCACAATTCAAGATTCTCTATTCATCCAGGAGGCACTAAGATGTACCGAGATTTAAAACGTACTTATTGGTGGCAAGGAATGAAACGAGATGTGGCTCAATTTATTTCTCGCTGCTTAACTTGTCAAAGGATAAAGATTGAACACCAGAAGCCTGCGGGTCAACTTCAACCTCTTCCTATTCCGGAGTGGAAATGGGACAATATCACAATGGATTTTCTGATGGGTTTACCGAGTACGCAGCGGAAGCACAATGCAGTTTGGGTTATTGTGGATCGACTTACTAAGTCGGCTCATTTTCTACCAATTCGGGAGACCGATTCCTTGGAAAAGTTGGCAAAACTCTACATTAACGAGATCGTTCGACTTCATGGCATCCCAGTTTCAATAGTGTCTGACCGTGGTTCTAGATTCACTTCATATTTCTGGGAAGCACTTCAGCGTTCGTTAGGCACTCGATTGGATTTTAGTACAGCTTTTCATCCGCAGACTGACGGACAGTCTGAGCGGACAATCCAAATCCTTGAGGATATGCTACGGGCCTGTATATTTGATTTTCGTGGAAATTGGGATGAGTACCTACCACTCGCCGAGTTTGCCTATAATAATAGTTTCCAAGCCAGTATTGGAATGGCTCCATTCGAAGCATTATATGGAAGACCATGCAAATCTCCTGTTTGTTGGATTGAGGCAGGCGAAGCAGCAATTTTCGGACCGCAGTTAGTGCAAGACACTACGGAGAAGATTAAACTTATCAAGCAACGGTTACTAACTGCCCAAAGTCGACAAAAGAAGACGACCTCTTGAGTTTGAAGTGGGTGACTATGTATTTCTCAAAGTCAAGCCTCGACATGGTATTGTCCGTTTTGGTAACAAGGGAAAGTTAGCCCCTCGGTATATAGGACCGTTTGAAATCATCCAGCGTGTTGGTTCAGTTTCATATCGCCTAGCTTGCCCTCACAGTTACAGCGAATCCATGATGTATTCCATGTGTCCATGCTTCGGAGGTATATTCATGATCTTTCACATGTAACTCCAGTCGTGGAACTTGAAGTTAATGAATATGTGTCATATGAGACTCATCCAGTAGCAGTGGTAGACCGAAAGGAACAAGTTCTTCGTAATAGGGTTATCCCACTCGTTAAGGTGATTTGGCAACATCACGGGACGGAAGAAGCTACGTGGGAGCTGGAATCAGAGATTCAAACTAAGTACCCACACTTATTACAATGAGGTAATTTCCTTTCCTTCTATTTTAATTTCGAGGACGAAATTTCTTAAGGAGGGGAGGTTGTAACACCCGTAGGGTAAATGTACCACATTTTTGTCCGAGACGCGAGAGTGTGCTTGAGCCGTATCCGACTGTAGGGAATACTTCCACACTATTTTAGAGATGTTATTACATTCATCTTTTAAGTTGGAAAGGGTTATGTAGAGTACCCGAGTCAAAATTTGCAAAATCTCACATTTTAAGCATACCCGACAAACCGACCTTTAGTCATTCAAGACATCATAAATTTTTCATTTTAGATCAGAATGGATCCTACTTTATACCATTGGAAAGGTATTTCAATTTCCAAGAACTTTCATGTTTTACCCGGAACCCAGTTCCCACTTCTCGTTGGTCAAAATAAGGTTACAAGATCAATTGGTGGCATAAACAAGCAATTCTGGGCATGAACAAAAATCCAGTACCATGGAGTCGACTCCATGGGGTTTAGGGAGTCGACTCCATGGGGTTTAGGGAGTCGACTCCCCTTCACTGTAGCGGTCAAAAATGATATTTTTAAGCCTTGACCTGATTTTTATACACCTTTAACCCCTTCTTCTTCTCCACTTCGACCAAAGCTCAGGGAGAGAGTGAGAGGAGTGTAGGAATCATGGAGGATAGCTCATGAGTGTAATTTTAACACATATTACCACCCAAATCAAGGATCAAACTCATCATCTCCATCATCTTCTTCATTTCTTCACATCCACCAAGCTAGGGCACAAAAGCCAACCATGGTATCTTGCGCCTCCGTCGTTTAGAGCTCGATCCGCGGCTCAAGTGGTGAAAGTTGAACGCTATCGAGGTAGGAACACTATTATTAAAACCTATTTTAAGAGTTTATGCACCCAATCACCATTTTTATACAAATTTGGGGATTTTCTAGGTATACACCTATTGCTGCGTATATATACATTTTGGGCCTATAAATTATGAAGGAAATGGTTGATTATTACTTTTAAATCATAGTATATCATATTTCTCCATGTATCTCTTCCATTTCCTTGATTTATGACAAACCCTTGTTCCTGGCCTCTAGCGCGCAGGTACTTATCAGTCCGTATAGTAAAGTAAACTTATGATACGCACTTTATATCACCTGATACTCATGAAATGGACTACTATACCTTTTTACATGATGTATATGATCTTATAATTGTGATTTGGAAAAATATGATTTTCCTTATACAGAGTAGTCAACACCGCTCGTACCAGGTACATGGTTATTATCAGTAGCGTATAGCCTTAGTGGCTACGTGAGATTATTGTAGCGTATGCCTTTGTGGCTGCGTGAGGTAGCGTATGCCTGTGTGGCTGCGTGAGGTAGTGTCTAGGTGGACCTGGTAGGTGGTCCCTGCCTTGGGCAGAAGAAACCGAGTGCCGGCTATCTCTGTACAGTAGATGTGAAAAATCCTAAACGTGAGTATTATACGTGGTTGATACGATGTATGCCTGGTCGCGGTGTCTTGAGACTATGTATATATTACATTGTTTACATACATGTTTATGACTTATGTATACGGACTAATTACAAACGCATTTTATAAAGCCTCTCCTGTATATACATGTTTTTCTCACAACTCCTATAGTTCCTATTGGGCCCGTTTGGCTCACAGTTTTTCCTACACAGGTACTTCTAAGGATGGGACGGGACGAGCTGATAAGGGAAAGGTTGACAAGTCTTAGTCTCCTCTGATACTGTAGTGTGAGGGCCTTTCACTACTGAAAGGCCATGTTATCTATCTTATTGTACCATAACCCAACTTATATTATGTAGCCATGTTTGTATTATCTATGTAACCTACTTGAGGTTATGGAGACTGTATTGTGTATAACTATTTTGTGACAGTTATGTATTGCTGATGTATGTATTTTGCGGACATTTATTTTTCTTTAATTTTATTCTTTTGGTTATTTTATAATGGGTTGGAGGAACATGTCTATGGTTGAATGTTAGCCTAATGTGGACAAGTGACTTACATTTTAGTTAATCGGTGCGCAACGGTACAGACTAATCTGTAAGGCACGAGTTAACAGGAGGGGAAGCTACAGTTCTAGCATGTTCCCAGTTGATTTTGTTTTATGTTCTAGACCTTTGCATATTGGCCTTCCTCGCCAGAGTTATTTAATTTTTACTCACTTTCGCCGTCGCGTACGGCTCCTTGATCAACCGTGTTCCGGAGGTTCTCCCTCCCAACGGAACTCGGGGCGTCACACACGTAGCCATTAAGGCTAAGATAATAAGGGTAACTAACCAAATGGTACAATATGGTGCCAAATCGTAAAAATATATATATGTCAAACCCATTGAAATATTAAGTATATACGCATCAAAAGCTAACCATTAGCTATATTGAATTATACGTACATGATATATATATATCAAAAGAAAGCAATGCGTGAACATACTTATGTATTCAAACTAGGTGGAAAAATCCATCAACGACAATAATATAACAATTTAAAGGAATGTATCCATAGATCTCATAGGATGCTCACACCATATATAATAATTCCACCTTAATTAGCATAACTAGCTCATGACTTAAATCTCATAATTTACTCCTTGCCATTAGCTCTATTAATTACTAGAAGAGGCTTATCCATGTAATCATTTTATACATATGATATGAGCGTTATACATATGCGACGTGTGTAACCAACAATATAAGCTTTTCAACATTACAATATCCATATCATAATGATGTCCACAAGGTACACATATTATACCCCAAGAATTTCGTATAAAGTTTCATGTATAGTTCCATTTGAAATAATTCAACTTGATGAGTTACTTACAAATTCCTTAGTATATGCATCTCAATAACTCGTATAACTTTTGGACATCATTATCATATAGGATAGGAGTGAAGTTATACAACAAATTCATAAGAAATCAATTCTAAGACTATGTTCCAAAATATAGCGATAACATTGTCGAAAATGTGGATTTTTACCAAATCTTTGCATATGTCAACAATTGGCATATGTACATCATATCCATCTCATTCAAATGGTTTATAGTTCATTTCTTGTATGAAATAATCACAAATTTCCATAATTTATAACATTTATACTAAGCATGGGCATTTTCTCAAAAACTAGTAACAATAGTTATCGAATTGTGGGTTTTTAGTCCAAATCATAAATTGGGTGTGTGAAAACTGAATTGATTGTTGTAACAGGTTATATCCAACATAAATAACAATGTTATATCATCAATTGAAGGTTGAGAACACCCAAACCCAATGCATGCAATACAAACCCTAGGTTCTTAGCAAAAACCCACAATATTTTGTCAAATTTCTACATGCAACACATAGTAGCAATAAAAACGAATTTATACTATTGTTCCCACGTGATTTGAAGCTTTAACATAAGTTTTAAGATGGTTGATGATGACTTAGATGGCTGGAACAACTCCCATCTGAGCTCCTCAAGCTGCCATGGTGATGGAATGAAGTGGAAGAAGATGAATAGTGTTGATTCTAGCCAATTCGGGAATTAATCTTGTAAAACCCTCATAAATCTCTTAAAAATCTCCCAAAACTTCCATAGATGAGCTCTCAATTGTATGACAGGTATTATTCATGAAATGGGACTGATTTTGGGGTTTTGGGGTGTTAAAAATCTGGTCAAAACGAATTGGGTCGGGTTAACCCGACTAGCAAAATATTTCTGGTGCACTGTTCGTATTTTGGGCATAACTTTTCGTTGGAAACTCCGATTTTGATGATCTTTATATCAACGGAAACAGGACTCGAAGACCTACAACTTTTATCTTTAGATTTTCCCCAAATTATTAACATAAAAATACCAAAAATGTATTGAAGATAGAAGTCTACCAAATCACTGTAGATTCGGATATGAGCAGATTGGTTAATTGGCTACTTCGCGCTCAATTCTGACCCGTAAGGAGCTAGAATTGGGTTTCTTCCAGAACACAAAAGTTGTAGATGGGAAATAAATCTATCCAATGGTTACGTCCTTTCAAAGTTGGCCAAAAACGCATTTCGCCAAAACCTCAATTATCACCGTTAGCAGACGAAATTCAACTACAGCCATCCGAAATGCTTTTCAACCATGCACGCATATGTGATATGTTTAATATGACTTATGGGAAGTGTTCGGCTCATCAAAATATATCCGGAACCAAATTCAAGTACCCAAAGCTATGTTTAAGTGTAAAATAGAACTAAGGGGCCATTAACACCTATAACTCGATAAGGACCATTCGAGTAGCAAAATGTGATGGAAACTTAGTTCTAGAATCGTTTAATATTGCGTATAGACCGAACAATTTTTTTTATGTAAAACCCTAGTGCGGAATCGGATTTTACTTTTGAGATCTCTCTGGTTTGATCTTGTCTCAGCACGAAGAGGGGTTGGTGTAGACGAATCGAGAACACCGGCTCGATGGAACCTCAAGATCTTCTATCGTATTCCTTTCTCCGTGCAATCCTGTATCGAGTGTGGGCTGCGGTATCACCAAGATATCCTTCTCTACTATCTACGGCACAAACTCTAAATTTGTGAGAATTATTGTGTCGAGAGAAGAGGCAAGGCTGGCATATATATAAGGCTACAATAGGGACCCTAAGGAGAAATAAGTGTTTGGGCTTACTATGGAAAACCGGAATCCTAATTCGATTAAGAATTAATTCCTTCCATAAATTATAATTCACACCACTAAAGAATTATAATTGCACTCCCGTTTTTATCTCAAAATTATATTTTGAGCTCATTGTTATTAAATACTTATTATTCTCGCCACATTAAGATTTCATATAACCATCATTTAAATTAAATTACTGACAATTATATTTAAATGACTTCTTAATCCTTGAGCGTACCACTTAACTTATTTGACATGTCGGATTAACATAATCCACATGGGTTTTACATGATCAAAACTTATAAGCTTCTCAAGGGGTTATCATCAATCCCTATACCGGGACGTGGATTCCGTTAATAATTAATATTCATCATAGATATAATGTCGTCATCCAATTCATGAAGATTATTGATCCATAAATGAATCTCACTGTTAATGAGTTAAAACAACAAACACTACATATATGTGTCTATTAATTATTTCAAGATTAAGAGTATAAGTAATCATAATAACCATGGAATTTTAAATTATTTTATATAGTCAGTATAAAAACAATTAATCCAAACTGGTCCTGTTCGATACACACAAAGTGTACTAGCACAACGAGTTAAAACTATACCGTTTCTTGTAGTCAAGATAAACTACTAAAACTTGTGCTACAATCCTACTGTGAACCAATAAGCTTATATTCTACAAGAACCGATGATATGATCCTCTGTGTGTAAGCTATACTCTACACACCAAATAATCCACTATATGGAATAAAAGACACACACATGCACAATATTTAAATAAATAATATAATGCAAAATAGAAAAACTGAGTCTGTATAACATATCGAAACCAATAATAATAAAATCATGACTTTTAGTATATCACTTTAACAAAATGATCATCTATCCAAATTTAATTACGATATTGAAACATGCTCGAGGTGTGAAAACCACATAATTCCACTCGAAACCAAAAATCACTAGCCAAAGCGTGGTTATCCGATAAATGAAACTTATGATGGAAAATTAGTAAGCAAACTAAGCACGAGGTGTTACATTTTTAATCCATGTATTATATTAAGTTTATGTATGTATGTATGTATGTATATGTATGGATATGTAAATAAATACCCAAAATTTGATTTTGTGCATGGATCTATAAGTATATGTATGTAAATAAATGTTAGGTTTTGGCAACTTGTGTACATTTGATGGGTGGACATGGTGGGCAAAGAGAAAGGGGTGGAGATGGTGGTGCCATGGTAGTAGAGAGGCAAATATGTTAGGATTTAGAGCGGTAGAGAGAGAAAGTATAGAGGGAGGAATGTAGGGGGTTTTTTTCTTGAAGAAAAAGAGGAAAGAAGATGATGTAAGGGGAGGGGCAAAATCATAAATATACAATTCTTTTGGAATGAAAATGGATGGCGTTAGAATCTAGGGGATTATATCTTATACAAAATTTGGTGGTTTACTCAAATAGGCTATTAGTGTGGGGGATTCAAGTCAATAAACCCCTAAAAATAATAATTAGAATCCCCAGTTTTGAGCATAGTAGATAGTGTCATGCCTCTTCTACTTTTCCTCATATATTTTTTTTAAAAAAATTATCTAAAGTACTGAAAGAGTTACCAGATAGGAGAGGCAAGAAGTTAAGTGCTTTGCCATATTTAAAGCCACACATTAAATTAAATAATATTTGTTTACTAATTGACACGAATTTGGTTGTTTTTTCTCCTCAATCAAATATATATATAAGTGAAGATGGCATATAACGTTGGTAAGAAATATTTAATGATATGAATAAATGTTATGTTATAACAATTGTTCTATTAATTACCTTAATGTTTCACTGTTTTAAATTGTTAATTTGTTGTGGTTTGTATTTTTATTCTTATTTTAAACAATGTTGTACATCTAGAGAAATAACTATGATTGCACTATGAAACATTTCCCGCATCTGTCATTTATCAAATCAAATTTTACAAATCAAAAGAGGGTGGTATTCTATGCATTCGAAAATCTTAAATAAGTATTGTTCATAAGCTACAAAATATTGATAGCGACGACATGTGAGAAGAAAATACTTCAACTATATATTTTTAAGACACTATGTTAGGGAAAAATTATAAATTAATATTATATTTCATGTGTCCCATAAATTCGGCATATTTTTCTTTCAACATTTAGAATCAAGGATCTCTTCTATAGAGGCCGAAGAAAGGTTGACCCAGTGGTAAGCAACCTCCAACATTGCCTTGAGATGAAGGGCTCGACTCATGGGTGCGTAGGGGAGGGGGGGGGGGTTCTTTGAGGGTTAAGTGACGCAGCGAAAATATCACGTTGTGGTAGCCCAATTGTAGGCCCGTCAAGTTGTAATAAAATATCGGATGTCCAATTATCGATCCACAAGGATAGTTGAAAAGGAAATCTCAGAATTTTGAGTATCGATCGATCTACAGGGATCGTTGGAATGAAATGGATTACGGATTTACGGTTTTCTGATTTAGTAAATTGGTTAGTTGTAGAACAGCATAAAAATAAAACGGTTGTAAAAAAGTGTTAAGAAATCGATCACTAATGTGTGTGGAAGTTGCTTGCAACATAAGAAATAACATTTAAAATCTCAAACATAGATTTCAACACAACATTCTCGAGAATGGAGAATGTTATCATTTCTCTCAAAGAATGCAACAAACTTTGACCAAGTATGAAGTTATTGTACCTATCTCTTAGTTATGGGTGTGAAGCAAAGCAATCCATTCCTGATAAAGCTAATATGAAATAGAGATTATAAACTCATCATAAAAAAGGTTTAACATGAAGCTTGTATTTGAAATCTCATGATTTAAAAAAATGGAAATTAGATAGTGAATCCTTATAATGAAACCAAACAAAGTTTATGTAATAAATTCCTTAACTAATCGATTATCAGTTAAGAAAGACAATAAGGAGTCTAAATATCTCATAAGTCTATAAAGCACTCAAAATATCATCAAGTAAATCAAAGATTAGCATAACAAATTTATGAATCATTTATGGATTTTCAAGAACTTAATATAATCTCTACAAAGAGATGAAAGCTCCATAAATGAGGGAACGTGGCTACAAGCTTTCTAGAACTACACAATTGTATTATATTATCATTTATGCACAAGAACTAAACATATATACTAGGCATGTAAAGTCTAATCATCTTGTGAAAATAGTTAGAAAGCTTATAGAAAGGTTGATTTGAAAAGGAAAAGGATTAAAAACTATTTAACACTATTTAAACATGAATTGGGAAAACAATTACTAAAAATTATATCCTGATTAACTTCTGTAACTTTAGTAAAAGACTACTCATTTCTTAAAATCAAAGTTAACTTACAAGAGGATAAAAGAAATTACAAAGGAATGAGCCATCCCTTCTCTCTTGTTCTTGCAAAGGAAACTAGATAACCAAGGCTCTAAGTTAAAGATTACATTATATACCAAGAGGTTACAAAATATCTAATATAAATATCTAATAAAGCTTGAAACACAAAAATAGCCCAAAGTGGGTGTCAAATGGCCAAAAGTAAAGGCCATGATCGATCATGGGAGTGCACTGCCTGATATATATGCTTCCATGATCGATCACAACATACCCATGATCAATCATGGTCCTGCGAAAATCCACAATTTAGTAGCTACTAGCTTCTAACTTTGCTCTTAATCAATCTATATAAAGCCATTCCCTCCTATTCCTATAAACACATACAATACTACAAACATACACCTACTTGGCCTATATTAGATACATAACATGTTAAGGCATTAATCGCAACATAAGTTGACAATTCGGGAATGTTAGTATAACGAACGCGTCAAACAACTCCAAAAAAGAACGTATGCATGGCAATATTATGCATTTATCATTAATGAAGAGACTTAGACCTCCCTTAATTATATATATATAAGGATATCTTATCTTGTGAGCATTTCTACTACAAATTACTGTTCACGGATTGCCCGTACGAATTGGCCCATTTGGCACTCTTCTCGATGGAATTTTTTTATGAAATTTGGTGGATATGTTCTTCATCATGTTTAGAACATCTCCACTAAATTTAATCAAAAAATTAAACTGGAAAGTGAGTTAATTATATGATTGAAAAATATTAGATTTTATATATCTATTTCTGGACCAATATTTTTCAATCATGTAGTTAACCCACTTCCCGGTTTAATTGTTTGATGAAATTTGGTGGAGATATTCTACACATAATTAAGAATATCCCCACTAAATTTCATCAAAATAATTCCATCGAGAAGCATGCCAAATGGGCCAATCCGTACGGGAAATTCGTGAACAATAATCTGCATAGGAAATTTGCCCTTATATATATACTAGGGTATACCCGTGCCATCCGGCACGATAAATTAAATAAGAACTGATAATAAGATAAAAAAGAGTAACGTTTGATGAATTTAAATCGGCAAACTTAGGTTCAATATATTTTCATGCTAGAACAATTAAAAGTAGGCTGAATTGGACCGACTTGCTTTTAATTTGTAAAGAATCTTTTAATCATATTTTTTTTTATCTTATTTTGATCTCAGAAAAATAAGTTTTTAACAAATTAAACTCAAGGCCATATGTGGAAATAATTCAATCATGTATGTTGCTATGATTTGAAAATAGTTCAAAATATTGGCTGATATATTGTAAACACTCCTAAAAATGATATACTAAGATAATCAATAATGTACAAACACATAAAATACGTTCTTAAATGTTATTCAATAATTTTTTTTTTTTTTTTTTACATAATTCTATAGTCATGATAGATCTCTTTTAATTGATCTTGATTAATAGATTTTAAATATTAAATTTTTTATTTTTTATTTTAAGTTATGACATTTTTAATGTAGAAAAAATGATTGATATGTGATAGTTTATTATGTGTATATTATTGGTGTTAAATGTTACTCAATAATTTTTCTTATTTTTTTTTACATAATTCTATAGTCATGATGAATCTTGTTTAATTAATCATGATTAATAGATTTAAATATTATTTTTTATGAAATTTCTTGATTAGTATATTTTAAATATTAAATATTGATTTTTTTTTATTTTAAGATGAATCTTGTTTGATTGATCTTGATTATTATATTGAAATATTATTTTTTTTTATTGAATTTCTTGATTAGTAGAGTTTAAATATTAAATTTTGAATTTTTTATTATAAGTTATGACATTGTTAATGTAAAAATATTTATTGGTGTGTGAGAGTTTACTTTTGTGTATATTATTGGTGTTAAATGTTACTCAATAATTTTTTATTTTTTTTTACATAATTCTATAGTCATGATGGTATTATTGGTGTTAAATATTACTCAATAATTTTATTTTTTTTACATAATTTTATAGTCATGATGGATCTTGTTTAATTGATCTTAATTAGTAGATTTTAAATATTATTTTTTTTATTAAATTTTGAATTTTTTATTTTAAGTTATGTCATTTTTAATATAGAAAAAATTATTGGTATGTGAGAATTTATTGTGTGTATATTATTGGTGTGAGTATTTTAACTTTGATGTGACATCTTGATGTGTGTATAAAACTCATTCAAGGGTGTAGAGTTAATGTATACCATAACATGTATATTTTTAACCATTAGATTTTTATACTTTTTGAAAATAAATTTGGTCAAACACATTATTGGTGTTAAATGTTACTCAATAATTTTTTAATTTTTTTTACATAATTCTATAGTCATGATGGTATTATTGGTGTTAAATGTTACTCAATAATTTTATTTTTTTTACATAATTTTATAGTCATGATGGATCTTGTTTAATTGATCTTAATTAGTAGATTTTAAATATTATTTTTTTTATTAAATTTTGAATTTTTTATTTTAAGTTATGTCATTTTTAATATAGAAAAAATTATTGGTGTGTGAGAATTTATTGTGTGTATATTATTGGTGTGAGTATTTTAACTTTGATGTGACATCTTGATGTGTGTATAAAACTCATTCAAGGGTGTAGAGTTAATGTATACCATAACATGTATATTTTTAACCATTAGATTTTTATACTTTTTGAAAATAAATTTGGTCAAACTTGGTGTTTTATAATATAGATATATATTTGGAAAATAATCAATATATGATGATGAATGTGATTGAAAATTATGTCTTCTAGAAAAACTACTCTCTTTGTCCCAAAATAAAAAATCGATTTTTGTTTGAAGATGTAATCAAAGTACAAACTCTCTTAGTAGTATTGAAGTATTATTATCAATTTATAGTGAACAATTCAATTTGCACAACAAAAGAAAAATGTCATCACTAATGTCCTAAAAGAAACGTGTAAAGACAACGAACTGGTTGTGATCGTGTGTTAGGGCCTATTACGAGTCCATTGATTTTAGAAGCGGCTTAGTTTCTGTAAGTTTTCGTCCTCAAACTCTTCATATTCTCTAAATTCCTTCGTCATGTTCATAGTGTTGTTCAGATGTTCTTCATATTTTTTCTTATTTGATCCATAACTTCGAAACCCTAAACACCAATTTTATTTATGGGTAGGTACGCATTCAGGACTCCTAAAAAAATTTCCGAATTCGGCAAGCTGTATTATATTCCCATGGGAATAGTTTGGATTGAATGCACTCTTTACAAGTATCCTTGTGACAATTACATTGACTTTAGGCCTGGGGCATATACAGTAATGATCTATTTCTTCCAGCAAGCTTCACTACACCAGACTAGTCCTTTTGTAATGGTTTTATTTCTCCGTAACTAAAATTAACCAAAAACTATTACTAAGCCTCTCTTTGTAACGGTTAGAAAATGTTAAAAATCTATTTACTATATCAATTTCATAAATGGTAAAAAACTGGTAATAAAACATTAGAAAAAAAATTATGACCATTATGCCTCTGTCTAACATTGTTTATGTTTTGATTAGATTAGTAATGGTCTGTAATGTTGCAAAACCATTACACAATATTAGTCCATCACAAATTTGTAATTGTTATCTGCAGTTAAAATTTATGAAATTATAAAAAAAATTAAAATTGTCTATTGCCCCCTATATCGATCTGCAACCAATTTTACTAGCAAAATACAAATTCATATATAGAAACCAATAGCATTATACAAACCAATATTCCAATAACCAATTTTGTCATACTCAAATGATCAACATTCCTCCAAATCTTAAAATGAAGTATAAAATAATGCACCAAATCTCATCCAAGCATGTCCAATTAAGTGAATATTAAAAAGCAATGAAAAAGTATCATGTAAAAAATACCAAAGTCTCAAAAGTGGGAATCTTAATTTTTGACAAAGTAGCTAATTTTTTGTCCTCACAGGCCCACAATAAACCATAAGTTAAGCGTAACATACCCACATTTTCGAGGGAGGTGATCCAATTAATACACTCCTGCACCAACAAATTAACCATAAACATCTATGATATATGAAATGAAAGGTCAATCAAATATTGTACAAATTCGAAATCAAAATTACAAGTTGCATGAAATTTAATTATTCGAATGTAGTAGTTTAATTTAGGAAATATTGCAAGTTTGTGCACCTGGTAGGCATGATTGAAGATAGTATGCGAATAAGAAGGATTAGAGGCCCAAAAAATGATGGAGGCGGCCGCCATTGTATTCGTGCTGTCATCTTCTTTGTCTGAAGTGAACCATTTTAAACAATTTGTCCACGAGATAAGAATAAAAGCCGATGAAGCAAGCCTACGATTCGATAGCTTGGATGGTATACTGACATTATGACAATGTTTCTGCTTTGTTTGATTCTTATAATACTTGTTAAAAGAAGTAATTCACAATTAACAATGGCTTTTGTTATTTTAAGACTAAAAAATTCTAAATTAATCTATACGCATTGCGTAAAAATTTAAAAATCTAAACAAATATGTGAAAAGAGCATTTTGGTTTTAGTGTTTCTATACATATGGACTACAAAATAAAATAAAGTATGTTTCAGCTATATATGTCCCACTAAAAAAAATCAACACTAACAACCCCACTTGAAAGTGATAATAGTGTCGTGGTTGGAGGTTGGCTTGTCCTGTAACAAGATGATCGGATTGCATTAGATCTTGAATTATGTCGATTACAATCGAAACACACAGAAGATACAAAATTCAAAGAAACTATATAGTATACTTTAAGTTCTATTTAAAAAAGCTAATCATCTCAAGTACTCTAAGCTCCCTAGTAATATCTTTAACCAAAAACATAACAAAGTTTGATAGTGTACATCAAATATCAAATCAAACTGAACAATCTCTACTAATTGGATTACAGCAATATCATCATCTCAAAAGTAATGGTCCACAATAGTAGAAACACTTAGAGCATCTCTCAAAGTCAGTTCATGTAAAACCCCATATTTCATTTTGGAGCCAATCCCTCTACTTAGCTTATTTAAGGCCGAACCTTCGTTCAAGGAGTCAATTTTCGTTCCGAGACCTTTGTGGTTGAGCCAGTACTTATAATATGTTATTTTAATAATATTAAGTATGCGTGCATGGTTAGAATGCATTTCGGGAAGCCGCGGATGAATTTGGCGGCTAACGGCGAAAAATCAAACTTTTTCCGAAGTAAGTTTTTGGCCAACTTTGGAAGGCCATAACCTCTTTATCCGTAGTCCAAATGAGTCCCCATTTGCAGCCATGGATTCATCTCATTCTCCTCTACAACTTTCATTTGAAGGACGAGTCGAATAGAAGTCATTTCGGGGGTCAAAATGGGCCGTGAAAATTTTGATTTCTTAAAAATAATGAGGGACTTTAGCCAAGGTGCCCTCTGATCGATCAGAGGTACTGTAATACTCCGTTCATTTATTCACAGTGGTTGCCTTCATTTGGTCGCTTATTTCACCTCGGATGGTGAAATCATAGTTTATGGAGTTTTGTAGTGCTTTGGCACCTTGCACCAGTCGTATTAGTCTATTTACACTTGTGTGAATGATTGTTTAGCAATTCGGGTGGTCTGAATCGATTTCGGGTTGCATATGGTGAGTTTCGATCTGTCGTGATTAATGATTTTTGGCCAACTTTGGGATACTATAATTTCTTCATTCGATGTCCGAATGAGTCTCCGTTAGTGTCCAAATCTCCGTATCGTTCTCCTCTACAACTTTCGTGTTTGGCCCGGAATGAGATTCGAGTATCTCGGGGGTCCGAGAGGCCAAAAATTAGTTGAATTTAGTGTAGTGGTTCCAAGATCGATCTTGGCCTTCCCAAGATCGATCTTGAGCTATCCCGGGGGGAAGATTTTTGGAAGAGAGCTCCCAAGATCGATCTTGGACCCCCAAGATCGATCTTGGTGCCCTGGAGTTGAATTTTCCAGAACTTTGACCCCATTTTTATACACTCAAGTCATCTCTTCTCCTCTATTTCACCCCATGCTTCTCCCCCGCACCTAAAAAGAGTTCTGGAGTAAGGTAGATGATATATGTAAGTTATCATGGTGGGATTTTCATCTTGATTCAAGAATTACGCACACAACATCACCATTCATCATCTTCCTCCTATCAAAACCTCCATGGAAGCTTGGCAAAGTTTGGAGAAAGCTAGGGCAGCCACATTCCTCCATCCATGGGACTTCAAATTATGTTTGACGCTTCAATCTAGGTGGGAACACTTATATTAAACTTGCTTTTCAAATTAGTAAATGTTGCATTTGAGATTTCTACACAAGTGGGGGAAGATTTTCATGAAACCCTAGGTTTGAAGTGAAACATGTGGATTGGTTTAGTATAAACTCCAATTGGTTGTTGATAATGATGGGTTAACACATATATTGCATGTATGTACGATTAATTTCATGTTTTCATTACATATGTTTGAAGATTCACAATGAACCCATTTTCTAGTTGCATGTTTAACCTATGAATGGGAGGTTTTGGGGTTTGTGCATAGTAGATGCTTATTTGTGGGTTGGAAATGGTAAAAATACCTATATATCACATTAGTGAGAAGTATCGAGCCCTATTGAGGAGATTTCCTTAAAAACCCACAAAGACGGAACCGTATGTAGCAAATTATGAACTTGGCGCTCCTTGTAGACTATCGTAAATACTAATAATGAGTACGCTACTTTG
Organism: Lonicera japonica; assembly: GCA_021464415.1. Classification (NCBI taxonomy): domain Eukaryota; kingdom Viridiplantae; phylum Streptophyta; class Magnoliopsida; order Dipsacales; family Caprifoliaceae; genus Lonicera; species Lonicera japonica. The sequence continues at coordinate 23,349,619 of CM038469.1, forward strand.
GTACATTCTAATGGTGTGAGATACATATGTAAATGAAGTTTATTGACCATAAGATTTGATTATTGATATTACGATGAGGCTAAAGAATGAACTTCATTGTTCATGCCATGTGAATGACATGTCTACCTCCTTATGTTGATTTCTACACGTGTGATGGATTATGTAGCCTTGTGATATGTATATATATATATATCAATGATGAGTGGATATATTGGTGTTGATATGATCACATGTGCTATAATGATGTTGGGACATCTATGTTGTACATACATGGTCTTGATTGATGTTTTGGCCCATTTATCTATACGGGCATTGATTGTAACGTTCTAGCCTCACCATGGAGGGTCGTAGCCCTGCCATATAATTGGGTTGTAGTTGCTATGTTTAAACACTAATACTAGTTGTGGGTTGAAGCCCCGATTGATTTAGGTTGGAGCCCTATATAATGTGATTGGTTATGATTCTAATTGTGAGATTTGTTGATATATTTGTTGTTTGCATGATAATAAGGCCCAGGGCATCGGGCTATAAATGCCAGGCCAGAGGTATCGGGATAAAAATACCATTGTATACGTATAGAGGTGCACCATAGTAAGGCCGGGGGTACCGAGATATAAATACTAGGCCGGAGGTACCGGGATATAAATACCAAGAGTTATAGCTGGAGTGGAGCCACCCAGTACACTGGAGTGGAGCCACCCAAAACAGATAAGGGAAAGGGCTACCCAGTACAGTGTAGTGGTAGCAGGCTGTTGTTATATTATCATATTGATGTATATTGCCTTCTCGCGGATGAGTTTCGTAGTCCTGCATTTTATAGCTTCCCTGGCTTGCGGATTAGATCATGTGGCTCTATCAACGGAATGGTCTTCAGGGAAGTAGTAGCCCTACACTTAGGTGAAACATCCTAAGGTAGTTCCGTCCTTAGAGGAACGTGCTTGTACGGGTGTCTTCTAGTTAACTATTTGGAGAGTAGTCCCCGGGAAAATGTCTTGCGCGGGTTCAAGTCCAAATGAATTACGAGATAAGACCAAGTCCCTGAGCCGTTCTCTCACTTAGAGGAAACATGATTAGTTTAGAGCTTGGGGTCCTTCGGGGACTGATGCTCTAAGCCTAGTGACCGCGGGGTGTAAGCTGAGGCTTTATACAAGAGATATGACATTTTGATCGTTATATGCTTGTTACTTGTATGGTTGTTTGTATCATATCTCTTGTGGTCATTATCCTTATTCATGTGATTATGTTGAGATTATTGTATGACAAGCATTACATGGGGCAGTTGACTACGAGAAGCGAATCCGTCATAGCATGATGAACTATAGGAAGCTAGTGTTTGTGATGAGATGGTTTTATACCAATGGTTCTCTGGTGATACGGGAATTAGTTGAGAGTATTCCATGGGACATCTAGGGATGTCTCAGTTAGTCGGATAAATTGCTTTTGTTGAATAGGATGGGAATTCTAGTGGGGATCGACATGCACTTGTGTGTAGATTGCATTGTTTTATATACTTTTGTAGTAAAGTGAAGTGGTTATTTTCTGTATAAAACCTATATAGTTCCCACTGAGCCCGGTTTTGGCTCATCCCATTTTCTAACAGTTTTGCAGGGCAAGCTTCGGGGTTGGAGCGTTGCGCATGGTCTAGAAGCCTCTGATGTTCACATACTTTCGTAGTCCTTAAGATTAAGGACTAACCACTTTATCATCTTTTGTTATCTCAAACTATTTGTATGTATATATGGGTTTTGAAACTATTATAGTAAGGAATGTGTAATTCCGGACTTGTAGAAATGATTTCATATGTGGAGTGGATTAAAGATTTTCATTGAGTTGGATTACATTTGTATATAAATGGTTTTAAACTTGAAAGGTTGGTTGATTCTACAAATGAACTCCACATGCCAAAATTTTATAAAAAGAAAAGTTTTTGAAAGTTGTATTTTTATGTATTTAAACCCGCCGTCGCGCACAGCATCCGTGATTAACCGTGTCCCGGAGGTGAAAATCTCATTACGGGATTCGAGGCATCACAAGTACCCCAGCAATTTTATAACCCCTTTTCTCCCTTTTAGATCTTCATTTTCTTTTATTTCCTTTTCATCTCCATTTCACCCCTTCCTTCCATGATTTGCTAGAGAGAGATGAGACCTTACTAAAGAGAGGTTCATGAGAGTGATTCTCAATGGTTCCTAGCTTCCTAAAACATCATCAATCATCCCCATCCTCCATTAATGGTGATTCCATCATTTTTAGGGCTTTTTTAGCTCAAATTGGGGGTTCGCAGTTGGCAGCTACGTGGCTCTATTCGGGGCTTGAGACCTTCAATATTTAGCTTATATAAGGTGAGAACACTAGTATTAAAGCTTATTTTAAGATTTTATGCATTCAATCACCATATTCCCATAAATTGGGGTTTTGTGTTTATGATTTATGATTATAATGGTTGATTATCATTTATTATTGTTAGTATTTCATGATTCTACAAGAAAATCCTATATTTCATTGATTCATCACAAACCCGTGTTATTGGTCACTAGCGCGCAAGTGCGTATAAGCTAACTGTGGACAATAAAGTGTAGATACGCACTATATATGAAATGTCAAGCATGATCCGAGTTATACTATGCAATATTTTGGCATTTCTAACTCTTATGCAGTTTGTTGAGATTGCATTGGGATTACTAGAAGCGACCTATATTATGCTTAGATATGAACTTGGAAACTATATATAATTGTATCTACTTATATTATTGAGTTGTTAAGGGGCTTTGGGACATGTAATCTTAGTTGGTGAGATGGGGTTATATGTATTATGTTACTTGATGTAGAGAATATACGCGTGCCATTAATTTTCTAATATCATTACTTTGGTGAAGAACTACTATTTTGTCAATTGTTTTATTATATTTCTAACCTAGTGATACACTGGGATAAATTAAGAATCTGTACATAATTCCTCTTTTAAACACCATAGTTATTATGTCCATGATATTGAAATGAGACAAGAAATTATTTAAAATAGACGACTAACTCATTCGTTAGAGTTTTCAAATATTGCATGGATATAATGATGTGATGGTATTAGTCTCTTTAATGGCATATGTATATTAGATACATCATGAGATGTATCTATCTATCTATCTATCTATCTATCTATTTATCTATTTATCTATCCATCTATCTATCTAGCTATTATGTACATATAATTGGTGGTTTATATAGTTTGAATAAGGATTAGACGCTGTGTATCTAGAGAGACTAGATGCGCCCTTGGTAGGCCGAGTCATTACGAGGGCAAGAAGAAAACATATGTAAATATATATATGTGTGTCTACATGTATGTGTACTATGTATAAGTATATTTTTGGGAGAATACTTTTGATTTAATTCTTGATTTTGTAAGGCACTAATGGTCTAGGGGGTTGACCTAACCTTGGTGGCTACATACCCTAGTCCGCGTAGAGGGACCCCGCTTTGGGAGCGGCATACTCTATGGTCCAGCTAGGGGGACTGCACGAGGCACCATACCCTTCACATCTAGGTGGTCCACGGGGGGACCTAACCTTGGGCCAGGGCTGCATACCCTAGCCTTGGGGGCTTAGATCGCGATCGCTGTGCACAGTAGATTAAATCCTATATATTTATTCTAAGACAGAGGGAAATGAGATTGACGATTAACGTGAGAGTATATATTTTGCTACTACAATTTATCTTATCTCGAGGATACTTTGTTATTGTAATATTTTGGTACTTAAATGAAATTTGTAATTATCTTTATCAATGTTTACTTGTATCATAATGATACATACTTTGTTTATAGTATACTTTTACCTCACTTATTAGTACTTTACTACTTTTTAGGGGATGGGATTGCACTTAGAATACATTGCATTAATATCTATGAATCTATACTTATCTATAAAGAGTTATAGAAATGGAAGATACATATATATAAAAATATATGCTTGATAGAGACAAAACTATTTTCATCATGATGCATTATTTAAAATGTGGTTCTATCTAAAAACCTTATAGTTCCCACTGAGCCCGTGTTTGACTCATTCCCATTTTTCAAACAAGTTTTGTAGGTAGTTCATTAGGGCGGCACGAGTACGTGATTAGAAAGCTTTGATGACCTAAGACTACATATAGGTGTCCAATTTTATTCATAAGAGATGTAAAGCTTTTTAAATAATTGTCGGGACCTCGTTGGAGGAATTGCTTGATGATTTATGACTTTAAAAGTGCGGAGTTTTGTTTCTAGTTAAACTTTCTTTTATGATTTACAGGTTGGATTTATTAAACTTACGAACCCCACATGCCAAAATTTTCCTAAAATGAGGCTTTAAATGATAATTTATATTATATAACTTTCAAATTATGAACTTCGAACCTGTCGTCGCATACTGCATCGTGATTAACCGGGTTTCGGAGGCCCAAACCTCCTAACGGAATTCAGTGTCACAGTTCATAAGTTACTATTTAAAATTTTACTATGTAAACATATATGACAATTTGACGATAGAGAGTTGCAATACTCAAACAACAATTAACCGTTGCGTCGTGAAACCACTGGCAGCACTCAAACATTCGTAAATAAATTCCACATAACTTGAACTTGAAATTAGAAAGTAGCCAAGAAAGTGAGCAAAATATTCTTCATTTACTTTTCATCAATAACAAATATTGCACCCTTTAAGTTTCTGTTTTCCTCTTGTTTGAAAGTTATTGTTGATGGAAACCCAATTCCAGATCACATAATATTGCGTATAAAATGAATAAATTCTTTATGTAAAACCCTAAAAGCATAATCGGATATTACCTTCGAGATACCTCTGGTTTAATCTTGTCTCAACACAAACAAGAGTTAATGAAGAAGACTTAATGATAGCCTATATATAAGGTTATATTAAGGACCTTAGAGAGAAATAAGATTTTGGGCATCCTATGGAAAGATGGAATATTCCTAATTCGACTATGAATTAATTCCTTCAGCCCCTCAGTTGCTTAGAGCACTTTGAAAAGCTCCAACAATGAATAATTAAGCTTATTCATGTTGTAATTCAGTTGAAATCCCTAAAATGAGTCCAGCAGTGACTGGAGAATGATATTGACATGAGTTTTGTAACACCCCCGCCTTAATCTATAGGACAACACTCGTAATTAAGACATGGAGTGCTACTACCCAATCTTAGATTGACTAAAATGGGTATATATGTAAATGCATAAAGAAATACAACCAGTAATAACATGAGTGTCAAACAACAAATTCATAATCATATTGATGATGTTTGTACTGCACACAAACATACAAGCATATACATATTCATGTTACATAACCAACTAAGTAACCCAAATGAATATACTACATTTCGGGCTAGGCATGGCTTCCCAAGATAATATGTACAAAACAAAATAAATCTGTATCAAAGTCTTCTATATCGGTCCCGAACCCGCCGTCTTGTTAACATCGCACGTCCCCTGTGTACCTGTATTAGTTAAAAGAAAACGGGGTGAGCTCATAGCTCAGTAGGGGGAATACAAGGGATAACGTGTTTGAATATCATAATCATTAATTTGGTAATAGTTTATACTTCAATCATAATTCTATAAAACAATGCAATTTGATTATAATCCACTCCTTAACCATCAATCCATGCAAATATCATGATTTCACAAAAACAATGCATGCTCATGCATAACCAGGTTACATCCCTTTGTGTCAACCATTACGTCGAATAATCAGAACAGAATGTGGGCCACCTTTCCAAGAGAAGTGCCAAAGCTAAACCGAACCATAATAATCATAACGATGGGCCTGACCGCCCTCAAGAGATACCAAAGCTGAACAACTTCATAATCATAATGACAATAGGCCTAACCGCCCTAAAGAGAAAGAGTATCAAGATCATAAGAAATATAACCAGAATATGGCCTCTCCGTTTCAGGTGAAAACCAACAAATAATTAACAATTGGACCACAGTCCGCAATATCACATCAACTGATCATTTTCATACCGATTTTCTCACCAAGTGTCTAGATCTTCGGACTATTCTCCGTGGGCTCTAGACAGCCGATGACTCACTAGTGCCTTGCCGTTGTCTAGATTCTGGACTATTCACCGTGGGCTTTAGACAGCCAACAATTAAAGGACCCCCTGGAGGTTTAGGGTTTTTAAAACCAATGGCACCAGGCCCTGCCAATTTTTTCGTCCCGACAAGCACTAACTATAATCATTCCCCTTCACCGACGGAGGCCAAACAGATACAGATAATTGTGGGCAACGTCCCACCATATAACATAGCTGAGAATATTTACATACGAATCAAGAACTCCCGAAGATAGATAATCATTTGTTCAAGAATACCACAAGAGCATAGAAAGCTATCCGCATCATAGAGACGAGAGATAATTCTCCCAAGAGACAATTTTCATGCCATATGCCATAAGAATGCTTTGAGCTTGTCATGAGATCATCCAGATGCCAGGTTGACATAATACTTATAAATAACGTGCAATCCATGCTCTTAATTGTAAACTAGAAACAACCCATGCCACTTAAACTTTATTCATTATGCATCCATGTTCCTTAGCGCATACATAATCCATTTACTAATCCACTTGGATTCAACCAAGCGTATATGTCCAAGGAACATCACATACAAGTCTATGTTACATAGATGTCTAGTTCAGGTGACATATCTTTTTTCAACTCATGCATCATAGATACAATAGAAACCACATATGCCATATAAACTCTAACCAATTCACGTCCATGTTCTTTGGTGTATCCGAAATCCTTTACTAATAATTTTCTTGTTAAACTCCGTATGAATCAATAACAAGTAATTATGGAGCTTAGATGGCATATCTTGTATCATATCGTAAAATCATAACTCAATCATGCAAAACTTATGGATATCCAATGATATGATCAACATATTAACATATATGTATAAAATCATTCTTGTATAATCAATAGAAAGGAAGTATGTGCTTTATATCGAACATATATGTATAAAATCACTCATCTTTAGATAAATAAAAGCATGTCATCATGTTTGGAAAACATATAACCGCTACCTCAAGTGTATAGGCCAAAAGAAGGAAGAAAGTTGTAAATCGAAGCCCCGTTCGCTGAAATCCTCAAGCTCTTACGTCACCACGTCCTTAGAAGAACAAATCCCCCTAATTAGTGATGTATAGACCCCAACTCACATAGCCAAAGCTCATGCTTGAGCTTTTCTAGAAGAAAACCAAAGTAGAAGATGATGAATAGCGAAGAAGAATGATGTTTGATTGATTTGAAGCTTTGATTCTTCGATCGGGGATGAGAAATGCGTAGAAATCTTCATCTTTCTCTCTCTAGAGCCCTCTAGAGCTCTCTAGAGGAGTATGGAAATGTTTGGCACGAAGTTGGGGTAGAAAATGACCAAAAATGGCTTAAAACGTGTTTAAGTCAGTGGGAATAGTTAACTGGCGGACCGGTATGCAAAATACCGAATATCGGCCCGCGGAGCACAAATTTCCCAAAACTTTGGTGCCGGACCGGTATGCCAAAAACGCCATACTGGTTCGCGCTTTAATTTTTGGGCCCTAGAGCACTGTTTTTGTTTTGGCTATAACTTTTCGCTTGGAACCCCGATTGAGGCATTCTTTATGTCCACGGAAAGGTATTTCAAAGATCTACAACTTTCTAAGAGGAAATTTTCCGAAATTATGGATATAGTTTTCCCAGAAATTCACCGAAGACAGCGCTCTGGCGAAACGCTACCGAATGACCAGAATTTTACAATGGGTTTACTTTGCGCCCTGTTTTAACCCACGAGGAGTATGAACTGGACTTCGGTCAAAACATGAAAGTTGTAGAATGGTACAAATACTAGACATCTTTGCGAATGGAATCTTATTCCGATAAATTAAGAAGAAATTACGATAGCTCAAAGATAGCTAGAAATAACAAATCGCAAAAGACCAAAACTTCTTATTTACCAACCAAAATTGATTTGGACCACCCGAATCATCAAATGATCACTCACATGAGTATAAATAAGCTAATATAATTCAATTTAAAATAATTTAAAGTACGGGGTATTACAAGTTTTCCCATCGATTTCAGCTCCAAGAATCTTTAATCAGCCATAGTTGTGTTCATAAGGTCCATCACTACAACCTACCTCGGGATACGATCTTAATCCCTAAACATATCTTTGAAGCTTAGCATTGTCATAGGCAGTTAAAATATTCGCACCATTAGTGGAGTCGTCTATTATTCATTATTTCTTAAACAAGTTTAAACTAATAAAGTCATCACCGCTATTACTAGAGGATGGATGTAAATCAGACCTACCATCCATTAGTTAGGAGAACCACTCTTCTCAAAAAACCTATGTTCCTTTTTCCATTATCTTGCACTTACTCATTCCTCAACTTAATCGTTTGCAGCTCAAAAAACTAGAATTGTTGACCTTACAATGTCAATATATAATTATACCCTAAAAGAATAGTTAAAAGAAGATTCATTTCGTCTCCATCCATTTCATTTTTAAGTTAACCCACCCTAAGGAAAATGAGAGTTGATTAATGTATACTTCTTTATGGTAAAAAATTTCTTATAAGTTTTATCGCACTAATAAATGAAAGTAACGTAATTGAAAATGGTCGTTTTAAATGCACCTCTCTAATTAAGCTTCTTGTGCATCATAAATTTTTTAAATGTAGTAATTTAACTCTAAACTAGTCTTGTAAACTCACTCCCCCTAAAATGACTTTACACATTCTGCTAAACTTAGGTTCTTAATTTTTTTTTCTTTTACTTTGTTTTTACTCATATTTTTTTGGGAAATGTTTTATAGATTAATCCAGTTATTACTGAAAAAGTAAAACATTGTTTAAAGAAGAAGAAAATTACACAACACAACAAATTAACAATTTAGAAAATTACAATATTAATAGAATAATTAATAGAACAATTAATATAACATAACATTCATTCATGTCATTAAATATTTCTTAACAACGTTCTATACCATCCTCACTTATATAAAAATGGAGGAGAAAATGAACAAACTTTGTGTCCATCATATCGTTAAACAAATTTTTTTTTTTCATTTTTTGGCTTAAAATATGGCAAAGCTCTTAGTCGGAAGCTTAAGTTTTCTAACGTTCCTCGCTGCTCTCATATCAGGTACTTCTTCTAATCATAGAGCTTTCGAATAAAACTATAAGCTTGACAAATATCGTTAGAGCCTGTTCGATTGTTCTCTAATTTATAAATTAAATAGTTTAAAATTGTTTAATTTGTGAATTATCTAATTTAAGGGTTTGGTTGCAAGAACGAACTAATATATAAAGTCATAAACTTAAGTTAATACTAACGACATTAAATAAGAAAACGTAGAGATTTAGCAGAAATTACATTACTTATAACTATTATACACGTTCTTGCGGAAAAAAATACAGGACAAATTATTTTGTTAAAATGAAACAATTTACAATTTGTTAATTTATAATAAAAAAATATAAATGAGATAATTTACGAAGCCAAACGAGTGTGATTATGGTGATATTGATATTGAAGCACATACATAATGTTACGACTACAATATTTTCCTAAGACGTTCGTGAATTCAATAAATCCACACTCCTATTATACCCCTTAATTAATAATCAAATTAATCACCTCAACAGCTAAAACTTCTTATTTCATTTAAATAAACAAAATGGAAAACCCCATATTCTATACCGTTAGATTTGGAAATGGATGACAAAGACCTCCATGAAAGTGGTCTTTTGAGAAAAAATCAAGGCATAATATTTTTCAGGAATATTTTTTTTTTGTATTTTTTTAATTCTTGTTAGCGTAGGATCTTCGTTTATCGATTATATCTTCACATTAGGTGTTTGATCAAAATTGTATTTGATACAAACTTAACTTTGCACAAAATCGTGTTTTAATTGAAAATCCCAAAAGTTTAATTCAAATGTTGTTTTGCACGATGTGGTTTTTTTTTTTATAAGAATATTTTTATGTCTCACTAGTGGAACTCTAAAGCAATATCAAATAAATCTCAATACATAATAATGTACTAAAAAACAATGACTAAAACTTAAATTTACATGGAACTCTAAAGCAATATCAAATAAACCTCAATACATAATAATGTACTAAAAAACAATGACTAAAACTAAAATTTACATAACCCAAAAACAATATTATGTATGCATGTTTTTATTAATAAACGGGTTTAAATTTGTAACTTATTTAAATAATTCTAAAGAACTGTCAAATAAACACTTAAAAATAGTAATCTACTAAAAACTTGCAGTGCAAACCTAATTGTGCATGATTCCTTAAAAAACTACAATAAGAAAATTTTGCTCAGTTAACATTGCACTCGATCATTTTAGAATTTGGTCAAAAATAAATCTTTAATTTACAAAAATATTGTTTCCTAATTCTCTTGAAGAAAATTTTCTCGGACCAAGAACAGTGGGACCAAAACAAGATGAATGAACAATGGGACCAAAAGACATTAAACTTGAATTTATTTATAATTTTTAGAAACAATGCTTTTTTTTTAATTATCCATTTATATTATAAAGTAGTTAATTAGGTCAACCCATGTTGAATTTTTACTTTGAGAGTTATTTACAAAAATCACACCTATAGTTTAACTCTTGTCTCACTTTGATCCACGAAGTTCAAAAATGCATAAGTTCATATATGAAGTTTCACCTGTGTCTCACATTCCCCCATTTTGGATGAACTGTCTAAAAAATTGACGGAATTAGTCAAGTCCAAGGCATATGAGGGGCAAAAGCGGGATTAGTCATGTCGAGATTTAAAAGAGTGTTCCAAGGTTCTTGTAAATTAATAAATAAATTTTACAAAATTTCCTTTCAAGCGACTGCTAACTCCAAATTATTACGTACATACGAGAGTTTCTTATACGACATACTACAATATTCGTAGAGAGACTGCGTCCTTTAAAATTGGAACTAGTAGACTGCATTATAATTCCTTTTAAAAGAGGGAACCTTATCTATAAAATTGGAACTACAAGGTACACAAGTCACACCCCCCCGCCCCCCGACCCTGACATTTGTATTTTCAAATTGAAACACAAGTGAACCTTATCTATAATACATGTTAAATGTGTGGGCTGGTTTCATTTGTACTTGAAATTACAGAATTACCATTCATTGATTTGGAAATTTTCACCTGTATTGAGATTCAAACTCATGCATTCCAACAATTATCAAATTGTCTTATGCATTCAAGAAATATTTGTTATGCAAAATCCTAGCTAAACCAAGTTACACGAAGTGGAGCAATCGCAAGAAACAATGAGTTATTGCAATCAAACTTACCATATACCGAAAGCTCCACAATTATGAAAATAATATTTTTGGAGAATTAAGAAGAAGCACTCAATCACAAACAAACGCAAGCAAATAACGTGGTTTCGGCAATGCTGCACTCCACCAAGGTGATAGACTTTTACAGATGATTGGATCAAAACCTAGAGCTCTAAAATTTCCTAGACCGCTTTGAAAATTAAAAATAATAGGCCGATGAACCAATAAACTCACAAATCTCCACCTTTGCGAACTTTGGTCACACTTTTGTACTCTATCCATGATCAATAGCACATCAATCCTGCATATCACTCCCTTTGGTCTCGAATAACTAGGCCCCCTAGAGCCCCTGCCATGAAAATCCTTTGCAACAAAGGGCTTCCAGGTGGCATATACCCCACCTCTTCCTCTGAATTTAGAGCCATCGTTGCCCAAAGTTTGAAGTGTGTCGCTAAATGGGGAACTCGCCAACTTTGAGATTTTCATCTTGAGTTAGGTAACCACTTTCTCAAGATACTGCTTTTTCATAAAACATAATCTACCCTTCTTCATATATCTCACCATCTCCATACCCAAAATCTTGATGCTCTTCCCAAATCTTTCATATCAAACTCGTTACTCAACTGAGCCTTAACCTTGTCAATTTATATGCAAGAGTAAGTAAATAAAGTCACCTGATTTGAGCCATTTGAAGTAAACACAATGGTCATATTCACACCTTATAAACCCCTGAGCTAGCATGAACATTTCTAACTTTCTGTTCTACCAGTGAGGCGACTCCTTCAAACTATATAAAGACTTCCTAAGTTTGCATAGCTGGTTTTCCTTACGAATGACTTTATGGCCCCCAGGCTAATATAATATATACATATATATATATATATATATATATCTTCCTCTAGCTAGATCCCCATGCAAAAAAGTAGTCTTCACATCAAGTAGATCAAGCACTAAGTCAAACTGCGCCACTATAGCCAATAACATTCAGTTAGAAGTATGCATAACCACTAGATAAAAGGCGTCATTGTAATTAACTCCTTGCTTTTTGGCATAACCCTTGGCTAGCAACCTTGCTTTATAGCTAATCCTGAACCCTAGAGACCCATCTTTCTTCATGAACAACTACTTGCTTCCAATCACTTTCTTCCCCTTTGGTAGTTTACAAAGTTCCCAAGTTTTATTCTTGTGAAGAGATTACATCTCCTCATTTGAGGTGGTCTTCAATTGCTTGGCTTTGCTATTAGCCATAGCATCTCGATATAAAGACGGCTCATCCTCGAAACCCACTAATGCATAAGCTACATACTATTCATAGCCATCACGTTACAGTGCTCTTCAAGCCTTGGCCTCTCTATCTTGTGATAAAAATAGTGGTACCTGTGGTACCAACTGTTTTTGTTGAACTTGCTGTTGACCAGATCCCTCTGTGGGAGTCTCCTTATCCTTGGATTCTAAACTAGAATCCGTACCTGAAGGACCCAACGAAGGAGTCATCTTTATTTGCACCACCACTTTTCTTAAGGATTTTGTCTTCGAAGGATCATAAACGTCTGTACAAACATAACTAAAGCAACCCTTTCATGTAGTGAATTGTGGTAGCCCATGCTTATCCAACACCATCATCGCCTTCTCCTTGGCATGACCCAAATGCATATGCCATAACCTTATCGAGTGTTTGGTAGAACCAAAAGAGTTACCTATGACAACGCAACCCTAAAGGAAATAGATGTTATATACCTTATTTCTTTCCCTCCATTACTATTAATTCACGTGAAAGAACCTTTAGCACTCCACCATCTATCACGATCTTTTGAACCTTGGAGATAAATTACTCAAAGGAATCAAATTCTTCTTCATATTAGGAACATACCGGACCTTGCCTAAAGTACGAACAACTCTGTCATACATCTTCAACTTTCCTGTCCCTATCACCATCGTCTGTACCGCTTTTAAGGAATAAAAGAAGCTTTTATTCGGACACATATGGTAAGAACACTCGTTATCCAAGATCAACTTGCTTGTAGACCTAATGCTCGGAGTTATGACCATCATACTCTCAAAGTCTTCCCATCTAAAGTAATCGTGTTAATGATCTATGTTTATTTGTTCTTCTCAGCGCCTCATAATAAAGGACAATTCTTCTTATAATGTCCCTTTTGCTTACACTTGAAACATTTATTTAGAGCCATGTCCTTAGGTCAGGATATGGATCATGACTTTCCTCATTTCACTATTGCTTCTTCTCACCCCTCCACCGGGCCACAAATGTTTCTTAGGAGGCATCACCCTTCTCCTTCAGCCATTTCTCATTGGCTAATACCATCGCCATTGCTCCATCATAAGTAACTTATTCCATCCAGTAAATCAACATGGTGCTAAGATGCTTATAGGACTCTAGAAGTGAATTTAGGAGTAGAATAGCCTTATCCTCGTCATCCACTTGAACTTCTAAGCTTTTAAGACACAAGATAATCTTGTTAAAATTGTTAACGTGGTCGCCCAATGATCTACCCCTAGTATAGTCAAACTGAAAAATCTTATTCTTTAAATGTGCATGATTATCGATTGCCTTTTTCATATGCTTGGCCTCGAGCTTATTCCATATACTAAGCATCGACCTCTCATTCATGATGTAGTACATGATATTATAAGCTAGATTCAACTGGATAGTGCTACATGCCTTTAAATTGTACTATTTCCAATCAATATCGAACCATGAAGTAGGCTAAGTTGACACCTTAACCAATGCTTTGTGTAACCCTTGTTGAACAAGAATGTCGCGCATCTGACATAGACACATGCCAAAATTTACCTTTCTTTCATCGAACATCTCAGCATCATAACTTACGAGCGTTATGACCTGAGGTTCTTTAATCTCCTTTTACAGCTGGCATGTTTTCTATAAATCTCCTTTAGTAGACATCTTTGATTCTCACAAAGCTTCTCTAAGATAGCCATTTCAGTTTAATACCTAAAACTATAATCATAACCTTTCCCTCTTATACCAATTTGATGTGCAAAACCCTAGCTAAACCAAGCTACTAATACGACACAGACGAATCACAAGAAATAATAAGTTACCGCAATCAAAGTTTCCATACATAGAAAGTTCCCCAATAATGAAAACAATAATAATGGAGAATTAAGAGGAAACACTCACCAACAAACACAAGCAAATAAGGTGGTATTAACACTGCCGCACTCCACCGAGAATATAGACTTTTTTTTACAATTAGGTCAAAACTTTAGCACAAACCCTTGCTTTCTGTCTCTAGACCTCTAGAATTTCCTTGTTAGATCTCTCTTCGAAATAAGAAATAGTAGTAGGATGATTACAAAGAATAACTAAGATCTATATTTATACTAGTAATCATCTGACCAAAACCATTTCCTTATTGTAAAATGACCAACTAGCGAGAAGTAAACTTCCAAATCCAAATCGTAAAAGGACTAACTTCTAAGTCCTAATCGTAAAAGGAAGTGAGCCGATAAACTCAAAATATTGTGTATAATATTGCACATGCGTGGGGTGTGCTCCGTGGCTAGTTTCTATTTATTGGAGTCTTCGTGCACAAGCGAAATAGCTTCTTGCGTCATATTATTTTCTAAGAAAAAGACGAAAGAATATTTTTTTAAACTAATTAACCGGCTTGGAATGCTTGAAAGGATAAGTACTTTGACGTACATACAAATTTTCTTTAAAAATTTTCTTTAATAAATAATAAAACTAATTATTATCTGTATTATTTACAATTATACGCTTGTAAAATATATTTCTCAATCATTATGGTTGTTAGCCCACTAGTCAGCACATACGTACAGGTTAGAGGTTGTAGGCAAATTTATATTTTCCTGTAAGCAAAAAGAAGGGTAATTTCGATATTTTAAGAGAAAACGCAAAAAAATATTGTGGAAAACGCGTTACACTCTCTATTGGGTCAAACATGGGGACTTAATTAACAACAATGTTGGTTCATGTCCTTGACTTTAATTTGATTTTCTTCTCCTTTTACATTTTTTATTGCTGGAGCTAGTACGTACGTGTGTTTAGTAATTTTTGGTATATTTGTGGTTTGGATAATAAGGTTACTATTGCACTTAATAGGGACACATAAATAGCATGAAGTTCAATGAATAGCCTCACCGACATGAAAAGGAAAATACACAAATACACATCAATTATCCTTTAGGCATCTAATTAAAATTTTATTTTTTTTGCACGAATTTTGAATAGTGATTCCCCTTAATGTGGTTGCTGGAGGGACTTGCCGAGATGGTCTTGATTTAGATACTTGGTATGATGGCTCGTGTATTCACTCATGGATAAAGGTGACTAAGCGTTGCATGAGAACTTGCAAGAGAAAGCACAAAACTATCCATGAAGCATTTTGTGATCTCGAGGGGGATGATTTCTATAATCCACAACCTACTTGCTACTGCTTTTACAGTTGTTGATTGCTTTCCAGAGTAAAACATTAATCCTCGCAAGAGTAATATTTATTTGTTCTGGGAATATATGTAGTAGAGTGAATAAATTAAATCTTCCAATTATTAATACATTGGTATAAATGTCAATGATAATTATGTCTAGTTTGTTACTTTATGTTTTGTTGCTAGAATTATAGAAAATTCCATAAAACCTCCCTCTCATTATTATAAAGGAAAGGAGTATGATGCGGTGCAAGATTACATATTGGTGACTTAAAACACCCTGGAGGGTTTTTCGATTAAAAATGCGATGCTAATGCTAAAAATACCATTGCGTGAATTATGGATTTTGCAAAAGGGATGCAATAGTCGAAAATACTCCTGCTAATACTAAAAATAAAACTGCACATTTTTGGCTTTTGAAAAACTAAGATGCAAGTGAGCAAAAATACCATGGAGTTTTTTTACTTGAAATTGTGATGGTAATGATGAAAATACCCGTCTAAGGTTTTTAGGCTTTGGAAATTGGTTTTAAGTGCTGAAAAATACCCTTACTGCAGGTATTGAATTTTAAAGTGTCGTGCTATTGCTAAACTATGACACCCTAAATCTCGTTAAAAGGTTTAAACATTTGAGACTCCATTATTCATGGTGCCGGACGCAAACAGCCAGAGTAAACTAACATTAATTAATTTAAAGATATTATTAAAATCATGTCATGTTTTAAAGTCTTATATATTTTTTTTGGTTTCTAGAGTCTGTAAAATCAATATCTTCCAACATGTTGATGGGAAGATATCTTCGCTGCTCAAAATAACTTAATCAAAAACCCTTATGTACCTACAAAATATATTTGTAACGTAGATAGTAAGCAAGAGGTTCAATCCACGGGAGTTGTTTAGGAACCAATGAAAGAAAAATTGAGAAAATAATATATTTAGAGTAAAAATATTTTTTTTATGTTTTTGAGAAATGCTTACTTTTCTTAAGAATAATTTTAATACTAATAAAATGAAATAAAAATGGAGAAAATTTGTTTTGGTGAAATAATCTATAGGGATTTCAAGGGTTAAGAATCCACCACCAAATTATCAATGGATATAGAATGATATATTATTGCACATATATACCCAAAATAAATTATATACTAGTTTGATTAAATGGAATCACCTATGGTATGTAAAGTGACACCAAAAGCTAACCAAATAGTATTTGACAATTTATATGCTTATAAGAGATTTTTCCTTTCAAAATCTATATTTTCTTCTTTTAGAAATAATAATAATAATATGAGGTTGTCACTCACTCACATTAACACTCAAGAACTAGAAGATAAATTTGGAAAATAAAATGAACTTAAGAAAATCTTATAATATGTAACTCTTCTCTTAAGTCAAATATAAAAACCAAAATGGGATCACCTATGGTATGTAGAGTAATCCAAAGATCTTATTTAAGAAAATTCACAAATGAGTATATTTATGCAATATTATAAAATTCTAAATCAACAATAAAAATGGGGCTTCATATTTCCCCTGGAAAAGAAGATTAGCCTTCCATAAAGATAGAAGAACAAAACAAGTAATAAAATAAATCCTTAAATATCTCCAAATATGTGAGTAAAGTGATACAAAAATTTCTCTCAACACTCTATAATTTTCTCTTCTTCACCAAATGAAACAATAATTCAAGAAGAAGAAAAATATGTAGCACTCAAATATTTTTTCTCTCTATTTTTCTCTCTACAACAAGCTCTCCTTCTCCAAAAACTCTCCCTCTCTTCGCCAACTATGAATGAATATACTTGAGAAAATGGAAGAGAAGTATAGTAATGGAAGTAGACAATAGGGTGAGGGGGATGGAGTGTGTAAGAGAAAATGGTAGAAATTGTCTAAAGAGTGGAGCGTTGGCTTAGAGGTTGAGTGTTTGGTGCGTAGAAGATAATTTAAAATATGAGAATGGGCCCCACACACCTTTGGAATATTTTCTCTTTTTTCTTTTGCTGCAGGAATTCTGCACTACAATTTTGGATCTCAAGATGGTTGAATTTGGAAAAGTGTTGTATTAAAAAGTTGTAGCTCTCGATATTCTCTTGATTTAGGTTCAAAAAAACGCTTGATTTAGAGTCCTAAGCAAAAAGTTATGCTTTAAAAACTATTTGAGCCACTTTAGGTGTCATGTCTCACATTTTCAACAAAGTTAAGCATTTAATTCCGTCAATTGAGACTAGGACCTGCAAAACAACTAAATGTAAACATTAGATAATATAATGCAATTTTTCACACTTAAAGTTAAGCATTTGGGGAATTATAAATAACAGTTTTGTGTGTTTGTCACGTGTAAATAATAAAATTGTTTTATCACACAAATAGTCTCCATATCCAATCAATATAGAAAACTACTCCACATTTTTAAAACTTTTACACAAATATAATTTAACACAATATTACAGTAAAAACAAAGGTTCAATCCATTTACAAAAGATTCATTGCAATTACTGTTGTGATAAATTTTAATACTCATAAGTGCATGAATCGGTTGATAATATTGCACACAAGAAAGGTCAACTCCACAGAGACTTAAATAGTATGTTCATTAATTATCTTGTTAATTTCTCACTAAATTCTTAATCTAGCCAGAAAAATGGTGAAATAAAATAAAATAAAATAAGTAAAACGAAGCAAAGCAAAACTAAGTAAAGTAATGAAAAATTAAATAATTTACGCAGTATAACAATATTAATGAATTATTTGACTATGGTTTCAAAGACATATATGTGATGTCATCTTCCTAAATATTTATGCACGTAAACTCTACTCTTATCCTGCAATAATTTAGTCTCTCGACTCTATCATTTGCGGAAAAAATAAATTATTTAAGTTTAATTAATTTATAAAATTCAATTATAATTCTTCCACAGCCAAACTTATATATAAGGTCTAAACACCCACTATATCCATCACAATACACCTTATATTCACTGTTAACAAATCATAAGGTAAATCTAACAAATTATAATAAGATTTCAACTTTATTTTTAGCAATTACAATATTGATACATTAATTTGGTAGAGTGTGGATCCTAGGTCTATCTTCTATGTCTCCGACAAATCTAAAAAAGAAGAGAAAAAAATAAAGAAAGAAGAAAAGAGAGATCCGACCAAAAAAACCCTACTAATGAATTGCCTCCAAAATGCCGCGGCTATATCCTTTTTTATAATTGCCATTTTGATGCTTTTGGGCATGATCTAATTTATGGGCTTGAATGGCTTAGCCCATTCTTGGTTGACTTTTACTGGATATGGATTTCATGATCATGGGTCCATTTATCATATAAAATGCAAGGATTAGTCCATTTAATGTTTTAACTATCCAAAAATGTGACACACTATTGCTATTGCCAAGTGTGGATCCTAGGTCAAGTGTGTATACTTTAATGTTGCTACCACTTGAGCTACTAAGCCACTTATTAATTTTTCTCACTTCTTTTGCTCTTAACCCAAAATGTTGGTTTCCATTCCCATTTTTTCTAATATTCTTTTTATCATATTTTCCCCATTTTAACGCTAAATTTACTCTATTCAAAAGCCAATATTCTTCAATTCATCCATAGCAACTGAAAAGCACTAAAAATAGAAAAGTAATATACTCCAACCTCTAAATTGACATCATAAATTATACCAATTTCTTGGTACATTAATTACTTAACACATCATGAGTAAATAACAGTGATATAACTTAGTCCTTTATATAGAGAAGTACAAAAAAATTCAAGGACATTAGAGGCTTCTAATGGAATATATAGTGAGCCCCATGTGAAACCTATCCTACAAAACCGTTGGAAAGAGGGAATGAGCCAAATTTGGGCTCAAATTTAATTCTCATTATAGCTCACATACTTTGTTTTAACATAGTTATATTGATCAAAATCAAAGTTTGTTTCAAGATCCTTTTAAAACTTCATTTTAGCAAAAACCGGTTTTGAATTAAATTCATAATAAATTTAAAATGATCTTTTTTGGAGGTCTACCGAAAATAGGTGTCTTAGGAACCTATATTTGGACTTCCCAAAGCATCAAAATTGATTTCAGAGTTTAAATGCAAAAGAAATTTTGTTGGGGATTTTAGCTGGCAGTCTAGAGCTGATTAGTTGACTGATGCACTATGGCTCAGTCGACTGAGGCCCATCAACTGACTGATGAGCTGTGCTCAGCCGACTGAGGCTTCAGAAACTAGCCGTTGGATTTCTGATTTTTTTGCCACTTTTGGCACCAAACTTTCACCAACTCCCTCCAAATGGCCATATGATGTCATAGACTATGTATACACTATCTATATATACACTATCTAGGACTTATTTAAAGACTCTTGAATCATTCTAACTCTATTATCTTCATCTATATTCAATATTCAAAGATTTAAGAACATTGTTTTGATCAATCATCATTATTTTGAGCTATAAATTGTTGATCAAATTTGATATCTCTTAGTGTGAGCTTAAATTGTAATCTTCAAACACTTGAGAGATATTGTACATTGGTATTTGTCACCAAAATCTTATTCTTCAAATATTAAGTGTAACACACCCACCTTAATCTGCAGGACAACACCCGTAATTAAGACCTGGAGTGTCACTAACCCATCTTAGATTGACTAAAATGGGTATATATGTAAATGCATAAAGAAATCCAAGCAGTAATCTCATGCGTATCAAACAGTAGCTTTATAATTATACTGGTGATGATGGTACTGTAGATAAATGTGCATACATGCAAACAGCCGTTACACAACAAAATAAATCTGTATCAGAGTCTTCTATATCGGTCACAAACCCACCGTCTTGTTAACATGACACATCTCCTGTGTACCTGTATTAGTTAAAAGAAAAAGGGGTGAGCTCACAGCTCAATAGGAGGGGAATATAGGGGATAACGTGTTTGAAAAGCATAATCATTAATTTGGTAATAGTTTATACTTCAACCATAATTCTATAAAACAATGCAATTTGATAATAATCTACTCCTTAACCATCAAACCATGTAAATACCATGATTTCACAAAAATAATGCATGCTAATGCATATGCAGGTTACCTCCCTTTTTGTCAACCGTTATGTCGAATCACCAGAATATGAGGGAGCCGAGATAGCAATTGATATGAGTCTGCCTGTCCAAGACCATAGCAGGTCCTTATCAGGAATTATAACTAGAGGTTGCTCATGAGGGAACGTCACAAGTTAAGGATGATAATATTGACATGCTTGTTCATGATTATGAACTATTCAAAATGGAGCCAAATGAATATTTTGCTTCTATGTATACTAGATTCTCTATTATCACTAATGCTTTAGATCTTCTTGGTAAGGTCCACTCTATTGAGGACAAGATTCGAAAGATCCTTAAAACTTTTCCCAAGAAATGGAGACCAAAAGTAACGGCCATTCAAGAATCCAAGAACCTCAAAACCCTTAGCATGGACAAACTCTTGGGTTCTCTCAAAACCCATAAGAAAGAATTAGAAAGAGAAGAAGAGGTTGATTTGAAAGCCAAAAAGACTCTAACTCTCAAATCAAGTCAACGTGAGGATGATGAGGAGTCAATGGGAGGTGATGAAGACATGGCTCTTCTATCTAGGAAATTCATGAAATTTCTAGCCAAGAAGAAAAGCTTTTAAGGAAAATGAAACAACTTTGGTTCTTCATCAAAGAGGAACAATGATCAATCAATTCAACCAAGAGTTGAAAATGAAGAAGTGAAGAAGTGAAGAAATGTTTCCAATGCCATGAACCGGGGAACTTCAAAACCAATTGCCCGGTTAGAAGAAAGGAGAAGAGAGATAAGAGCGACAAACCATTCAAACAAGTAAAGCACTCCCTTAAAGGTACTTGGAGTGATTCCGAAAGAGGGAAGTCCGATGCCGACTCTAGCGACGAGGAAACAGCAAACCTTTGCCTTATGGCAAAAGATGATGAGGTAGACTCTAATTATGATTCATTTAGCGATAATGATGTTTCTATTAATGATGATGCACATGATGAGAATGACTATGATGAATTATATGAGATGTTTGAGGAATTGCATAGTAAGTTTGAAAATTTATCTAAAATGTATGCAAGCGTAAAAAAGGACAACTTGATGATTTCTAGGAAGAGTGAAACTTTTGAAAAGGAAAATGTGGTTTTGAAAAATGAAATTAAAACCTTGAAAAAATGAAAGGAGAACGGAATTCCAAATACACTTGTAGTGAAAAAGGCCAAATTAAAAGACCAAGTGGATGACTTAACTAATAGTCTAACCAAGTTCACCAATGGAAGGGATAACTTGGATAAACTATTAGGAATGCAAAGGTGTGTATTTGACAAAGCCGGTTTGGGTTATAACCAAATTGACATTCAAAAAGATAGTTATTGGAAAAATCGTATGTGTAGTTTTCTACAAGCTAGTGACTTCGAACAATGGAGTGTCACACTTATTAGACCCCTATGAGATTAATAAAACCGATGAAAGGGGTAATGTTCTCCTTAAGTCTATCTCGGAATATGATGAGTATGATATTAAAAAAATCTAATTTAATGCAAAAGCTTTAAAGTCTCCACATTGTGCATTCATCATGGACGAATACAACAAAATTTCTAGTTGTAAAACAACCAAAACAATTTGGGATAAACTAGAGGTTGCTCATGAGGGAACCTCACAAGTTAAGGATGACAATATTGACATACTTGTTCATGATTATGAACTATTCAAAATGGAGCCAAATGAATCTCTTGCTTCTATGTATACCAGATTCTCTATTATCACTAATGCTTTAGAACTTCTTGGTAAGGTCAACTTTAATGAGGACAAGATTCGAAAGATCCTTAGAACTCTCCCCAAGAAATGGAGACCAAAAGTAACGGCCATTCAAGAATCCAAGAACCTCAAAACCCTTAGCATGGACAAACTCTTGGGTTCTCTCAAAACCCATAATAAAGAATTGGAAAGAGAAAAAGAGGTTGATTTGAAAGCCAAAATGACTATAACTCTCAAAGCAAGTCAACGAGAGGACGATGAGGAGTCAATGGGAGGTGATGAAGACAAGGCTCTTTTATCAAGGAAATTCATGAAATTTCTAGCCAAGAAGAAAAGCTTTCAAGGAAAAATAAACATCTTTGGTTCTTCATCAAGGAGGAACAATGATCGATCAATTCAACTAAGAGTTAAAAACGAAAAAATGAAGAATGTTTCCATTGTCATGAATCGGGGCACTTCAAAACCAATTGCCCGGTTAAAAGAAAGGAGAAGAGAGATAAGAGAGACAAAGCATTCAAACAAGTAAAGCACTCCCTTAAAGGCACTTGGTGCGATTCCGAAGGAGGGGAGTCCGATGCTAACTCTAGCGACGAGAAAACGGAAAACCTTTGCCTTATTGCAAAAGATGATGAGGTAGACTCTAATTATGATTCATTTAGCGATAATGATGTTACTATTAATGATGATGCACATGATGAGAATGACTATGATGAATTATATGAGATGTTTAAGGAATTTCATAGTAAGTTTGAAAATTTATCTAAAAAGTATGCAAGCATCAAAAAGGACAACTTGATGATTTCTAGGAAGTGTGAAACTTTTGAAAAGGAAAATGTGGTTTTGAAAAATGAAATTAAAACCTTGAAGAAAGGAAAGGAGAAAGAAATTACAAACACACTTGTAGTAGAAAATGCCAAGTTGGAAGACCAAGTGGATGACTTAACTAATAGTCTAACTAAGTTCACCAATGGAAGGGACAACTTAGATCAACTATTAGGATTGCAAAGGTGTGTATTTGACAATACCGATTTGGGGTATAACCAAATTAACAATCAAAAGAATGACAAAAACTTTTTTAAAATAAAAAATACACACTTCATGATCCCACTCATCTTTGCTCATATATATTGTGGTAGGAATACTCACTATTGGGATCATTGTTTCTATAGAAATGAGAGTTTCCTTAAGAGGAAACTTGCTTGGGTTCCAAAAGGAACCAATATGTATGCTAACCCAAAGGGACCCTGATAAACGCATAATATTGTCATGTTTAAGCTCTTTCCCGGAGTCGCTTGACGCGTTTGTTGCTTTAATTCTGCCTAATTATCCGCTTATCTTGAGATTAGTGCCTTAGCGAGTTTTGTATCTAACATGGCCCAAGTTGGTGTGTACTTTGTAGTATTCCATGTGTTTGTAGGATTGGAATACAATGGCATTGCATAGATTGATCAAGAGTAAGCTTGGAGGCTTGCAAAGTGCTGAGTGAAGAAATTCCAGAACCATGATCGATCATGGGCATAACCATGATCGATCATAGGCATGTCCATGATCGATCATGGGCATAACCATGATTGATCATGGAACCATTATTTCTGGCAGAACACTTCCATGATCGATCATGGGCATAACCATGATCGATCATGGACCTGGCAACTTGTCCATTTCACACCCAAAATGGGCTATTTTAGTGGTTCAAGTTATTTTAGATATTTAGTTAGATATTTTGCAATATTTTAGTATATGTTATTTTTCTTAGCTTCTAGGCTAAGATATCTAGTTTTTTTTACACTTAGAGTTCTAGAGAGAGGTGAGAGCTCATTGTGGTGTTGTTCTTCATTTCTCTTGTAAGTTTTTAATTTGTAAGAATGATTTCTTCTTCTATAATATTTGTTCTTGCATCTATTATGGAGTAGTCTATTACTAAGGTTACGGAGGTTGATTGCGATATAATATTCGGTGATTTATGGCTCAATCCATGTTTAAAGATTGAGAAATAGTTGTAAATCCTTTTCTTCTTCATTTCCTCCATTGTTACAAGCTTTCTAGGTATATTCATAATAAAGTAAGACTTTATATGCCTTGTATATTTAGTGCTTGGTTGTTAATGAACATACAACATATTTATATGGTTCTAGAAAGCTTGTAGTCTTTTTCCCCCATCCATGGAGCTTTTTCCCTCTTCATCGAATTTATGAATAGCTCTCAAAACTCCATAGATGGATTATAAATTTGTTTAGCTTATCTTTGATTCATTTATTGATATATTGAGTGCTTCTTACACTTTGTGTGATACTTAGACTCTTTATTTTCTACCATAAGTGATAAACGATGAGTGGACGAATTTATCCCATAAACTTCATTCCGTTCCATTGTTAGGATTCACTTTTTAATTTTCATTCTTTAAATCATGAGATTACCACACTTGCTTGATGTTAAATCTTTTTATGATGAGTTCGTCATATCTATCTCGGATTAGCTTCATCGGGAATGGGTTGCCTTGCTTCACACCCGTAGCTAAGAGGTAGGAATGATAACCTCGTCTTTGGTGGTATGTCGTTTGTATCTCTCTTGATATAGCTTCAATTCGGGAATGAGTCGCCTAGCGTCGCACCCTCTGCTATTGAGAGATACACCAACATTCCCCATTTCTCGAGAATCCTTGTGTTCTAATCTTAGTATGAGCTAATGATCACCGTTTCTTAAATCGTAACTAATCTCCACCTACCTTAGTGCTTTCTTATTTATTTTCGCATCGGTTTTACATTTACGTTGTTCTACAACAAACCAACTCACAGAAACCAGAAAATCACTTAATCCGTAATCCATTCCATTCCTCTTCACTTATCCCTGTGGTTCGACACTCGCACTTCCGAGACTATATTACAACTTGACGTGCCTGCACTTGGGCTCTATCGCAACGCGCTATTTAAGCGGCGTCAAGTTTTTGGCGCCGTTGCCGGGGATAAGGCAAAAGGCGGATTCTGGGTTTTGTATAAAACCATTCTGTAAGTATTTCTCTCTATTTGATTAATTTATTTTTCTCCCTTATTTTCTGTTTTATTTTGTAGAGTTCCCAAGGAGTGATTCGAATCATTGTCCAAGCCCATGCAAGGGCGATTGTTTGTGGATATTCGAATTAGCCCTCCCACATCTCCAAGAATGGCAAACCAAGGTAGAGCCGCGGATCACGAGAGCGATAATGAAGGGGAAGGTGCCAACAATGTTCCTCATGTTAGGACCATGAGAGACTACCTTCAACCGCCTCGGGCAACTTCGAATTCGTGCATTGTGCTTCCCGCTGGCCAAGCCGGAGCATTCTCTTTCAAACTGGGTATGCTTCAACATATCCCTTCTTTTCATGGTATGGAGTCGGAAAACCCATACTTGCACTTGAAAGACTTTGAAGAAGTCTGCTCCACATTTCGTGAGGCAAATATTAATGAGGATGTCATGCGTTTAAAGCTCTTTCCTTTCTCCCTAAAAGATAAAGGAAAAATTTGGCTAAATGCTCAAAGACCACAATCAATTCGGTCTTGGCAAGAAGTTCAAGCGGAATTTCTAAAAAAATTCTTTCCCGTTCATAGAACCAATGCTTTAAGAAGGGCGATATCTAATTTTTCGCCAAAAGAAAATGAAACTTTTTATAAGTGTTGGGAAAGATACAAGGAACTTCTAAACGCATGCCCTCACTTTGGGCTTACCGTACTGCATACAAAACAACTCTAGATATGTCTCCCTATCGCATTGTATATGGAAAACCATGTCATTTGCCAGTAGAGTTGGAACACAAATCATACTGGGCAACTAAGATGGTTAACTGTGATTTCGAAAAAGCCGGGCTTGACCGTAAGTTGCAAATTGATGAAATCGAGGAATTGAGAAGAGATGCATATGATAATGCGAAGATAAGCAAGGAACGTGCCAAAATTTTTCATGATAAATCCATTTTAAGGAAAGAATTCAAACTTGGGCACAAAGTTCTTATTTATGATACTCGTCTGCATCTCTTTCCCGGGAAATTGAAGTCTCGTTGGACCGGCCCATACATTGTCCGTCATGTATTTCCTTTTGGGGCTGTGCAAGTTGAGGATCCCAAAACCGGCTATGTTTTTAAAGTAAATGGACAAACGTTTAAAGCCATTTTTAGAATTCCCAATTCGAGAGGAGTCCACCCCTTTCGAAGACCCGACTTATGCCTAACAAGCATAGGTCGATTCTGTAAATAATGTTTTTTGTAGTATTTTTGAGTTTCAGGAATTTTTGGGCGAGATTGGATCGAGCTGGACCAAGTTGGGGGGAGTGGAAAGGTGTTTCAAGTGAAGAAATCTCATGGGAGAATTTTTGTTGAAGGCATGATCGATCATGGTTATACCCATGATCGATCATGGGATCAAATTGAGGAGGCAGTGCACTTCCATGATCGATCATGGGCAAAACCATGATCGATCATGGTGAAATTTTCCTGCGGCAGTAGACTTCCATGATCGATCATGGGCAAAGCCATGATCGATCATGGTCCCTCTTAAAAACAGAGCAGCCGTTTCTAAACCCAAAATCGTGCCCCATTTTCTCTCTAACTCCCATTTCTCTCCATCTCCCTTCTTCAAACCTTCAACAATCATCATATCAAACCCTCCCCTAGCCTTTCCACCTCCATAAACTCTCAATTTCACCCCCAAACTCCAAACCCATCTACCATCAACACCTCTTTCTCTCTCTAAAACCCCAAACCCCCAATTTCGAGCCCTACTCCCCAAAATTTTGAAATTTCTCTCTATTTCTCCCCTCTCCCCACATCAATGGCTGCCATTACTCCAGTTAACAAGCCAGAAGAGCTTCAAGCCGCGAGGGGTGGGTACCGCGGGTTCCGTAGCCGTCAGGAGTACGATTGGTGGAATTACGCTTTCAGGAACCGGGCTGTGATGATCGAGAGGCCTGTGATTATTGGTGCCTTGGACGATTTCCCTCAAATGGGAACATTCGAAAGACACGAGGGGTGGGTTCAATATTTGCGACAACCAGGTAATCAATGTAATCTCACTCTATGTCGTGAATTTGTAGCAAGTTTGGTGCGTGTGCCCAATGCTGCTTATGCCTATGTTGCCCACGTACGTGGGAGAACTGTTCCTTTCAACCTCGAGGTTGTTAGTAGAGTCACGGGGATTCCGGCATTGCCGGATGGCAGCTATGACCTCCCTCATTCAGCCCGTATTTTATACCCCACTGATGACGAGTTGGCTACGTTCTTAGCCGGTCGTCCAATGACTTGGATTGGCACGCAATTCGATAGGAACAATTTAGCACCACAATTCAGGACCCTGTGGCTTGTTGTAGCCAATGCGTTAGATCCCACCTCGCACATTCAACATTTGTACACCTATCATGCCTATGTTCTATATGTAATTGCTCGCAATAGGCCGTGTTGTTTGGTTCGCTACATAATGCGAAAAATCATGAAAGTCTATGACACGGTAGCCCATAACGAAACGATAAAATTTGGTGTGCTTCTGACCCGCATTTGTTTGGAGGCGGGTGTCCAAGAAAGGGACACCGATGTCAGAAAGATACAGCGGGCCCCGATAAACAGGTCCACCCAGGCTAGAGCCGCCGGACAACTGAGAAATAGGCCAAGTTCTTCCACAGCCGCACCACAACAGGGGGATAGCGAAGAAGAAGGGGCAGAGGAAACAGGAGCGGATGTTCCGGGTCAGTCAAGGCGTAGAAGAAGGGCAAGCTCTGGGCCTGTGGATGACAATAGGGAGTTCATTAGAGAGCAGTTTGAGCAGATGACTGCTTTGATGCAGACCGGGTTTGCTAGCGTCAACGAGAGGGTAGAGATTATGGTATTGCGTCAGGACCGTTTGGAGGCAGATATTGCAGCTCAGGTCGAGGCACGAGTTGTAGCTCAGATGACGACCCAGCAGGAGTTCATACGCCAGCAGTTCGAGGCGTTGTATGGTCGTTTTCCACCACCCCCACCTTCTGATATGTGATGATGATGTGATAGCCTGAAAACTCTTTAAGTACCTATATTTATGCTTAGTTTTATTTTATTTCTTTTGGGTTGTATTAGAATTGAGACTTGATGTTAACTCTAGAACTTGGTTTTAATGATTGAATATTATAGTTTTTGCTTTTGAATTCTAATTCTAACCCGTTTTGTGAATAGTTTTTGTTTATCTCTTATTTTTGTCTCATGGAGAGCAAAGCCATTGTAGCCCTTCCGTGCGTTGTTGTTGTTCTCTTTACATTGAGGACAATGTGTGTTTCAAGTGGAGGGGGGTACGTTATTTTGTGTTTATTTTGTTTGGCTTGCTATCAGTCATTCCCATGAGTAGAAGAGATTTGTTCAATTTTTTTTTAGAAGTTTGAAAATTGATGATTGATTGATATTTTGTTCGATGAAGATTATTGTTTCATTAGCTTTTGGCATGAATTCTTTGATCTAGATAGGAATTTGAATGATAATCTAAATTGCCTTGCTCCACTTAGTCTCATATCCCGTTATATTCTCATGCTCCACATGCTAGATTGCTTCGGTTGTTTTCAATTCGGTAATAACACTTAGATTTATTTTCATTGAGAGAAGAGAAATTTTTGTCCAAAAATAATGGAAGCTCTTTCGAAAAGATCCTCCAATGAGAGGACAAAAGCATAGCACTTTGATAACTTGGATGACTTTTATCCTAATATTGACTTAAAGCTTCACTTGACTAAATCTTAAGTCTCTTTGTCTAATATTATGGATGGGTATAGGTTGCCATATGGGAAAGGGTGAATAGCTTCCTTTGAGCTCCAATGAATGAGCAGAATTTTGAAATATTTCATAAGTGAGACCGCTGCCCCCCATAGAGACGAAAACCACCCTGATCTAATTTAGCGAAATTTTCAAGTAAAAGATAAAGAAAGTGCTTAGAATCGACATATCTTGGAGCTTTTGTTTTTGAAAAAGTTCTCTCTTCCTTCTTGAATGATTATGACTCTTTGTGTTTATATCGAATTGTTTGAATCGAAGTCTGGTATTTGAGCATTGGAGAATATGGGATTGTGTTCTAAAGGAGATAGGTGAATTAGATGATCATTCAAAAGTCCGTCATTCTGGAAAATTGATAATAATGCCTCTTGCTTTGCAAATTGAAACTTGAATCTTCATTCTCACCATTCATCATGATCAAACTTCCAATGTTTGTAGGTATCATTTCTGAAAAAACCTTCACGAGATGCAACTCGTCTTCTTTGGGAACATAGAAGTTAACATCTTTTTGTATAGTGTTTTATTTTTGTAATTATATATATATATATATTTTTTTTTTTTTGTCTTGCTAAGGGACTAGCAAGAGATAAGTTGAGGGGAGTTGATAAACGCATAATATTGTCATGTTTAAGCTCTTTCCCGGAGTCGCTTGACGCGTTTGTTGCTTTAATTCTGCCTAATTATCCGCTTATCTTGAGATTAGTGCCTTAGCGAGTTTTGTATCTAACATGGCCCAAGTTGGTGTGTACTTTGTAGTATTCCATGTGTTTGTAGGATTGGAATACAATGGCATTGCATAGATTGATCAAGAGTAAGCTTGGAGGCTTGCAAAGTGCTGAGTGAAGAAATTCCAGAACCATGATCGATCATGGGCATAACCATGATCGATCATAACCATGATCGATCATGGGCATAACCATGATTGATCATGGAACCATTATTTCTGGCAGAACACTTCCATGATCGATCATGGGCATAACCATGATCGATCATGGACCTGGCAACTTGTCCATTTCACACCCAAAATGGGCTATTTTAGTGGTTCAAGTTATTTTAGATATTTAGTTAGATATTTTGCAATATTTTAGTATATGTTATTTTTCTTAGCTTCTAGGCTAAGATATCTAGTTTTTTTTACACTTAGAGTTCTAGAGAGAGGTGAGAGCTCATTGTGGTGTTGTTCTTCATTTCTCTTGTAAGTTTTTAATTTGTAAGAATGATTTCTTCTTCTATAATATTTGTTCTTGCATCTATTATGGAGTAGTCTATTACTAAGGTTACGGAGGTTGTTTGCGATATAATATTCGGTGATTTATGGCTCAATCCATGTTTAAAGATTGAGAAATAGTTGTAAATCCTTTTCTTCTTCATTTCCTCCATTGTTACAAGCTTTCTAGGTATATTCATAATAAAGTAAGACTTTATATGCCTTGTATATTTAGTGCTTGGTTGTTAATGAACATACAACATATTTATATGGTTCTAGAAAGCTTGTAGTCTTTTTCCCCCATCCATGGAGCTTTTTCCCTCTTCATCGAATTTATGAATAGCTCTCAAAACTCCATAGATGGATTATAAATTTGTTTAGCTTATCTTTGATTCATTTATTGATATATTGAGTGCTTCTTACACTTTGTGTGATACTTAGACTCTTTATTTTCTACCATAAGTGATAAACGATGAGTGGACGAATTTATCCCATAAACTTCATTCCGTTCCATTGTTAGGATTCACTTTTTAATTTTCATTCTTTAAATCATGAGATTACCACACTTGCTTGATGTTAAATCTTTTTATGATGAGTTCGTCATATCTATCTCGGATTAGCTTCATCGGGAATGGGTTGCCTTGCTTCACACCCGTAGCTAAGAGGTAGGAATGATAACCTCGTCTTTGGTGGTATGTCGTTTGTATCTCTCTTGATATAGCTTCAATTCGGGAATGAGTCGCCTAGCGTCGCACCCTCTGCTATTGAGAGATACACCAACATTCCCCATTTCTCGAGAATCCTTGTGTTCTAATCTTAGTATGAGCTAATGATCACCGTTTCTTAAATCGTAACTAATCTCCACCTACCTTAATGCTTTCTTATTTATTTTCGCATCTGTTTTACATTTACGTTGTTCTACAACAAACCAACTCACAGAAACCAGAAAATCACTTAATCCGTAATCCATTCCATTCCTCTTCACTTATCCATGTGGTTCGACACTCGAACTTCCGAGACTATATTACAACTTGACGTGCCTGCACTTGGGCTCTATCGCAACGCGCTATTTAAGCGGCGTCAGACCCAACACATTTTGGGTACCAAAGAAAAAATTACTTAAGGTTATGGTGTAGGTGTGCTTGAAAGCTAAAGGTAGCAAAACCAAATGTTTCTTGGATAGTGGATGCTCAAAGCACATGACGAGAAACAAAAACAACTTTTTAAGTCTCATTCCCAAGTGAGGAAGGAATGTAACTTTTGGAGACAATATCAAGGGTAAGATCATCAGTATAGGTAAGGCTGGTAAGAGTTATACTTATTAATGTTCTTTTAGTTGACGGTTTAAAGCATAATTTACTTAATATTAGTCAATTGTGTGCTAAGGGTTATGAAGTTATTTTTAAATCTAATTGTTGCATTGTTAAGAATGTTAGTGATGATTCTATCTTAATTGTTGCATATAGAACTAACAATGTATACACTCTTGAGCTTTATGATTTGTCTCAACAAGATGTTAAGTGTTTATGCCCTATTAATGATGTTTCTTGGTTGTGGCATAGAAGGTTAGGACATGCTAATATGGACTTAATTTACACTTTGTCTAAGAAAGAATTAGTTAAAGGATTGTCTAAAACCAAATTTGTTAAGGATAAAATTTATGATGCATGTCAACTTGGTAAACAACACAAGTCGTCATTTAAGTCTAAGAATGATATTACTACAATTAGACCTCTTGATATGTTACATCTTGATTTATTTGGTCCTAATTCAGTTGCTAGTTTGGGTAGCAAATTGTATGCTTTTGTTATTGTTGATGATTACATCAGATTTACTTAGGTATTATTTCTTTCTCACAAAAGTGAAACTCCATATGTTTTTGCTAAATTTTGTAGAAAAGTTCAAAATGAAAAAGGTGTTTCTACTGTGCATGTTAGGAGTGATAAAGGTAGAGAATTTGATAATATTGATACTGAGAACTTTTGTGATGAGCATGGTATTGATCATAACTTTTCAGTACCTAGAAGTCCTCAACAAAATGGTGTTGTTGAAAGGAAAAATAGATCTCTTCAAGAGATGTCTAGGACTATGTTAAATGAACATTCTTTGTCTGAGTATTTTTGGGCGAAAGCCGTTAACACCGCATGCTATGTGATTAATCATACTATTATTCGTAAAAAGTTAGATAAGACATCTTATGAGTTATGGAATGACAACAAATCAAATATTGCATATTTTAATGTTTTTGGTTGTAAGTGTTTTATTTTGAAAGATCGTGATCACTTGGGTAAATTTGATGCAAAATCCGATGAAGGAATTTTTCTTGGGTATGCCACTAATGGTAAAGTATATAGAGTTTATAACAAAAAAAGTTTGGTTGTTCAAGAGTCTATGCATGTTGTATTTAATGAGTCCAATCCTTTTTCATCCATAGTGCATTCCGATGGCGATGTTGAAATTATCCAAAAAGTTTCAGATATTCAAATTAATGATACATCTAAGGAAGAAACATTGAGTGCTCAAGCTCCTTTTAAGGCATTAGAAAATACGACTGAGCAAAATTCAAATGATTTGCCTAGAAGTTGGAAATCCAACCACCCTATTGATCAAATTCTTGGATAGCCATCTAGTAAGGTTATGACTAGATCATCCTTAAGAAATGTATGCAATAATGTGTCTTTTGTTTTTCAATATAAGACTAAGAACATAAATGAATCCGAAACAAGATGAATCTTGGATGATGGCTATGCAAGAAGAGCTCAATCAATTTGAGAGAAACAAAGTGTGGACACTTGTTCCCAAACTTAATGATCATACCATAATAGGCACTAAATGGGGGTTTTGCAATAAAAAGGATGAAAGTAGTGTAATTGTTAGAAATAAAGCTAGACTTGTTGCCCAAGGATACAATCAAGAGGAGGGCATTGATTATGAGGAAACATATGCACCCATTGCACGTTTAGAAGCCATTTGCATGATACTTGCTTATTCATGTTCTAAAAATTTTAAGTTGTATCAAATGGATGGAAAAAATGCTTTCTTAAATGGTTTTATTGAAGATAAAGTTTATGTAAAACAACCTCCCAGTTTTAAAAATAATGTTTATTCGGATTATGTGTTTAAATTGTCTAAAGCATTATATGGTTTAAAACAAGCACCTAGAGCATGGTATGATAGATTAAGCTCACTTTTACTTAATAATGGATTTGTTAGAGGCAAATTCGATACTACTTTATTCATTAAAAATCATGATAATGATATGCCTCTTGTGTAAATCTATGTTGATGATATTATTTTCGGTTCTACTAACGAGAATATATGCAAGGATTTTTCCACTTGTTTGTAAAAGGATTTTGAAATGAGCATGATAGGAGAAATGAATTACTTCCTTGGATTACAAGTGAAGCAATGCAAAGAAGGAATATTTGTCAATCAAGAGAAGTACGTGAACGAATTTTTGAAGAAGTTCAACATGGAAGGCGCTAAATCAATGAGTACGCCTATGAGTTCAACACTGAAGCTCGACAAACACGAAATTGGTAAAAGTGTGGACATTAAGAAATATCAAGGTATGATCGGTAGTTTATTATATTTGACGGCTTCTAGGCCGAATATTATGTTTAGTGTTTGTCTTTGTGCACGATTCCAAGCGGATCCTAAAGAATCACATTTACTTGCCGTTAAACGTATATTTTATTATCTTTCCGGTACTAGTTCCTTGGGTTTGTGATACCCAAGAGAGAACACCTTTGACCTAATTAGTTATTTTCGATGCGAATTTTACCGCTTGCAAAATTGATTGGAAAAGCACTAGTGCCACATTTCATTTTTTAGGACACGCATTAGTATCTTGGTCAAGTAAGAAATAAAACTCGGTGGCCCTTTCAATTGCCGAAGCCGAATATGTGGAGGCCGAAAGTTGTTGCGCACAAACTTTATATATTAAACAACAATTAGAAGATTTTGAAATTAGTCTTAGCCACATTCCAATTAAATGTGATAACATAAGTGCTATTAGATTAATCAAGAATCCCATACAACATTCACGTACTAAGCACATTAAGATAAAACATCATTTTATTCATGATCATGTGCAAAAAGGTGATGTCGGTATTGAATTCGTTAGCACCGAATCGCAATTTGCGGATATTTTCACAAAACCACTCCCTGATGATCGCTTTTGTACTATCCAACGTTACCTTGGTATGACTACAGCATGTGATATCTAGTTGACTAAAATATTCATGTATATTAGTCAACTATGCTTGTTTTTTAAAACGTACAAAATTATGAAATTTTGTGCAATAAATAGTTTTACATAGCTCGCACTTGATTTACATATTATTATGAGTACTAATAGTGATTTTGCAGTACTAAAGTGGTCCTATGGGCAAGTTCTAACTTCAAATGGCCTAAAGAGCAAAAGCTGAGAAATTTTGGAGAAAACAACTAATCAGTCAACTAAGCCTTTCTCAGTCGAGTGAAGCCCTTTTATCAGTCGATTGATCAGTGGCTGAGAGCATGCACATTATACCCCTGTTTTCCCCTGTTTTCTTTCATTCCTCTCTCTCTCTATCTATTTCGAAGCCCTCTCTCTCAAAACTCCTCAAACCTCACAATCCACCATATATCTCCCTCAAAACCTATTATAAACATCAAATCCTTATCACCCTACATCTTATCAACCACTAATCACACCTATTTTACACCAAATCACTCAAACCCATCTCACGCTCTCTCTAAAGCTAACCCTAACCCATTTTTTCGAAATTCTACATTTCTTTCCAAATTTCACCAAGTTTCTCTACTACAATATCATACACTTCCTATCTAAAACACCTTCCCATCAATTTGCTTGATCAAAAACAACTTTTTTACCCAAAATCCTATTTTTTACTCCAAATCCTAGTTTTTCATATTTAGCCCTTCTCATCATCACCATTTCAAAATGTCTCAAGGCTCTCGTTCTCGTCGTCCTATGAGGAATGTTGCTCAAGAAAATTTACCGGAGGAGATTCCAACACAAGTTCCTCTACCACCATTGTTCATATCAGATCAAGTTGAAGCAAACTTCAACAATGATTACTCCACTCGTACTATCGTTGAAGTTAAACAATTTAATGTCGAGTTGTTTTCAAGCAATGGCCTTAATGTTTCTGCTTTATTTCGTCGTCAAGGCTTGATCAATTTTTTGTCTATTTGAGAAAATGTTTACTCACGGCTTGTAAGATTGTTTTATACTAATTTGCATCACTCCATGTTTGAAAATGGTCGTCCTAACAAGGGTCGTCTAGTTGCGCTTTTAAATGGACAAAGAATTGGTTTTAACGAATCCGAGCTAGCCAAAATTTTTGGTTTCCCCACTAACAATGTGATGTAGGTTCAGTCCAATTTTGGAAACCTTTTTGGATTTGAAAAAAGCGCCGCAAAGAGTGCTCTTCTTAAACGGTGATATCGAGGAACGGGTGATGAAACTAAGGCTTCTATGCTTAAACTCAATTCCCGGTTCATGCATTTGATTATTGGGTATTCATCGTTCTGAGGCGTGGTAGCCGTGCCTCGATTAACTCATTGGAACTATTTCTTGTGTGGGCTATCACATTGGGACACAAACTAGACTATACCTTTCTCATTTTCCACCATCTTCATGAAATCACCAACTGCAAGAAACAAGGACTAGTATATGGTATAGCACTTACAGCTTGTTTAAATTCTACAACGCACAGCTTTAGGATGAAACCAATATCATTATACCCACCGCCAATGAGTTATATGGTGCCAAGACTATTCGGCAAATGGGATAGCATCTAGTGCATGGTGAATGGTTGTCTAATGACCCTCTAGATCGGGACAGTGATGATGATAATGAAAGTGAGGATAATGATAAGGAAGAAGACGAGGGTAATGATGGTGACAAGGATATGCCTCAATTTGAAGAACATGCACCACCGCAACAAGCCTCGTCCTCATATGGAACTCGACGCACACATTGCACCACTTCGACTGATGCCATGCTATAAGTCCTCCAAGGGCTTTTGGATCAAGCGCAAAATCTTTCGGTCAATATAACAACCGTTTTGATCATATTGAGGATTGCCAAATGGCGCATGAAGCAACATTTCTTCAATACCACCCCGATCACGTGTTCTTGGCATGGACACCATGGCAAGGAAATCAAAGGCGGGGACAATGGCCACAAGACCCGTAAGAGTAGTTGGTGAGCGATAGTTTCTCTCCTTTTTGTTGATGACAAAGGGAGAGAAATATGTGTGTCAGAGTGTTTAGTACACACTCATTAGCTTATGTTTTTGCTTTAAACTTTAAGTATGTTATGTCTTTGCTTTGAACTTTAAGTATGCTATTTCCCTTTCGGTCTTTATGCTTAAGTACCTTTATGTTGGTTTTTAACTCTAGTATTTAGTTAAGTTGGTTTGAACCTAAGTTAAAGTTTAAGTTTTATTATGTTCTTGCAATGGTTTGAAATCAATTTTATGCATGCTTGTTATATTTTATCTTATGCATAGTTTGAGGGGGAGCTTTTCCTTTATTATTTTAACTTATGATCTTAATTGCAAACACACATTAATTTATTGTCATCATCAAAAAGGGGGAGATTATTAATCATGTCTAATTTAAGCCAGCAGATGTTTTAAGTAATAGCCATAACTATCTGATCACACGTGGACTAAACCGACAAGCCAGAACCAAGATCATTTACCTACAAATTTTCTATTATCTATGTCTTACACCTCACACAATAATTTGATTAATGCACTACCATAATGGCACATCTATGAAGATCAATGGCCCAAGGAAGAAAAGAAACGAAGAAACAAACTAAGCTCTCGAAGACTCGTAAATTCATGTTTGAGTGAGTAATTAGGTTTTCTATGTAAAGTTTCTTGTTTGATTCTCATTATAGCTCACGTACTTTGTTTTAACATAGTTAGATTGATCAAAATCAAAGTTTGTTTCAAGATCCTTACAAAACTTCATTTTAGCAAAAACCGGGTTTGAATTAAATTTATAATAAATTTAAAATGATCTTTTTTGGAGCACTACCGAAAATAGGTGTCTTAGGAACCAATACTTGGACTTTCCAAAGCATCAAAATTTATTTAGGAGCTTAAATGCAAAAGTAATTTTTTTGGAATTTTAGCTGATAGTCCAAAGCTGATCAGTCGACTGATGCACTATGGCTCAATCGACTGAGGCCCATCATTCAACTGATGAGTTGTGCTCAATCGACTTAGGCTTCAGAAACTAGCCGTTGGATTTCTGATTTTTTTACCACTTTTGGCACCAAACTTTAACCAACTCCTTCCAAACGGCCATATGATGTCCTAGACAATATATATACACTATCTAGGACTTATTTAAAGACTGTTGAATCATTTTAACTCTATTCTCTTCATCTATATTCAATATTCAAAGATTCAAGAACAATGGTTTAATCAATCATCATTATTTCGAGCTATAAATTGTTGATCAAATATGATATCTCTTAGTGTGAGCTTAAATTGTAATCTTTAAACACTTGAGAACTATTGTACATTGGTGTTTGTCACCAAAATCTTATTCTTTAAATATTAAAAGAGGTTTATCTCTTAGATTAGCAAGAAGTTGTTCTTGTGTGAGTGTTGTGTGAAATCAACATTTATATAGTGTGTGAGAAAGATACACTTATAGAGGTTTGATGTAACACCCCATGTTTCGATAGGTGTATTTTCCTTAATTTAGTTAGCTATTTGTCCGATTCATTCATACACTTAGACAAGTCCGAATGTTCCAACACGTCACATTTTAGTTATTAAACATTCCAATAAAGTTTCAATAAATTCAGACTTCATTTAGGCATTTTTGAGTATTTAATAGAATTGAATTATATCCTTAACGATTCCTACAAATCTCGTTTGTAGTTCACGAACGTTTAGACCTCTGAATTCAGTTCCGTTTTTTTCAACATGTCCTGAATATCTATTAAGAATATTCTGGAAAGTTTCGTCACTATCGGAATTGAAACGAGCGCTTCGGAGGCATTTATTTTCGAACACTGAATTTTTACTCGTCGGTTGGATTTTAGTCGACTTTGGAGAATCATAACTTCTTCATTAATTATCCAAATGTCACTCTGTAAACTCCTGTAGTTTCATCTTATATTAGTCTACAACTTTTGTGTTTTGACCGAAAGCTAGTTCACGATCCTCGATGGTCAAAACAAAGTGCGAAGTAAGCCATTAGCAATAATCAGATTATGCTGAATTTTCGGCAGAGCACTGTCTTCGACCAAATTCTGGTATTAATCGATCACGAATTTGGAGAAACTTCATCTTGTGAAGTTGTAGAAATTTGAATTAGCTTTCCGTTGATATAAAGATCTCCTCAATCGGACATCCAAGCGAAAAGATATTGCCGTCCAAAGTTCAGCACTGCAGGTCCCATGCGCGTGAACAGTAGACCAGGGGGATTAATACCCATTTTTCCTCCATTTTCTGCATTCTTCGTCACTTCTCTTCTTCTCCTTCTCACTATTTCGTTTCTTTTCCTTCTTCTACCTGATTTGAGAGTGATGTGAGGGTGATTGAGAGATGTTTATCATGGCTCATAAACACACCCAAAACACTCATAAATACATTTCATCTTCTTCCCCACACCAATCACCATTTTAGGGCTCTAAGTTGCGAAAATTGGGGGTTTTTGGATACGGTACTCCTTCAGCTCGATTCAGTTGAATTTCTTCGAGGGATTAACCTTCAATAGGTGGGAACTTCCCTCTTTTCTTCAATTCCTTGATTTAAATGGTTGATTGAGTGGTAATACTAGACTTTCGGTACCAAAATCATATTTTTTCTTACATGTTTGTGGCTTAAACTTGTTAAATAAGATCTCAGCCTATAGATGAGTATTATATGTGCTGTAGTTGATGAATAAAAAGGCTGATCATAATGCATGTTGCTATACAAGTGTTACTTTGGAATTTTGGTACCGAAATGGCTTAATACACCACATGTATGTCTAATAATTGGGATTTTTGCACAAATTACTTTATTCCCTGAGTATATATAACTTAAAATCATATTTAAACTTTTGATTAAACATGCATGAAGTGTTTTATGGTATTACTAACCAGTCTAGTATTACTCCTCTTACTAATCTTCACTAAATGTTTGGAATTAAGAAATTTGGTTAGTACAAGTGTGATTCATGGAAAAATATGAGATTTTGGATTATGTTTATTATTATTGATGGTTTTATTGTTGCCCATTTTCGGTATAATAATGGGTTACATAAAAGAAAAGTGATATTCTACAAAATTATTTAGTGTTAAAGCAACAAAGGCTATTCTTATTGTTCTTGAAATTTTATAACACATGGATTGAAATGTTGATATGATAAATATTGCCCTGAGTACAACTACTGCCTAGTTGTTTGTTGATGATATTGATATTGTTGGAACCAGATAAGCACCGGTATAGAAATGCTTGAATTATGTTATTGCACAGACCAATGGTAAATATGGAGTGCCGAAAATCTGGTTACCAGTGCACAGACCCACGGAAAAGGTGGGGTGCGTTTGTGAGTATCTTATTCCGTCTAGTACCAGTATTAGGTCGAGGAGGAGGAGGAGGTGGATGGATGTTTATACAGCTATCGTGTGAGATACGTATTGATAATTAATAAGATTATATTGATGCTTTATGTATGCTTTTCTTATAAATTTGCATAAATTGGGAATTTTGTTAATAATTGAATTGTGAATTCTCTTATATTGCAGTACGATCATGCATTGTATTTTCCCTTTCCCTATAGTTTCCACTGGGCCATTTGTGGCTCATTCCCTCATTTTTCTTTCAGGAACACATCGTGTCTCGGGTAGAGGTCATCGAGCAGGTCCGAGTTCATCTTAGAGTCTTCTCTGATGCCCCTACGGAGTTAGTTGTTGTAGTATATTAAATTGTAGTAGTTGTAACTTCTAATTAAGTTTGAGTACTTGCATTATCTATGGATGAACTAGTTGTATTTATCGAATTTGGATTGTAACGGATTTGAGAAGTATTCTATATCTTCGCGTTGTTTATTAAACATGATGGATTTCTTAGTATTTACGAATACTTCATGTCGAATTTTTATTGGATTTCTCTACCTTTGATTAAATCATCGATTGTATACTTTTATTTATCTGCTGTTAATTAAATGCAGCATCCGTTAACACCTGCTTAATTTGGCGGGTTGTTATAGTTGGTATCAGAGGGATAGGTTCAAATTCCATTCGCCGTGGGATATTGGGTAAATTAAGATCGTGCGTTTTCGTTTTGCGTTAAGGTGGGGGAAGTTGAGTTTTTTTTTTTCGTAAGCATATGTGACAATCGAGTTATATTATAGTCAACCGCTGGCCAACAGATGACTATCTTATAAAGCAATTGTCTACTGTAGCTAACTAGAGTTGAAATCAATGACCCACACTATCCTCTGGTATTTAAGTTTTGCCTTGACCATATTTTCGAGATACTCCTTGTATTTAGAGCTGAATTTTAAATTTCAGCAAGTATGAATCACTCGGAATATTATTTGAGTTTAATTCTGAATCTCATATTGTTTGATCCATTGGTTTTGTTTTTGAGATCTTGGATAGTCGTGGTATTGGAATCCTTGGGACCTCACTAATTGGTGGAGAAATAAAATTAGCTGAAACCTACAGTGATCTTTCTGGCATTCTAGCCATGAATTCTTGCATCGAATTTCCTACTTTGTACTCGATGACTTAAATGCCACTGATGCGAATTTCATTTTCTTTCGCGACACACCTTAGGGTTGTATGTTAATCTCATGAATTTTAGTAAAGGCACATATATAGAATGACCGAATTTAGCTTTATTACTTTGAGACCTTTGAATTACATTCCCTCTTTTCAAAAAAGTTGTGTTAAGTCATTAGATTCATTTTGGAGTATTTCTTAGCATATGAACTCTAAACGAGCATTTTTAGTATGTTTTCTGAAAAACATCAAATTTGGTCCAGGCTTGGTGTCGAATCGGTCCACTAGATTTTTTTATGCCATACTTCAGAGCTGGACCAGTCTTTCTTTTTCTCCATATTTGTTTTCATATATACGCTTAGCTTTGGTTTTAACTCTTGTCTAACCTTATGCGTGTGTGAGTGAAAGCTTGGAAAATAAATAGTAATTTTATTCTAATGTTTTTAAAGTTCTTCCAGTGTTACTTGTTGGCTAGTATTACATGCAAAATTAAAGAAATATTTGCCCAGAAAACTATAGGATCTTGATGAGAAATACAAGTTGAATTATTTAAGGATATGTCAAGTTACGCATGTAATACTAAGATGATTCCATAGTCTTCAACAAACATGTGTTACATAGAATATTTAAGCTATACCAAATGTTTTGAAACCTTGGGATATTCATAAAGTGTTTCTGAAACTACGACGGATGACAATATATAATACTTTAGTGGTTGCCTTCAACATTAATACCGGAAGCTGATGTTTGGACGCATGACTACAGCGTGTTATTATTTCAAGGCTTTTCTCAACCATATGTATTTAAAAATATACCTATTGTCTATCGGGAAGTTTATTTCAAAAAAAAAAAAAACTTGCGGTCCAAATAAGGGTATTTCCCAAGGTATCTTTTGAAGCAGTAATGTATTATAAAAGGAAAGTTTAGAGATTTGGGTATAATGCTTTAAGTTTGGATTGAGAATTGGTTTAAATTCCATTATTTTGAGTCAAAATTCGTTTGTATTCTTTGTTGTGTCCGCCCGATTCTTTAAGCGCATAAACTTCGTATTGTTTGTTGTAGAGACTCTTCCTAAAAAAAAGGGGCTATGCTGTAAACAATCACTAGTAGAACGTCCCCGTAACGTTTGTACAAAGCCCTCAATAGAGGTGCACATTATCTAGTCACTCAAAAAAGGCTGAAGAATCTGAAGATCATCAGCACCAAAATTCAAAATAGTACTTAAATCAGAAGAAGAGTAATCAAAAAAATCATGGCGAATATCCCCTAAAGCTGTCTAGTCAGGGCCCGTTGTTTCGGAAAAATCCGCAACAAAATCATCTAGCGAAGATTGCGAAAAAAAATTAAAAAAAAAATAAAACTTTCGGGAGCAGGTTCTGAAAGATTCATGGCAGTCGGAATAACAGCAGGCATGCTATTTTCTGCCGACAAAGGGAACCTTGAGGAACCTCCAGGAGGAGCAAAGGAGTATAACGGGTTAACGCAGGAAGATCCCATTTCTAACCGAGCCTCTAATGCCGTCACCCGTACTTGTAACTCTTCCACCTTCTGTTCAAGAGAAGCAAGAAAAGTAGTACAGCCTCTAATGGGATTCTCTATTCTTGCCATGGCTTCAAGAAGATATGAATCAAAAGTCTCAAGATGTTGATCTTCAGGGACATCTTGCAAAAAAAAAATATGCAACGTTCCTCACCCCAAAAATAGTGAAGATTGTGTGATAGTCCTGACGATCAATCACATTTCGAAAAAAAAAATCTTTGGCATATTCACAAGATAGAGGACATCTTTTATGGCTTTAAGTGCAAGCCACACATGGAGGACCTATAAAGTGGTGAGTGTTCGATATTATTTCGGTTTACTTTTGTAAGAGAAACTGTAAAAATGGTGTTGCAAGAAATGGATGGTGTCGAAAAAGATAGATTGGGTTTGAGGAAGATGAAGAGGGAGAATGGATAAGGAGAAGGGATAAGATCATGAAAAGGGGAAAGGGAGATCCGACAGGGAGAATCTCGAGGGAGCACCTTTCGCCGAAAGAAAAGGGAGCCACATTTCGAGGGAGCACCTTTTGCCGAAAGAAAAAGGCTGGCAAAAAAAATGTATATATATATATGTATTTATATATATGTGATAACTTTTGAATCAAATTGTTATATGGTAATGTGGATCAAGTACGGTCAATTGTGGAAACTATTTTAATGTACCGTTTTGGAAATTTCTTAGATAAGAATCGTATAGTATATACACTTTTGTATCTTCATCGTTTTGGATTTAAGTTTATGGGTTATGGGACTTTCTGTGGATATAAAGTCTTTATCTTCAGAAGATGACCTTTATACGATGAGGTATAAAATATTTGTAATTTTTGATCCAATAAATGATCTTGTATGACACCTTTGTACGAAAACCAGTGTTGTGAAAGGATTATCGAATTGCATCTGCTACTTAACTAAAGATAAGGAATTTCATAGTAACCGAAAATCATCTTGTATTGTGGTATAAAATTTTTACCATTTTCCTTCTTTATGGAGTAATATTTTTGGTTCAAGAGATCAATGATATGATTTGGAATATGATTTCTGGTGACGTAAAAGTTTAAAAATTGTTCGATTTATACTTAGGGATGTGAATATCGTTGGGTCATGAAATTTATGAGATGTGAAAAGGTGATGAATAGATTGGGATCTAATGGGCGTATACTTATGGTTTCTATGCATTTGGGATTATGGTTCTTTACACTCATTTACATTTGAGTAACATAAATTTATCCCTATAAGATTTGTGTGTTATGAGTATGTGATAAACGTAGTGGCTTGAATTGAGGGAATCTTAAATTCTTTATAAGAATGTTGGGGTATATTATTTCTTCTTCAATTGCTATAAGACTTCTATTTGGAAGGGGATCTTGTATAGACATTTATAAGTTACAATTGTGGATTATTTATAGTTTACCCATTGGAGCCAAGGAAGTTGAATCAAGCTTATTGTTATGGAATGAATCTCAACTATTCTTTATTTTTATAGTATCCCTCGTCATAAAGATTCCTTGCATGATATAAGATAGTGATATTATATCTTTTTGGGCATATTGGAAATATGAATGGGAATGTAGAAATATTCTAAAACCCTTCATGGTTCATTCGGTTCTTAAATTTTATCTTGGGATATATCTACCTGAGTTTTCTTCTATCTTGTTTTCTTGTGTGGTAATCCTTGTAATGAGAATATGATATCGTTCATTTATGGGTGGTTAACAACTTATGAATTTATCTATCTTGCTGACAAGTTAAATTCTATGTAAATCTTTGGCTAGAGGAATCGAATGAATTGTTTCATAGAAGTCTGAATTTGACATCTGTTACGTATATCTTTGTTAAATTTAAGAAAGTCCTCTGAGTCATCGTAAGACGTTAATTTTTGGGCTTTATGAGTTTCTCACACGTTGTGAGGTAATTGTGTTCTTATAATTTTTTCAAATATGCACTATGGAAAGAGAT
Organism: Lonicera japonica; assembly: GCA_021464415.1. NCBI lineage: Eukaryota > Viridiplantae > Streptophyta > Magnoliopsida > Dipsacales > Caprifoliaceae > Lonicera > Lonicera japonica. The sequence continues at coordinate 23,394,411 of CM038469.1, forward strand.
GGCTTTAGTATGTTAGGTGCCAATGGATAGATGATGTAAATCTCATGTAAGTAAACACTTTTGGTATGTAGATCAAAAGTGAATTGACGACAATTTTAGATATACTTATGGAAAGCCTGGAAAAAATATCGGTAATTGGATAAGTTTTATAGTATACATTGGATGAGATGATTATATTATGGAAATTCTAGTTTTAATTTTTTTATTTTGACCCGTCAAGGATTTGAAGGTTGGGTATACTGCGAAAAACCTTTTGGTGAATATCAACTAATTAGGGGGGCATTATCACTAGTATTGAGTTCTAGAGCACTCAGTGTTGTTCTTGTATCTTTATTGTTGTTGCTTATTTGTTGGTTACGTGATATTTGTGTTGGCCTTGCTTGTTATATAGGAGTTGGCTAAGTGCCAATAAGGAGTGATTTAGTGCATGGTTAAGTACACCAACCGAAATTTGCCAACAGTCCAACAGGCCCTTTTAGATGTCCAGTGTGAGGACATGGGTGAGGTGAGGCAGGGATGGGCGTGGTGGTACTTGGCATGTGACCAAAAGAGCTCTAAAGATTGGAGACCGAGATTTATGATAAGTGTCTCAAGTTATTTACTTAAAGGAATGTCATGGAAATTTCGAGGACGAAATTTCTTAAGGGGGGAAGATTGTAACACCCCATGTTTCGATAGGTGTATTTTCCTTAATTTAGTTAGCTATTTGTCCGATTCATTCATACACTTAGACAAGTCAGAATGTTCCAACACGTCACATTTTAGTTATTAAACATTCCAATAAAGTTTCATTAAATTCGGACTTCATTTAGGCATTTTTGAGTATTTAGTATAATTGAATTATATCCTTAACGATTCCTACAAATCTCGTTTGTGGTTCACGAACTTTTAGACCTCCGAATTCAGTTCCGTTTTTTTCAACATGTCATGAATATCTATTAAGAATATTCTGGAAAGTTTCGTCACTATCGGAATTGAAACGAGCACTTCGGAGGCATTTTTTTTTCGAACACTGAATTTCTACTCGTCGGTTGAATTTTAGTCGACTTTGGAGACTCATAACTTCTTCATTAATTATCCAAATTTCACTCTATAAACTCCTGTACTTTCATCTTATATTAGTCTACAACTTTTGTGTTTTGACCGAAAGCTAGTTCACGCTCCTCGATGGTCAAAACATAGTGCAAAGTAAGCCCATTAGCAACAATCAGATTATGCTGAATTTTCGGCAGAGCACTGTCTTCGACCAAATTCTGGTATTAATCTATCACGAATTTGGAGAAACTTCCTGTTGTGAAGTTGTAGAACTTTGCATTAACTTTTTATTGATATAAAGATCACCTCAATCGGACATCCGAACGAAAAGATATGGCCATCCAAAGTTCAGCGCTGCAGGTACCATGCACGTGAACAGTAGACCAGCGGGATTAATACCCATTTTTCCTTCATTTTCTGCATTCTTCGTCACTTCTTTTCTTCTCCTTCTCCCTCTTTCGTTTCTTTTCCTTCTTCTACCTGATTTGAGAGAGATGTGAAGGTGATTGAGAGATGTTTATCATGGCTCATAAACACACCCAAAACACTCATAAATCCATTTCATCTTCTTCCCCACACCAATCACCATTTTAGGGCTCTAAGTTGCGAAAATTGGGGGTTTTTGGATACGGTACTCCTTCGGCTCGATTCAGTTGAATTTCTTCGAGGGATTAACCTTCAATAGGTAGGAACTTCCCTCTTGTCTTCAATTCCTTGACTTAAATGGTTGATTGAGAGTAGTAATACTAGACTTTCGGTACCAAAATCGTATTTTTTCTTACAAGTTTGTGGCTTAAACTTGTTAAATAAGATCTGAGCCTATAGATGAGTATTATATGTGCTGTAGTTGATGAATAAAAAAGCTGATCATAATGCAAGTTGCTACACAAGTGTTACTTTGGGATTTTGGTACCGAAATGGCTTAATACACCACATGTATGTCTAATAATTGGAATTTTTGCACAAATTACTTTATTCCCTTAGTATATATAACTTAAAATCAAATTTATACTTTTGGTTAAACATGCATGAGGTGTTTTATGGTATTACTAACCAGTCTAGTATTATTCCTCTTACTAATCTTCACTAAATGTTTGGAATTGAGAAATTTGGTTAGTACAAGTGTGATTCATGGAGAAATATGAGATTTTGGATTATGTTTATTATTATTGATGGTTTTATTGTTGCCCATTTTCGGTATAATAATGGGTTACATAAAAGAAAAGTGATATTCTACAAAATTATTTAGTGTTAAAGCAACAAAGACTATTCTTATTGTTCTTGAAATTTTATAACACATGAATTGAAATGTTGATATGATGAATATTGCCCTGAGTACAACTACTGCCTAGTTGTTTATTGATGATATTGATATTGTTGGAACCGGATAAGCACCGGTATAGAAATGCTTGAGTTATGTTATTGCACAGACCCATAGTAAAGATGGGGTGCCGAAAATCTGGTTACCAGTGCACAGACCCACGGAAAAGGTGGGGTGCATTTGTGAGTATCTTATTCCGTCTAGTACCGGTATTAGGTCGAGGAGGAGGAGGAGGTGGATGGATGTTTATACAGCTATTGTGTGAGATACGTATTGATAATTAATAAGATTATATTGATGCTTTATGTTGGTTTTCTTATAAATTTGTATAAATTGGGAATTTTGTTAATAATTGAATTGTGAATTCTCTTATATTGCAGTACGATCATGCATTGTATTTTCCCTTTCCCTATAGTTTCCACTGGGCCATTTGTGGCTCATTCCCTCATTTTTCTTTCAGGAACACAACGTGTGTCTGGTAGAGGTCATCGAGCAGGTCCGAGTTCATCTTTGAGTCTTCTCTGATGCCCCTACGGAATTAGTTGTTGTAATATATTAAATTGTAGTAGTTGTAACTTCTAATTAAGTTTGAGTACTTGCATTATCTATGGATGAACTAGTTGTATTTATCGAATTTGGATTGTAACGGATTTGAGAAGTATTCTATATCTTCGCGTTGTTTATTAAACATGATGGATTTCTTAGTATTTACGAATACTTCATGCCGAAATTTTTTTGGATTTCTCTACCTTTGATTAAATCATCGATCGTATACTTTTACTTATCTGCTGTTAATTAAATGCAGCATCCGTTAACACCTGCTTAATTAGGTGGGTTGTTACATTTGATCTTCACCGGGAAGAAGATCAGTATTAGTGGAAATTCTCGGGAAATTATCTGAGCGGGGAAGTAGGGTCTAACAAACCGAACCGTGTGGACAAAAAGTCCTCGACTTCTATCAGTTCAATCTTTATATCTCTAGCTCTTTTATTAATTGCTATATGATTATTTGAGTGTTTTGCTTGATTTCTTGATATAGATTTTAAATATTTTTAAAATGGTTTTTAAAAGTTCGAATAAGGTTTAAAAACCATATTCACCCCCCTCTAGGGTATTTTCCGACCTACAGTGTCCCCTAATGGGGATCACTACCAGAAGGATTTTCCCAAATATAGGGAAAGACGTCCACCTAAGTTGGGTAGGGTAATCAAGAGTGGTGAAACATCTAACGCAGATTTTTGCGTGTCTATAATACCCCATGTTCCGTTTTCCGTGTTGAGCTTCTCTTAAGCCTAGATATGGCTTAATTTCCATTAGAAGGGGAGCATTGGGCTCTGAGCCTTTGTAGTTGACCCGATACTTATATCATTTATTAGTATACATATTAAGTTTGATGGAGTGATCGTTACATTATTCGAGTGGTTCATGTTGAAACCGGGGCGATAATCGTGTATTTCGACCTTTCGTGATTCGTCAGTTTTTGGCCAACTTTGAGAGGCCATAACTCCTTCATCAAATGTTAAAATTACTCTTAGTTTGTGGCCACGTCTTCATTTCTTTTTCCTTTACAACTTTCGTGTTTGGACCTAGTCAAGATTCAGCCATTTCAAAGTCCGTTTTGGGCTCAAAAAGTCATTTGCTACTGTAGTGACTTCCATGATCGATCTTGAAAGTCCATGATTAATCATGGTCCTCCATATGAGTTCCATAATGTTTTATGATCAATCATGGGGGACCCTTGATCGATTATGGTTAACCTGAATGTCGGTTTTGAGCATATTTAACCTGTTTTTAAGCCATTTAACACCCCTACAACCCCATTTTTGAACACACAACATCAAAGGAAGTGAGGGAGAGTCTAGAGATCTCTAGATAGAGAGAGACAAGAGATTCTACACATGTCTCATCCCTCATCCAAGATTTGAGCCCTAAATTACTTTCTCCTTCACTTTTCATTATCTTTTCCACTTTCTTCAACCATTGAAGCTCGAGCTTGGAGCTAGGGCTTGGCGATTAGACTTCCACTCATCATTAACTCATGGGTTCGGATTGTCTATGGTGGGAACACTAGTACTAACCATGTTTCTTAAATTACTACTCGTTGAATTAGAGTCTTGAACTCAAATTAGGGATTTTGATCAAAAGCATGTGTTGTTTGCATCTCTTGGGGTTTGGACTAGATAATTCTTATATTAGTGATAGATATTGATATATTATCATTCCTACAACGTGATTGATCATCTAGTTCCACGATTTAGAATGCGTACCTAGATATTCATGTGAAAACCACTTTGTAGTTAACCACATAACTTAAAAATTAGGGGTTTTGGGTTTTATGCATATAAAGTGATTGATTAAGAGCTATATATGATAGATATACGTAGATATGTCATTAGTTGAGGAGGTTGAGTATTTCCCTTAAGGTTTGCACCGAAAACCCATAGAGGGGAACCGTACGTGGTGATTTTCGAGTCTAGAACTTTATGTAAAAGAGAGTAAAGACTGGTGATGATAATACAACTTCAATACACCCTATAAATGTTACTCCCTTGGCTTGGTAGGTTATAGATGTCCGTGGCACTAAGTACATGTAGTTGAATTTGCCATGGATATACCGAATGAGCTAGAATCATAATAATAAATACTTGGCATGATAGGATGACGTGAGTAACATCATAAAACACATATAGCCTTAGTTTGATACACATAACACGTAATGAGATATATGGCACTAATAATGAATTAGTTGGCCTTATAATGTGAATAACCACGTGACGATGACATATGGAGTATACATGTGATGAACACGCTTATAAAAATGATTAACAGTGATGTTAATGATGATAAATGGATTGTGGGCGATTGTATAATTATACATATGATGATTATCCATATGTGTGATGTATGATTGATGATAATGATGATGATATTCATTGTGGGAAATGAATAAATGTGATGTTTGTTACTGTGATCACACATATGGGCTGGATATGATTGACCGAGCATCGGGTAGCTCCTGGTGACTCGAAGACGGGCCGCCTATTGCCGCCCATGGGTGAAAATCCCTAAATCGTGCACGAGAAAAATGAAGTAGGTGACTCCGCCAGTGGTTGTGGTTGCCCACAAAGGAGATCCCACTCTTTGCATTTTGCCCTCCCACAACACTATGTGTTCTGGGTTCGATGAGTTTCCCCGACAAGCAGAGTAGGTCCCGTGTGCCACTACTTACCCAATGGTGAGTTTCCCGGGAAGTAGTTGGGCTACTAATGGTCATCACCCTGCTAGGGTATCGCCTAGTGTAGTTCCTTCCAGAGTGTTGATGTGGTTTGTATGAGGTGTTCTCCTCGTTAAATATTCGGAGTGTTATTCCCGGGAAAATGTCTTGAGGGTTATCTTCAAATGACTTACTTGGAGAACCAAGTCCATAAGCCACTCCCCACTCGGAGGAGACATGGACAAAAGCCTCAGAGCCTTCGCGATCTATTGCTTTGGGCCTAGACGACCGCGAAGAGAAACTGAGGCACTATACTAGAGATATAATGCGGATCGATGTGTCGTAGATGTGCATTACTTATATTATCATTATTATTGTATCGTATCATATCTTGTATGGCATGGTTGATTATATATTCCCTCGGACGAGTGTACTTTTGGTAAGATCGATGGAAACACTATCATACATAAAATAATATACTTAGGAAGGTGTTCGCCATTCATAATGTACTAATACATAAAGTGGAAAGTATTATCAGCCAATGGTCATAAAAACATGGTATAAGAGCGGGAGAATGTGGTTTGGTTGTGAGAACGATCTAGTGGTAAAGCCTTGTAGATGGCCAAGTATGGAACCCATAACGTACTATAATTAAAGAGAAAACAACGGATACTTGGCCAATAGTCACAACGTACGATATAGGTATCCTATTGCCTAGTATAGTCTTGAGTTACACTTGAGGGTGAATTCAAGTAGCTTTATATCCACGATTCCCTAACAATGTGATAATTGACTTAGGGTATTCTATGGGAAGTCTAGGAACGGAATAAGTTGATCGAATAGTTAGCTTTCGGGTGACTAGGATAGGATTCCTAGTGGGATTTGCACGCACATGTGTGTGAGTTGCTTTGCACTGCATGGTTTTCAAACTATTACATTAACGCAAAACAATTATTTTCTATATAAAACCTATATAGTTTCCACTGAGCCCGGATTTGGTTCATCCCGTTTTCTAAACAGTTTTGCAGGTTAAGCATTGGGGATTGGTGCGTGGTCTACGAGTCTAGTAGCCTCTGATGTCAGATGACTTTCGCAGTCCTTGAACCATGGACTAGGTTGTATATAATCTTTTGTTATGTTAAACACTTTGTAATTATGTATCGACTTTACAATTAAATGGATTTTGCATTTGTATAAATTGTTTTTTTTTATTTATGTGGAGTTGGATGTGATTGTAATTGTGAAAGTGTGCTTTGTAAGTCTCACAGGTTTGGTTTTTATTTAACTGAGCTCCACATGCCGGAATTTTGTAAAACGGAATTTTTAATTGGACATTTTATTTAAGAAAAGTTTTTAAAAGTTGTGGATTTTATATTTTTAACCCGCCGTCATGCACGGTGTCAATGCGTGTGGGTGCTTTCGGTCAAGAGTAAGCTTTATGAAGAAGGTACCCTTCCTTTTGGATTACCTTATTCATGTCACTTATTCCTATGTGTTACTTCAAGTATAATTCATGTTTTGATATTTGTTATTTTCTTATGAATCCACTATTAACTTTGCGGCCGTGTTTTTGTACTTGGGACAAGTTTTGCTATTAGGTTAACAATGAGCAACTATTAAGTTATATTATAGTTAGCCGCCTTATGAATCGCTGACTATCTTACAAATCCTCAGTCTGCTATCACCGATTGGATCTGGAACATGTCCCACTTATGTGACACCCGTGTTTAGTTTACTAGTGAATTTCATCACATTAGCCTAAATTCTTCATAATCTCACTTTGGGCAGTGGAATTCCGTTCCATAGGGGATTGTACCATTTAAAGACTTTTAGTAAATCATGCTAGTATATCTATAGTTCTGTAAATAATCGTTACGCAATTCGGGTAGTCCGAATTGAAATTAAGAAGTTAATCGCATGTTTTAGTTTTACGCGACTTATGAATTTTTAGCAATCTTTGAATAGCCATTACTTCTTAATTTATTATCCAAATAAGTCACTATTAGTGCCAAAAGATCCATCTCATTCCCCTCTACAACTTTCGTGTTTAGCTTAAAATAAGATTTCACCATCCCGGGGGGTTCGAGGACTTATACAGCAGATGAACTAAGTAATATAGGCCTAGGATCAATCCCAACTTTCTTATGATCAATTCCAGAAGAAAATAAATTGGAAAAGGTATTTCTAGGATCAATCCCAAACCCCTAGGATCGATCCGAGGGCCCTAAAGTCGAGTTTGACCAATTTTGACCCAATTTTTAACCGCCAAAACCATTATTTCAACCACCCCCCATTCGAGCTACACTTGCTTCCACGACTTGAAAGAAAGTTCTAGAGTGAGAAATGGTCTATCATTGAGGGAATTTTAATATTATTTCAAATCTAGCGCTTGGAATCATCATAATCATCACCATCATCATTTTCTTCACTATTCATTTCATTATAGGAGGTTGAGGATGAGGTAGGGTTTGGGGAGTTCTTGATGGCTTCGCTTCAATACTTTGATCAGATCAACAAATCATATTCTAAAGCTTCAATCTGGGTGGGAACAATAGTATAAAACCTATTTTGAACTTATATTGTAATGCATGTAGTGTTTTCAACAAGACTAGGGGTTTTTCTTAAAAACCTAAGAGTTGTGATGCATGCATTGGGTTTAAGTGTTTATTATCTTGAATTGATGATTTATTATTGTTATTTATGGTAATATTAAGCTATTAGAATTGTAACACCCACGGTGTGATTCCTTTATTAATTTCTTTTATGAATCTCCATTTATGTAAAATCGTACGTTTGAGAGGCAACTTTAGGTTTAGGTGGTACTTGAGTGATTTAGACCTTTTCCACACACCATATATATGTTACTACATTCACCTATTAGGTTGTAATCCATTTCGGGTGGTCTGGGCAAAATTCAAAAATTTCACCGCCTAAATTGCCTTTACGGAAAAATTACCATCCTTACTTGGGAAAGCCATAATTTCTTCATCTAAAGTCCAAATGAGTTCCCATTTGCTACAGTTGAAAGAAAATTCATTTATCTAAAACTTTCTTGTTTTGGACAAGATCCAATTCTTATTCCTTAGGGGCCGAAATCGAGCGCGAAGTGGCTGAACTGTCAAAAAAAAGCATCAGGCACTAGTGCGCATCAGTCGACTGATGGCTTCAGGTCTGGTCAAAATTCATGTTTTTAGTGCATTGAATTGATTTTTCCCCAAACTCAAACATCATATTAAAGCATACTCGAACCATACACCCCCACAACACTTCCTTAGGCCTAGAGAAAGATAGAGAGGGTGATTTAGGGGATTCTTTGTTGATTGGTTCAATTAATCCAAGGTTTATCATGAAGGAAACTTAGTTCCAGAATCATTTAATATTGCGTATAGACTGAACAAAATTTTTTATGTAAAACCCTAGTGCGGAATCGGATTTTACCTTCGAGATCTCTCTGGTTTAATCTCGTCTCAGCACGAACAGGGGTCGGTGGAGATGAATCGAGAACACGGGCTCGTTAGAACCTTAAGATCTTCTATCGTATTCCTTTCGCCGTGCAATCCTATACCAAGTGTGGGCTGCGATATCACTAAGACCTCCTTCTCTACTCTCTACGGCACAAACCCTAAATTTGTGAGAATTATTGTGTCGAGAGAAGAGGCAAGGCTGGCATATATATAAGGCTACGATAGGGACCCCAAGGAGAAATAAGAGTTTGGGTTTACTATGGAAAATCAGAACCCTAATTCGATCAAGAATTGATTCCTTCCATAAATTATAATTCACACCACTAAAGAATTATAATTGCACTCCCGTCGTTATCTCAAAATTATATTTCGAGCTCCTTGTTATTAAATACTTATTATCCTCCCCACGTTAAGATTTCATATAACCATCATTTAAAATTATATTACTGACAATTATATTTAAATGACTTCTTAATCCTTGAGCGTACCACTTAACTTATTTGACATGTTGGATTAACATAATCCACCTGCAGGGTTTGACATGATCAAAACTTATAAGCTTCTCATGGGGTTATCATCAATCCCTATACCGGGACATAGATTCCGTCAATAATTGATATTCATCATACATATAGTGTCACCATCCAATTCACGAAAATTATTGATCCATAAATAAATCTCACTCTCAATGAGTCAAAACAACAAATACTACATATATATGTCTATTAATTATTTCAAGATTAAGAGCATAAGTAATCATAATAACCATGGGATTTTAAATTGTTTTATATAGTCATTATAAAAACAATTAACCCAAACTGGTCATGTTCAATACACACAAAATGTATTAGCACAACGAGTTAAAACTGTACCGTTTCCTGTAGTCAAGATAAACTACTAAAACTTGTGCTACAATCCTACCGATGGTTGTCCAATTCCATCAAAGACTGTGAACCAATAAACTTATATTCCACAAGAACCGATGATATGATCCTCTGTGTGTAAGCTATACTCTACACACCAAATCATCTATTATATGGAATAAAAGACACACACATGCACAATATTTAAATAAATAATATAATGCAACCATTGCCTATAAAGATTCTCATTAAAATAGCAAAACTGAGTCTATATAAGATATCAAAACCAATAATAATAAAATCATGGCTTTTAGTATATCACTCGAACATATCAAGATATAGCTGAAGATCAATCATTTTCAACCTCCCACACCACCATTAAAGCTTGGTAGAGCTCTAGGGTTTGAGGTTCTTGACGAGGAAGCATCATTAAGCCATCTTTTTTAGAATTTAAGCTCCTTAGAGGTGGGAATCTAGTATCAAAACCTAATTTTTAACTTTTTATTGCTTGATTTCCATTTTACTACTTGTTTGTACAAAAACCCTAGGTTATTTAATTTACATATACTTTGGGTATATGTTACGAATGAGATGAATTGTTGAAATTAATGAATCTAATAGCCTATATATTTTTCAAATAACATGATTCAACGAGAAATTTTCAATTAATTGCTTGTTTTACACAAAACCCACTTGAACCCTAATTTTTTGAGATATAACCCTTGATATGAAGTTAGTACTTACTCTTAATGGTTCAAATAGTAGAATTTCTTCATGAAACATTTAATTAGTGAATCGTTGTACTCATTAATCATATTTATACAAGAATTCTCTTGTTGAATACCGTATTGATATGGGATACATGTATATATGGTTCCAATGTTTCTAGAACGGGGGCCGGTTGAGATTAATGTTAATGCTAGTCCATGTATGGTCCCATGTATGGTCTCCTTGGACGGGGCCGTAAGTTAGGACAGAGCGCCCCTGGGTGAAAGGCCATGCCATAAAATGCAAACTTAGTGTATGCTTGGATAAACGCAAGGGTTATCGAGATTATGGCTCGAGATTCTATAAATGAGATGATTATTACCTACATGATGAGGTTTCATTTGACAAAGGTTCTTCATGCAATTAAAAAGAAGTATTTTACGTACTCTACCAAATGTTTCTTCCCTAACAATCTTAAACCATTTGAATTACTTCGTAAACGTATTTTAAGGAATTCCAACTACTAATTTCAAATTAAATTTTTTTATATAGCTACTTCTACACGTTTTCGGGAAAAAGGAAGAGGAATGACGTCACTCCTTAGATTGCCTCTCTACCATAGCTAGTTTGGGGTCCTTCACGAGGGAGGTCCAATGTCCTTAGACTTTTGTTTACTCAGAAGATATGCTATATAATACATTCTTTCTAGAACTGATGTATTTATATTAAGTAAATTGTAAACTTGTATTTTGGGACCTCGTTGGAGGCTTTTTGTAAGTTATATTACTTCCTCGTGTTGGATATGGTTCGTTTGAGATGGACGTAAAATTAATCGTAGTCTTCCTCATTAGATTTTGAATCATTGCATTATTCTTAGGAATAATTACTTTATCTAACCGCCGTCAGCATACGGCACCTGTGATGAACCGGGTCTTGGAGGATGGATCCTCTTAACGGGATTTGGGGCGTCACAACAATAATCATTTCTTTTATACACACCCAATTCGAGATTTAGAACAAAACCCCCAATTTTATAGCTATGAACCCTTGTTTTTGGGATAATTTATATAATAATGATATTGATGAAACATCTTCCTATATATGGTTGATTTTAGCCTATTAGTGGGTAAATTTGATAAATATACAAGAGAATTCATGTGTTTACATGTTTTCCCTAATTTTGCCTATAGCACTTATAGGTAAATGTGTTTAACTAGAAACAGTGTATGCCTTGAGAAGGGCTTTGTGATGATTTTAACATTTGTACTAGCTCATGTAATATATGGGTTGATGATTATTAGTGTACATATGCCAATTGTTGGATAGTTTTGGTGTAGTGGTGAAAGCCCACTTACTTGACTACAGTCATGATAGTTTATAAGAATTTAGCTTTAATTATGTTAATGATGAGATTTACACAAGATTTCACAACATTGGTATACTTTTATGATATCCAACTGCTATTCTATTTTATATGGATCAGGCCAAATGCTTGACAAGTTTTCCTAAAGCAGATTTTTAAGAAATGAATCTAAACCTTGAGGATTGTACTTATATTGCTTAGCGGGGGTATTGTAGACACTTGAGATATCATTGTATTTTACAAGACTTATTAATGATAAATTTATATTAATATACAATTGGCAAATGTACATTAAACGCGTGACCTCATATGGGATTTTACTTTCTTGAGCTAATTTATATCACCGAAGTTATATGGAATAAATATAACATTGAATTATTATTATTTATTGTGTTCGCCCTTTTATGTTTTATTGTTATTTCGTTATTTCAATGCTTTGGCTCAATTATTTACATAGGTGAGATTGTAAAGTTATAACCTTACTTATATATTAGGTTAGAGCCCATTTGTGATTGTAGCCGCTGAGATTATCGAGTTGGAGCCCGAAGTACCGACAATAAAAGAGGTTTGTAGCCCTTTTAATGAGATGAGGTTGTAGCTTCTTGTTAGTGGGTGTAGCCCATTGCAAATAAAGGGTTGAAGCTCTTTTTGGTTGCCCTTGAGATGAGATGAGATCTAGCATAGGATAGTTAGAGCCCCTTATTGCTGCCAATATATTGTACTTTTGATATTTAGGGAACGAGATCATGTAATACCCTGTGTTAATCCTTCTCTTCAGCTCGATTAAGGCTTAATCTCCGTTAAGAGGTGAACTTTTGGACCCTTTTTAGTTGATTCGAAACCTCTAATATGTCATATTAGGTATATTGAGTTTTCAGGAGCAATTGTTTCATAATTCGGGTGGTCCAAATTAAAATCGAGATGTTAATCCCGTGTTTTCACTTTATGCGATTTCTTAATTTTAGCTACCTTTGAGAGATCGTAACTGCTCCGTTTCTCATTCAATCAAGTCCCTACAACTTTTGTGTTTTGACCGAAAGCCATTTCATGCTCCTCGTTGGTCAAAACTGCGTGTGAAGCAAACTAATCGTTAAAATCTGCGTGTGAAGCAAACAAATCATCCTTAACACATCACTATTCATCATATTCTTCATCAATCTCCTATATTGAAGCTCAAGGGAGAGCTTTGAGCTTGAAGGTCCAACCATTTACACTTCTCTAAACACTTCATACTTGTGGATTATGTTCATTTAAGGTGGGAACATTAATACTAAAGCTTTGATTTCAACTTTTACTTTTTGCATTAGAGATTTTTTTCAAAGATTGGGGATTTTTATGACAAACCCTAGGTTGTATGCATTCCATGCGGGTTGGGTTGATTAATCCTCAATTGGTGTTTCAAATTAGTAGATTATTATTTAGATAGCATGTACAAATAACTAATTTCATGTTTTTTACTTCTACACTTGGATATTTACACTAAACCCATTTTGTAGAAAGTGTATGAGCTAAAGTTTGGTGATTTTGAGATTTGTACTTAACCAATGGTTGATAATGGGTTGTAAACCATAGATACACATATTTATACCATGGAGTTTACATATAGATGATTATCCATAAGTATTGCACCAAAACCTACCAAGGTATATAGTATACGACAACTTTGGGTCTAATGGCTTAAGAATACTATTGTTGGGAATTAGTAATGAGTATGATACCTCAATACACCTTAGATACGTTGTTAACATAAATAGTTAGGGTGTGGCATTCTCCCTGGTAATAGTTAAAGGAGACTAGTATAACATAATTATTTCAGTTAGGCGGGAATCACAGAAATTGACTCTTGGCTTTGATATAATAACGTTCGGACATGGGAAAGACTTATATGGCTTTAGTTTTACACATGATACGCTATAAGACATAAGTTACTAATTATATATTAATTAGCCATAAGACATACGTAATTTAATTATTTGGAGTATGGTGTACTAAATATGGTTAATTTTATAAGTTACAACTGAAAGAGATATGTCCTAGGACTATTCATAGATTTTGATTTGTACTTGGATATCTTATGCTTATTGTTATTAATATAGTTTATTTCGTTTTACTTTATGTTCTCTAATAAATAATATATATTAATACTAGTTCATCAAGTACGTGACTTGATTGTGGGATACTGGTAATGTTATAATAATATTATTTTGATGTCCCTAATCATGTGTCAATAGTCTAGGATCTTATTGATCTAATGATTGGAGTATGGGTCAGCTGATGACTATGTTCCATAAGTCATAGATATGGAGATATCAAGCTGAACACACTGATATTTGTCAGGGAACAAAGTATTGGACCGACCCGCTTTGGGGACACTGCGAGGAGTGTTACATAATGTCATCAGTGATGTTCCCCATTTGTGATATCGTATTATCCTCAGACCTGAGATCATCATGGTTACCAACATAGGGATTAGCGTGTCAGGTATTATCAAACGTTGCTCTTGACCGAGTAATTATAAAGATGATGATCAAGCATACTATGAACTATGCAGAGGTATGTGGTTGATCAAGATGGGATTTGTCACTCTCATATAATGAGAGAGATATCTTAAGGCCCCTTGATAAGTATAATTAATATTTGTATGGCCATGCACAAATGAGGTGTCATTTGTATTAGATTAATTATACTTAGAGATCAAGAAATAAAGCTTGAACTATACAAGAATGACACTTGCCTAGTCTTGTGTTCAATCTAGATATCGATTGACAAAAGGAGTTAATATGTGGAATATCAATTTAAGGTTGTGTCGTTTTGACCTTTATACCCTTTGGGTAATAGTAATGTTTTACTAGAGACCGCTTACTATTCGTATAATAAAAACGGGCTTTTAATTATACTGCCAAAGATTATAAACCTACAGGGTCGCACACCAAAAAGAGTTGGATCAAAAACGAATTAAAACGGGCCAAGTTGGACTTGGGCCTAATTCGTTTGTGGCTTAGGGTTCTCACTAGGGTTCTCCTTTAAAAGGAGACGTTTGTTCTTCTTGGCCGTCTAAGAGAGTTCTAGAGGCAAGAATTACGAAATAGTTGAGAGAACCTTAAACGGCGCTAGTACACCAAGCAAGGATCTGATCTCGTTCGTGTGTGCACACCGTAGAGGCGTCGTAGTTTCTACGCTAGGACAACAACAACAGAAGGATATAATCCACCGTATTCGTTGCATTAATTCGAAATCTCATACAAGGTATGTCTTCTGTCGATTTTATTGAACAGTGTAGATCCTAGGGTTAATGATTAGTGCAGAAATTTTGTGTATGCGATGCATGTTTGCTGCCCTAATTCCCTACAGTGGTATCATAGGAAGATTTTACTGTTCTTTAATTTTCGATAATGATTATCATCGTTTTATAACATGAATATATATTTTTGTTTAAATTTCGATTAATATCATATTCGGATTATAGTATCATGCTAGGTTTTATTAATATCGATTAAAGGGTTAATCGTTTTCTAAAGCATGTTTCTATTTTCGTTAATCAGTTTGCATATACGATACGTCCTTTTATAATCTGATTAATAGAGATCTAATATATCAAAAACGTGATTACTGAATGACTGTTATCGACATGTTTATGATTCTGTTAAGCATGTTTCGATTAAGGTTCATGTTTTGGGATGTTATCCGATTATGATATTTATGCAATCGTGATTTTATTCCGCAATTATCACATTTAGCATGTCAGAAACGTTCTGTTAGGGTTTACGCAATCAGGAAAGACCTGATAAGATCACGGCTATAGGGTTCTTCACGTTAATTTGATTAATGAGATGGAGCAGATTAATATGATTAATCTAGACGAATCTGTCTAATAAGGTTAGACACGTTTCTGGAAAATATAATTTGAAATCGTTCAAATTCTCCACGGTGGCAGAAGTGTGATTCTCTTGGAGGTTAGAGGGACCGCCGCCGGGGTGTCCCCCCTCCCCCCCGGACCCCGGTTGGGGCGCTGTCCCTCGACCCCTTAGTGTTTATTTAATAATTGATTAAAATTAATTTTCGCATTTATGTGTGTGCAATATGTTGTGTTATGGGATAATACTAACTTGCAGGATTATAATTTATAGTGATATAGTATGGCCAAACTAAATACGGCCTGCGTGTCGTCTTGTTTTTATTGTAATATATAAATATGGCATGCGTGTCGTTTTGCGTTTTGCAATGTAATTTTATATTACTAGTCTCTTGTATTAGGCTGTACATTTTTTGTATATTACCTCGCATAGAAGATGGAGGATCCCTTATCACAAGAGAAGATAGCCAAGAACTTTGGAGTGTCCAAAGCTACAAAGGATGGAAAGCAAAGTTAATTAGTAGCTTTATATCTTTGGCCATGCTATATCACATATTTATTGATTTATGCTTGTTTAAATATTTTGTTGTATTATTGTGAGACTGCATATTTATATCCCTAGAACAAAAGAAATTATTTGTGCCTTTCCAACACTGATAACTATTAATTTTATGATTATTATAGAAGACGCCTGCCAAAGCGGGGTTATCTTAGATTATCATAAATTAATAGTATGGAAGTCGGACATCCATAAGTCAGAAAAGTGTTGGTTTGATTTCACGAGGCCATCAAAACGGTTTTGGGCCTTGAGGCAAAGTGTTGAGAAGCCGAAACATAAGATGTAAAACTCAACAAACCAAGAATTGCATAGAATTTAATTAACAAATGTTGCTTACCTAATTAACAAAGTTTAAGTGAAAAGCCAAAGCTTTCTTAATACCTTGTGTAATATGGATCTTGGACCTACTACTACCTATGGGGACAATTGCATGTAAGACATAGTAGGAATTTTTAAAATAAGCATATTAAATGTTTGCATATGTTATTTTGCTGTAGATAGATGACGAACAATAACACAACCGCTTTTTCGTTGTGATCTGTCCTTGAGAAGGAAAAACTAAATATAACCAACTTCCTAGACTGGTTTAGGAATCTGAGAATTGTTCTCAAGCAGGAGAGGAAAGATTATGTCCTCGAAAATGTTATTCCTGAAGAACCGGCAGCTAATGCTCCTCGTGCACAAAGAGATGCATATCAGAAGCATCTAAATGATGATTTAGATGTTTCATGTCTCATGCTTGCTAGCATGAATGCTGATCTGCAGAAGCAGTTTGAAAATATGAATGCATTCGACATGGTTAAGAAACTGAAGAGTTTGTTTTAAGAACAAGCTAGAGTCGAACGCTTCGAGACTATTAAGTCTTTGTTTTTGTGCAAGCTTCCCGAGGGAGGCTCAGTTAGTCCTCATGTACTCAAAATGATTGGGTACATTGATCACTTAGAAAGGTTGGGGACAACCATTAGCCAAGAGTTGGCTACTGATGTCATTCTCCATTCACTGCCTGAGTCATATGATGGTTTCATTATGAACTTCAATATGTACAGCCTGGAAAGGACATTAACTAAGCTGCATGGGATGCTGAAAACAGCTGAGCAGAACATTGTTAAGAAAGGTAAGAATAATGTTCTGATGGTTCAAAAGGGAAAGGGTTTCAAGAAAGGTGGAAATGGCAAAGGAAAGTCCAGTGCCAAAGGCAAGGGTAAAGCTCAAGTTAAGAACTGGAATAACAAGAAGAAAAATTCTGAGCCCAAGCCTAATCCACAAGCTGAAATGATATGTTTTCACTGCAATGAAAAGGGTCATTGGAAGAAAAACTGCAAGAAATACCTTGACGACAAAAAGAAGGGACTAGCCCATTCGTCTTCAGGTACTTACGTTGTAGAAGTAAATGTTACTTCAGCTTCTTCTACTTCTTGGGTATTAGATACTGGAAGTGCATCTCACATTTGTGCAAATGTACAGGGACTCAAAAGGAGTAGGAAGCTGGCTAAAGGAGAAGTGGACCTACGCGTTGGAAATCGAGCAAAAGTTGCCGCTCTAGCTGTAGGAACATTTGAGATTCCTTTGCCTTCAGGATTGATTTTAGAATTAAATAATTGTTACTATGTGCCTGCTTTTAGCATAAACATTATTTCTATTTCTTTGTTAGACGAAGAAGGTTTTGAATTCAATTTTAAGGACAAACGTTGTTCATTTTCTTTGAATAATATGCAATATGGTTTTGGACAATTATTGGATGGTCTATATATTCTAAATCTTGAAATACCTGTTTATAACGTAAGTAACAAGAGAATCAAGTCTGACGATTCGAATCCTACTTATTTTTGGCATTGTCGTTTAGGCCATATAAATGAGAAACGCATGATGAAGCTTCATAAAGATGGTTTTCTAAATTCATTTGATTTCCAGTCTTTTGAACGATGTGAATCTTGTTTATTGAGAAAGATGACTAAAAACCCTTTCAAAGGTAACAATGATAGGGCAAGTGATCTTTTGGCCCTCATTCATACTGATGTATGTGGACAACTAAACACAACTGCCAGAGGAGGATATCAGTACTTCATCACATTAACTGATGATTTCAGTAGATATGGTTATGTTTACTTAATAAGACATAAATCGGAATCTTTTGAAAAGTTCAAGGAATTTCAAAATGAGGTACAAAATCAACTTGGCAAGACTATTAAAGCTCTTCAATCAGATCGAGGAGGAGAATACTTAAGCCAGGAATTCAATGATCATCTTAAGAGTTTTGGAATTGTTTCATAACTTACTCCACCAGGAACACCACAATGGAATGGTGTATCTGAAAGGAGAAATCGAACACTGTTAGACATGGTTCAATCAATGATGAGTCAGACATTTCTTCCAATATCATTTTGGGGATATGCTCTTGAAACTGCAGCGTTCACACTAAACAGATCTCCATCTAAGGCTGTAGAAAAGACACCTTATGAGTTATGGATTGGAAAGGTTCCAAGTCTGTCTTTTCTGAAGATTTGGGGTTGTGACATTTTCGTAAGACGACTAATCACAACTAAATTGGAACTCAAATATGATAAATGCTTCTTCGTAGGATATCCTAAGGAAACTAAAGGATATTATTTCTATAATCCAACCGAGAACAAAGTGTTTGTAGCTCGGAATGGAGTTTTCTTAAAAAGAGAATTTCTTTCCAAAGAAAACAGTGGGAGCACGATACATCTTGAAGAAATTCAAGATGATAGTAATCTTAATGAAGAGCCTCAACAAAGTATGCAAATAGTTGCAGAAACTCTTGAAGAAGTTACAATCTTACGAAGGTCAAATAGGCCACGTCGCGAACCTGAGAGATTATCACTTTTCGTCTTAGATGAGCAAGACATAGTGTTGTTAGACAACAATGAGCCCTTGACTTTCAAAGAAGCAATGGCGAGCTCTAGTTTCGAGAAATGGCTAGAAGCTATGAAATCCGAAATGAAATCCATGCATGACAATCAAGTATGGGACTTGGTTGACATGCCAAATGACTGTAGAGCCATAGGTTGCAAATGGGTTTTCAAAATTAAGATTGACAAAGATGGCAAGATCGATGTCTATAAAGCTCGATTGGTTGCAAAAGGATATCGACAAATCCATGGTACTGACTATGATCAATCCTTTTTGCCAGTTGCCATGTTTAAATCAATCCAGATCCTTTTAAGCATTGCCGCATATTATGACTATGAAATATGGCAAATGGATGTCAAAACTGCTTTTCTCAATGGATACCTTGAAGAGGATGTGTACATGATACAACTTGAAGGTTTTGTCGATCCAAGAAATGCTAACAAGGTATGCAAGCTTAAGAGATCCATATATAGTCTTAAGTAAGCATCTCGGAGCTAGAATCTTCGTTTCGATGAAACTATCAAAGAGTTTGATTTCATAAAGAACGAAGAGGAACCTTGTGTATACAAGAAAACTAGTGGGAGCGCGATAGTCTTTCTGGTATTGTATGTAGATGACATACTATTCATTGGGAATGATATTCCTATGCTTGAGTCTGTTAAGACCCGGCTGGGAAAATGTTTTTCAATGAAAGATTTGGGCGAGGCAACCTACATATTAGGAATCAAGATCTATAGAGATAGATCAAGAAAACTAATAGGACTGAGTCAAAGTAACTACATTGACAAAGTTTGACGTAGGTTTAGCATGCAAGACTTTAAGAGAGGGTTCTTACCAATGACGCATGGCACAACACTCAGCAAGACTCAGTGTCCTCAGACACAAGATGAGCGAGATCGCATGAGTAGAATCCCGTATGCTTCGGCTATAGGTTCTATCATGTACGCTATGTTGTGTACTCGTCCCGATGTAGCATGCGCATTAAGCGTGACTAGCAGATACCAGTCAGATCTAGGTGAGAGTCACTGGACCGCTATCAAGAATATCCTCAAGTACTTAAGAAGAACTAGGGATATATTCTTGATTTATGGTGGGGAAGAAGAGTTGGTTGTAAATGGGTACACTGATTCTGGTTTTCAATCAGATAAGGATGATTTCATATCACAATCCGGTTTTGTGCTTTGTCTTAACGGTGGAGCTGTGAGTTGGAAGAGTTCTAAGCATGCCACAGTTGCTGATTCTACAACAGAGGATGAATATGTTGCTGCTTCAGAAGCAGCAAAGAAAGTACTATGGATAAAGAAGTTTATCACCGAACTTGGTGTCATTCCTAGTAGCACCAATCCAGTGGATTTGTATTGTGACAACAATGGAGCTATTGCTCAGGCTAAAGAGCCAAGGTCGCACAAAAAGTCCAAACATATTCAGAGACGTTATCACCTCATTCGTGTGACGCCCCAAAATCCCGTTTAGAAGATTTCACCTCCGGGACCCGGTTAATCACGGTGTCGTACGCGACGACAGGTGATCAGGTGTAAAACTTAGAATTTTATATCTCAAATATGCACAAGTAATAAAATCATTTTAAAAGAAATTCTGGCATGTGGAGTTTATTTATAAAGCAATTCGAAAACCTGTTAAAATGTACATATAATCCTTTTTCCAATAGATACTCCACATTTGAGAAAGATCGTATATATACAAAGCCTCCAATGAGGTCCCAATCTCAATAAACTTTAAATCAAAATACAATACTACAATACATAAACATTTATCAACTAAACAACTAAAACACAAGTCGTTTCCCAACGACTTAGGTGATCAGAGTTCGTCAGAGCTATCTAGACTGGTACTCGTACCATTCCCACGAACACCTGCAAAACCTGGTTTGGAAAATGGGAGTGAGCCAAACGGGCTCAGTGGGAACTATAAAAGTTGTATAGAAAAATAAGTTGGAAATCATGCATGCCATGCCATGTATTATAATGAAAGTAATTTATATGTTGCTTCTCTGTAATAAACCATATCTGGGTAGAAATGTGTGTATACAAATGTAAACACATATATGTATATAATACAATTAGGAAGCAGCCAATGCACATAAAATATTTAGTGAAATGCATATAGATGCCATCCCAAAGTACGAGAAAAGCAATATAAGTATACATATACGTCATCGTACAGTATATCCCACAACACCGCGACTAGATCTATCACATCAATCACATCATACTCACGTCTAGGATTTTCATAAATCTACTGTGCACAGAGATAGCCGGCAACTCGGTTTCTTTTGCCCAAGGCAGGGACCACCTACCAGGTGCACCTAGACGCTACCTCACGCAGCCATACAGGCATACGCTACCTCACGCCGCCATAAAGGCGCACGCTACAATAATACTCACGTAGCCACCAAGGCTATACGCTACCGGTAATCACCATCTATCTAGTACGAACGGTGTGGCCATCCGATATGAAATCACAGAAATCATCTCATCAAAGTATGTAATATAATCAAGAATATCCAAATACAAGCTCAACATAAAGTATATGAAGTGTGTAGGCCAACATGCCTTAAAATCTGTAGTGGTATTATTGTTTAACTTAAACAAGATCCGCCAAGTCCGTCAAGTAGTAAAAGAAACCAGAATATCATCAATTTGGGAGGTTTCATATGTTTTCATCAATTTGGCCCCAAGCCAAGTCTAATACAATAAAACAATGTATACGAATTCCCAATTAGCCTCCCAATATGATTTAATGACATAATTTATTCAAAACATATATATGTATTTGACCAGCATACTTACGGATTGGCTAGGTAAGTAGAAAATCTCAAAAATATGGTCTATAACTTAAAACAGAACAACAATACCACTAATATATGTAACTTTGTCCAAAATATAGTTTAAATCCCATATATGACATCATACATAAGCATATCAAAGCTTAGCGTATATAATCGTATACGTACTTGAAGGTTATATACCAAACTTTCTCATAAATCATTTATAATTGGGGGTTTTTGTATAAAATAGTTATTGATGTCATATATGATGCAAATCCATCAAAATTATCCAAAGAAATTAACCCAAGCTCCATGCATATGCAACTTTGAGTAGAAAACCTAGGTTTAGTTTGATTTGGTGTAAATATGTTGTAATAACTTGAAAAGAAGTTTAAATACTATTGTTCCCACCTTAGGAGGGTCAATCCCTCGAAGTATTGCAAAAGAATCGAGCTGGAACTGCGCCTATGCGAAAACCCCCAAATCTCCCCCCAAAACCCTAGAAATGATAAAACAATGGAGGAAGAGGATGAAGATGATGTTGAAGATGATGATGATGGCGTTGGTGTGACGCGGAGGAAAGCGCCTTAGACGATCTTGGGATCTCCCCCAAAAACAGCCCTCAATCTCACTCTAAGAGCTCTTTAGGTTGGGTAGTGAAATGAGGAAGAAAGGAGAAGAAGAAATATATAAAAAACCTGTCCAGCACGATGGAGTCGACTCCCTACTGTTCATGGAGTCGACTCCCTATGCCTGAAGGTGCCCCTTTCAGCTTTTGGTCAATAGCTCGACTTCGCATGCACTTTCGGGCCTCAAGGAGTTGGAATTGGCTCTCGTACAAACACGTAAGTTGTAGAGGGCATTGAGTTGAAGATGTGGCCGAAAAAGGGGACTCATTTGGAGTTCAGATGAGGAAGTTATGGTTTTCCAAAGTTGGGCAAAAATCATCAATCGCGTAGGATCGAAACTTGTGATTTTCAACCTGATTTTTGTCCGAGCCACCCGAAACAACTTATGGTCATTATAACACACTTAAATATATTAATATGACTTGTTGGAAGTTTCCAAACCATGCCAACCTTTCCAGAACCCAGTTTGGCCATCATGAGCCCAATTCAGCCTTATACGCGATATGGGCCGCGATTTGCAAGCGATAAGGAAATCAGGTGTTACAATCTCCCCTCCTTAATAAATTTTGTCCTCGAAATTCCCATAGGATAGCTAGCAACCCAATGTACCTGTGGCTCTGAATTCTACATAGCTGTCATTCCTTAAAAGAGAGGACTACAATAGCCAATGAAGAAAGATTCCAAACTCAAAGATCAGAACAGCAGGAATAATCTTATCAAATGATGGTGAAAAGAGACCGCATGACTCAAGTCATCCAAGTCATTCTCTTTAACAAGCCACAACCTCTATAAGAGTTTCAATGGAAGGAGATACTGACCAAACATAAGCGCTTTCCGCTAGTCGATATACACAAACTAGGTGGTGGAAGTTTGAAATTTCTTTATGCACCCTCTTTCTCTCTTCTCACTTATTGAGGAATGCAACAATCTTGTTTTCACCAACCCAGTTTCTAATCACCAAATACTTCAACCCGATATAGGCACTGCACTCAGTATCCACCTCTTAATGGCTTTAGAAGTTTCTAACTAAAGAAACTTGGGCTGATCAGTTCAAAATACGGGGTGATTGAAGTTCCTTTTAGAGTTATTCTCACACAGATTCTTACATGACACTAAGTTTCAGATATGGAAAGGTTTTCAGTGTCTCATTTCTCACGAAACGGTACCATCCCTAAGGAATCAAAGAATGACTGAAGGATCCAAAATGAAGTGTCAGGTCTATTTTACGGTATATCGATAGCCTGAATTCAATTTCCATATACTCGGAAGAAAAGAGTATAAGCCAATTTCCTAAAAGTTAAATAAAAGCAATTCTCAATTCGGTTGTGATAACTATAGTGTTATCTAGCCCGTAGATACATAGCTCCACAAAAGTTTAGTGACACCGGACCAAAATCGTTACCATTTGATTATGGAAACCAAATTCCGTACCCTACTTAAATTTTGAACTGGATTCCAATTCCACCCAATCAGAACAAGAAGACAAGTAAAAATGCATGGATCGATTTCCAAAATGAATCAGAATAACTCACATAATTTAGACTTAAAATTCTTGAGAGGTCATTTCAAAACACAAGCGGTAGTTATACTAACGAATGCATTCCTTTCTCCAAATATTTTCTCTTAGATTAGACGAATTCTTGAACCAAGAACGAAATTTCAATGGACATCACGTAAACTTTAGACTAAGAAAATAGGCTCATTGAGAGCTCACTAAATTATAGGGAATGTTTGAAGTCCTCTCATCTGAATACATGATCCTGTGATCACTTCATAATCATGACACCAACTATTCCACTAATAATCCAAGAGGTGGAGTATCGCACTCACAGTCATGAATTGACTGACAAGGTCTAAATACTGCATATCCAACCGTAAGGATTTTCTCGTAATGCAGATGTCATGCGTAGCATTTCCAATAAGAGAATTTATAGGATTTTACCTTGTCTCTCCCTTAACAGGCAATAAACACATCTCTGGAAAATCTGTTGGGGATTCCACTATACAAGAGCAAAGGTGATACACGTATAGTATGCTAGCATGATCTTAGGAGAGTTCATACTCCTTCAAAGGATGTAACTCATACCCAATAGAATAATTCAGATTGTTTTCCCCCAAGCCAGAACAAGCTTTGACATATATAAAAGCAAGAGAAATGGTGGTGCAAACAAAGTCTATTTATCGAGGTTAAGTCTTGTCTCCCCTCCTTAATGGGTTTGCCCGTGATTAGTATCAATAAAGCTTAAATCTGGAGTACGGCTTTAAATCCCAAGCTATCATCAAGAGGGGAATAGAAAAGTCTCAAACTTAAGATGCTTACCTCATCATCATATGGATTCTTGAAACGAGATAGGAGAAATTCTCACTAGAACACTCACTCCGAGTTGAAATATGATTTCCTGCTCCAAACTTCTCCTTTAGTGAAAATTCGCTTTACAACTAGCATACACATCACTCTAGCTAGATGTCCACACAGGAGGGTAGGGACAATTTCTTAAAATTTCTCATCTCATAGAGGTTAACTCAGTAAGGGTCAAGCAAAGGTACACTTTGTATCTCAGAGGTACTACACCTTTCTAGCATAAGGAGAGTTCAAAAACTGAGTTCACTAATTCGTCTTTGATATGCCATCACTCTATCATTGAGTAGTTCGAATAAGTCTCCCCTAACATAATGAATGGAATCACATTCCACATGACTGTGTACCCAAAGCTCCACTGAAGAAAGAAACGGGATAAATGAAATAAAAGGGCATCGAGTTCTATTAAGGATTCCATCCCTTTTTGTCACAAGAGCTAGCCAATAGGCAAACACTCTTCCTCAAGATTTTACCAAGGGAGTTCACTTCTAATCCCTTTACAAATCAAACTCTCATAGTCCAAATGCAATATACTTAATAAAGGTAAGAGGCTTACAATAGTTACCCCAACCTTGAATCGACTAGTCTGCAAGCTTTCGTTGCGTTACTCTGATAGGTCCCCCTTAACGAAGATGGAATAAAATTGTACGTTAGAAGAATCCATTGTGGGTTCCTTATCGCGAAGGAAGGATGAGTCTGCAGCTGCTAAAAGTGGGATGTTTAGCGGATACTTTTGAAAAAAATTTATTTCCCATCACATTAGGGAACAAGGCATTATACAGATACACTGGATATAGGGGTCATCAAACAGGTTCTCGTTCCCAATTGAACTTACTTGGCCAACAAAATAAAGATTCGATTCCAAAATAAGCATATTCAATGCTTCTCTTGAGGCAGGAATACTTGTAGCCGACCATTCTCAAAAGAAAAGACATATAAAGTATGTCTTACCACGGTCATATGCCTTTTTATTCCAAGGAATATAACAACTCAAGCACACACGAGGTATCAGCATCCATAAGGAAATCCAATCATACATCCCCATCGAATCCAAACTCATGAGATATGATACACATATATACATGACCAAACTTGGTCATTCTCATACATTCCATGTGGGTTTTCAAGAAAATTTGCTCACCATTCCACTATAAGATAGTCACCCTGCCAAAGAGGTCTCTCAGGCCAACTGATTTCTAGAACAATGTAAAAGTTTACTTGTAACAGGGTAGTCAATCTGAATATAATCCACAGATTCCCTTTCTCGTAACTAGACTTACAAGTTCGAACACGGCTCTATGGTTACAGAGGAACAATCATCCGCGCACTAGGTTCACCCCGCAAGAAATTGAAGAAGAAGCAATGGGGTAAACACTGGGAATAGGACTTTAGCAGCCACTCTCCTACGAGTATGCCACGTTCTAACCTCAGTCAGCAGTAGTGGACTGGTGGTTTATCAGATAGTCAACCGTTGGCCGGCGGATGACTATAACATAATCCAACAGTCGCCTTTTGCTCACTTAGTGGCAGAACTAATCCTGAACGCAAATCTCATATGTAAAACAGAGGATATATGAGCCAATGACAGAGATAATTTACGAAAGAGGCTAAAAGAATTTATCAAGAACTTTGTGAATGGACGTAGCCAAGACAATCTACATCTCCTTTCACAATTCTCCCATTTTCCAAATATCCTAACAGTAAAATCTTATCGCACGAAAATGTATATCGATCTTCTGAGGAATACTATAATGGCTCGCACAACTAATTTCGGATCTACCCATGAATCCCCCGAGAAAAACGTCAAACCTATACCTCTGATACCAACTTAGTGACGCCCCGAAATCCCGTTTAGAGGATTTCACCTCCGGGACCCGGTTAATCACGGTGTCGTACGTGACGACGGGTGATCAGGTGTAAAACTTAGAATTTTATATCTCAAATATGCACAAGTAATAAAATCATTTTAAAAGAAATTCTGGCATGTGGAGTTTATTTATAAAGCAATTCCAAAACCTGTTAAAATGTACATATAATCCTTTTTCCAATAGATACTCCACATTTAAGAAAGATCATATATATACAAAGCCTCCAATGAGGTCCCAATCTCAATAAACTTTAAATCAAAATACAATACTACAATACATAAACATTTATCAACTAAACAACTAAAACACAAGTCGTTTCCCAACGACTTAGGTGATCAGAGTTCGTCAGAGCTATCTAGACTGGTACTCGTACCATTCCCACAAACACCTACAAAACCTGGTTTGGAAAATGGGAGTGAGCCAAACGGGCTCAGTGGGAACTATAAGAGTTGTATAGAAAAATAATTTGGAAATCATGCATGCCATGCCATGTATTATAATGAAAGTAATTTATATGCTGCTTCTCTGTAATAAACCATATCTGGGTAGAAATGTGTGTATACAAATGTAAACACATATATGTATATAATACAATTAAGAAGCAGCCAATGCACAGAAAATATTTAGTGAAATGCATATAGATGCCATCCCAAAGTACGAGAAAAGCAATGTAAGTATACATATACGTCATCGTACAGTATATGCCACAACACCGCGACTAGATCTATCACATCAATCACATATCAAACTCACGTCTAGGATTTTCATAAATCTACTGTGCACAGAGATAGCCGGCAACTCGGTTTCTTCTGCCCAAGGCAGGGACCACCTACCAGGTCCACCTAGACGCTACCTCACGCAGCCACACAGGCATACGCTACCTCACGCCGCCATAAAGGCGCACGCTACAATAATACTCACGTAGCCACCAAGGCTATACGCTACCGGTAATCACCATCTATCTAGTACGAACGGTGTGGCCATCCGATATGAAATCACAGAAATCATCTCATCAAAGTATGTAATATAATCAAGAATATCCAAATACAAGCTCAACATAAAGTATATGAAGTGTGTAGGCCAACATGCCTTAAAATCTGTAGTGGTATTATTGTTCAGCTTAAACAAGATCCGCCAAGTCCGTCAAGTAGTAAAAGAAACCAGAAAATCATCAATTTGGGAGGTTTCATATGTTTTCATCAATTTTGCCCCAAGCCGAGTCTAATACAATAAAACAATGTATACGAATTCCCAATTAGCCTCCCAATATGATTTAAAGACTTAATTTATTCAAAACATATATATGTATTTGACCAGCATACTTACGGACTGGCTAGGTAAGTAGAAAATCTCAAAAATATGGTCTATAACTTAAAACACAACAACAATACCACTAATATATGTAACTTTGTCCAAAATATAGTTTAAATCCCATATATGACATCATACATAAGCGTATCAAAGCTTAGCGTATATAATCGTATACGTACTTGAAGGTTATATACCAAACTTTCTCATAAATCATTTATAATTGGGGTTTTTTGTATAAAATAGTTATTGATGTCATATATGATGCAAATCCATCAAAATTATCCAAAGAAATTAACCCAAGCTCCATGCATATGCAATTCTGAGTAGAAAACCTAGGTTTAGTTTGATTTGGTGTAAATATGTTGTAATAACTTGAAAAGAAGTTTAAATACTATTGTTCCCACCTTAGGAGGGTCAATCCCTCGAAGTATTGTAGAAGAATCGAGCTGGAACCGCGCCTATGCGAAAACCCCCAAATCTCCCCCCAAAACCCTAGAAATGATAAAACAATGGAGGAAGAGGATGAAGATGATGTTGAAGATGATGATGATGGCGTGGGTGTGACGCGGAGGAAAGCGCCTTAGACGATCTTGGGATCTCCCCCAAAAACAGCCCTCAATCTCACTCTAAGAGCTCTCTAGGTTGGGTAGTGAAATGAGGAAGAAAGGAGAAGAAGAAATATATAAAAAACCTGTCCAGTACGATGGAGTCGACTCCCTACTGTTCATGGAGTCGACTCCCTAGGCCTGAAGGTGCCCCTTTCAGCTTTTGGTCAATAGCTCGACTTCGCATGCACTTTCGGGCCTCAAGGAGTTGGAATTGGCTCTCGTCCAAAACACGAAAGTTGTAGAGCACATTGATTTGAAGATGTGGCCAAAAACGGGGACTCATTTGGAGTTCGGATGAGGAAGTTATGGTTTTCCAAAGTTGGACAAAAATCATCAATCGCGTAGGATCGAAACTTGTGATTTTCAACCTGATTTTCGTCCGAGCCACCCGAAACAACTTATGGTCATTATAACACACTTAAATATATTAATATGAATTTTTCGAAGTTTCCAAACCATGCCAACCTTTCCAGAACCCAGTTTTGCCATCATGAGCCCAATTCAGCCTTATACGCGATATGGGCCGCGATTTGCAAGCGACAAGGAAACCGGGTGTTACAATTCGTGAGTTTATCAGTAATGGTGATGTAAAGATATACAAGGTTCCCACAGACAAGAATGTAGCTGATCCTTTGACTAAGCCACTTTCATAGATTATGATTTGTCAATCTTATTGTTATTAATAATTTCGTTTTACATGTTCTCTAATAAATAATATATATTAATCATCATCAAGTTTAGTGCTGGTAATGTTATAATAATATTATTTTGATTTTAGTCCCTAATCATTTGCATTCTAGGGTCACATTTTAATATTAGTATGTCAGCTGATGACTATGTCAAGTCATAGATATGGAGATATCAAGTGAACACACTGAACTTGTCAGGGAACAAAGTATTGGACCGACCCGCTTTGGGGACAATGAGAGTGTTACATATGTCATCAGTGATGTTCCCCATTTGGACGTATTATCCTCAGATGAGATATTATAAACGCATAATATTCATGCATAGCTCTCCCAGAGTGCATGACGCGTTTGTTGCTTTATTCTCTTATGCTTATCTTGAGATTATTAGCGAGTTATAACATGGCCCAAGTTGGTGTGTATTTTGTAAATGTGTTTTAGGATGGAGTTCATTGTTTCAAGAGTACTCGGAGGCTTGCAAATGTGAGTGAACAAGTTCCAGACCCATGATATCATGGGCAAAATATCGATATGCAAGATTTTCTGGCAGAGCATTAATATGGGCTAACCAGTCGATCATGGCCCTGGCAACTTGTCCATTTCACACAAAATGGGCTATTTTAGTGGTTCAACTATTTTAGATATTTAGTTAGATATTTTGCAACCTTTTAATATATATTATTTCTCTTGCTTCTGGCTAAGACATCTAAGTTTTTGTACAAGTTCTAGAGAGAAGTGGGGTAAAATGTAATTTCTTCTTCTTCTTTAGTTTACTTTGATTTTAAGAAATATGCTTCTTCTTATTCTTTTTCGAGATTTGGAGTGTCTTTTACTAAGGTTACGGAGGTGAACCCGATATAATCGGTGATTTGCTCAATCATGTTTAAAGTTTGAGAAAAGTTGTAAATCCTTTTCTTCTTCATTTCCTCATTGTTGCAAGCTTTCTAGGTATATTCATAATATTAAGACTTTATATGCCTTGTATATTTATACTTGGTTGTTAATGAACATACAACATATTTATATGGTTCTAGAAAGCTTGAGTCTTTTTCCCCATCCATGGAGCTTTTCCCTC
The DNA here is from genome assembly GCA_021464415.1 of Lonicera japonica. Classification (NCBI taxonomy): domain Eukaryota; kingdom Viridiplantae; phylum Streptophyta; class Magnoliopsida; order Dipsacales; family Caprifoliaceae; genus Lonicera; species Lonicera japonica. Next base: position 23,424,986 of record CM038469.1, read on the forward strand.
TTCGTGAAATTATGAATAGTTCTTAAAACTCATAGATGGATTTCAAATTTGTTTGCTTATCTTTGATTCATTTATTGATATATTATGTTCTTACACTTTATGTGATACTTAGACTCTTTATTTTCTACCATATGTGATATGGAGTTGACTAATATCATAAACTTTATTCCGTTTCATTGTTGATTCACTTTATAATTTTCACTTTAAACTGATACCACACTTGCTTGTTAAATCAGGGAACATCTCGGAAGCTTCATATTGCCTTGCTTCACACGTAGCTAAGAGGTAGGAATGATAACCCGCTTTGTATGGGATCTCTCTTGATATACTGTGAGTCGCCTAGAGTGATACACCAACATTTATTTCTCATCCTTGTGTTCTAATGTCATCAGTTTCTTAAATGTAACTAATCTCCACCTACCTTATGCTTTCTTATTTATTTTCCCTGTTTTACATTTGTTCTACAACAAACCAACTCACAGAAACCAGAAAATCATATCGTAATCCATTCCATTCCTCTTCACTTATCCCTGTGGTTCGACATCCTCAGACTATATTACCTTGACGTGCCTGACTTGGGCTCATCGCAACGCGCTATAAGCGGCGTCAATCATCATGGTTACCAACATAGGGATTAGCGTGTCAGGCATTATCAAACGTTGCTCTTGACCGAGTAATTATAAATACTGATGATCAAGCATACTATGAACTATGCAGAGGTATGTGGTTGATCAAGATGGGATTTGTCCTAGCGTAATTTCTACGCTAGGACGACAACAACAGAAGGATATAATCTAGCGTATTCGTTGTTGTATTGCCTAGTCCATGTTAGGTCACATGTATGGTCACCTAGTAAGGGGCCATATAAGTTGGGCAGAGTCTCTTGGGTGAAAGACCTGAAATCGTGCACAGAAACTAAGGTGAGACCCTACTGTCACGTGGGTGAAAGGCCACGAAATGCAGACCTGGTTGGTCGCTTGGGCATAAATTAAGGTTATTGATATTTTGTCTTGAATGATATTATGGTGACATGTTTATTGTATTTTGCTTTCCCATGGATGAGGACGGAGCCCAAGAGACTGATTTCCGGATGAAGGTCTAGTTCAAAAGACCGGGGAATACGAGTTTCCCTAGCTGTGGAGTAGTTTTACTGGCACTATTGATAAACGCATAATAATCTCATTCATATGCTCCTTTTCGAAGTTGTTTGGTGCTTTTATCTCTCTAAAACTACTCGATTTACTAACTTATCTCACGATTAGTCTCGTAGCACTTTTGTATTTAGCATTGCTTGGAAAGGAACATTTTGTATTTATTTTGGTGTCTTTAGATCTCAAGAAATGAATTGGACAAAGTAAGAAAGATCAACTAAGCAATTTTAGATTCTAAAGCAAAAAGTCAACAAAAAGTCAAAGAGGTAAATCAATCTAGAGTTACCAAAAAGTATGTGAGATAAATCTAACTTTTTGCTAGATCAATCTAGCTTAAGTCAATATTGATCTAAAAGTCATACTTGATGCTATATGTCACATCCCTCTTATTTCTCTACTTACCATACCTTGCTTAAAGGGACAACTTTAGCTAAGAAATTAGAGAAGCTCGTAAAATATATTATTTTAATTAGTGGTTGTTTTGCGCTTGCTAGAAAGTGAGCAACTCTTGACTTTTAGTAGAGAAAGGGAAGGGAGACAACATATATATAGTCTTCATTGTTTCATTTTATGGGATATCTTTTATCACTTTTCATCTCTCAATTTATTGAGAGCTTGTAATTTTTCATTGAAGCGAAATGGAATACATTTCTATAATTCTTCTCTCTACATTTATTATAGAGTAAATTTCTTTGTTAACGCTAAAGATGAAGTTTGCAATGCATAATTTATGTAAGTTCAATTATCATTCCAATGTTAGTATTGTTAAATACTTGTTGAATCCTTCGCTTTCTCCATTTAATCAACCATTCATAAGCTAGTAAGAGAATTTTCATAAGATGATTTGACTTTGTATGCCTTTTATACATAAATCTTCAGCATTAATGAGGAGATGATACACTTGTGTATTTCTTACTAGCCTATGTTCATTCCTTGTATGAATAAGATAATTTTCATTGCCAAGCATGATTAATCTTTGAATATTATGGAAACACCATAAACTTGAGATTCCAATCATTGAATTCTTTAATGATATGATTATTATACATTAGCATATAACAGACTTGTTACTGGGTGTCTTGTGGGAAGAGTTGGGTATGGGAGGCATACTGTGCAAAGTAGACTAATATAGCTAGTTGACCTATTATGTCCTAATTTTCATCGTATTTTTAGGATGAGTATGACTTATATGTATATGATATACATACAACTTCATTATTATTTTGATATATCACATCGCATGTGTATTACTATGTGTAGTTTCATATACAAAAGCGTTCTAGTTCCCACTGAGTAGGTATTTGGCTCATTCCAATTTTTTTATCTTTATATACAAAAATTTTATTAGTCTCCCTTGAAGGAATGATTTGATTTCATATATGTAGTTTTAAGTTGATTTCTTTGTATTTTGTAAACGTTTTTTTTTCAAAATTAGTTCATGTAATTTATGGAAACAGTGTACTATTAATTTTTGTAAATTGTAGCTAATTGTTTGATCAATCTTTTAAGAACTGTATTAATGAAGATTATGATTTAAGAATGAAATATTACGTATATAGGTCTTGATTATTGATAAAACAGAGGAAACATGCTTGTATTTTTCTAAAATTTAAGATGCATTTTTCTTAATTAAACCAACTAATTTTAATTATTTCACAAAGTTTTAATATCATCTGTTGTCGACATACGACACTCAGGGCAAACCAGTCGCAGAGGCAAAAACCTTTAAACAAGATTTGAGGCGTCACAAAACTTCTTTATACCATTCCCAACATTTATAAAAACTTTCATTTTCCTTAGGCAAAAAATTTGATATCGGCCTTACTAAGACTATATTGAGTGCGGTCTTTGAGCATTTAACTAAATTTTTTCTTTATGTTTTAGAGAAAATAAAAACAATTTCAAATGCATGATCTAATGAGTAGAGAGATACAGATCGAAAGCAGGCAGCAAGGAGAGTCATACCAAGAGTGATAACTACGCCAAAAAGGCTTAGGGTTACATCTTAGATGCCTGTTCACATCCAGAACAGGTAAATGTAGACTTTTTGCCAAAAACAAAGGGTAGGAAAAGTCTTTGAAATGAGGGATAAATAAAGGTATCGAAAATAAAAATAAAATAAAAATAAATAAAAAAGAAATGGTGCAAGCCAACACTTTCCCTCAAAAAGCCAGAAAATGACTAAAAAAGAGACCAGGATTTCCCATTAAGATATTCTTTCCTTTGAGCAAAAGGAAAGCAAGAGAAACAAAATAAACAACACGTCCACTCCCATGAATGACGTATGGGAATCAATGAAACCAACTAAAATTCCCCCTTAAAGCAAATTATGGATCATACTAATATAAGAGTTTTTACAAAAAAGAATCTTAACTCTGTTTACAAATTCTTAACAAGCCGACAAAAAGGCCGACACAAACAAATGAAACAAGTTGACATGGAAGGTAGATATCCAATATTAACACATTCTTAAACGGTAAGAAGGGAATAATCATTGTTGTAAGAACAAATCATTGGAGGAATTACTGAAGCAATAAACTCTTATGACAAGGGATTTACCTGATGAAGTCATCTAAGCTATTAGAGTATTTCAGCAAGATGGAAAACGTCTTGAAATAAAGACCCATATTCTTGGTCGTCCCTAACCCCAGGCTATGCCAGGAAGATGGTAAACCTCTTAATAGGAAGGCATCCATTCTTAATAGTCACTAACATATTTTTTTAAGGATGGCCAGGTGTGTCATCCTTTGGAATTCGTTACTAAGGAACATCTCTTGACAAATCAGTAATGCTAGCAAGATCGTAAGTGCCTTGACAAGAAGACCTTTACTTTTGGTAGTCTCTAACCCTAGGCTATACAAGCAAGATGATATGCATCTTGATAATAAGACCATCATTCTTGATAGTTGCTAACAACTTCCAAAGATGATTAGGAATGCCATCCCTTAGAAATTGTCGTTAAGGAACATCTCCTGACAATCAACCACAGACAATGCCAGCAAGGTGGAAAATGTCTTAATAGGAAAATCCCACCCTTGATAGTCCTTCACCTCTAGGCTACATCAATAACATAGTAAGCGTCTTAACATGAAGACGGCCACTCTTGATAGTCACTAACAATATTTCAAAGGATAACCATGTGCATTTTCCTTTAGAAATTGTCACTAAGGAACATCTCCTAATAATCAAGCTATGCTATCAATATGGTAAGCATCATGACAGGCAAACTCCATTCTTGGTAGACTTTAACCCAGGCTATGCCAGTAAGATGGCAAGCGTCTTGACAGAAAGACCCTCATTCTTTATAGTTGCTAACATACCTTCCAAGTATGACCAGGAATGCCATCCTTTTAGGGTTGTCCCTACATAAGGGCATTTTTCCCGGGGGGGGGGGGGGGGGGGGGCGGAATCGGCCCTTGTTGGATTTTGGATTTTTTTACTAGATATAAGGTATTTTAAAAAAAATATATATATAGGGACTTATGTGCATAAATTTATACTTTAGGGTATCTAAGTGCAAGACACAAAAGTTTAAAGGTCATTACAAAATTAGGTCTTCAAAATATTAAACCCCACCACTGCCGACATCCTTCTTTCCTTTTGTTCTTTTCTTTTGTCCCTTTCTTTTGGCCTTTCTTCTCTCTCTCTCTCTCCCCCCCCCGATATATTACTCTTCACCCTTGACCCTTCCATTTTAGTTTAGCAATTAGCATTGCGCATTGCTCATAGTTTCATGACACAGCCACACAGGCACATTTCATTTAAAGGTATTTATTTTTTTAGATCTACTTTTTAATCTTAGGTATAAATTAATTTCTTAATTAGTTGCATAATATGAGTTGTATTTCTTAATTAATTGTATAATGTTAAGTGTATTTCTCGAAATATTAATTCATTGTTGAATATTTTGTGATGTAGGTTTAAACCCTTAATTTAAAATATTAGTTATATATATTAGGTGTATTAAATTATCTTTTTGAAGAGATATTAAATTATTTTTTTTATTCATGCAATTTATTATTTTGAAATTGTAAAAATTAACTAATTTTGTAATAAATTTATTACTTTAACGACCATTGGGCCAAAAGGGTTTTGTTTAATACAATGTCAATGTTAGTTGATTTAGGTTTATCTTCAAGATAAATTAACTTTAACATCATCAAAAATATTACGTGTATTTTTTGATTAATTATATTAAATAATATGAGTTGTATTCTATTAAGAAAAGTGTGATGGACAAATTTTTGATAAAAAGGAAGAGAGTTAATGAACAAACTTGTTCTGAACCCGAATTTTGCCCCCCGTTGGCTAAATTCCTGGGTCCGCTACTGCATCCTTTGGAAATCGTTATTAAGGAACATCTCATAACAATCAACCACAAGCTATGCCAATAAGATGGTAAGCCTTGACATGAAGACCTCATTTCTTTATAGTTGCTTACATGCCTTTCAAATATGACTAGGAACGCCATCCTTTTGAAATCCTCACTAAGCAACATCTCATATCAATCAACCATAACCTATGCCAATAAGGTGCTAAGCCTCTTGAAAGGAGGACCCCTACTCTTGATAATCCCTCACCTTCAGGCTTCGTTAGTAGGATCGTTAGCGTCTTGACATGAAGACCCGCATTCTTGATAGCCAGTAACATATCATACCTTCCTAGGATGGCCAGGAGAGCCATTTCTTCGCAAAACATCATTCAAAGGGATATACCCTCGAAGAAAATAATCTAGGTTGAGATGGTCTATGGACACCCCAATCCGCTACGCTCGCAAAATTTTCATTTTTAAACTAGCACATGCATTTTTTGGGCTTAGAAAACCCAAAATTATATTTCTATGAGTGTCCCAAATGGCCGCCCATGAGTGTTAAGCTCAATAGGGAGGAGTCTGGCCCAATCTGGTGTAGTCTAGTTCTCATGCTAAGGATCTTCTCAGATGACAAGTTCCCTAGAACCTTGGTTTTATAGAAAAAATGTGTATAAGAGATCGTCTACCTACATGCTTTCTCATTACATGAACCTTTTGTTTATTTTTTTGTAAAACAAACTAGCGACGATAAAAATGAACCCCTTTACATCTAGTTTAGGATAGAATACACACACTATTTCCCTTACGTAACATTTTTAAATCCCTCGAGGGGATAAGAACGCGAATTCTCACATCTACAACCATAACACGAACCCCAATTCAAACCCTAATTTTGCCATATAAATATATGGATTTGTATTTAGGTTTCGGGAGGCCATTTTGAGGGGAAATGCTACCAAAATTGCTCTAGACTCTACAAAACACACAAATACACATTAAACACTCCTTCTTACTCAATAATATAACAACGCGAACCAAGTCAAGCTCTACCCCTTAAGCACTATTTCTTACTCATTAAGACAATGAAACAAAACAAGCTTCAAAAAGGAGAAGCAGAACAGACCACAGATCAAGAAAATAAGAGAAGGTTAAAACACAATTTACTCCTCTTTTACTTTATGTTTCATTCAAATTCGCAAACACTAGCAAAAATTAAATAAAATCAAATTCAGATTCGTGTTTTTGGCACTAAAAAAGGGAAAAAGCCTGAATCCAAAAAATTTAACAAGAAACCTAGCGGGGCGTGTGCACCAAATGACTTAGTAAACAGGGGCGCCCCTATTAACCGGAATTGACTTTTTCATCGATTTTGCAATTTTCCAAAAGTCTGGGAAAAATGCAATTTCTTAAATTTTTTTTAATTATTTATAATATTATCATATACACTTCTTTTTCATCAAATTAAGTTAATTTAATTGCATAGTTTGACAGTTTAAAGGGCTAAAATGCAATATTTGCAAGTTTAGGGGGTAAATTGGAAATTTGGAAAATTTGAGGGAGTAAAAGGTAAAATTTCCAAACAAACTATATTGCCACATAAATTCACACATACTATTGTACAAACATGCAAAATGACTAAAATATCCCTTCGCATGCATATTTAGATGAAATAAAGAGCCCCTTTGCTTGAGAACTCATAGAGTGTGAATATTCATTCAACTACTCTACAAAATGTTCACATAACTCTAGGGTATATTGATGAAATGGATGCCGAGAAAAAATAATTATAATTAGTTGAGGCATGCTAAACACTGTAGCTAATAGAAGATTTCATGCCTAGGAGATAATATCATGGTGTAAACGGCTATGGGTCTATAAGGGTACACTCTCAAATGTAGATCCATCCCCTATCGACATTTTTATATGTTTCTCAGAGTCTCAGACACAATAAAATAATGAAATTCAAGAGACAACTTATGTGCAGGTTGCACACCTATAACTGAAAAAAACCTCTCTGTAACTTTGGTTCACTACTTAATTAAGCTCCAAACCTAACAACACACGTCAACTTATATACGAATATGAAATATATTCAATAAAAAGATGTAAATCCAAGAAAGATTGGGATTGAACGAAAGAAGTGACGGTACACAGCCTTTAATTTTGTTTAATTTTGTATGTAGTAAATATGGAAAGCTTCCTTTCTGAAGCAAAGAATTCAGTTTAACTATTTATATATATATATATATGTGTGTGTGTGTATTATTTAAGTTTCTATACCTAGCATTAATTCTCTTGCATAAATAAGATGAAACAATGCATGGTTGAGATGAATCATAATTTTGGGAATGAAAAATTAAAATGATTGAATAAGGACCATTGGCATCCCAAATTTAAAGTATTAATTTGACTTATGTACTTTTAATATCACACATAACTAATGCTATAAATAATAATTATTTTTTTATATTGTGAGAACATTTTGTAGCATTAATTATGCGTAAGAAAAGAAATAAGCATCTAACTTTAGACACTCCGAAAAAAAAATGAGAACGTATTTTTTTTCATTTTAAGATGGTGCAGCAATAAATTTAGAAATAATGAGACTTTTATTTTAAAATGAGAAAATTTTCATGGCTTATATGCAATCAGGGATAATTTTATCAAACTTCTTATTGCTTATCATTCAAAGTTCAAACCACGTTCCAATAGAAAAAAAAATAAGCCAAAAACAGATAATTAAGTTTGAAATTACATGTGATAATACGTTTTGAGTACAAAAGAGACACAAAATACTACAAAGTTATCCAAGAACTAATGCTAGATATAGTTATTGTTAGGACTGTTAGGGCTTTCATTTTTCATGCACACACAAACGTGGCGAGTTACGTTGATCAACCAGGTGCACCACACGTCTGTCATAGAACCAATCCCCAACGGCCTTCGAAATTGTCTGTGGAGCAAAACATTCATGTATATTAGATTTAGTGTTAGTAGAAAGTGCACAATATTATATGGAAAAAGAAACATCACATTATTTTACATACCTTGTGATTCAATGTCACATTAGGTCCAAGCCAACTGTCCCCAGATAGAGATTGGCAATGAGTGTAACAAGAATCAATAAACCAGCCATTAGAGGAAGGATTGCCCAACCTAGTCAGAATTGTGTTCAAGAATTCTGACCGTAAACCTGAATATAAACCCACGAGTTACATAAATAAATCAAAATTTCAAGAATTACTTTTACTTAGGCTGTTTTGCAGCATAATTCGTATTTAAAAAATAAAAATAAAATAAAGGAAGCAAGTTAAGCTAAAAATGCAATGATTACAGAAACTGATGATAGATCATCTTATTTTAAGTGCATAGATATTTGTGTGTGTGTTTGTTTGGGCTCTTAATTATTATATTAAAGAGTGTTTCCAAATATAGAAATGAAGTATCTCATACTCTATTATAATTAGATGTCCTTATTTACTCTGCAAGTTATATACACACACAACATATTAAAATATCAAAAAGTCACAACTATTTTAATTATATATACGAAGAACATGTTATATTTAGTCTCTGTTTCGTAGAGCAATAAATAAATAAATTATTGTTGTCTTTCATCCCTTTTTGTGCCCGAATTTGGGCAATTTTGAAATGAAATTTAAATTCAAAACATAATTTATATTACAAAAGCAGTAAAGTAATAAGAAACGTAAAAAGTTTAGGGAGGTGACCTTCCAATCTCTTGAGTTGGCTAGATGAGCAGTCGGCCGTGTTATTTTGGCATTTGACCCAAGCACGGCCTACTATAGGCAGGTACGTTAGTGCAAAAACGTACTCGAGCTGAAAAAAATATTAAAGAAAGCAAGAAAATGTACATCATTAGTCTTGTTAAAAGTGAAAATGAGAAAAGATACAACTCGTTCTTATGAGAATTGATGGTATCTAACCTGCCATTTATCAAAGACTGAGTTTAAAATGAATAATGGAGTGCGGATATGTTGAATGACGTTTTGTGGGTAGAAGCACTGGAATGAAATCAAGTGTTATTCTCAGAAAGGAGTACATCTCATATAAAATTAAAGTAAGGTAACCAAAAAATTGTTCTAACCAAACTTGGTTTAATCTTTGATGTACAAGTTTGTGGCAAATTCTTCGCTGACCCCTGCATGAAAGAAAAAAAAAAATTATATCATATAACTTTCAATCTACTACAACAACAATTTAAACAAAAATAAAATAAATTTAGAATTTTAGAGAAAGAGAGAGTGCGCGCGTACATGTACGCCAACAACTTTATCGAAAGTCTCATATTCAAAGTGATAGCCTCCATACACATCTTTCCTGTTAGGGAGTTTTAATTAGTCAGTAGTCTGCAATTATAATTTGGGAATTTCTTACAGAAACTATGAAAGAACGTTATTGACAGTGTGCAAGAAGGTTCTATTGAAGCTTACCCATGGAGAAAATAACCACCATCGGAAAGGCATTTTACTCTAGCTGTGGTGGCTATTAATGTTCGGAATTTATCACAGTGCATGATAGATGCCAAACCACCAGCTGAGCATCCAGAGAGAAGAGCCTAAATACATATTTAAAACGATTATTACTGGTGGATATATATATATATATATATATATTAAGAATAAAAAGGAAAAGGGGTGCCAAAGAGAAAAAGATCAGCAGGAGGCTATATATACATTTGACGCATCCTTCATTCCTCTTTTTAAAAGGTCTTCCATGATTGCATCAAAAACCCTAGCTCCCCTCATGTAAACCTTGGACCGCTATAAAATAAATCATATCATATTTATTAAAATCCCATAAAATATATTTATGAGAATTGGATCAAGCTACTCTAGATGTTATCGATTTATAGATAGTTATTTCACATGATCAAAGGAAACAACTTACATTATGAACTTTCACTGCATCACCGGTAAATGATGATCCATCACAATATCTAACCAAAATTCTATTCCAGTTATAGAAGTCTGAAATTTCAAATTATTTGTTATTAATTAAACATATTTCATATAAAAGGAGAAAATAGAAACTATTTCATTTTTTATTAATCAAATTCATTGAAACCATACTTGGATTTTCTTTCTTCGAGTTGCTCAGAATTCCCATGGAAACCTACTGGTACCATTCTGATAGAAGACCCAAACCAGTTGGATCACGTGAACGGTCTAAGCACTTTGCTACTGAGTTACACCATCCACCACCCTGAAAAATATTCAAATATTATCAATTTATTTGTAAAACTAAAATTATATTTAGCTACTGATGTTCAAATATACTTTCTAAATGGAAGGAACGTGAATATATGTATATGTAAATATATTTAGATAAAATATAATATTAAATTGCTGGTATAAACTTTAATATAAGGTGTATATATGCATACCTCTAAGTGAACCAACCAATTGTTGATTCCTTTTCTATTTCCCTTGTCAAACTGATAGGCTGGCAGACTTCCGTCAAGACAAACTGCAACATTTATGTAAAGAAAATGATAATATAAGTTGTTGAACATTTAAGAAGAAGAAGAAGCGTATTAGGAAATAAAATAATAAGGTTGAAAATAGTTTTTAACCTGCTCCTTTGGCAGCAGCAGCGTAGACACGTGTGAGATCAACAGCCACAGGGGAAGCATTGGCTTGGATCAATACAATTAGTAGAACAACAAGAAGGTAGGAGAATGTTGTATACTCCATTTTCTCTGGACTGAATGAAACTCCTTTTAGTGAAGAACAACTGAACTTAAAGTTAGAGAAATTATGAAGGGAGAGAGAGAGAGTAGCTGTAGAAGAGAATGGAAGAGATATTGTGTGAGAAAAAGGGATTCCATGTTAGCGTTTATATAAAAAGAGATATGCTAGGGTTTCATGCTAGGCCCATAAAAAATATTTAACACCCAACAACGTACATTTGATTATTGGTAGACCTAATTTACGCATCATTTTATTTTTGATATATAATAACTTTTACTCTATATATATATTGAGAAGTAGAATGGTAGGTACTTTTCACTATAAACATAATCACTTCATTAGTATATATGTTAATTATACAGGCAATGGCATTAGTTGCTTGTACTTTTATAATATTTTATACATAATATATATATATATACATATGTTACTTTCTCGTAAACATTAGGTACACTCGGTGTATTACATAATAAAAAATTATATTGTGCAATATAATGTTTGGTGTAGGTAATTTCAAGCGCATGTCAAGACATTACAAAATGAAACAAGAAAACAATTCAAACAATTTTATGGTCCAGGATTTTCCCAAGATTCTCAAATATCTCAATATTTCTATTCACACTTACTATATTTTTCCTTCTTTTTTACATTTTCATTTCCCATATTTACCAATTTTTATCATTTTTTTCATTCTCCGTAATTTATGCATCATACCTTTTTCTCTCATTTGACCAATAACCCATCTCTCCCTCTGAGCCACGGTTCAATCCTAGCCTTTCAGTCTTGCATCTATCTTTATTTCGTCATTTCTACGTCATATTTTCTCTCTATATATCCTTATGATCTCACATGCCAATTTCCTGTCATGCTTTATCTACCCACGTAAGCATGTTGTCTATGGATTGAGAGTGGATAATATATATATATATATATAAAAAGAATATAGGATAATTAGTAACAATAACTCTTAAAGTTTGACCAAAATTTGTCCCTCGTTCTTAAAGTTTAATTTTCAGTTGAACTATATTTAAAGTTTTTAATTTTGGTTGAAGCATCTTTAAAAATTCTAATTTTGGTTTAATCACAGTTGAAACATCCTTAAAATCTCTAATTTCGGATAAAGCATCCAAAAATGCTCTTTAAAAAAGTGGCTTGTGATAACCATGCGCATTTTCCGTCCATCTTTTTAACATGAATTTAGTTTTAGACGAGTGAGAAAAAATTAAAAACTTTAAGGATGGTTCAACCAAAAATTGAACTTTAGGGATGAGTAAGAGATTTGGGTTAAACTATAGGAGTCATTTTTGCTAATTATCCAACTATCCAAGAATATAAGAAATTCTTGTATTTAGTTTTAGACTAAAATATTGTAAAAGAGAATAGAAGAGGTGTTACAAAAAAGGGTTTCATGTGAGTTTTATATAATTTTTATATAATATAGTGCTACATAGGTAGAGAAAATATTATTTTAACACACAAAATCCATTTGCTTGGATTACTGATCTAAGAATTTACATCTCATTTTATATAATTATGTTTCACTTTTATTTATTTTTTATATACATAGCATTATTATTATAAAATAAGGGTATACGTCGTTTCGTACTTCAATTTGATATTATTTAGTGACAGTTAAAAAAAAAAAAAATATTGCATTTGGGATGAATTTAAGAATACTAGAGAGCGAAAGTGGCCGCCAGAAAGGAAGCCAAACCGGCACGAATCATTCTTCGGACAGAAGAATGTTATATATGTGGAATTATAATTGATGTTTATTTAACTAAAGTATCAATAACTATACCATGAAAAATAGTTAAAAAATCAATCATAAGTAGGTGTCTTCAGTTTCGGCCGTGGTAGAAATTAAGTCACTCTAAATCCAAACCAAATATAAAAATTCAGTTTCGGTTTCGGTTTCTAAATTCTCAAAACCCAAACTTGAACCAAACTTTTTGGTTTGGTTTTGGTTTAGTTTTGACAATTTGTTTTTATAAATCAATTTAACATAATAATTAATGTAATACTAATAGTAATGTAAGAATGGTTCATATTCAAATTAAAGTCATGATTTTTTAGAACAAGGAGCAAACATATCGATATCATATTTTCTATTTAGTTACTATTTCATTTTTACATTTAGAAGAATAAAACACATTCAATAAAATGATGAATTATCTTGCCATCATGTATGTGATAAAAAAATCTTAGCATTGTGTAATTAATTCAATAATAAGGGCACGCGTTAATGATATTTCTTTTAAGATTATCACAATATGCAATTAAAAAGATAAAAGGCCATCCTTTTTGTATTGTAGTATAATTAACGTGTGCCCTTTTAGTATATATTATTATTTTTTTTCTTATACATAATTCGGTTTAATTCGGTTTTGGACTAACTTGCCCCAAACCCGACCAAAATTTTCTATTTTTCATGTTTTTAGTTCGGTTGTTTCTTGGTTCGGGATTTTATGAATAGGCCAGAATATGTTCGATCAATTTTCAAATTGGTCTTAACACCCCTAAGTAGTTTTATGTCATAATCGCCTTATGTACCGTATAGTATAACTACGGTAAAATTCCAACCTAGCTCTTTCCCAATGGTTTGTTTATGAGGATATCTACTATTGATGGAGATTTAAAAAATCGAAGCGAAATATCATAAAAATAAATTTTAAAATTCTCAAACCCAAAGGCTAACAAAATAAGATAGGTAAAAAGAAAAACACTTGGAAAATAAGTTGATTTGAAAAGCTCATACCTAAAACAAAAACAATCAAGAAAATAAAAATTAAATGGAAAACTAACAACGCTTCTTAGCAGGTCACAAATGATAACCCTTTGCCAGCTTTAGAGTTGAGTCCAACTTTTTGACAGTCTGAGCTGTCTTAGTAGCTTAAATAACCATTTGAATATCAGTCATTTTACGCTTGTTAGTAACTCTTCTTCTATGAGCTTTCAAAACTACTATAGTAAAACCATCACCAGCCAAAGAAGAAGCAACAGTCTTCCTACTCGAAGAAGTATCCAATGAAAATAGAATTTAAATTGGAGATGAAGTGTCTATGTTAAGAACCTAGATAGACGAGATCATAGCATCAAGACTTGTAGATTCAGCCACAAACTCAGACTCATTACCATCCTATTCCTCATAGTAATCCTCTAAATTATCCTTTTAGGTGCATTCTCCAATGAATTATCTATCCCCTTGGTAAACTTTACGCTGCAAAGTAAATAACTAATTTAAGAGACCTTTTTGCTAGGTATGGTGATTTGAATAGTATATATAAAAATAGTTAAACGGACCTTTTTGCTTGGGAAAGGAAGTTTCCATATTTTTGTATGAAATTTAAGAGAATTAAATCAAGCCTGTGGCTGTGTACTATCACTTCTTGCGTCCATTCTCCATTAATTTCGTTTTCATTTGAAGCCAACAATGCCTAATTTTATGCTCCAAATTATCCCAAATATCTCCATGCTTGGTCTATCTCATATCATATTTTTCCTTCCTTCTACTTTTTTCTTTTCCCCACATTTACCTATTTCTATCACTTTTTTCATTCCCTATAATCTGAAACATCTTACCTATTTCTCTCATTTTACCAATGGCCCCCACCATCTCCCTCTCTCTCTCTCTCAACCCCCCCCCCCCCCACCCATCAATGTGCGATACATATCATCATATCTATAATATTCTCCCTCATATCCATATGATCACACAATCCAAGAAAACCCATTTCCCTTCTTGCTTTTTATTTGCCCACGTAAGAATTTTATTGTCACAAGAAAAACAAGTAAGCTTTTTTTGGTATATTGATTGAGAGTTGATATTACATCTAAGAAAAAATTTTTGTGTATTCTTTTTATACATAGCATTATAGAAAAAAAATATGGGTCTAGCGATTAGTAGTACAATTAAGAAGACGTACTTTATTTGCATTTAAAATGAATTTGGGAGTACTAAAGGACTTAATTGAATTGTTAATTAATATATATACTCTACAAAACCATTAAAAGAATCGATCATAAATGGGATAGTTGTATGTGATAATCACCTTATGTATGTTATACCATAGCATTAGGTGGTTGTGCTTGTATGACATTTTGGACGGTACCTATATATATACATAGTCAGGATCTCATGCAGATTAGTTCGTATGGACTGGATCTTTATCGACAATTATTTCTCACTTAAAACATTTCCCCAATGTTTTAGAGATAGAAAACCGTCGCTAAAAGTTCCAATCCGTCCGGACTAATCCTATGATAAATGTACTACATATATATACTAGATATGGTTAGACTACATAGCAAAAAATAAAAATTAAAACCTTAAATTCGTAATTCATAATTCTTAAATTTGCATTTTAAATAGCTAAAAGGAAAAAATTAAAAATTAAAATAAAACATACAAGTAAAGGAAATTTACGTATAGGAGTGAAAGTTGTTGATAGCCTAGTGAGATATTTTGAGTTTGCATTCCATGTTTCAGATTATATTTTTAGTGAGATTATCATCTAAATTTTCAACTCTCGAAAATGCGCATATATATAAATTTTTCAATACACTCACATCTAAGTTGAATATGAGTTTCTTCTTTTTATTAAAGTATGAAAATACCTATTTATAACTTTTTTTGAAAAAAAAAGTTATAACCTAACTTTATTTAATTAATATCTCTCTCTTGTCTCTCATTATCATGACTCCATCTTTTGTCCTTCCCCCATTTTAAAGTCATCACCATCATATATTCTCTCTAATTAACATCTATATAAAATAATATAGTTTTTTTTGTATGAAAATATGTAGTTGATATTAATTGCAAAATACTTTTTAATGTATAGTGTTTTTAACACCGATTACTAGTTACAAAATATATTAATTCTTGACTTCTAGAAAGTAAAAAAATAAATCATACTTAGAGATGAACTCAATTTCCAAATTTTTGAATTAGCATATGGAAGTAAGTAGACAACAAACTAGATGAACTCTTAGGACAGCCTGTAAAGATGCATTGTTTCATCTCGACAGTTACTGCAAGGGAATTAATGCTAGGTATGAAGACTTCAATTGTACATACAAAAGTAGTTAAATATTTAAGTTTTTTTTTTCAAAAAAAAATTAAAATATTTAAGATCCGTTTGTTAACAAAATGAAAAATAATAGCAAATGCCATTGATTTTAGTGAGAATGTAGAAAATACGTTGAGAAATGTGAGGATATATTATCTTACTTTTTTGTTTTTTTCCTTCAAAAAATTTTGTTGGATAGTGAGAAAAAAACATTTCCACAAAAAAATAGAGAAGGGGCGAAAATATCTACTCATAAAATAAATATAAAATAAAAAGATTACTCAACTTATTTTTTATCTTATTACTAAAATCAGTTAATTTTGTTATGATTTTTTTTCTTATTACGAAAGATATTCTTAAACTTTATTTCCATGCTTCCATCGCACAAACTTTCTCTCCCTATCTGACACCACCCGTCAATCCCCTTGTGTCTTGCATTAATTTTTATTTCCTTTCTCCATCATATATTCTCTCTCTGTATCCATTTCAATCTCACAAACCAAGAGAATCCATTTCCTTTCTCGCTTTTTATTGTCAGAAGAAAAATATGCAAACATTTTTTGTAAAGGGATGATTGAGAGTGGATATTATATAAGAAATTCTTGTATTTATTTTCTCAATCAAATTGGACATTATTGATGGAACTAATGATCAGGAGCAGAGAACAGAGAAAGTAAAATAGGGTGTTCTTAAATATACCAATACTATTAATGATCGGGAGCAAACAACATTCATTTAAGCTTTTGAATGCACGGATTACCGCCACCTTATTGATTTGTGAAATCTGTTTTTATAAAAGATTGATGCTTCAAATGTTTCATAATTTAATCATAGTAATTGCTCTACATGTTCAACATTGTTTAAAAGAAGAAGAAAATTACAAACAATAACAAATTAAATTTACAGAACTTTAAGAAATTGAAACATTAATATAGTATTTAATAGAACAATTGATATAACAAAACATTTATTCATATCATTAAATATTTCTTAACAACGTTATATGCCATCGTCACTTCTATAAATGCGATGAAGAGAAAAGTAACCAACTTCATGTCAATTATCAAACAAATTAATATTATTTCTAAGTTTTGGCTAAAAATATGGCAAAGCTCTTAATGGGAAGCTTATGTTTCCTAATATTCCTTGCGGCTCTTATATCAGGTACGTACTTCATTTAGCCATAGAACTTTTGAATAAACCTATAAGATTGACAAATCAATCCACACATTGTGTGTAATTTATGGTTTTAGCAAGTATTGTTTTTGTTTTTATACAAGCGATAGATTCAATAATACATTAGTAATACAATATTTATTTTTGTACGTAATTTTACAAACACCACCACAAAGGGTGGACAAATTGGATACAATAAATAACTCCATATCACATCCAAGTGGCTCGAACTCATGACCTCCTTATTACAAGGACAAGAAGGATGTCCACCAAAACACAAGAATGTCGGCTAACATGTAAAGCCTTTAATAATTAGAGGCTGAGGGAGCATCTGCAGGAAAATGTATTGATTATAGTTTTCTTGTATTGATCTATGATATTTTGGGGGCATGAAATTGAAAATCTCCATTTCTTAAGTCATTATGAGATGAAATACATAGGTTCATGGGATGAGAAAACAAATAAAATGTAAGATGAAAACAAATGCTCATTGGATTTTCTTTGCAAAGCAATAAGAAGTGAAAATATATAGATATACAAAAATTTTGTAACCTTTCTCACATATAACTGAAACGCTGGGCTATGTTCACAGTAACTACCTTGTATTGTCAATTAACTTTTTTTTTTAAAGTATTTGTGGACCAACTACTTACTTTTAAAAACGTTAGTATTTTCAAAATAATAAATAAAATTGAAATTGAAACACAATTACGCATTATATATCTATACTGATATATTAAATGTAACGGTTATTTTTGGTTTGCCCTTGATTACAAATTATACTTCATTGATTCGAAAAATAATTATTCCCAGTAATGAGATTCAAGCATGTGCACTTCAACAATCAACAATTAGCTCATCAGCTCAAGTAAACTCCATCACATTTTTTTTTAAATATATTTATAATTTACTTATTGTCAAGAATTATATATTGTTCTTGATATTAAAAACACGTAGAGTGTGCTCTAGGGGCAATTACTATTTAATGATGTCTTATCACACAAACTACTCGGCTTCTCGTGTCATACTATTTCAAGAAATAGACAAAAAAAATTTATTGTTTTAAGCGAAGTACTTGACAGATGTATATTATTTTCTTTTCCTCAACTTTAATTTGGTTTTCTTGTCCTCCTACATTCTTCATGGCAGATGTGTGTGAATTTCTTCATTTTTGGTATGTTCATTTACGCATGGACACGAACACGGGTATATAAATAGCACGCACTATACTTAATAAGCTTAGCCACATGAAAAGGAAAATACACCTCGATTTAATTTTAGTGATCTAATTATTGTTTTATTTTATGTTTGTTTCCATGGATTTTGAACAGTGATTCCCATTAATGTTATTGCTGGAGGATTTTGCCAAGATGGTTATGTTGGAATAGATTCGTGGTATGACAATGCCTGTAGGATTGAACCGAACAAGGCCTCTAGTCAGGGCCGGCTTGAGCAAAAGTGATGCCCCAAGCAAAACTTAATGTTTACGAAAAATGGGGCCCTGTATCATTGTTATCTTCTTCAACAAAATAATCTTAAAATCATAATAATTAATAATTTAAAATTAAATAAATCTAAAAACTAAAACCAATCAATTATCAAATAAAAAAAATAATTAACATAATTAAGACAACAATTAACATAAGATTAATAGATAAATCTTCGAGTTTGTAACAAAAATATACAATACAATCCCAGTACAATCTAATAGCCTATTCTTCGTGCTTTTTGAAGTGCGAAATTAGTAATTACATCACTACAATCAATGGTACCTAACACTCTTTTTTCAATAGATAACATCACTAACCCACTTAATCTATCTTCTGACATTGTTGATCGAAGATAATTTTTTATCAACTTCAACTTTGAGAAACTTCTCTCTACAGTAGCAACTGTCACTGGTATGGTCAGTAAAACTCTATAAGCTACCCAAGCATGTGGGAAACAAATATGCATTTCTTTTATATACCCCAAAACTTCAATTGCTTTCGTTGTGCCTTCAAGTAATGATTTTCTTAGCAATTGTAGTTCTGAAAACAACTCGACCGCATCAATATCACCGTCATCTCCATGTTTCAAAAACTTTCCAAGGGTATCACAAGAACGCATCAACTCCTCATCGCCTAAAGTCTTTAGCTTCTCAAATTAAACAAGAATCCAAAGTATCTTCATATTTTTGAAATTGTTCAAATCTACTATTAAGTGAAGAAATAGCATTATCAACAACTAATAAGGAATATGTGACTCTAAATGCATTTTCTACAGACTCTATTTGCTCATCCCTTGTGTTCTCATCAAAAAATTTCTTTTTGGTACGAGTACGTGTCTCACGAAACTGGGATTCAATACTTAATTCAAGGGAAATCTTTTCAGCTTCAATTTTGGCTTTCTCAAACCCTTCTTCTCGATATTCTTCAAAAAAATAATGAGACCTTTTAAGAGACTTATAGCCACGTCCATATTCATGTCTCTTTGTTGAAGTACTTTGCTAACTTTGTTAACCTTACTTAATATCTCATACCAAATAACCATGCCAACAAGAAAATCAAAGTTCATTTCATATTCAGATAAGGACTTGGCATCACTCACAGTGCTAGCATCATTACTATGTTTCGCCAAATGCTCCAATGCTTGCTTGATTTGTGGTGCTTGAAATTTGATTGCTCTAACACTAGCAATACGACTTTCCCAACGTGTATCCGACCACGACTTAAGAGTGAGACCATTTCCATCACGATATTTAACATATTGCTTAAAAATCTCCCATCGTTTTATTGAACCTGAAATTATTGGTAGCCATAAAATTATTAATAAAGTAAATAAATTAAAGTAGATAAATTAATAAAGTAAATAAATTAATAAAGTGAATAAAAGATGGACGAACCTGAAAATAATTTATAAATTCGTTGTACCACGCCAAAAAATGTCTTCGCTTGTGGACAACTCATAGCCATATCACAAAGGGCGAGATTAAGAGAATGACAACCGCATGGAGTGTAAAATGCTCTAGGATATTCTCGTAAGACTCTAGCTTGTACACCTTTGTTGTCTCATTTCATGTTTGAACCATTATCATAACCTTGTCCTTTCACGTTGTTTAAATCAAGCTCATGAGTCTCAAGCAATTTTTTAAGCTCAAGAAATAGGGCTTCTCCAGTTGTCTCAATCACCTTCACAAATGTAATAAAAAACTCTTCCACTCGTATAGGACTTGTAGAAACATTTACACATCTTATTACAAGTGACATTTGCTCCTCATGACTAACATCCGGAGTGCAATCAAGAATAACAGAAAAATACTTCGCATTTTTTACAATTTGAAGGATCTTCTTTTTGACTTTATTTGCTAGCAATTGTATCATCTCATTTTGAATATTATGGCCAAGATAATGGTTTCGAATCTCTTTCTTCAGTATCAACATTTGCATTCTCATCTAAAATATTCACATATTCATCATTCACAACCATATCCACATTCACATTATCTTCATTTGAAAGTGAAGGAGTAGGTTTTTTTTTTAACATACCTATCCATGGAACCGGCAATAGATTGTATAACCAACTCTTTTCTTTTTTGAATTTTTCTCTTTTTGCTTCCCGAATCTTGTATCCGCTTGCCCGACATTGTAAAACTAATCAAAGAAAAAATTTACAATCACCATCAATGAGACAATGATAAATACACCTAATATTATACAAGAAATATCATAAATAATAAATTCTAACTAATCATAAAATCAATATCATAATTCATAAATAATAGTACCTATTGGCAAAACTAGTATAGAACTTGATTAAACTAAAGTCTAAACTAGATTTAGCAAAAATAAACCAACAAATCAATATTATGCTAAATAATTATAAATCAAGAAATATGGAATAAAATCAATAAATAATCAAATAATCAACAATCAACAAATCAATATCATACTAATTGCTAAATAATTAAAAATCAAGAAATATGAAAGAAATAGAAAAAGAGAAAATTAAAAATGAAAAATTAAAAAATTTGGGCTTAAGAATCTTAACCTTGGTTGACAAAATTGGTGCCCTTGGTGGACTTTTGAAGGCTTAATCTCGTGGGTAGTGGGTGTGGCCGGCTTTGGAGGTGAAGAGCAGAAAGAAGGAGCCGTGGACTCGTGGAGAGGAGAAAGGAGCCGTGGGATTGTGGGAATGGGAAGTGCGAAAATGGAGAGAAAGAACAGGGCAGAGCAGCCAGCGGAAATAAAAGAAGGAAAAGGGGAAATATCTGCCTGCTCTCTGGCTCTCTGCCTCCTTTTGACATAATTTTTTTTTTCAAACTGCCCCCTCAACTTTATTTCCTTACAATTCGCTACCTAAACATTTTTTTTTTTTTTTAGTGCCCCCACCCCATTTGGGGCCCTAGGCAAATGCCTAGGTTGCATGCCATCATAGCCGGTTCTGCCTCTAGTCATTGCATAGAAAATTGCAGGAGAAGGCACAAACATGTCCTAGAAGCAAGTTGTGCATCCGACGAGGGTAGTGTTCGAGTTAATATACAACCTACTTGCTACTGCGTTTACTGTCAATTGACTAGGTCAAAAGGCCAAAAGGCCAAGAATTTGTAAACCTAATAAGAATTTTGATGTATCAGTTTCAATTCTTGGCAAACCCTTTTTTATCAAGATTTTGTAGAAAGCTACAGCACGGTCAACATAAAAGAGCAGCGTGCTTAGTAGGGGTGTATATGGATGGGATACAAAGCGGATATGTTACTATGGTTATCTTATTTTAATTTATATACTATCCAACTTCTTAATCGTATCCCTTTGGATAGTTCGATAAACAATTCTTATCCTAATTTTTAATCTATCGGATTCCTGCGATTCGGATAATATTCATAACCATTTTTACTTTTTCACTATGCACTTTAACCTACAAATTTTCTCAATCCTAATCATTTAATTAAGGCAATACATTTTACAAGGTATAACTCTAGAACCGGAATGGAGCGTTGCAAAACATATTAAAATCAAGATTAAACTTTTATATCCAACTTTTGACTGAAGTAATGAATTATGTTATTTCTCTTGCATAACCCTATAAGATTCACGTTAATATAATAACATAACCACATAAATCCAAGTCAAAGTAGAAAATCATTACCTTCTCAAAAGCAAAAAAAAGAAAAAAAAGAAAGAAAGTAGAAAATCATTACCGTTTAAATTAATTTGATTTGGTCTAGAATCTTTGATGTAGGGTTGTGGTGAAGCCAAAAATTGACCAATTGAACTGTACCAATCCAAATTGGTCCATTAAAAACCAAAACAATTGGAGGATACCAGCTCAATATTGAATCGAACGGAACCTAACCGAATCATTTCATATATGGTTCGAAAATTATATTACTTCACTGTCTAAAATTCCATGTTTCTAAAATTTATTAACTTTAATAAGAACACGACTCTTTGACCTATTATGAATATTGGAGTTATATTCTAAACTACGGTATACCCGTGCCATCTGGCACGGTAAAATAATAAGATAAAAAAGAGCAATGTGCTCTAAATCTAAATTGTAATACCCCGTACTATAAATTTGTTTAAATTGAATTATATTATCCTATTTATACTCATGTGAGTGATCGTTTGGTGATTCAGGTGGTTCGAATGGATTTTGGTTGGTAAATAAGAAGTTTTGGTCTTTCGCGATATGTTGTTTCTAGCTATCTTTGGGCTATCGTAATTTCTTTTCTATTTGTTGGAATGAGATTCTGTTCGTGAGGGCATCTAGTATTTGTATCATTCTACAACTTTCGTGTTTTGGCCGAAGTCCAATTCACACTCCTCGTGGGTCAAAACAGGGTGCAAAGTAAGCCCATTACAAAATTCTGGTCATTCGGTAGCGCTTTGGCAGAGCGCTGTCTTCGGTGAATTTCTGGGAATTATTGGTCCATAATTTGGGAAAACTTCCAACTAAGAAGTTGTATATCTTTGAAATACCTTTCCGTGGACATAAAGAACGCCTCAATCGGAGTTCCGAGTCAAAAGTTATGGCCAAAACAAAAACAGTGCTCCAGGGCCCAAAAGTTAAAGCGCGGACCGGTATGGAGTTTTTGGCATACCGGTCCGGCACCAAATTTTTGGGAAAATTGACCCTCGCGGACCAGTATTTGGGTATTTTGCATACCGGTCCGTCAATCACTATTCACCACCGACTTAAGCTCGTTTTTAAGCTCTTTTTCACTTATTTTCACCCCATTTTCGGGGGAAGCTTCTAGAGAACACTAGAGGGAGATGGGAGCTCGTGTGTGAGGGTTCTCGGAGAGATTTTTAACGTATCTTTCATCCTTTATCGAAGAATCAAAGCTCCAAATCACTTGAATCTCTTCTCCTTTCACTATTCATCATCTTCTAGCTTGATTCTTTAACATGAGAGCTCGTGGGTAAGCGGTGGTTGCACGGGTTGAAGTCTAAGCTCATTATTTGGGGGTTTTGCTATTCTAGAAATGCGATGACAACGAGATATTCGGGGTTTCATCAGACAAAGCTTCGATTATCATCTTCTCTTCTCTCTCTTGGTCTACAACTTGAGGTAGGGGTTATATGTTTTCCAAACTCGATGATATGATTTTATTTATCTAAAGATGAGTTATTTTATACATATATGTTTAATATGAAGCACATACTTCCTTGTATTGATTGTACACGAATGATTTTATGCATACATACTATTATGTTGATCATATCATTGGATATGCATAAGATTTGCATGATTGAGTAATGATTTTACGATATGAAGTAATATATGCCATCTAAGCTCCATAATTACATGTTATTGATTCATACGGATGTTCTTTGGATGTATATGTGTTGGTTTGACAAGAAAATGATTAGTAAAGGGTTTTGTATACACCAAAGAACATGGACATGAATTGGTTAAAGTTTATATGGCATATTTGGTTTCTATTGTATATATGATGCATGAATTGAAACAAGATATGCCACTTGAACTTGACATATATGTAACATAGATTTGTATGTGATGTTCCTTGGACATATACGCTTGGTTGAATCCAAGTGGATTTGTAAATGGATTATGTATGCGCTAAGGTACATGGATACATGATGAATGAAGTTTAAGTGGCATGGGTTGTTCCTAGTTTATAATTGACGCGCCCGAAAATACTTCCGCGCTTAGGAACCCAAGTGTAGGTCGTCAAGTTATAATACTTGGTAAGTCCAAGTGTCGAACCACAAGGATAGTTGGAAAGACGATGTGGTGATTACGAGTCCAAGGCTTTGTTCAAGAGAATTTGATTGGTTGATTTTAGTTGTTGATTTTAAAGTCTTGCAATAAAAATTAAAGTGATGTATCAATTGATAAGAAAAGGCTAAGGCATTATAGAATTCATTTGCTTTACAACGTTATGTAAAATTTATCTCATTCAAAATTCTCAATGCAATTCCTAAGTGTTGAGTACCTTACACTTTTCTAAGCAAAAAGGTGTGAAGCAAGAGCAACCAATTCCCATATAAATCCATATAAAGAAAGGGTGTAAGTAAAACTCAACACAAATGTATCTCTCATTTTTATCTTGTAACAAAGGGTGTGAAGCAAGCGCAACCCATTCCCATATAATGTCCAACCAAGATGCAAACTTGAGATACACCAAAAGAAAAGGCATAAAATTAAACTAGGCATTGAGAATTCATTGTTAGTTTCCCTAGGCAATTGACTTGATTATGAAAATGGCCAACTAAAAAGTTTAGCTCAATAAATCATAACATTTCATTTGTCTAAGATTGGGAGGTCTAGGTGGAGATTCAATCATCCGATTTAGACACATTTGATAAATACAAATTGAATCCTTAAGGGAATTAGTGTACTTGATTATGACATAAACTTAAGAGATCCTCCTTGGCAACACTCTAACTAAGAAAATATTGAGTCTCAAAATCACATAAAGTGTAGAAAGCACTCAACATATCATTAAAGCATTCAAGGATTGGAATCTCAAATTTATGGTATTTCCATGAATATTCAAAGACTAAACATGCTTGGCAATGTAAAGTATCTCAATCATAGAAGGAATGGACATAGGCTAATAAGAAATACACAAGTGCATCATCTCCTCATTAATGCTTGAGGTCTATGTATACAAGGCATACAAAGTCAAATCACCTTATGAGGATTATCTTACTAGCTTATGAATGGTTGATTGAATGGAGAAGATGAAGGATTCAAGCAGTATTTAACAACACTAACAATGGAATGAGAAACAAACTTACATAATTAATGCCATGCAAACTTCATCTTCTAGCCTTAGCAATGAAACTATTCCATGATAGTTGTATGAACAAAAACCATTAAAGGGATTTCCATTTCTCTCAAGAGTTTCTCTCTCTAGATTTCTTACAAGTAATAGATGATCCACAAAGTGCAGGGAAAAGCCACTTAAATAACTACAATCTAGATCTAGAAATTACATATCCCCAAATGAGGACAAAGAAAATAGTTAAATAAAAAGGCAAAACATTGCCAAAAATGGCTATTCTATCACACTTTCTAAGGGACCCAAGGGTAAACACCTGAGCCTGGAACAAAAATAGAAAGTCCAGCACTTGTTGGTGAGTTTCAATGCATCAAAAGGGGAGAAAAGCTGCTTTTGGGGGCTGTGCTGTGCATTCTGGGAGGTCTCTGATCGATCAGAGGGGATATTTGGCTTAAAAAGGTGGGCTCTGATCGATCAGAGAACCCTCTGATCGATCAGAGGGCAAGTTCTGCACTAAAAGGTGGCCTCTGATCAATCAGAGGCTCTTCTGATTGATCAGAGGACACTTCGGGAGACTTTTTTTCTTCTCTTTTGGCTTCTATCTCTCTTGAATCCTTCCCAAAGCTTCCCAACTTGCATCCATAGCCTGAAGGTACAATCAAGACACTAGAAAAGGCTACTTTGAGCCATGTTAAAGCAATTCTTGATATTTTGAGTGTGAGCACAAGAAGTAGATTAATTTAATTAATCTAGGCTAAAATAAACGCGATAAACACAATCAAAAGAGCGTTAGTGACTACAAAATTACACGTTTATCAACACCCCCCAACTAAACTCTTGCTAGTCCCTTAGCAAGCAAAATAAAAATAGCTATGTATAATATCCGAAAATGCATTTAGCACATGCATTAAGCCTTTGAACTCCTAAGTTCCCCTAGAAGACGAGTTGTGTCTCGTGAGGGTTTACAGTGATGATACCCACAAACATCCGAAGTTTGAACTCTAAGTAGTAGAATTGAAGCATTTCCATTAATTGATTCAAGCGTTTGGCATTACTATTACAATTTCCGGAATGTTGGCATTTGAATGACGATCTCCATTGCTTACAATCTCCTTTAGAAACTAGCTCCACATTCCCATTTGAACACACTAAGCATATGGATTTATGACACAATCATTTTTAATCACAAATAGTTCTATTCATCAATAGTGGAAGAAAGAAATCTTTCAAAAACAAAAGCTCAAGAACTTTGTCAATTTTAAGCACTTTTCTTTATCTTTTACTTGGACTTTTTTCTAAATTAGCTCAAGGTGGTTTGCATCTCTATGGAGGGCAGCGGTCTCACTTTGTGATTTTGCATTGATAGCTTCTTCTTCTTCTTCTTCTTTTGATAAACGCATAATATTGTCATGCATAAGCTCTTTCCCGGAGTCGCATGACGCGTTTGTTGCTTTAATTCTGCCTAATTATCCACTTATCTCGAGACTAGTGTCTTAGCGAGTTTGTATCTAACATCGTCCCGCTAGGAGTGCTTTGGTTGTGTTTCTATGTGTTTATAGGCATAGGATGCAATGGCCCTCGAAGTACTGATCAAGCGCTAGTGAAAAGCTCGCAAAATGCTGATATGAGGAATTTCCCAGAAGCATGATCGATCATGGGTACCCCATGATCGATCATGGTGCAAACTGGTCTTCAGGCAGACAACCCCATGATCGATCATGGCCTGGCGGGGACAGCCACCAACTCCTGCTTTTAGCCTTATTTCGTGGATTGATGTTCCTAGATATTTTCCCTTGTATTGTTTATTAGTTTTTTGGTACTCCTTTAGCTTGAGATGAGTCTAGGGGAGGGGAATATACATTATTATCTAGTTTTTCATACTTAGAGTTTTAGAGAGAGGTGAGAGCTCATTGTGGAGTGTTCTTCATTTCTCCATTGTAAGTGTTTAATTTTGTAAGAATGCTTTCTTCTTCTATGATATTTGTTTTTGCATCTATTATGGAGTAGTCTATTACTAAGGTTATGGAGGTTGATTGCGATATGATTTTTGGTGATTAATGGCTCAATCCATATTTAAAGTTTGATAAATATTTGTGAATCTTCTTCTTCTTCTTCATCTCTTCCATTATTTCAAGCTTTCTAGGTATTTTCATTTTAAGTTAAGACTTTTTATGCCTTGTATATTTAGTTCTTGGTTGTTAATGAACATACAACATATTTATATGGTTCTAGAAGGCTTGTAGTCTCTTTCCCCCATCCATGGAGTTTTTCCCTTTTCATAGATTTTATGAATAGTTCTCAAAACTCCATAGATGGATTATAAATTTGTTTAGCTTATCTTTGATTCATTTATTGATATAAGGAGTGCTTCTTACACTTTATGTGATACTTAGACTCTTTATTTTCTACCATAAGTGATAAATGATGAGTTGACTAATTTATCCCATAAACTTCATTCCGTTTCATTGTTAGGATTCACTTTATAATTTTCATTCTTTAAATCATGAGATTACTACACTTTCTTTATGTTAAATCTTTTAATGATGAGTTTGTCATATCTATCTCGGATTAGCTTCATCGGGAATGGGTTATCTTGCTTCACACCCGTAGCTAAGAGTTAGGAATGATAACCTCGTCTTAGGTGGGATGTCGTTTGTCTCTCTCTTGATATAGCTTCAACCCGGGAATGAGTCGCCTAGCGTCGCACCCTTTGCTATTGAGAGAAACACCAACATTCCCCATATCTCGAGAAACCTAGTGTTGTAATCTTTGTATGAGCTAGTGATCACCGTCTCTTAAATCGTAACTAACCTCCACCTACATTAGTGCTTTCTTAGCAATTTTCACAACCGTTTTACATTTCCGTCATTTCGAAACCAATCCAACTTACAAAAATCAGAAACCCATTGAATCCGTAATCCATTCCATACCTTTTAACTTATCCCTGTGGTTCGACACTCGGACTTCCGAGACTTTATTACAACTTGACGTGCCTGCACTTGGGCTACATCGAAGCGCGTTATTTTAGTTACGTCAAGTTTTTGGCGCCATTGCCGGGGATAAGGCAAAAGGCGGATCTCGGGTTTTGTATAAAACCATTCTCTGTGAGTATCTCTCCATTTAATTTATTTGTTTGTCTCCCTTATTTTTGTTTGATTTTGTAGATTTTCCAAGGAGCTATTCGAATTGTTTTCCAAGCCCATGCAAGGGCAACTGTTCGTGGACATTCGAATAAGCCCTCCTCGTTCGCCAAGAATAAGCCCGCCTCCTTCGCCAAGAATGGCAAATCAAGGAAGGGCTACGGATCACGAGAGTGATAATGAAGGGGAAGGTGCCAACAATGTTCCTCCCGTTAGGACCATGAGGGATTACCTTCAACCGCCTCGGGCAACATCGAATTCATGCATTGTCCTTCTGGCCGGACAAGCCGGTGCGTTCTCGTTCAAACCAGGTATGCTTCAACATATCCCTTCCTTTCATGGTATGGAGTCGGAAAACCCATACTTTCATTTGAAAGACTTTGAAGAAGTGTGCTCCACATTTCGTGAGGCAAATGTTAACGAGGATGTCATGCGTTTAAAACTCTTCCCTTTCTCCCTAAAAGACAAAGGAAAATTTGGTTAAATGCTCAAAGACCGCAATCAATTCGGTCTTGGCAAGAGCTTCAAGCGGAATTTCTAAAAAAATTCTTTCCCGTTCATAGAACCAATGCTTTAAGAAGGGCGATATCCAATTTTTCGCCAAAAGAAAATGAAACTTTTTATAAGTGTTGGGAAAGATACAAGGAACTTCTAAACGCATGCCCTCACCATGGTCACGAAACGTGGAGCCTTGTTAGTTTTTTCTATGAATCTCTCACCCCTGATATGCGTACGTTTGTTGAGACCATGTGTAATGGTCAATTCTTGAGTAAGAATCCCGAGGAGGCTTTATTGTATTTTGATGAATTAGCGGAAGGTGCTCAAAATTGGAACACTTATTCCGAGGAACCCAAAGCCAAAACTCAAGGAAGGGGTGGGTTGTACCAAGTGTCCAATGAGGATGACATGGGGGCGAGGTTATTCCAATTGTCTAAGAAAGTAGAGGCAATGGAAGCAAGTAAGCTTAAGGAGGCCAACGTAGTATCCTCGAGTCAGTTGTGTGTCATTTGTGAAAATTCAGGACACACTACCGAGGATTGTCCTACCATTCCCGCTTTTCGGGAAGTCCTCAAAAATCCCGCCCAAGTCAATGCTTTGCACCAGTACAACCAAAATAGCAACCAAAATCGTAACAAAAATGATCCTTACTCTCAAAGGTACAATGAGCGATGGAAGAATCACCCCAATTTCAGTTGGGGAGTAAATCAAAGTCAGAACCACAACCAATATCATCAGAACCAAAGGCAATAACAACCTCAAAACTCTTTTGTTCCACCTCAGAATCAAAATCCCAACCAAAACTTAGAAGCTTTGTTGAGGTCATTTGTGGACAAAACGGATGGTGATGTAGGTGAGTTAAAAACTCAAATGTCTAAACTCACCACCGCCCTAGATACTCAAGAAAAGGGAAAATTCCCCTCTCAACCTTTAGTTAATCCTAGAGGGAAAGTTCAAGTCATAGAGGGAGGAGAGTCTAGCACCAAGATAGAAGAACTCAAATCTATCACGATCCTGAGGAGTGGGAAGGAGGTAGACAAGACTATTGTTCCTAAAACCCCCAAGGTGGCGGACATAGTTGAGCCTTCGGGTGTTGAGAAGGTTGTGAGTGAAGAAAATAAGAGAGAGGAAGAGAGACAAGGAAAGGAGGATCTCGAAAAGATCAAAAATGGGATCAAAGTCCCATTTCCGGAGAGATTGACCCAACCATCCAAATCTAACACCGAGATCTTGGATGTCTTTAGGCAAGTGAAAATCAACATTCCATTGCTTGACGCGATCAAGCAAATACCTTCGTACGCTAAGTTCCTCAAGGACTTATGTACTACCAAACGAAGGTTGAATGTCAAGAAAAAGGCCTTTATGGCGGAGCAAGTGAGCTCCCTCATGCAAGGCACGAGAGCCCCCAAGTTCAAAGACCCCGATTATCCCACAATTTCGTGTGTCATAGGAAATTGTAGGATTAAAAATGCTTTGTTAGATTTGGGAGCAAGCGTGAATGTGCTCCCATATTCGGTATATCAACAATTGGGGTTAGGTGAGTTGAAACCCACGAGGGTTACTATTCAATTAGCGGACCGATCCGTAAAGATCCCGAGAGGGATAGTCGAGGATGTACTTGTCCAAGTCGACAAGTTCTATTTTTCAGTTGATTTTATCATCCTCGACATGCAACCAGTGTCAAATCCTGCTAACGAGATTCTGGTTATCCTCGGACGACCATTTCTTGCCACTTCTAATGCTATAATAAATTGCAAGAACGGAATCGTGAAGTTAACTTTTGGAAACATGACTCTAGAGCTAAACGTGTTTTCTTTGAGCAATCAAAGAGATGACGATGATAATGAGGAGAATGAACACGTGAACATGATAGAGTCATGTATCCAAGACCACTTTGTGGCAAATTTCGAATCGGAGTCAACGGAAGGTTATCTAACCACTTCTGATGACCCCGAGGATTGTATGCAAGTGTTTTCTTTGTCTGACAAACATGTTGAATTCTTGGAAAAAGAGGAAAACACACGATCTCCCATCGAAAAGCTTGATGGACAAATGGATCTCAAGTTATTGCCTAGTAACTTGAAGTATGCCTTCTTAGGAGCTTCAGACACTTACCCCGTCATCATTTCGTCCGATCTCTCGGATGAACAAGAGGTAAGATTGGTTAATCTGCTTGGTAAATACAAAAAAGCTTTTGGTTGGACTCTTGCCGACCTTCAAGGTATAAGCCCTTTGATTTGTACGCATAAAATTCATTTAGAGGATGGGGCAAAAACATCGAGAAAATTTCAACACCGGTTGAATCCTAACATGCAAGAAGTGGTTAGGAACGAGGTGTTGAAATTGTTGGATGCAAAGATCATCTATCCGATCTCGGATAGTAAATGGGTTAGTCCAACTCAAGTGGTACCGAAAAAATTAGGTTTTACTGTAGTCAAAAACGAATCAAACGAGTTGATTCCGCAAAGAGTCACCACCGGGTGGCGAATGTGTATTGACTACCGTAAACTCAATGAGGCAACTCGTAAAGATCATTTCCCCCTCCCTTTTTTGGATCAAACTCTAGAGAGGGTAGCGGGCCATGAATATTACTCTTTCCTCGATGGTTTTTTTGGGTACAATCAAATTGAGATTGACCTAGATGATCAAGAAAAAACTACCTTTACATGTCCTTTTGGCACCTTCGCTTATCAAAGAATGCCCTTTGGTCTATGTAATGCATCGGCCACTTTCCAACGGTGTATGCTAAGTATTTTTAGCGATATGGTGGAAAGAACTTTGGAAGTTTTTATGGATGACTTTACCGTCTATGGTAAGTCATTCGACAATTGCTTGACTAACCTGGAACAGGTCTTGGGAAGATGCGTGGAAAAACAATTGGTATTGAACTGGGAGAAGTTCCATTTTATGGTTACCAAGGGAATTGTTTTGGGGCACATCATTTCGTCAGAAGGAATTGAAGTGGATAAAGCAAAAATCGAGTTGATTGCTAAACTTCCTACACCCAAGAATGTCAAAGATGTTCGATCCTTTCTAGGACATGCCGGGTTTTATAGGAGGTTTATCAAGAACTTCAGTTCCATTTTCAAGCCGATGTGTAGTCTACTTCTCAAGGATGCACCCTTTGAGTGGGATGTCAAGTGCGAGGAAGCCTTTGTCTCTCTAAAGCATATGCTCACTACTGCACCGATTATGCAGACACCGGACTGGAGCTTGCCATTCGAGCTCATGTGCGACGCAAGTGACTATGCGGTGTGAGCGGTTCTTGGTCAACGGAAAGACAAGAAACCGGGTGTGATATATTACGCAAGTAGGACCTTGAATGATGCGCAAATGAACTACACCACGACAGAGAAAGAGCTTCTAGCAATTGTCTTCGCCCTAGACAAGTTCCGATCCTATTTGATAGGATCGCCAATTGTGATTTTTACGGATCACGCGGCGTTGAAGTACCTATTCACAAAGAAAGATGCCAAGCCGCGGCTTTTGAGGTGGATACTCCTACTGCAAGAATTTCATTTGAGCATCAAAGACAAAAAGGGAGTCGAGAATCTGGTAGCCGATCATCTGTCTCGTCTCACTTTTACAAACAAAATTGAAGAAAGCCCGATCCAAGATTCGTTCCCAGATGAGCAATTGTTGACAATCTCGACACTCCCATGGTATGCCGACATTGTAAACTATCTTGTAACTGACAAGATACCAAAGTCGTGGGGCGTACAAGATAGAAAGAAGTTCTTGAGTGAAGTAAGTCGATTCTACTAGGATGAACCATACCTGTTTAAGTATTGTGCGGATCAGATTATCCGACGGTGCATTCCAGAGGAAGAAGTGGAGAGAGCTCTATCTTTCTGTCATTCTGAGGCTTGCGGAGGACACTTCTCGGCAAAGAAGACCACCGCGAAGATTTTACAAAGTGGGTTGTATTGGCTGTCGCTCTTTAAAGTCGCGCAACGCTTTTGCAAGGCATGCCAAAGATGCCAAATGCTTAGGGGGATTTCCAAGAGGAACATGATGCCACTCAATCCCATTCTGATGATTGAAATCTTCGATTGCTGGGGCATCGACTTCATGGGACCGTTCCCATCCTCTTACGGTAATCTGTACATTTTAGTTGCCGTAGATTATGTTTCAAAATGGGTGGAAGCCCAAGCATGCAAGAAAAATGATCACAAAGTGGTGATCCGATTTCTGAAAGAACACATTCTTGCATGTTTTGGCACTCCCAAGGCAATAATAAGCGATGGCGGTACTCACTTTTGCAACAAACCATTTCAATCATTAATGCAAAAGTATGGTGTAAACCACAAAGTATCGCTCGCTTATCATCCCCAAACTAATGGTCAAGCCGAGTTGGCAAATAGGGAGATCAAACAGATCTAGAGAAAACGGTAAACCCGAATCGCAAGGATTGGTCGTTAAGACTGACCGATGCACTTTGGGCTTACCGTACTGCGTATAAAACAACTCTAGATATGTCTCCTTATCGCATTGTGTACGGAAAACCATGTCATTTGCCAGTAGAGTTGGAACACAAATCATACTGGGCAACTAAGATGGTTAACTGTGATTTGGAAAAGGCCGGGCTTGACCGTAAGTTGCAAATTGATGAAATAGAGGAACTGAGAAGAAATGCTTATGACAATGCGAAGATAAGCAAGGAACGTGCCAAAATTTTTCATGATAAATCTATTTTGAGAAAAGAATTCAAACTTTGGCACAAAGTTCTTGTTTATGATACTCGTCTGCATCTCTTTCCGGGAAAGTTAAAGTCTCGTTGGACCGGCCCCTACATCGTCCGTCATGTATTTCTTTTTGGGGCTGTGAATGTTGAGGATCCCAAAACCGGCTACATTTTCAAGGTGAATGGACAACGTCTTAAGCCGTTTTTGGAATTCCCAATTCGAGAGGAGTCCACCCTTCTCGAAGACCCGACTTATGCCTAAAAGGCATGGGTCGATTTTGTAAATAATGTTTTTGTTAGTGTTTTTTTTTTAGTTTCAGGAATCATCATCGGAGAATCGGGTGTCATTAAGTCTGAACGGATCAAGTTGAGGGGAGCAGTAAGGTGTTTCGGTGCGAAGAGGGCAAAGAAAATTTTTCTGGCAGATTGGTCCATGATCGATCATGCCCTTCCCATGATCGATCATGGAAGAAAATTTTTCTCAGGCAGCATATGGCATGATCGATCATGGGAGAGGAGGTACTTGGGCAGAAGGCAGCATGATCGATCATGGTCACCCCATGATCGATCATTGTACAAATTTTCAGTTGGGCAGAATAACCCATGATCGATCATGGTCCCGTAATAAAACAGGGGATCCGTTTCTAAACCCCCATTTTTCACTTCTCCTTCTCCCAAATCCTCTCCAAACCCTAGCCCCTCTTCCCCCATTGATCCAAAACCCTCCCCAAACACCATTACCAACCTTCCCAACCTAGAATCAACCATCAAATCTTCCAATTTCAAACATCACTCATCAAACCCATCCAAAAATCCCCCTTTTTCCTCTCTCCTCACCAATTTCGGGCCCTATCAAATCAAATCTCAAAATTTCTCATCTCTCCCTCCTCTAAAGCATATTACTCTCTTATGGCTTCCTCTAACCCTCCCACCAAGCCTCTTAAAATTCAAGCCGCAAGGGGTGGCTACCGCGGTTTTCGAAGCCGCCAAGAATTCGATTGGTGGAATTACGCTTTCAAGACGAGGACGGTAGTGATTGAGAGGCCGGTCTACATCGGTACGCTGGACGATTTCCCTCAACGAGCAACGTTTGAGCAATATCCGGAGTGGATTAATTACTTGCGTGAACAAGGTACTCCATGTAACCTCACCATTTTTCGTGAATTTGTTGCAAGTTTAATTCAAGTTCCAAATACATCATATAGATATGTTGCTCATGTTCGAGGCAAGACGGTTCATTTTAACCTCGAGGTGTTGAGTGAGATTACGGGAATCCCGGCCTTACCACCCAATGCTCATGACCTTCCTTATTCAGATGGCACCCCTTATGTAGAGCCAACGGCTAATGCTTTAGCCGCATTTCTCGCCGGTGAGCCTAGGGAATGGATTGGAAACCAATTGGATAGGAATAACATACTCGAGGCCTTTAGGACTCTTTGGCTAGTAGTTGCCAACGCTTTGGACCCGACTTCACATACCCAACACTTGTACCCTTCTCAAGCGTATGTGCTATACGCTATTGCAACAAACAAGCGTTGTTGTTTGTTTCGTCACATCATTGGGCGAATTGCTAGAATCATAGACTTGGTCGCCCACAATGAAACAATCAAATTTGGGTCTTTGATCACCAAGGTATGTTTGCGAGTGGGGGTAACTGAGAGAGATGGGGATGTGAAGAAAATGCCTCGAGCGCCACTGAACCGATCAACCCAAACTCGAGCCGCTGGTCAATTAAGGAACCGACCAAGTTCTTCAACCGCACCTCCTCAAGATGAGTCTGAAGAAGACGGGGCATAGGAAGCCGGAGCAGATCTCCCAGGGCCCTCAAGGCGGAGAACACGGGCAAGTTCTGGGCCGGTAGATGAGTCTAGGGAATTTTTGAGAGAGCAATTTGAGCAAATGAATGCCACGATGCACGCTGGGTTTGATACTCTTATTTCGAGGCTGGATGATATGCTGGTCCGCCAAGATCATATGGAGGCGGAGATTGCTTCTAGGGTGGAAGTTCATATGGCGGCACAGCAGGAGTTCATACGCCAGCAGTTCGAGGCGTTGTATAGTCGTTTTCCCCCGCCCCCACCTCCCGGCCTGTGATGATATTTGCTAATTCTGAAAACTCTTTAAGTATTTATATTTATGCTTAGCTTTATTTTATTTCTTTTTGGGTTGTATTAGAGTTCAGACATGATGTTAACTTTAGAACTTGCTTTTAATGGTTGAATGTTATGGTTTTTGCTGTTGAATTCTAATTCTAACCCGTTTTGTGTATAGTTGTTGTTTATCTCTTATTTTTGTTTCATGGAAAGCAAAGCCAAAGTAGCGCCCGTGCATTTTCTTGTTCTCTCCCCATTAAGGACAATGGTTGTCTCAAGTTGAGGGGTGTACGCTACGTTTTGAGTTTTCTTTTTATTATGGCTTGCTTTTGTCTATTTCCATGAGTAGAAGAGATGTGTTTCAAATTTTTTTGAGAAGTTTGAAAATTGATGATTGATTGATGTTTTGTTCAATGAAGACTATTGATTCTTTAGCTTTTGGCATGAATTCTTTGATTTGGATAGGAATTTGAATGATAATCTAAATTGCCTTGCTCCACTTAGTCTCATTTCTCGTTATATTCTCTTGCTCCGCATGCTAGATTGCTTTGGTTGTTTCCAATTCGGTAATAACACTTAGATTCATTTTCATTGAGAGAAGAGAAATTTTTGTCCAAAAATGATGGAAGCTCGTTCGAAAAGATCCTCCAATGAGAGGACAAAAGCATAGCACTTTGATAACTTGGATGACTTTTATCCTAATATTGACTTAAAGCTTCACTTGACTAAATCTTAAGTCTCTTTGTCTAATATTATGGATGGGTATAGGTTGCCATATGGGAAAGGGTGAATAGCTTCCTTTGAGCTCCAATGAATAAGCAGAATTTTGAGAAAATTTCATAAGTGAGACCGCTGCCTCCCATAGAGATGCAAACCGCCCTGATCTAATTTAGCAAAAATTTCCAAGAAAAGATAAAGAAAGTGCTTAGAATTGACAAATCTCGGAGCTTTTGTTTTTGAAAAAGTTCTCTCTTCCTTCTCAAATGACTATGACTCTTTGTGTTTATATTGAATTGCTTGAATCGAAGTCTAGTATGTGAGCATTGGAGAATATGGGATTGTGTTCTAAAGGAGATAGGCGAATTAGATGATCATTCAAAAGTCCATCGTTCTGGAAAATTGATAGTAATGCCTCTTGCTTTGCACATTGAAACTTGAATCTTCATTCTCATCATTCATCATGATCAAACTTCTAATGTTTGTAGGTATCATTTCTGAAAACCTTCACGAGATGCAACTCATCTTCTTTGGGAACATAGAAGTTAACAATTTTTTTTGTATAGCGTAGTGCTGTTGTAATTATTATATTTTTGTCTTGCTAAGGGACTAGCAAGAGATCAGTTTAAGGGAGTTGATAAACGCATAATATTGTCATGCATAAGCTCTTTCCCGGAGTCGCATGACGCGTTTGTTGCTTTAATTCTGCCTAATTATCCACTTATCTCGAGATTAGTGTCTTAGCAAGTTTGTATCTAACATCGTCCCGCTAGGAGTGCTTTGGTTGTGTTTCTTTGTGTTTATAGGCATAGGATGCAATGGCCCTCGAAGTACTGATCAAGCGCTAGTGAAAAGCTCCCAAAATGCTGATATGAGGAATTTCCCAGACGCATGATCGATCATGGGTACCCCATGATCGATCATGGTGCAAACTGGTCTTCAGGCAGACAACCCCATGATCGATCATGGCCTGGCGGGGACAGCCACCAACTCCTGCTTTTAGCCTTATTTCGTGGATTGATGTTCCTAGATATTTTCCCTTGTATTGTTTATTAGTTTTTTGGTACTCCTTTAGCTTGAGATGAGTCTAGGGGAGGGGAATATACATTATTATCTAGTTTTTCATACTTAGAGTTTTAGAGAGAGGTGAGAGCTCATTGTGGAGTGTTCTTCATTTCTCCATTGTAAGTGTTTAATTTTGTAAGAATGCTTTCTTCTTCTATGATATTTGTTTTTGCATCTATTATGGAGTAGTCTATTACTAAGGTTATGGAGGTTGATTGCGATATGATTTTTGGTGATTAATGGCTCAATCCATATTTAAAGTTTGATAAATATTTGTGAATCTTCTTCTTCTTCTTCATCTCTTTCATTATTTCAAGCTTTCTAGGTATTTTCATTTTCAGTTAAGACTTTTTATGCCTTGTATATTTAGTTCTTGGTTGTTAATGAACATACAACATATTTATATGGTTCTAGAAGGCTTGTAGTCTCTTTCCCCCATCCATGGAGTTTTTCCCTTTTTATAGATTTTATGAATAGTTCTCAAAACTCCATATATGGATTATAAATTTGTCTAGCTTATCTTTGATTCATTTATTGATATAAGGAGTGCTTCTTACACTTTATGTGATACTTAGACTCTTTATTTTCTACCATAAGTGATAAATGATGAGTTGACTAATTTATCCCATAAACTTCATTCCGTTTCATTGTTAGGATTCACTTTATAATTTTCATTCTTTAAATCATGAGATTACTACACTTTCTTTATGTTAAATCTTTTAATGATGAGTTTGTCATATCTATCTCGGATTAGCTTCATCGGGAATGGGTTGTCTTGCTTCACACCCGTAGCTAAGAGTTAGGAATGATAACCTCGTCTTAGGTGGGATGTCGTTTGTCTCTCTCTTGATATAGCTTCAACCCGGGAATGAGTCGCCTAGCGTCGCACCCTTTGCTATTGAGAGAAACACCAACATTCCCCATATCTCGAGAAACCTAGTGTTGTAATCTTTGTATGAGCTAGTGATCACCGTCTCTTAAATCGTAACTAGCCTCCACCTACCTTAGTGCGTTCTTAGCAATTTTCACAACCGTTTTACATTTCTGTCATTTCAAAACCAATCCAACTTACAAAAATCAGAAACCCATTTAATCCGTAATCCATTCCATACCTTTTAACTTATCCCTGTGGTTCGACACTCGGACTTCCGAGACTTTATTACAACTTGACGTGCCTGTACTTGGGCTACATCGAAGCGCGTTATTTTAGTTGCGTCATCTTTTTTTTTTTTTTTATGAACAACGGAAGCTATTCACCCTTTTTCCACATGGTAACCTTTGCCTATCCTTAATATTAGACAAAACGACTTATGAATTTAGTCAAGTGAAGCTTAAAGTCAATATTAAGTTTAAAAGTCATCCAAGTTCTCAATTTTTTTGTAAGTGCCATGCATGTGTCTCCTCTAAAGAGGATCTTTCCGAAAGAGCTTTTATTGCATTTGAACATTACTTCTCTCTACACAAGATGAAAATCACTCTATGTGATACCAAAGACTAAGTCAAGCCACAACATTATGCATATTCATAGGAAACCACAAGGCTCAAGAATCTAAATAAAGCAATGCCATAGAGATTATCACCCAACTACCTATCCGGATTAAGAATTTAATGCCAAAACCCATCAATTCAAGGACAATTCTAAAAAAATTTATCATCATTTTTCAAACTTCGATAAGATGGTGAAATCGATCCTAGCATGGAAAAAATTAACATGAAAGAAAGCATGCTTGAGAATTTGATATTTGAGAGTGCTCACCCCCAACTTAAAGTTGGCATTGTCCTCAATGCTTTTGAAGACAACGAAAAAAATGGGCGAATTCTTGAAAAATTGCTTTCCAATTTCTCCAAAATGAAGCTAGGATTAATTTCAAAGCTACAATATATACAAAAATCTAAGAAAAACGGGTTAGCATTAGTCAAACATAACATGCAAAATTAAAGCTCAAGCCATCACAAGTAGTTATGTTTAGATAATCCAACAACCCAAAAAGAAAATAAAGCAAAATAAAATAAAAACAACAATAAATAAAAATGGAGTTTCAAAGTTAGGAGGAGTGACCGTGCTTCTTCTTGGATTTGGGTTGGTAGAGGATGATGCCATTGGAGCTTGGGAGAAATGGGTTTTGAAAATTTTGGTGGGTTTATGAGAGGCTCGAAATTAGG
Source organism: Lonicera japonica (assembly GCA_021464415.1). Classification (NCBI taxonomy): domain Eukaryota; kingdom Viridiplantae; phylum Streptophyta; class Magnoliopsida; order Dipsacales; family Caprifoliaceae; genus Lonicera; species Lonicera japonica. The sequence goes on from CM038469.1 coordinate 23,465,004, forward strand.
GATCTATGGGGTCGAAATTCAAGATTTGGGTGGAAATTAATGGATGAGAGTGAAGGTTGTGTGCTTGAGATGATAAATGGGTAGAATAAAAGGCAAAAATCTGAATTTTTGGTGAGGATTTTGAAAATGGAGGTGGGGTGAAGGGTTTGAATTTTTAGCGAGAGAGTGACGGGTTTGATGTTTTATGGGTAAAAATGGAGAAAGTGGTGAAGGATTAGAAGGATTTAGAGGGTGTATGGGCTTCAATGGAGGATTTGGTAGAGTAATTTTGGTGTTTGGGAAGGTGAAGAGAGGTGTAATGGAGGTTGGGAGGGAGAAAGGCTCGAAATGGGGAAGAAAGGCTCGAAATGGGGAAGAAAGGGGCTAAAAAAAAAAATATTATTTTTTTTTTTTTTTTTGGAAAAATCACCTCTGATCAATCAGCCATGCACCAGTGGACTCCAAATTTTTTTGAAACTTTGATTTTTTGGCTTTTGGTCCATTCACTCTAGTACCTCCAAGTTTGCTGCTTTTACAAAATGGTCCCTGAACTTTCCCGAAGTGTGACGATATTCCTAAAACTCTAGAAAATAAACAAAAATTATATACAAACATGACCTACGCTTGTTAGGCGTAGGTCGGGTCGCTTAGAGGGGTGGACTCCTCTAGCGTTGGAATTTCCAAAAACGATTTTAATCTTTGCCCGTTAACTTTGAATTCAAAACCCGTTTTTGGATCAACCACCGTCACGGCCCCAAATGGAAATACATGCTTGACAATGTAGGGGCCGGTCCAACGAGACTTTAATTTTTCGGGAAAGAGGTGGAGACGCGTATCATAAACAAGGACTTTTTGACCAAGTTTGAAATCTTTTCTCAAAATCGATTTATCATGAAATTTTTTCGCCTTTTCCTTGCTTAATTTTGAATTTTGATACGCGTCTCTCCTCAATTCCTCCAATTCCTCTATTTGCAACATCCGGTTTTTACCGGATTTCTCAAAACCACTATTCACCAATTTTATTGCCCAAAATGATTTATGTTCCAATTCAACGGGCAAGTGACAAGGCTTGCCATACACAATGCGATATGGCGACATCCCGAGAGTTGTTTTGAAAGCGGTTCGGTAAGCCCAAAGAGCATCGTTTAGCCGCAATGACCAATCTTTGCGATTCGGATTTACCGTTTTTTCTAAAATTTGTTTTATCTCTCGGTTTGCAAGCTCCGCTTGCCCATTTGTTTGAGGATGATAAGCGAGGGACACCTTATGGTTTACACCATATTTTTGCATTAAAGATTCAAAAGGTTTGTTGCGAAAATGTGAGCCTCCATCACTTATTATTGCCTTTGGGGTGCCAAATCTTGCAAGAATATTATCTTTTAAAAATCGAATCACAACTTTGTGATCATTTGTTCTGCAAGCTAAGGCCTTCACCCATTTGGAAACATAATCAACCGCAAGAAGGATATAGAGATTACCAAAAGAAGATGAGAACGGTCCCATGAAGTCAATGCCCCAACAATCGAAGATTTCAACCACGAGGATCGGGTTGAGAGGCATCATGCTTTTTCTTGTGATTCCTCCAAGCATTTGGCATCTCGGGCAAGCTTTGCAAAAGGCGTGGGCATCCTTGAACATCGTTGGCCAATAAAGGTCACATTGTAAAATCTTGGCGGCCGTCTTCTTGGCCGAGAAGTGTCCACCAAAAGCTTCATTATGGCAAAAGCTTAGAACTCTTTCGAACTCGTCATTGGGAATACATCGGCGAATGATTTGATCCACCCCATACTTGAACAAGTACGGGTCATCCCAATAGAACCGGTTGACCTCGGACAAGAATTTTCTTCGATCTTGGGCATTCCAATGGCTTGGCAACTTTTCGGTGACAAGATAATTCACGCTATCGGCATACCATGGTGAAGAAGAGATTGTGAATAGTTGCTCATCCGGAAAAGAGTCTTTAATAGCACTCTCTTCAATGTGGTCGGTGAATGAAAGGCGAGATAAATGATCCGCCACCACATTTTCGACACCCTTCTTATCTTTTATGAAAAGATTAAATTCTTGTAGGAGAAGAATCCATCTTAGAAGCCTTGGCTTTGCATCTTTCTTTGTGAAAAGATACTTGAGGGCCGCATGATCGGTGAAAATGACAATAGGTGACCCAATGAGGTAAGACCGAAATTTGTCGAGGGCAAAGACAATAGCCAAGAGTTCTTTCTCGGTGGTGGTGTAGTTTATTTGAGCCTCATTGAGAGTTCGGCTCGCATAGTAAATGACTCCAGGCTTTTTGTCTTTTCTTTGACCGAGGACCGCCCCAACGGCATAATCACTTGCGTCGCACATGAGTTCAAATGGTAAACTCCAATCGGGGGTTTGCATGATGGGTGCGGTAGTGAGCATGTGTTTGAGTTTTAAAAAGGCTTCTTCACATTCCTTTGTCCATTCAAATGGGACATCTTTCAAGAGTAATTTGCACATGGGTTTAGCAACGGTGCTAAAATTTTGAATGAACCTTCGGTAGAATCCGGCATGCCCCAAGAATGAACGAACATCCTTGATTGACTTGGGGGTGGGGAGCTTTGAGATGAGCTTGATTTTCGCCTTGTCTACTTCAATGCCTTTGCCCGATACAACATGGCCCAATACAATGCCCTTTGTCACCATGAAGTGGCATTTCTCCCAATTGAGGACGAGTTGCTTCTCGACGCACCTTTCTAAAACATGTTCAACATTGAGCAAACAATTATCGAACGACTTACCGTAAACGGTAAAGTCGTCCATAAAAACCTCTAGAGTTTTTTCAACCATATCACTAAATATGCTCAACATACATCTTTGAAAAGTAGCCGGTGCATTGCACAAACCAAAAGGCATTTTTCGATAAGCAAAAGTACCAAATGAACATGTGAAGGTTGTTTTTTCTTGGTCCTCAAGATCAATTTCGATTTGGTTATACCCCGAAAATTCGTCTAAAAAAGAATATAACTCATGACCCGCTACTCTTTCAAGTGTTTGATCTAAAAACGGGAGAGGGAAATGGTCCTTTCTAGTGACTTCATTTAACTTACGGTAGTCTATGCACATTCGCCACCCGGTGGTGACTCTTTGAGGTATCAACTCATCATTTTCATTTTTTACTACTGTAAGCCCAGATTTTTTAGGTACAACTTGGGTCGAACTCACCCATTTGCTATCCGAAATTGGATAGATGATCTTGGCGTCAAGCAATTTCAACACCTCGGTTCTTACTACTTCTTGCATGTGAGGGTTTAACCGGCGTTGAAATTGTCTTGATGGCTTTGCACCTTCTTCCAAGTGAATTTTGTGAGTGCAAATCAATGGACTAATTCCTCGGAGGTCGGCTAACTTCCACCCAAAAGATTTTCGATACTTACTTAACATACTTACCAACCGTTCTTCTTGATCATTTGAGAGTTCGGAAGAAATTACCACGGGGTAAGTTTCAAAAGCACCTAGGAAAGCGTACTTTAAATTGCTAGGAAGGGGCTTGAGCTCCATCTTTCCTTCAAGCTTTGGCGGTTCCACTTGTGCATTTTCTTCATTTTTCAAGAGTTCTTCCTTGTTCCTATCATCCAAAGAAAACACATGCACACATTCCTCGGGATCATTGGGAGTGGTTAGCAAATCTTCCAATGATTACGATTCATAAGTAAAAGAAAAATGATCTTGTACTAATGACTCTATCATGTTTACATGTTCAATTTCATCATTAAAATCATCTTTTTTGTTACTTATTGAAAACACGTTGAGCTCAAGAGTCATATTTCCAAAGGCCAATTTTACAATCCCATTCTTGCAATTGATGATAGCATTTGATGTTGCAAGAAAGGGTCTTCCCAAAATTACGGGAATCTCATTTCCGGGATTGGATACCGGTTGCATGTCAAGAACTATGAAATCCATGGAAAAATAGAATTTATCAATTTGCACTAACACATCCTCTACAATTCCCCTTGGAATCTTGACCGATCGATCTGCCAATTGGATCGTGACTTTCGTGGGTTTTAACTCTCCTAAACCCAATTGTTGGTAGACCGAAAATGGCAAAACATTAACACTCGCCCCTAAATCAAGCAATGCATTTTTTATTCTAAAGTTGCCAATCAAACAAGAAATGGTGGGGCAACCGGGATCTTTGAATTTTGGAATTCGAGTGCCTTGCATTATTGAACTCACTTGTTCTGCCATAAATGCCTTCTTTTTAACATTCAAACGCCTCTTAGTGGTGCACAAATCTTTTAAAAAATTTCATAAGAAGGAATTTGTTTTACCGCATCAAGCAATGGAATGTTAATTTTTACTTGTTTGAACACATCAAGAATTTCGGCATTTCGGGTCTCCTTGAAAGGTTGAGATAACCTTTCCGGAAAAGGGACTTTGACACTATTCTTGATTTTCTCTAAATCCTCTTTTCCAACTTTCTCTTCTTCCCTCATTCTCTCCTCTAAGGTGATCTCCTCAACTTGACTTGACTCGGCTATGTCCACCGGCTTTTTGGCCTTAGGAACTATAGTTTTGTCAATCTCTTTCCCACTCCTAAGGATGGTGATGGATTTCAACTCCTCAATATTTCCACTCGATTCACCCTCATTGATCACTAAAGCTTGGCCTCGGGGATTGGCTAAGGGTTGGGATGGAAATTTTCCTTTTTCTTGGGTGGACAACGCGGTTGTGAGTTTGGACATTTGGGTTTTCATATCACTAACCTCTCTATCGGTCTTGTCTATAAATTGCCGCAAAAGAGACTCCAAATTTGAATTTGGGTTTGGGTTAGTTTGACCAAAAGAGTTGTTTTGGGGTGGAGGTGGTCTTTGTTGGTAGGAATTTGAATTTGCATGAGCATTTTGGTTTCCCCCCCAACTAAAGTTAGGATGATTTCTCCACCCTTCATTGTACCTTTGAGAAAATGGGTCATTGTGTGGCCTAGAGTATGAGTTCATAGCATTGACTTGTGGGGGACTTTGAAGGACCTCTTTGAAGGCCGGAATTGTGTGACATTCCTCCGTGGAATGACCCACCTTCTCACAAATGACACAAACGGTGCTAATACCTACACTACCTTCTCTCATTTTACTAGACTCCATGGCTTCGACATTCTTTGACAATTGAATAAATTTTAACTCAATGTCATCACCTTTTGACAATTGGTACAAACCCCCTCTCTCGGAAACTTTACCCTTAACCTCAACCGTGTAGGTGTTCCAATTTTGGGCACCTTTGGCTATTTCATCAAAGTACAACAAAGCTTCCTCCGAACTTTTGCTCAAAAAATTTCCATTACACATCGTTTCCACAAACGTGCGTATGGTGGGAGTGAGTGATTCGTAAAAATAGCTCACAATACTCCATGTCTCATGTCCATGATGGGGGCAAGAATTCAAAAGTGCTTTGTATCTTTCCCAACACTTGTAAAAACTTTCATTTTCTTTAGGAGAAAAATTTGAAATTTGCCTTCTCAAAGCATTGGTTCGATGAACGGGAAAGAATTTCTTTAAAAATTCGGTTTGTAATTCTTGCCAAGTTCGAATGGAATTGGGACGTAGAGAATTGAGCCATATTTTGCCTTTGTCCTTTAAAGAGAATGGAAAAAGTTTTAACCTCATTACTTCCTCATTTGTGTTAGCTTCTCTAAAAGTAGAGCAAACTTCCTCAAAATCTTTTAAATGCAAGTAAGGGTTTTCGGAATCCATACCATGAAATGATGGTATATGTTGTAACATGCCCGGTTTGAGATTAAATGTTCCGGCTTGTCCCGCGAGAATGACAATGCAAGAGTTTGAAGTGCCTCTAGGAGGTTGAAGATAATCTCGCATAGTGCGGACCGGACGATTGTGATCATTGTTCTCTCCGGCATTTGACTCATTGTCCTCGTTATCCATCTCGGATGGAGGAGGTGATGGAGAAGGATGCCTTGGTGGTGGTTGGCCTCTTGGTGGACTTATACGAAGATCAATGTACAAGTCCCCGAGCATAAGCTCGGGAAGGTGATCTTAAAGAAAATTGCCACCTATAAAAGAAGAAAATAATAAGCAAGAAAAACTTATTCACAAAGGGAGAAGAAATACTTACAAAGCGGATTTTTGTACAAAACCCGTAATCCGTCTTTCGCCGTATCCCCGGCAACGGCGCCAAAAACTTGACGCGCTCGAAAATACTTCCGCGCTTAGGAACCCAAGTGTAGGTCGTCAAGTTATAATACTTGGTAAATCCAAGTGTCGAACCACAAGGATAGTCGAAAAGACGATGTGGTGATTACGAGTCCAAGGCTTTGTTCAAGAGAATTTGATTGGTTGATTTTAGTTGTTGATTTTAAAGTCTTGCAATAAAAATTAAAGTGATGTATCAATTGATAAGAAAAGGCTAAGGCATTATAGAATTCATTTGCTTTGCAATGTTATGTAAAATTAATCTCATTCAAAATTCTCAATGCAATTCCTAAGTGTTGAGTACCTTACACTTTTCTAAGCAAAAAGGTGTGAAGCAAGAGCAACACATTCCCATATAAATCCATATAAAGAAAGGGTGTAAGTAAAACTCAACACAAATGTATCTCTCATTTTTATCTTGTAACAAAGGGTGTGAAGCAAGCGCAACCCATTCCCATATAATGTCCAACCAAGATGCAAACTTGAGATACACCAAAAGAAAAGGCATAAAATTAAACTAGGCATTGAGAATTCATTGTTAGTTTCCCCTAGGCAATTGACTTGATTATGAAAATGGCCAACTAAAAAGTTTAGCTCAATAAATCATAACATTTCATTTGTCTAAGATTGGGAGGTCTAGGTGGAGATTCAATCATCCGATTTAGACACATTTGATAAATACAAATTGAATCCTTAAGGTGATTAGTGTAGTTGATTATGAAATAAACTTAAGAGATCCTCCTTGGCAACACTCTAACTAAGAAAATATTGAGTCTCAAAATCACATAAAGTGTAGAAAGCACTCAATATATCATTAAAGCATTCAAGGATTGGAATCTCAAATTTATGGTATTTCCATGAATATTCAAAGACTAAACATGCTTTGCAATGTAAAGTATCTCAATCATAGAAGGAATGGACATAGGCTAATAAGAAATACACAAGTGCATCATCTCCTCATTAATGCTTGAGATCTATGTATAGAAGGCATACAAAGTCAAATCACCTTATGAGGATTATCTTACTAGCTTATGAATGGTTGATTGAATGGAGAAGATAAAGGATTCAAGAAGTATTTAACAACACTAACAATGGAATGAGAAACAAACTTACATAATTAATGCAAATGCAAACTTCATCTTCTAGCCTTAGCAATGAAACTACTCCATGATAGTTGTATGAACAAAAACCATTAAAGGGATTTCCATTTCTCTCAAGAGTTTCTCTCTCTAGATTTCTTACAAGTGATAGATGATCCACAAAGTGCAGGGAAAAGCCACTTAAATAACTACAATCTAGATCTAGAAATTACATATCCCCAAATGAGGACAAAGAAAATAGTTAAATAAAAAGGCAAAACAATGCCAAAAATGGCTATTCTATCACACTTTCTAAGGGACCCAAGGGTAAACACCTGAGCCTAGAACAAAAATAGAAAGTCCAGCACTTATTGGTGAGTTTCAATGCATCAAAATAGGAGAAAAGCTGCTTTTGGGGGCTGTGCTGTGCATTCTGGGAGGTCTCTGATCGATCAGAGGATCCTCTGATCGATCAGAGGGGAGATTTGGCTTAAAAAGGTGGGTTCTGATCGATCAGAGCACCCTCTGATCGATCAGAGGGCAAGTTCTGCACTAAAAGGTGGCCTCTGATCAATCAGAGGCTCCTCTGATTGATCAGAGGACACTTCGGGAGACTTTTTTTCTTCTCTTTTGGCTTCTATCCCTCTTGAATCCTTCCCAAAGCTTCCTAACTTGCTTCCATAGCCTGAAGGTACAATCAAGACACTAGAAAAGGCTACTTTGAGCCATGTTAAAGCAATTCTTGATATTTTGAGTGTGAGCACAAGAAGTAGATTAATTTAATTAATCTAGGCTAAAATAAACGCGATAAACACAATCAAAAGAGCGTTAGTGACTACAAAATTACGCGTTTATCAATAATAAAGAGCATGGATTGCATGTGATGCATAATTGTTGTGTCAACCCGGCATCTGGATGATCTCATGGCAAGCTCAGAGCATTCTTATAGCATATGGTGCGAAAATTGTCTCCTGGGAGAATTATATCTCTTCTCCATGATATGGATGGCTATCTATGCTCTTGTGGCATTCTGAAACAAGTGATTATCTATCTCCGGGAACTTCTTATGATTATTGTATTGTTCTGGATGTGACATGATCCTAATATGGATCCGGATATGATTCTGTTCTGGCCCTTCGATGGTGAAGGGATTGTGTTTTAATTCGGTGCTTGCCGGGATGAGAAAATAGGCAGGGCCCGGTGCCCTTGGGTTGAAAAGCCCTAAACCCCTAGGGGAGCAATGTATGGCCGCCTATAAGCCACCGGTGTGGAGCCCGGGAACATAGGCAAATTGACAAGGCACTGATGATTATGTGGGTGTGATATTACCGTTGGACTGGAGGTCCGATTCTATCACGATCTTATGATATTCTCTGAGGCCAATGGGCCAGTTATGATTATTGACAGATGGTTCTTTCGGGCGGACAGTCCCTCGATAAAGTTTGGCTCTATATGGATATATACTTTCTGGCTTTGACGCTTAACGGTTGACACAAGGGAGGTAACCTGCATATGCATAAGCACGTATAGTTTCATATGATGATGGTTTTTAAACCGAAGCATTTGTTAAGATATGAATTGTTGTTGAACCGTGAATTGTGTTTTTGATATGTTATTCCCTGTTTTCTCCCCCTACTGAGCTGTGAGCTCACCCCGTGTTTTAATTACAATTTCAGGTACTCAGGGGGCGAACGATGGTAACGGGACTATGGGTTCGAGAATGAAATAGATGGCTCTGATACAGATTCACTTTTTGTTATATATATATGTGTTATCTCGGGAAGCCACGGCTAGCCCAGAGTGTTCTCTATTGACTTGCACCTGCTTAGCTTAGTTCCGTATAATGGCTACATGTATGCATGATTTTGAACAAAACTATCTTCTTCTAGCTTGCATTATTGGCTATGTGATATTTACTGTTTAAATTTCTTTATGTGTTTTCATATATACCCATTTTAGTCAATCTAAGATGGGTTAGTAGCACTCCAGGTCTTAATTACAGGTGTTGTCCTGTAAATTAAGGCGGGGGTGTTACATAAATAGACAAACATTATTAGTTTATTTCGACAAACATCAACCGAAATGTATGTTCCATCTATTAATCATATTTTTTTTATCTTATTTTGATCTCAACAAAATAATTTTTTAATAAAATAAACTCAGCGGAAAATGTAAAAATAATCCAACAATGTATAGATTCTTAAATGTTACTCAATAATTTTTCTTGATTTTTTTTACATAATTTGATAGTCATGATAGATTTTGTTTAATTGATATTGATTAGTAAATTTTAAAAATTATATTTTTATTAAATTTTGAATTTTTTATTTTAAGTTATTGCAATTTTAGTATAGACAAAATTATTAGCTTGTGAGAGTTTATTGTGTGTATATTATTGGTGTTTTGAATTTTTTATTTTAAGTTATAGCATTTTTAGTATAGACAAAATTTTTAGCTTGTGAGAGTTTATTGTGTGTATATTATTGGTGTTTTGAATTTTTTATTTTAAGTTATAACATTTTTAGTATAGACAAAATTATTAGCTTGTGAGAACTTATTGTGTGTATATTATTGGTGTTTTGAATTTTTTATTTTAAGTTATAGCATTTTTAGTATAGACAAAATTATTAGCTTGTGAGAGTTTATTCTGTGTATATTGACGCCGAAGGAATATCCCATGGTGGTAGCCCAAGTGCAGGCACGTCAAGTTGTAATATAGTTTCGGAAGTCTTAGTGTCGAACCATAGTTGAAAAGGAATGGAATGGATTACAGATTATACGGTTTTTTGGTTTTTGTAAGGATTGGTTATCGAACAACGGAAATGTAATTGGTTGTGAAAAGTGACAAGAAAGCACTAAGGTAGTGGGAAGTTAGTTGCGATACAATAGACGGTATTTGCAATCTCAAACTTAGATTTCAACACGATATTCTAAAAACTGGGGAGTGTTGTGATAATTCTCAATAGCAAAGGGTGCAAAGCTAGGCAACTCATTCTCGGGTTAAAGCTATATCAAGAGAGACTATCACAAAACCCCACCAAAGATGAAGCTATCATGTCTATCTCTTAATTACAAGTGTGAAGCTAGGCAACCCATTCCCAATGAAGCTAATCTGAGGTAGAGATGATAAACTCATCGTAACAATGTTTTATATTAAGCATGTATGTGGAATCTCATGGTTTAAAAGAATGAAAATTAAATAGCGAATCATCACAATAAAACGGAATGAAGTTTGTGGAATAAATTCACCAACTAGTCAATCATTACTTAAGAAACACAATAAGGAGTCTAAATATCACGTAAAGTGTACAAAGCACTCAAAATATCATTAAATATTCAATGGCTAGATTAGCAAATTTATAAATTATTTATGAAATTTAAGAACTCTTTGTAATCTTTACAAAAAGTGACAAAAATCCATAAATGGGGGAAATGAGCTACAAGCTCTTTAGAACCATATAAATATGTTGTATTTTCATTAATCAACAAGCACTAAACATACAAGGCGTGAAAAGTCTAATCTTTCAAATGAAAATACCTAGAAAGCTTGAAGAATGAAGGATTTGGAAAAGAAAATGATTCACAATTACTTAACAAACTTTAAACATGGATTGAGAAATTAATTACCGAAAATCATATCGCGATTCACTACCGTAACCTTAGTAAAAGACTACTCCATAACAAATCCAAGAACAAATATTATAGAAGAAGAAGAAGAAGAAATCATTCTTACAAAACAAGAACTTACAAGAGAAAATGAAGAAAATATACAATTTGAGCTCTCCCTTCTCTCTAGAACTTCTATGTGTAAAAAACTAGGAAAAGATCATCTCTCATGATCTCCTAGACTAAAAACTAGCCAAAAATGTACATCAATTAATAAAATAAACAAGGGAAAATATCTCTAGACAAAAATCCCCCAAAAAATGCTAAAAGTAGTAGTTGGTGGTTGTCCCCGCCAGGCCATGATCGATCATGGCCAACCCATTATCGATCATGGTGTGGTCTGCCTGATGATGATTTGTGCCATGATCGATCATGGAATTCCATGATCGATCATGCTTCTGAAAATTCTTTAAATCAGCATTTTTTCAAGCTTTTGACTAGCACTTGATCAATTCCTTGGAGGCCATTGAATCATATGCCTATAAACACAACAAAAACACACGTAGCGGGACGATATTAGATACAAACTCGCTAAGACACTAATCTCGTGATAAGCGGATAATTAGGCTGAATTAATGAAATAAACGCGTTAAGCGACTCCGGGAAAGAGCTTATGCATGACAATATTATGCGCTTATCAACTCCCCTCAACTTATCTCTTGCTAGTCCCTTAGCAAGACAAAAATTCTATAATTACATAAACGATATGCTAATCAAAAAGTTATTAACTTCTAAGTTCCCAAAGAAGACGAGTTGCATCTCATGAAGGTTTTCAAAAATGATACCTACAAACATTAGAAGTTTGATCACGATGAACGAAGGAAATGAAGATTTCACATTTCAATTTGCAAAGCAAGAGGCATTACTATCAAATCTTTAGAATGACGAAATTTTGAATGATTATCTAATTCACCTATCTTCTTTAGAACACAATCCTATATTTCCCAATGCTCACATACTAGACTTTAGATCAATCAATTCAATATAAACACAAAGAGTTATAATCATTCGAGAAGGAAGAGAAAACTTTTTCAAAAACATAAACTCCAAGATTGTCAATTCTAAGCACTTTCTTTATCTTTTACTTGGAAATTTCGCTAAATTAGTTCAAGGCGGTTTTCATTTCTATGGGGGGCAGCGGTCTCACTCATGATATTTTTACATAAACTGCTCATTCATTGGAGCTTGAAGGAAGCTATTCACCCTTTCCTATATGGTAACCTTTACCCATCCATAATATTAGACAAAAAGACTTAAGATTTAGTCGAGTGAAGCTTTAAGTCAATATTAGGATAAAAAGTCATCCAAGTTATCAAAGTGCTATGCTTTTGTCCTCACATTGGAGGATCTTTTCGAAAGAGCTTTCGATCCATTATTTTTGGACAAAAATTTCTCTTCTCTTAATGAAATAAATCAAAGTGTTATTACCGAATTAGAAATAACCAAAGCAATCTAGTAAATGGAACAGGGAATATAATGGGATATGAGTCTAAGTGAAGCAAGGCAATTTAGATTATCATTCAAATTCCTATATAGATTAAAGAATTAATGCCAAAAGCTAATAAAACAATAGTCTTCATTAAAAAAAATCAATCGTTCATCAATTTTCAAACTTCACAAAAAAATTTTGAAACACATCTCTTCAACTCATGGAAATAGACAAAAGAAAACCCAAAAAAAAAACAATGAAATGCGTACCCCCCAACTTGAAAGAAGCATTGTCCTCAATGGAAAGAGAACAAGAAATGCACGGAGGGGCTTCTTTGACTTTGCTTTCCATAAGACAAAAATATGAAACAAACAACAACTATATAATAAACGGGTTAGAATTAGAATTAATTAGCAAAAACCATACCATTCAACCATTAAAACAAAGTTCTAAAGTTAACATCATGTCTAAATTCTAATACAACCCAAAAGAAATAAAATAAAACTAAGCATAATTATAAATATATAGAGTTTTCAGGATAATTAAAACTATCACATGCCGGGAGGTGGGGGTGGCGGAAATCTGCTGTAGAACGCCTCGAACTGCTGGCGAATGAACTCTTGTTGGGCCGCCATATGAACTTCCACCCTAGATGCAATCTCTGCCTCCAAATGATCTTGGCGAACCATCATATCATCAACCCTCTCATTGATTGCCGCGAATCCAATGTGCATCATTGCATTCATCTGCTCAAACTGTGCTTGAATAAACTCCATGTTATCGTCCACTGGCCTTGAGCTTGCTCTTCGACGACACCTCGAAGGACCCAGGAGATCTGCTCCTGCTTCCTCAGCTCCCTCTTCTTCTTCACCACTCGGTGGTTGTGCAGCTATTGATGAACTCGGCCGGTTCTATAATTAACCATCAGCTCGGGTCTCGGTGGACCTGTTAAGAGGCGCTCTAGGCATTTTCTTCTCATCCTCATCCCTTTCTTGAACACCCGCTCGCAAGCATACACGAGTAATCAGGGACCCAAATTTAATTGTCTCATTGTGAGCTATCAAATCTATAATTCTCGTAATTCTCCCAATGATATGGCATAGCAAGCAACAACGCTTGATAGTCACTACAGCGTATAATAGATACGCTTGAGACGGGTAAAGAAGCTGGATGTGTGAGGTTGGGTCCAAAGCATTAGCAATCACAAGCCACAGTTTCCTAAGGCTGTCATGTAGCTTGTTCCTATCAAATTGGGTCTCAATCCATTCCATGGGTCTATCGGCTAGAAATGTGGCTAAATCATTAGCCGAGGGCTCTATATAATTGGTGCCATACGAATATGGGCGGTCATGTGCATTATTTGGCAAAGTCGGAATTTTCGTGATATCACTCAACACTTCAAGATTAAAGGGAACTATTTTCCCATGGACATGAGCAATATATGTGTACGAAGCATTTGGAACATGAATTAGGCTTGCAGAAAATTCACGACAAATTGTGATATTGAATTGATTACCTTGTTCACGCAGATAGTTGATCCATCCCAAATTTTGCTCAAATGTTGATCTTTGGGAGAAATCATCTAGCGTACAGATGTAGACCGGCCTCTAATTCACCACCGTCTTAGATTTGAAAGCGTAGCTCCACCACTCAAACTCTTAGCGACTCCAGAACCTGCGATAATCGCCTCTTGCATCAAGGACAACCGACTTGGTGGGAGGGTTAGAGGAAGCCATGAAGGAGTATTAGGATGCTTTGGAGGGGAATAAAATGAGAAATTTTGAGATTATAGTGGCTAGGGCTCGAAATGGGTGTGAAGAGAGAGAAAAGTGGAGTTTGACGTGGGTTTGATGACTAAGGCTCGAAATTGGGAGATTTAATAGGTGATTTTAGGTGGGGAAGGATGTAAATGGTGTTTGGGGAAGAGTTGGGGCGAATGGGGGAGAAGGGGCTAGGTGTTTGAGTGGTTTAGGAGAGGGGGAGATGAGGAATGAAAGCTTCAGTTACGAATCCCCTGTTCTAATTCAACCCATGATTGATCATGAGTGGACCGTGATCGACAAAATTCAACCCATGATCGATCATGGTCCATTCTGCCGGAAATTTTTTTTGCACAATGATCTGTAACATCCTATATTTATATTGATATTAATTATGTTGTTTTAACTCTTTTCTATACATGTGAATGATCGTTTGGTGATTTGGATGGTCGGAATCGATTTCGGTTGGTAAATAGGAAGTTTTGGTTCTTTGCGATTCGTTAATTGTAGCTTACTTTGAGCTATCGTAATTTCTTCGTTACTTATCTGATTAAGGTTCCATTCACATATGTCTAGAATTTGAACCATTCTACAACTTTCATGTTTTGGCAAAAAGCTAATTCGCACTCCTCATGGGTCAAAACAGGGCGCGAAGTAGGCCCATTACAAAATTCTGGTAATTCGGTAGCTCTACGGCATAGCGCTGTCTTCGGCGAATTTTTGGAAATTATCTGTCCATAATTTGGGAAAACTTCCTCTTATGAAGTTGTATATCTTTAAAATACCTTTTCGTGTACATAAAGAAAGCCTCAATCGGAGTTCCGAGCGAAAAGTTATGGCCAAAATACAAATAGTACTTCAGGCCCAAAATTGTTAAAGCGCGGACCGATATGGCATTTTTGGCATACCGGTCCGACAACAAATTTTTGCAAAAATTACAACTCGCAGACCAGTATTGTAATGCCCCGTGTTCCTTTTTCCGCGTTGACCTTCTCTTAAGCCCGATATGGCTTAATCTCTGTCTGAGAGCGAGCATTGGAACCCGTGCCCTTCGCACTCGACCGGATAGTTCTAGTATGTCATGTTAGTTATATTTAGTTTGAGGGAGTGATCGTTATGTTATTCGAGTGGTTCGGGTTGAAACCGAGGCGTAAATCGCGTGTTTCGACTTTTCGCGATTCGTAGATTTCTGGCCAACTTTGAGAGGCCATAACTTCTTCATCCGATGTCCAAACGACTCCCCGTTTTCGGTCATGTCTTCATTTCTTTTCCCTCTACAACTTTCGTGTTTTGGCCGAGTCGAGATTCAGCCGTTTCGAGGTCCGTTTCGAGCTCAGAAAGTCATTTGCTGTTGCAGTGACTTCCATGATCGATCATGGAAGGGTCATGATCGATCATGGTCCTCCAGAGAATTCCAGAACGCTTCATGATCGATCATGGGGGACCTATGATCGATCATGGTTCACCTGTAAGTCGGTTTTGAGCGTTTTTAACCCGTTTTTAAGCCATTTAACACCCCAAGCTCTCCATTTTCGAGCATCCAACTTAGAGAGGGAATAAGGAAGGGTCTAGAGAGCTCTAGAGAGAGAGAGAAGAGATCATACACATCTCTCATCCCTCATCCAAGATTTGTGTCCCGAATTGCTTTCTCCTTCACTATTCACCATCTTTCTTGCTTTCTTCCTTCGTTGGAGCTTGCGTTGAAGCTAGGGCTTGGGCGGTACAACTTCTGCGCTTCATCGAGTTGTGGATTCGGCTTGTCTAAGGTGGGGACACTAGTACAAAAACTTGCTTTCCAATGTTTGATTGATGATTAGCGATTTAAACTACAAATTGGGGGTTTTGATCAAAAGCATGTGTTGTTTGCATCTCTTGGAGTTTGGGCTAGATAATTCATAGATTAATGATAGATATTGATAGATTATCACTCCTACAGCGTGATTGATTATCTAGTTCCACGATTTAGCATGCGTAGCTAGAGGTTCATGTGAAACCAACTCCGTAGCTATTCGTATGACTTATAAATTGGGGTTTTTAGGTCTTGTGCTTATAGATGGATGATTGTGGGTTATTAATGATAGAGAAACACATCTATACCACTATATACGACTGAATGGTGTTATTTATGGTATGTGTGGTGAGAATCCACTACGGTGGAATGGTACGCCTTAGCGTACGAGTCTAGTGGCTTGCGTAGAGTGTGCTAGGCACTCGTAACGAGAGTTTAATCCCGATACTCTTTAGAACGCATGAAACATAGTTGTTAGGGCACGGATTGCCCCTGGTCACGTATACGAACATCTAGGCGAATTGTATGGGTATGCCAGATGAGCTAGAATCGTAACAACCAATAAATGGCTTGATAGGATGACGTGAGTATCATCATAAAACATGTAATGAGACATATGATGTTAAAAATGAATACTTGGCTAAATGATATAGCTAGTGAATCATTATGGAACATATACGGTCGTAGTTGAATACACGTATCACATGATGAGGTTTATAACGCGATTACCGAATCAATTGGCCTTATTATGAGAATGATCATGTGACGATAAACGTATGGAGTATACGAGTGATGAATACTCTTATAAAAATGATTGACGATGATGTCAATGATGATAAATGGATGAGTGGGCGCTTGTATGATTATATATGTGATGCTTAGCCATATGTGTGATGTATGATTGATGATGATGATGATATTCATTGTGGGAAATGAATGAATGTGATGTATGTTACTGTGATCACACATATGGGCTGGATATGATGATATGCCGAGCACCGGGTAGCTCCCCGTGACTCGAAGGAGGGCCGCCTATTGCCGCCCATGGGTGAAAGGCCCTAAACCGTGCACGGGAAAATGAAGTCGGTGACTCCACCGGTGGTTGTGTGTGCCCACAAAGGAGAGCCCACTCTAGGTATCTTGCCTTCCAACTGGACTATGTGTCCTTGGTTAGATGAGTTTTCCCGGCAAGCGGAGCAGGTCCCGTGTGCCACTACTTCCTACATGGTGAGTCCCCGGGAAGTAGTTGGGCTACTAATGGTCATCACCCACTAGGGTATCGCCTAGTGTAGTTTCTCCAGAGTGTCGATGTGGTTTGTATGTGGTGTTCTCCTCGTTAACTATTCGGGGTGTTGTCCCCGGGAAAGTGACCGTCGCGTAGGTTACCTTCGAATGACCTACTTGGAGAACTAAGTCCCTGAACCACTCCCCACCTGGAGGAGACATGGACAAGAACCTTGGATCCTTCGGGACTCGCTGGATTCTCTGTTCTGGGCCTGGTCAGACCGCGGGGTGAAACTGAGGCACTATACTGGAGATATGATACGGATTGTTGTGTTGTGGATGTGAATTGTTTATATTATCACTATTATTGTATTGTATCATATCTTGTATGGCATGGTTGGTGATACGTTGCCTTGAGTGAGTGTGCCTTTAGTAAGAACAGTGATATAGACACTATCGTAGAGGAACATAATATACACAGGAAAGCGTTGGCCAATCATAATGTATTAACAGATAAAGTGAAAAGCATTGATAGCTAATGGCCATAGAAACCTGGTATACAAGTGTGAGTACGTGGCTTGGTTATGAAAAACGAAGTGGAGATAAGGCCTTGTAGGTGGCCAAGTATGGAATTCATAACGTACTAACTAAAGGGAAAATGATAGATACTTGGTTAACTGTCATGACATACGGTATAGGTACCGGATAGCATAGTATATCCTTGAGTTACACTTGAGAACGGACTCAAGTAGGGTTATATCTACGATTCACTAGTAATGTGAGATCGACTTAAGGTATTCCATGGGAGGTCTACAGATGGGATAGGTTGATTGGATAGTCAGCTTCCTGGTGACTAGGATGGGATTCCTAGTGGGTTCTGCACACACGGGTGTGTGAGTTGCATTGCATTGTTTGGTTTACAAACTGCTGCATTGACGTAAAACAACTATTTTATATATAAAACTTATATAGTTCCCACTGAGCCCGGATTTGGCTCACCCCGTTTTCTAAACAGTTTTGCAGGTCAAGCATCGGGGATTGGCGCGTGGTTTACGAGTCTAGTAGCCTCTGATGTCCTATATCTTTTGTAGTCCTTGAACTAAGGACTCGGTTGTATATAATCGTTGGTTGTATTAAATTCTTTCTATTTATGTATGGACTTTACCATTATTTTGGATAATGGGCTATGGATTTGTACAAACGGTTTTTATATATATATATGTGGAGTTGGTTGTGATTGTGTTTGTGTTAATGTGTTTTGTAAACCTCTTAAAATTGGTTTTACTTAAATAAACTCCACATACCGAGCATTTGTAAAACTGGACATTTTATTGAGGAAAAGTTTTTAAAAGTCATGGATTTTATATTTTAAACCCGCCGTCGCGTACGGCATCCGTGATTAACCGGGTCCTGGAGGTGAAAATCTCAGAACGGGATTCGGGGCGTCACAAGTATTGGGTATTTGGCATACTGGTCTGCCAGTTAACTTTTTCCACCGACTTAAGCTAGTTTTAAATGTGTTTTAACTCCTTTTTCATCCATTTTTCGACCCAAACTCTTCCACACTATAGGAGAGGTTTCTAGAGGGTTCTAGAGAGAGAAAGGAAGAGATTTTTACGCATTAATCCTTCCGCATCAACGATTTAAGCTCAAAATAATTCGAATCATCTTCAACTTCACTATTCATCATTTTCCCCTTTGGGATTTCTTTGGGAGAGCTTGGATTCTCTTCTTTCTTCCTTCTATACGGCTAATAAACAAGAGGTAGGGATTCTATGGCTTTCAAAACTAGATAATATGCTTTTATTAGTCAAGAATCATTGTTCATGATCATCAATGGCTTGAGAAACTTGAATATTAAAGTGTTCATGCTATTTTTATGACTCATAAAATTGTGATTGTAAGACTTGATGCAAGATAAGCTATATACACTTACTAATAAGTGTTATTTGAACTATATGTGGTATCCCTTGGTGATGTACTTGTTGTTTGTGGATAAATTGGGTTGTTGATGAATTTTACACACCAAGGGATACAATATGAGAGTTATGGGAGAGGATATGGCATAAATTGCTTAGTATCCATGAAATAACATGTTTTGCGTATCATGCATGTTATTATTGTGTCAACCAAGCACTTGAAGGATTCTCGGCATATGTGGATCATTCTTATGGCCTAACATATAGGCGTATTTCTCATGATGATTACTACGATGATGAAAACTTGTTATGATCTGATTCTGGACGTGATATGGATTCGGATATGATTCTATTGTGGCCCTTCGATTGTGAAGGAATGACGTATTGATTTGTGCCTATCGGGATGGAAAATAAGTAAGGCCTGGTGCCCTTGGGTTGAAAATTCCTAAACCTCCGGGGGGCAGCAACGCGTCAGCAGTCTAGAGCTAGCGGTGTGTAGCCCGAAAATCTAGACAATGGTAAGGCACTGATGGTTCTGTGGTTATGTTACTATTGGTGGGCATGTGGACCAAATTGATTATGATCTATTGATAGACTCTGGGGCCTATAGGCCAGTTTATGATCATTGTTGGATTCTATCTCGGGCATTCAGGCCCTTACTAGACTCTGGTTCGGTATGGATATATTCTGACTACGTGGCTCTAAGGTTGACACAAGAGAGGTAACTTGCATTGGCATATGCATGCATTATGAAATGAACATATGGTTTTAAACTGAATTGTGTTTTGTATACGATTACTTATCCTTACTGAGCGTATAGCTCACCCCATTTCTTTAAACTATTTCAGGTACTCACGAGTTCCGGAGGGACAAAGAGACGACGGGTTCAGGGACGAAGTAGAAGGCTCTGATACTACGGTTCATTTTTGTAATATATGTGTTAGTCCGGGAAGCCACGGCTGCTCCGGGGGCTGTCTATATATTTTTGTTGTTCATAAAATGCATACCATATATATATATATATATTGCATGTGTATCAGTTATAGTATCATTTTTGCACCCAATGCTTGTTGTTGCTTGGTTTATATGTTGCTGTTGATCTATAATCTTCTTATAAACCTATCTTAGTCCTACTAAGATGGGTTAGTGACTCTCCAGTCTTAATTACAAGTGTTATCCTGTACAATTAAGGCGGGGGTGTTACATGATCGATCATGGAATTCTCATGATCGATCATGGACCTATCTTGTTGCCCAATTTTAACAATACTTACACTCAACCCTTAATGGCTTGCCATAACTCGGCTCGAACTTTCACGAACACTCCCGAAACTCTGAAAAAAATTCCTGAAACTCTAAAAACACTAACAAAAAGATTATTTACATAATTGACCTATGCTTTTTAGGCATAAGTTAGGTCTTCGTGAGGGGTGGAATCCTCGCAAGGTGGAAATTCCAAAATGGCATGAGACGTTGTCCGTTCACTTTAAACACATAGCCAGTTTTGGGATCCTCAATATTCACGGCCTCAAAAAGGAATACATGCCAAAAAATGTATGGGCCGGTCTAACGAGACTTTAGCTTTCCCGTGAAGAGGTGCAAACGCATGTCATAAACAAGAACTTTGTGCCCAAGTTTAAATTCTTTTCTCAAAATGGATTTGTCATGAAAATTTTTGGCATGTTCCCTGCTTATCTTTGCGTTATCATATGCATCTCTTCTCAATTCCTCAATTTCATTGATTTGGAACTTATAATCAAGCCCAGCTTTTTTTAAATCAGAGTTAACCATCTTAGTTGCCCAGTATGATTTGTTTTCCAACTTTACTGGAAAATGACATAGTTTTTCGTACACAATGCGATAGGGAGACATATCTAGAGTTATTTTATACACAGTACGATGAGCCCAAAGTGCGTCCGTCAGTCTTAATGATCAATCCTTGTGATTTGGGTTCACTGTTTTCTCCAAAATCTGTTTGATCTCCCTATTTGCCAACTTGGCTTGACCGTTAGTTTAAGGATGGTAAGCGAGCGATACTTTATGATTTACACCATACTTTTTCATTAAGGATTGAAATGGTTTATTGCAAAAGTAAGTACCGCCATCGCTTATTATTGCTTTAAGTGTGCCAAAATGTGCAAGAATGTGCTCTTTCAAGAATTGGATCACAACTTTGTGATCGTTTTTCTTCCACGCTTGTCCTTCCACCCATTTTGAAACATAGTCTACAGCAACTAGAATATAAAGGTTATCGTATGAGGATGGGAATGGTCCGATAAAGTCGATGCCCCAGGAATCAAAGATTTCAATCATCAGGTTTGGATTGAGTAGCATCATATTCCTCTTGGAGATCCCTCAAAGCATTTGGCATCTCTAACATGCCTTGCAAAAGCGTTGTGCGTCCTTAAAGAGCGATGGCCAGTACAATCCGCTTTGCAAAATTTTGGCGGCGGTCTTCTTTGTCGAGAAATGTCCTCTGCAAGCTTTCGAATAGCGGGAGGGCAAGACTCTCTCTACTTCTTCATCCGAAATGCACCAGCAGATAATCTGATCCGCACAATAATTGAACATATATAGTTCATCCCAGTAGAATCGACCCACTTTGCTCAAGAATCTTTTTGTCTTGTGCACCCCACGACTTCGGTATCTTGTTTGTTACAAGATAGTTTACAATGTCTGCATGCCATGAAAGTGTCGAGATCGCCAGCAGTTTCTCATCCAAAAATGAGTATTGGATCGGGCTTTCTTCAATATTGTTCGTAAAAGTGAGCCGAGACAGATGATCGGCCACCACGTTCTCGACTCCCTTTTTGTCCTTGATGCTTAAATGGAACTATTGCAACAGGAGTATCCACCTGAGAAGCCACGGCTTAGCATCCTTCTTCGTGAACAAGTACTTTAAAGCTGCGTGATCTATGAAAATAACAATGGGCGATCCTATCAGATAGGATCGAAACTTGTCCAATACGAAGACAATTACCAACAGCTTTTTCTCAGCTGTAGTGTAATTCATTTGAGCATCGTTCAACGTGCGGCTTGCATAATAAATTACACCCGATTTCTTGCCTTTTAGTTAACCAAGAACTGCTCCAACCACATAGTCACTCGCATCACACATGAGCTCGAATGGCAAGCTCCAGTCCAGCATCTGCATAATCGGAGTGGTAGTGAGCATATGCTTCATAGAGATAAAAGCTTCTTCGCACTTGGCATCCAATTCAAATGGTGCATCCTTAAGGAGAAGATTGCATATCGGCTTGGAGATGGAACTGAAGTTCTTGATAAACGTCCGATAGAACTTGGCATGTCCCAGAAATGATTAGGCATCTTTTACATTCATAGTCACTCGACATGTCCCTGGATTTTGTCAACTTCAATTCCCTTTGACGAAATGATGTGCCCAAATACAATACCATTGGTAACCATAAAGTGGCACTTCTCCCAATTTAACACCAATTGTTTCTCCACACATCGTTCCAAAACATGTTCTAGGTTAGTCAAGCAATTGTCGAATGACTTACTATAGACGGTAAAATCATCCATAAAAACTTTCAAAATCCTTTCCACCATATCTCTAAAAATACTTAGCATACACCATTGGAAAGTGGTCAGTGCATTACATAGACCAAAAGGCATTCTCCGATATGCGAAGGTACCAAACAGACATTGAAAGGTTTTCTTTTCTTGATCATCTAAGTCAATCTCAATTTGATTGTACCTAAAAAAACAATCTGGGAACGAGTAATATTCATGGCCTGCTACCCTCTCGAGAGTTTGATCCAAGAAGGGGAGTGGGAAATGATCTTTACAAGTTGCCTTATTTAGTTTACGGTGGTCAATGCACATTCGCCACCTGGTGGTGACTTTTGTGGAATCAACTTGTTTGATTCATTCTTGACTACCGTAAGACCCAATTTTTTTGGTACTACTTAAGTTGGACTAACCCATTTACTATCCGAGATTGGATAAATGATCTTTGCATCTAACAATTTCAACACATCGTTTCTAACCACTTCTTGCATGTTAGGATTCAATCAGTGTTGAAATTGCCTTGATGTTTTAGCCCCGTCCTCCAAGTGAATTTTATGGGTGCAAATTAATGGGCTTATTCCTTGGAGGTCCACAAGAGTCCAACCAAAAGATTTTTTGTACTTACCGAGCAAATTAACTAACCTTACCTCTTGGTCATCCGAAAGTTCAGACGAGATGATGACTGGGAAGGTGTCAAAAGCTCCCAAGAAGGCATACTTGAAGTTACTCGGCAATGGCTTGAGTTCCATTTATCCTTCAAGCTTTTTGGTGGAGGGTGGTGTGTTTTCTTCTTTATCCTTAATTTTATCCTGTTTTTCAAACAAAGAAAACACTTGCATACATCCCTCGGCTTCATCGAAAGTGGTTAAAAAACCTTCCTTTGAACCCGATTCAAAAGTTGCCACAAAGTGGTTTTGGATACATAACTCTATCATGTTCACGTGTTCACTTTCATCATCATCATCTCGTTGATTGCTCAAAGAGAACACATTTAGCTCCAAAGTCATGTTTCCAAAAGCCAACTTCACTATTCCATTCTTACAATTAATTATAGCATTAGAAGTGGTAAGAAATGGTCTTTCGAGGATAACCAGAATCTCTTTAGCGGGGTTCGACACGGGTTGCATGTCGAGGATGATGAAATCAACTGAAAAATAAAACTTGTCAATTTGGACAAATACATCCTTGACTATCCCTCTTGACTATCCCATTTGTTATTTTTTCGAGATCATTCTTTCCTTGTTTTTCTTCATCTCTCCCCTTCTCTTTACTCACAACCTTCTCAACTTCCGACTCTTTCTCTTGGGTTGCTAGGGCAGTGGTGAACTTAGACATTTAGGTTTTTAACTCACCCACATCTCGATCAGTCTTGTCCATAAAAGATCTCGACAAAGCTTCTAGGTTTTAGTTTGGATTTTGACTTTGAGGTGGAGCAAAAGAGTTTTGAGGTTGTTGTTGTCTTTGGCTTTGATGGTATTGGTTTTGGTTCTGACCTTGAGTGCCACCCCAACTAAAATTAAGGTGATTCTTCCATCATTCGTTGTACTTTTGAGAATAAGTGTTGTTTTGGTTTCGATTGTATTGGTTCATGATGTTGACTTGGGAAGAGTTTTTTAGGACTTTTAGAAAAACGGGGATGGTAGGGCACTCTTCAGTGGCGTGTCCCATGTTTTCACAAATGACACACAGTTGACTCGACGACACCACGTTATGCTTACTTGACTCTAAGGCCTCGACCTTCTTAGTCAATTGGAACAACCTCACTCCCTTGTCATCATCATTGGATAATTGGTATAACCCACCCTTTGCCGGAGGTTTGGCTTTAGGCTCTTTGGTATAGGTGTTCCAATTTTGGGCACCTTACGCTAGTTCATCAAAATATAATAAAGCCTCATCGGGATTTTTGCTCAAGAATTGACCATTACACATGGTCTCAACAAAAGTACGCATTTCAGGGTGAGAGATTCATAGAAAAACTGACAAGGCTCCAAGTTTCATGACCATGGTGAGGGCATGCATTTAAAATCTCTTTGTATCTTTCCCAACACTTGTAGAAGGTTTCGTTATCTTTTGGCGAAAAAATGGATATTGCCCTTTTTAAAGCATAGGTTTTATGAACGGGATTTTTTTTAAAAAAAAACTCCGCTTGAAACTCTTGCCAAGACCGAATTGATTGCGGCCTTTGAGTGTTTAGCCAAATCTTTCCTTTATCTTTAAGGGAAAAAGGAAAGAGTTTTAATCGCATGAGATCCTCATCAATGTTTGCCTCACGAAATGCGGAGCAAACTTCTTCAAAGTCCTTCAAATGCAAGTATGGGTTTTCAGACTCCATACCATGAAAAGAATGGATATGTTGAAGCATACCCGATTTGAAAGAGAAAGCGCCTACTTGACCGGTGGAAAGCACAATGCATGAGTTGGAAGTCAGACGAGGGGGTTAAAGATAATCCCTCATTGTTCTAACCAGGGGAACATTTTTAGCACCTTCTCCTTCATTATTTCTCTCATGGTCCGCCGCTCTACCTTGATTTGCCATTCTTGGTGACGAGGGAGGGCTAATTAGAATGTCCACGAACAATTGCCCTTGCATAGGAGTGAACAGCTATTCGAATTGTTTGTCGAAATTCTTCAAAATAAAACAAGAATAAGAGATAAAAATAAATTAATTAAATTGAGAGATACTTACGAAATGGCTTTATACAAAACCCGAAATCCTCCTTTTGCCTTATCCCCAGCAACGGCACCAAAAACTTGAGCTCTCCATTCTCTCTAGGACTTCTATGTGTAGAAAACTAAGAAAAGGCCATCTCTCATGATCTCGTAGGCTAAAAACTAGCCAAAAATGTACATTAATTATTAAAATAAACAAGGGAAGATATCTCTAGACAAAAATCCCCCCAAAAAAGGCTAAAAGTAGTAGTTGGTGGTTGACCCTGCTAGGCCATGATCGATCATGGCCAACCCATGATCGATCCTGGTGTGGTCTGCCTGATGATGATTTGTGCCATGATCGATCATGCTTCTAGAAATTCTTCAAATCAACACTTTTGCAAACTTTTGACTAGCACTTGATCAATTCCTTGAAGGCCATTGAATCATATGCCTATAAACACAACAAAAATACACCTAGCGGGATGATATTAGATACAAACTTACTAAGGCACTAATCTCGAGATAAGCGGATAATTAGGCATAATTAATGCAATAAACGTGTCAAGTGGCTCCGAGAAAGAGCTTATGCATGAGAATATTATGCGCTTACCATATATTATTAGTGTTAGTATTTTAACTTTGATGTGACATCTTTATGTGTGTATAAAACTCATCCAAGGGTGTAGAACTAATGCACACCATAACATGTGTATTTTTAACCATTAAATTCTTATATTTTTCAGATAAAAATTTTGGTCAAACTTGATGTTTTATAATATAGGTGTTAAATTTAATATTCTTTTGTCCAAAATAAGTTGTAGCAAGCATATAGTTATTATTTTTATGACCAAAATAAATGTTCCCATGCAAAAAAATAAAATTAAAAATTATAAGAAAACCAAACCCAAAAGTTTGCTTTGGATCTAGATTTTGAAGAGTTAAAAATGAAACTGAACCGATTGTTTTGGGTTTGGGTCTCCTAATTTTCACCCAACCAAAACTAAAAACACCGCTACTTTGATGTTAGCAAATATATTGTAAATACAACAAATAAATTAACAAATATTATAATTAATAAAATTTAAATGATATTATGAGTATATGATTTTTTTATGCAAATTCATAGACCTAGTCTATATCATGAATAGATCACCTCCACCAAATTCCATCCAAAACTTCAATCTAGAAGTGGGTGAGATGATCATAATAAATTTCAATAGCTGAAAATGTATATTATATCAATTTTTCATTACAACTAGTTCTGAATTGAATTTTGAATTTCATGAAATTTGGTGAAGGTGATTTACCCATCGTATAGATCATCTATATAAAAAATTTGGTATTTACTTAAAAAAATTGGTCTATTTACTCCTCCGAAATGAGCATCCCTTCTTTTTGAATAATATGTTCTAAACTATAGCAGACATGGCTACCCGTTAAAATGGATATCTATATATATATATAAATAATCCACGTCGCTTACAAATTACCAATGTTGAATACTACAATTATCTATATTCCAATTTGTTTTCTAGAATATTGACACCACGAAATTATTGTGTTGCGTTAACCCAGTCGTATGTTTCTCAAGTAGTAATATAGTGTCGATAGTTCGAGTGTCAATCCACATGGATAGTTAGAAAGAAGTGGAATAGATCACAGATTATGCTTTTCTGATTTTGTAAAGTCATTGATTTTGAAACAACGTAAAAGTAAAAACGGTTGTAAAAGTACTTAAGAAGTACTAAGGTAAATGGATGTAGCTTGTAACACAAGATTATGTGATTACAATTAATCTCATACAAAGATTTCAAATACTTTATTCTAAATAATGAGGAATCATATTATAATTCTCAATAGCAATGGGTGCGAAGCAAAGCAACTTATTTTCGATATTACCCATATCAAGAGAATATATAACAAGATTTCACCAAGTATGAGTTTAGTATCCATATCTCATAGCACCGAGTGCAAAGCTAAACAACTCATTCCCATATAAAGCTAATTCGAGATAAGGATGATATATAAATTCAACTGTAATAAGTTAAACAATGAGCAAGTATTTGTGAACTCATAATTCAAATGACAAAAAACTAAATGATGAATCCTTATAATGGAATGAGACGAAATTTATGATATAAACCCGTTAATTAATCGATCAATTACTTAAACAAGATGATAATGAGTTTAAACATCACATATAGTGTATAAAGCACTCAAAATATCATTAAGTAAATTAAAAATAAGTATCACAAGTTTATGTTACATCTAAGGACTTTCAAGAACTCATTATAATTTCTTCAAAGAAATGAAGAATCCATAAATGGGAGAAAGAGCTACAAGCTTTCAAAAACTACACAAGTGTATTGTATTTATATTTATGCTCAACTAGACATCCACTCATATAATAGGCATGAAATAGAGAGATCACTCAACTTATTTTCCACCTTATTATTGATAAACGCATAATATTGTCATTAATATGCTCGTTTTTGGAGTTGTTTGGCGCGTTTAATTCTCTAAAACTATTTAGTTTGCTAATTTATCTCGCGATTAGTCTCGTAGCATATTTTGTAACATTGCTTGGAAAGGCCTTTTTTTGTTTATTTTGTTGCTTTTAGATCTCGAGAAATTTATTGAGTGAAAGAAGAATGATCAACCGAACAATTTTTGGCCTTTTAAGCAAAAAGTCAATGGAATGTCAAATAGTTGGATCAATCAAGCTCATTCCTTGTTCTATCAAGGGTTGATAACAAGAGTTTGCTTTGTCTTTTATTTCACCTCCCTTATTTTGCTCATCTATCTCATAGCTAGCTTAGAGACTAAAAAGTGGTGCAAATCTCTATCACCTAGAATATTGTATTTTATACAAAAGTGGCTATTTTTCAATAGACAAAAGGGATAGTTTCTCATGGATCTTTAGTAGAGAGAGGAGAGGGAGACAACAAACTCATCTATATATATAATCCCCATGATTGTATTGAAAAACTCTTAGACTCTTGGACTTATTTATATTTTTATTTTACTTGTCTTGAATATTAACCCCTCTCTAAAATTTGTAATTTATTATCTTCATTGAAGAGAAATGGAATACACTTCTATAATTCTTGTCTCTACATTTATTATGGAGTAAATTTCTTTGCTGTGGCTAAAAGATGAGGTTTGCAATGCATGAATTATGTAAGTTCATTTCTCATTCCATTGTTAGTATTATTAAATACCTGTTGAATCCTTCATCTTCTCCATTTAATCAACCATTCATAAGCTAGTGAGATAATCTTCATAAGATGATTTGACTTTGTACGCCTTGTATACATAGTTCTGAAGCATTAATGAAGAGATGATACACTTGTGTATTTCTTACTAGCCTATGTCCATTCCTTCTATGAATGAGATACTTTTCATTGCCAAGCATGATTAGTCTTTGATATTCTTGGAAAAACCAGAAATTTGAGATTCCAATCATTGAATGCTTTAATGATATGTTGAGTGCTTTGTACATTTATATGATTTTGAGACTCAATATTTTCTTAGTTACGGTGTTGCCAAAGAGGATCTCTTAAGTTTATGTCATAAATAACTCCACTAATCATCCTAAGGATTCAATTTGTATTTATCAATTATGTCTACACCAGATGGTTTATCCTCCACCTAGACCTCCCAATCTTAGGCAAAGGAAATGTTATGATTTATTCTTCTTAACTCTTTAAGTGACCATTTTCATGATCAAGTCAATTGCCTAGGAAAAACTAACAATGAGTTCTCAAATGCCTAGTTTAAATTTATGCCTTTTCTTTTAGTATATCTTAAATTTGTATCTTAGTTAAGTATTATATGGGAATGGGTTGCACTTGCTTCACACCATTTACTACAAGATACAAAGGAGAGATACATTTGTGTTAAGTTGTTCTTACAGCCTTCTTTATATGGCATTTATATGGGAATGGGTTGCTTTCGCTTCACACCCTTTTGCTTAGAAAAGTGTGAGATACTTAACACTTAGAAATTGAATTGAGAAGTTTGAATGAGATTGATTCTACATAATGTTGCAAAGCAAATGAATTCTATAATGCCTTAGCCTTTTCTCTTCATTTGATATATCACTTTAATTTTTATTGCATAACTTTAAAATTAACAATTAAAATCAATCAATCTACTTCTTTAAACAAAGCCTTGGACTCGTAATCGCTTCACCAGCTTTCCGACTATCTTTGTGGTTCGACACTTGGACTTACCAAGCATTACAACTTGACAACGTACACTTGGGTTCATAAGCACGAAAGAATTTCGGCCACATCAATTATTAAAATTAATTGATTTTATTATCATTTTTTTCTCTTATTATCAAATAGACCATTAAAATATATTTAGATGCTTCAATCACTCTCTCTCTCTCTCTAACACCACCCGTCAACCCCCTTGTGCCTTGCATTAATTTTTTTTCCCTTTCTGTCTTTGTATCCAATTCAATCTCGCAAACCAAGAGAATCCATTTCCTTTCTTGCTTTTTTATTGTCAGAAGAAGAATATGTAAACATTTTTTGCAAAGGGATTGAGAGTACGTGGATATTATATAAGAAATTCTTGTATTTATTTTCTCAATCAAATTGGACATTATTTATGGAACTAATGATCAAGAGTAGAGAACAGAGAAATTAAAATGTTGTATAAGATAATGGAAGAGGTTTGAGAAACAAAATAGTTTATGGTATGTACTAAATAGAAAAAAAAATGGTATAGCAATTATCACTCCAAATGAGTTATGTAAATGTGTAATATAAAACTGATATTTAACACATGCCTAGTCACAATGCATTTTTACAATTATTTGAAAAAAATTTAATTTTTTTTAGAACCATCTCCAAGAAAATAATAATAAATTATTGGTCCTACAAAAAAGGGTGGCAAAAATCCACAATAGTAATGTTTTTATTATCACTTTCATAATATTTCTCTTCACTTGTCAATGTCCCAAAAAAAATAAAATTTGGGAGAGGAACCACAGTGAAACAAAGGGGGCAATTGTTTCCCTACATTTTCATAAATTTTAATTTTATCTCTACGATTACTTTTAGAAAATGAAAATAAATACATGCTACTTATGTTTGCCCTCCATTAATTTTTTAAAATTTAGTAATAGTATTAATATTGCCCCAACTCTTAATCTTGAACAAAAATAATATTACTATTAAATTTAATTCTTTAATTTTTAAAAAGTGTCTTTAGTATGAAGATTGCCACTCTTTGAAAAATCTCTTAATTCCACCCCCGGTGGTCGTTGTACATTATGATTAAATGGTAGCACACATGGTGGTGAATTTACACTTTAAAGATGCTTTTCTCATCACCCATTTCAAAGAGTAATGATATTGGCACTCCACAAAGTACTTCATCATTCCAAAATCATCGTTTGTGACACTTTATAAGAATTTTTTGGGACACTTTTTAGTTTTTAGTCATTAAAGATACTTTTTGTAGGATGCTAATATCATTACCCCACTCGAAATTACATTTTATCTCAGGTCATTTGGTGATAAATCCTTCGTATATATTGATTTTGACAAAAAAAAAACATAATACAAACTTTTTCAACCAAAACATCTTTTTTGCCAACTCCAAATTGTTATAGACAAAAATAACCCTTTTATCATTATTTTTGAATTTCAAAATTTAAAATCCAATAAGGTAACATTCACCTTCTTTCCAATAAAACAAAGAGGCTTTGAAAACTATATAAAAATATTTTTTAATACTTGTAACTATGTAAATTTACAATTTAAATAAATAGAAATGCAAATTAGGAAACAATTGTTTACAATATTTTTTCTATATTCATATTTTTTCCATTAAACTTGTAACTTTAAGATACATTTTTCTTGCAAATCTACATTCGAATTTGTAAATTTATTTTCAAGTTTGAAGTGAAACTTTAAATTTACTATAATTTATATTTTTTTCCATTTAATTTGTAAATTTCATAAAAATCTGCTATGAAATTTTTAGTTAAACTTTATTTTAATTAAAATTTTGTAATTAAATTTTCAAAAATATTATATAATTTTGTAGAGAACTTTGGTGTTTCCCAATGAATCCAATAAAGATAAAAATAAATGAAAATTAGGAGACAATAGATATAAGGTATATATAATTAGCAAATTGGAAAACAATTTGTGTGATGAAATAATTTGAATCATATATATATATATATATATGGTTACATATGTCAAATCTCAATGCAATAATTATAGTTTTGTGCTTCATGGGTACTCCGGGTATCTTAGTAGTTTCAACTATTGTTTCTGACTTGGGTTTGGCAGGTATGTCAGCCTTAGTAATAGGTTTGGGAGTTGTTTTGCAGGTTCAGTATGCTCAGCATTCTTTCTTGACCACGATGCCTTTGGTTCCTAAGCCGTCATATGTACAGGTTATTCAAGCTAATCCTAATTGTAGGTGGTGTATTTATGTATTGAATGGAACCAGAGTAGATCCGATCCAAACTGGTAGAGATGATAATTGGATCAAGTTTGATGATTAATCTTACCGCTATTTAGAGAAAGGTTTTTATTGATTTATTCCTCAAGGTCTAATGGCTTCTTTCAGAAAGAGAGATCCCCCCTCTTTAACAAGTTTCCTCTTCTATTTATAGATATCTTTCGTACTACCCAAGCTAGATTAGGTCATAAGTAAAATGACCATAAAGGGTATAACTCGTGGTCCTTGTGATCTTCATCAGTTCCTTCCATGTGAGGGGAGCGTATTTGTTGTAACTAACTTCTTACACTTTACACGTGTCACCTCGTCATTCGTTCTTGTAGTAAGCACTTATCATGCTATATTATCACAGGTGTCACTGTCTTATTAGTTAGGACGCCCATATCGGCATTTTCTCTATTTGTAGACCTGAAACCTTACTTAACTCGATTATCTTTTACTTGGCGCTTGACTACCCTTTGCTCAGCGCGTTATCATCATTTATTTGGCGCATACCTTGTATTGCCCCTCATGTTGTTGGATCTTATTCATAACTCGTTATATCTTTCATGATATATGGATCTTATTTTGTTTATTTGGCCCATAAAGGAACACTAAAATTATGCTCCCACAATTGCCCCCAAGCTTTCAAGTCATGCTAATCTCATGAATTCGGAGGCTTAACTTCCTTTAGAGTAAGTTCTTATACTTAGCCAAATTTTTAGAGAATTTTATACCTATGAGTTATCTCCACGTGTCATACCATCGTTGACTGATTTCAATTGAGTGTTATGAGATGGCTGTTAATCTCATTAAATGAGGGTCACTTCTTACACATCTACCAATAAAGTAAGGCGTCTTTTCGAGGGAAATAAAGGAAGAAAAATTTTAAAAAGGTATTTTTCTTCATCTCTAATTTCTTTCTCTTCATCTTGTTGATCTTTTAACTAAACCTTTCGATAGTCGAATTTTTCTTCGGCCTTTCAGTTTATTTCATCAAATTCGTAGGTCATCCTGTCAATCAATAATCTTTTTCTCTCTGTAAGTTCCTAAAATCTTATCTTTTATTTTCCATTCATTCTCCCTAAAACCCTAGTTTTTATTTCTTCTTAACGTTATTAACTGCTAATCACCATGAGAGGGAAATACGCTCCGAACACTGACGTTGACAAGTCAAAATTCCAAAGAGCTTATATCCCTAATGGGATTTCTTGGAGAGAATCTACATCCCACGAAGATATTTTCAAGGATATATAACTAGGCTTACCTCCAAAATCATAACGAATACCCCATTTACATATCCATCTTGAAAGTCGCTGACCTAAGAATCCCTTTGGATCTTTTATTAGTATAACGTTTAAGAAACACCCATTTCCATTTGTGTCAACTAACCTCAAATGTGCTTAGGATTATTTTAGGCACATCCGAACTGAATAGGCGTCTCAACATTAATTTGGGGCTAAAAGAAATCAAATATTGTTATCTCTTGGTTGAGTCTGAAGATAAATGGAACTTGAGGGCTAGACCTCATTCTCCTTCTATTATAGAGGGACTAGCTTCATCTAATAAGGGGATGTTTGATGATATTGTTCTTCTGATTGGGAATCTTGAACCTGACCTAGTTAACAAAAACATACCCAGGCATTCGGCTCACCTGGTTCGCAACCCCCCTTTTTTTAACCTTTTCTCTTGTTTATCACCTATTTGATGTTTTGTCTTAATCAATTTTTCTTTTTTGCAGTTGGTGGAGCAAAAAGGTGTTTTAGCAAGCCACTTCTAGACGAGCTCAATCTCGACCACTTGAACACTGCTATTAATTATGATGGACCCAATGATGTAGGGCCCTCTCATCATCCTAGATTGGCTCACTTTCTTTTGAACTATATTCCCCCATATACCACTTTTTTCAATCGCACTAACATTGTTAAGTGGGTTGGTCCTCCCCTTTTGGATAGAGACAAATACGATTTTCTCAGGAATTACAGCATTATCAATTCTTGCGTTGCCCATAAAACTAAAAAAATTCGGCAGCGTATTCTAGCTGGAGAATCCCTAAACTTAAAATTTCTTGAGTTTTTGGCCTCTAGGAAGAGAAGAGGCAAAGGTAAGAAGAAAGATAAAAGGCCTGCTGTTGAAGAAATTTTTGATCCCCCAACTGGTCATCATCTGTTGCAAACTGAGAACACTGAAGGGGTTACTATTTTCGAACCAAGCACTGCTATCCCAATTTTAAGGAGACATGGTGAGGCAATACCAGTTTATGCCGAGGAAACTGAACAACAAATTCCTGCAGTTGACATGTTTGCAGAAGAAATTTTTGAAGAGGTTGTAGAATCTCCATTAAAGAGAAGACCCAGGAGTGAGAAGCCTGTCTCCAAATCCTCAAATATGGTTATGGCTGGTCGGCGAAGCATTTTTTATTCTCTAAACACCCGACTTTACAAAGATAGGGCCTAAGTTCCAACAATTTCTTCTCCAACTGGCACTGTTGCTCCTGGGAATTCAGCAGGTCCTTCTAGAAAAAGAGGAGGTTGGTTCGCGAAAAGACCCCTCCCGTTGAAGTTATGGATCCTATTGTGGAAGAGGATACTTCTGAAGCTGTCAGAAGTACTGAATCTTCTTAAAACCTTCATCCTCCACCAGAGACAGAGGCACAAGAATTTGCAAGTGCTGAGCACACAGTCAACTCACCCATTTGTCCTGAGGTGGTTGAGACAGAGGAAGGCGATCCTTTTGAAGATGCCATCCCCAAAGAATTCATTGTCAGGCCTCGAATTGTTCATGATCAAAGGCCGATTAACGTCAAAGACTCTGCTTTGTCCAGCAGCAGAGTTGCTCATGGTTTGGTAACGACCATGATCTTGCCTGAGGATGGCAAGAAATTGAAGTTTGTTCCTACATTTGAGCTTAAGTACAGAAGTTTTCACTGTGAAGTTGGCGTAAGTTCCTTTTAATCTTTCTTTGTTTCTTTGTTGATTATTGTGTTTGCAGTAATTTTTTGATTGCCTTTTATTTCTTGTAGGCCAACCAATATTTCTCCGAGCTGATGTCTCATTACAAGCAGAACAAAAAAGACCATAAGGCAATGGTAGCGAGGCTCAAGAAAGAGACTTCAAAAGCCAAAAAAGAAGCTGACGAAGCCAAAACAGAAATTATTGGCATTAAAAGTCAACTTTCTTCTCTTTAAGCCGAACATGACGTCAAAACAAAATCGGCTGAAGAAAATAAGGTCAATTTGGTAGGCAAGATATTAGCTCTCTAAGCTCGATCAGATCGTTGAGCTCCAAAATTCTCTTAAACTGGCCCAAAATAGTAAAGCTCAAGCTGTAACTAAGGTCAGAGAAGAGGAGAAAAGGGCAGCAGAAACGACAAATGAGGAGCTCAAATCTTATTATTTTGAAGAGTTAACTAATGCCGAGACAATGGGCTATAATGAAGCCTCAGACGAAACAACAACTCAAATTATAAAGATCAAGAATATGATTTATAAGGCCAGTTATGAATCTAGCCTATCCGCTGCGGGGATTGTTGAGGGCGATGAACTTTTTAATGAGAATGTACTTTGTCCTCCCAATTTATTCGCGCAACCTCCCCCAGTTTCTGGGGAGGAGCAAGAAGACGATGACGCTGCCGAGGATGATGGAAATGACTAAGATGAAACTTAATCATCTCTTTTTTTTTATTTCTCTGTACTTTTTTTTGTCACAACTAATGTAAATGAAATCCCTAATGAACTTCATTTGCCTAGTATAACTTTCCTTACGCATGTTATGCCTTAGTTTTTTATATGTTTGCCCTCCAGTTGACCACATGACTTTTCAAGAACTAGCCACTTGGCAACTAATGAAAAGTTTATTATATATCCAATATGTTTCTTCAAATGAAGAGAATAATAAATTATGAATTTCTTTTTATATTTCTAGTGTATTCATTGCATAGGGATTTGTGACCTCTTAATTAACTCACATATCCCACGTATATATAAATCACACTTCTCTTTATTTTATATTCATTGTCTTAGACTAAAAAAAAAGTACTGACCTCTTAATTCCATTTCAATGGCTGATCCAAACAATGAATCTGTATCTGATGCTGCTTTTTCTCCCTTTGAAGGAGTAGATGCCACATAAGTTGCTAATATGTTAAGGGCTTTTCTTCACCTTAAAAGAAAACACCGTCGTCTGAAGAGAAGTTATAACCGCCTTGCAGGTAGTTTTCTTTGCCTAACAGAGCGGTATGCTATTGCCGGGCGTAAGAGGCATTCTTGAAGAATGCTTTATCTTTTTCTTCTTCTTCTTCTTCTTCTTCTTCTTTTTTTTTTTTTACTTGGCCATGAAGCCCCACCACATGTACTTATGTTTTGAATTAATTAAGAATAATTTTGTAAATGTTCTCTGTTATATCATTTCTTCGATTAGTTGTAACAGAAAATTTCTTTGCCATATCACACATATAACTCAATTAGTTAATAGATGATTTAACTAATTTAGAGCACGGTCGAGTTTAAACAAGTTTGCATTATTTAATTTTTCTATTTGATAAAAGTATTGTTTAACTCTTGTTGCCTTGGCCGAGCAAGGTATTGTATATTTTCATGTTGCTACTTTTAGTCGAGAAAAGTTTTGCACTACCTCCTTTTAATTTCGGCTGCCTCAGCCGAGCAAGGTCTTATACATTATCATTTTTGCTGCCTTAATTGAGCAAGGTCTTTCACGTTTTCATGTTTGCTACCTTGACTGAGCAAGGTCTTACATGTTTTTATTTTTGTTGCCTTGACTGAGCAAGGTCTTACACTTTTGCCTTCTATTCAAGAAGGTATTGTATTAACTTTGATGCCTTACTAAACAAGGACTTACACATTTTCGTTTTTCTGCCTTGACTAAGCAAGGTCTTATACGTTTGCCTTTCGTAAAGAAGGTCTTCTGATGAAACAATTTTAAACTCAAATTGGCAAATTTTTGTCTCATTACTTCGAAATCAGCTCATACAAAAGTATCTAGCTCTTGGATTTACAATTAGTGATAATACATTCTCAAGTTAGCTATATTCCAAGGATTCTAAATTGGTTGACCTTCCATGTCTTGCAAATGATAGGATCCGGTTCCACTAGCCGAGGTGACCATATAGGGACCCTCCTAGTTTTGCTGGAGTTTCCCATGGCTAACTATGACGGTCGTGCCGAGCGCCTTCCTTAGAACTAGTTCTCCAACTTTGAATTCTCTTGGTTTGGTATTAGCTTTGTATTGCCTAGCCAGAGTATTTTGATAACTCACCAAATGAATCACAGCTGCTTCCCTTTTGGATTCGGCCAAATGAAGCATTTAAATCTTACATCTCGTCTGATTAACTTCACCCTGGAACTCCATAAACTTGCCTCTCAAAAGAGTCTCTCCCTCACGATCATCGTCATTTGAAGGGTTGCCACTGTTGCAACGATTTGCCATCAGATTAAGGCAAATCTAGGATCCGAAACTTACCTCTGATACCAATTGACGTAGCGGAAAACTAATCACAATATAGAGGAAAACACTCAAAATTTTATTAAAGATGATCTGCCTAAACGATTACAAAGAGATTCTCGTATGAGAAATTACAAAATGCAAGAAAGGAAACAAATTCGAAATAATTCAAAAAACTACCAAAAATAGAAAATTGTTGAAATTATGGGATTCTGCAGTGCCGATGCCAAGGATTGCGCGGGATTTGACGGAAGTCAAATCCGAATTTCCAAACTCAACTTATCGCGTTATTAAAACCTGCCTTAAATAGTAAGCACGCAGATTCTCACGCAATTCTGGTCTCGTCACTTTTTGGGCCAAGCGACCTTACGAAGATCCGGTGTTATTAAATACAGGTCCGCTACATGTTCTACATTAGCTAATAAAGCTTGTAGAGAGAGAATAGTGGAATGAAAATATTATGGATAACTGTGAGATAAAACTTTAAGGGTCAAAATAAGGTTCTTTTGTGGGTTTGATTCGAAAATACCAAAAATACCCCTACACATGTGCATTACATGCTCTCATTCTGTCAAGACTTTAATGGACTAAACTTTGGAGTTGCCTATAAGGGAACAAAAAATGATTAAAGACAATCATGGAACAAATGGCAGACTTTAACGGTAAAATTTAGTCATGCATTTCTTCAAACTCTTTAAATATAACAAAACATATTAAAATTTACAAAAGTGTAATTTACAATAAAAATCGAGTCCCACACAAGACAAATTAAATATAGAAATAAGCACTTTTATATATGGGTTTATCATAAAGAAATATATATCGCAAATGCGAGACTAATATTAGTTACAATTGTTCCCCCAACGCATTATGTCCTAAAATAAAGTATCTGAATTGGAGTATCAAATCTACAACATAACATGGATTACGGTCATCCTATTGATTTGCAAAATATGAATTCATAAAAGTTTGATACAGTATATGTTTCATAGTTTAATCATAGTTACTACTTAAATTGTACAAAATTGTTTTAAAGAAGAAGAAAAATACAAACCACAATAACTTAACAATTTAGAAAATTGAACTATAGTAGGATAATTAATAGAACAATAATGTGACATAAAATTTATTATTTTATTCATGTCATTAAATATTTCTTAACTAACATTCAACACCATCCTCACTTGTATAAATATGATTGGGGAGAGAAGCAACCAACTTCGTGCCAATTGGTAAAACAAATTGTTTTATTTTTTGGCCTAAAATAAGGCAAAGCTCTTGGTGGGAAACTTATTTTTGTCAATGTTCCTTGTGGCTCTCATATCAAGAACTTATTATCATCATAGAGCTCCCAAATAACATATAAAGAGTATGTACGTTAAATATTCAAAAAGAAAATGGAAAAAATGATTGGAAGACGCGCGACACTCTGTACGTAGTTAGAACTAGTTAAGGACTTAATTTACAATGTGTTTTCTTGTATCAACCTTAATTAATTTGGATTTTTCGTTCTCTATTGTCGAAGTATGTAAATTTAGTCATTTTGAATAAGCTGGAGATATTGGCACCCTCAATATCTCTTGGAAATACTCCCACTTTTCATTTGATCCTAGACAACTGAGCAAGGTGTATATTAATAGGTTGTCAAGGACGAAGTATAAAATTGAAATGCCTTACTCCATTGTCAAGAACCATGTATATAAGCTTATGCGCGGCCCTCAACAACCGAGTAATAGACACCTTACTCAATTGCAAAGAACCGAATGAATGTGGGAGTGTTATAAAGTGTTTTTGGGGGTGTCAATATTTTCACCCTTTTGAATACGTTTTCGTTTCAGATTATAAAGTTACTAATGCATTTAACATGGACATATTTCCACAAAAAAATAGACAAATAAATAGAACACACTCATAAAAAGAAAAATACACATCAATTTTCCTTTAGGCATCTAATTAAATTTTTTGTGTTTCCTTGAATTTTGAATAGCAATTACCTTTAATGTTGTTGCTTCAGGGATTTGCTGAGATGGTGCAGAGGTAAAA
Organism: Lonicera japonica; assembly: GCA_021464415.1. Lineage (NCBI taxonomy): Eukaryota > Viridiplantae > Streptophyta > Magnoliopsida > Dipsacales > Caprifoliaceae > Lonicera > Lonicera japonica. Next base: position 23,504,174 of record CM038469.1, read on the forward strand.
ACTTGACATGTGATGCATGTCAATACTCAGGGATAGTTGAGCTGACTAAGAATTGAACAACAATATGCAGGAGAAGGCCCAAACATGTCACATCAACAAGTTGTGATCCCGAGGGGCCAGGGTGGAGATTATTTTGAACTTACTTGCTATTGCTTTTACAAATGTTGATTGCTTGGAAGATTATAAATCTTCAACCTTATATGTGTAACATCTATTTATTATTTTTATGGGTGTAAATTAAATGATGAAACGAGTTCACAACTTAACTTTTTCTCTCTCTAGCTATAAAATATCCACAAATATGCATATATAAATACAAAATCAAACACGAATTGAGGCGATCAAGCTGTGAGGTTCGAGTTTTTTAGAGAGATAGTCTCCAAATTAGGCAAAGTATGTTAATAAATAGAGTGAAACATTAGGGTTTGGTGAAGATGACGTAACCGAAATACTTCCGCGCTTATAAACCCAACTTTAAGTTGTCAAGTTATAATAATGGGTAAGTCCAAGTGTCGAACCACAAGGATAGTTAGAAAGACGATGTGGTGATTACGAGTCCAAAGTTTTGTTTAAAGAAGTGGATTGGTTGATTTTAATTGTTGATTTTAAAGTTATGCAATAAAAATTAAAGTGATTAATCAAATAATGAGAAAGGGCTAAGGCATTATAGAATTCATTTTATTTGCAACATTATGTAGGAATAATCTCATTAAAAGTTCTCAATGCAATTCCTAAGTGTTAAGTATCTTACACTTTTCTAAGCAAAAGGGTGAGAAGCAAGAGCAACCCATTCCCATATAAATAAAGGGTGTAAGCAAAACTTAACACAAGTGTATCCTTCATTTGTATCTTGTAATCAAAGGGTGTGAAGCAAGTGCAACTCATTCCCATATAATGCTCAACCAAGATACAAATTTAAGATACACCAAAAGAAAAGGCATAAAATTAAACTAGGCATTTGAGCACTCATTGTTAGTTTCCCCTATGCAACTGACTTGATTATGAAAATGGCCACTTAAAGAGTTAAGCACAATAAATCATAACATTTCATTTTCCTAAGATTGGGAGGTCTAGATGGAGGATAAACATTCGGTGTAGACATATTTGATAAATACAAATTGATTCCTTAGGGTGATTAGTGGAGTTGTTTATGACATAAACTTAAGAGATCCTCTTTGGCAACTGTTAGAGTGATATACTAAAAGCCATAATTTTGTTGTTGGTTTGGATATGTTATAAACTCGGTTTTGCTATTTTAATGAGAATCTTTATGGGCAATGGTTGCAATATATTATTTATTTAAATATTGTGATGTGTGTGTCTTTTATTCCATATAGTAGATGATTTGGTGTGTAGAGTATAGCTTACACATAGAAGATCATATCATCGGTTCTTGTGGAATATAAGTTTAATGGTTCACAGTCTTAGATGGAATTGGACACCCATCAGTAGGATTGTAGCACAAGTTTTAGTAATTTATCTTAACTACAGGAAATAGTATAGTTTTAACTCATTGTGCTAGTACAATTTGTGTGTATTGAATAGGACCAGTTTAGGTTAATTGTTTTTATACTGACTATATAAAACAATTTAAAATCCCATGATTATTATGATTATTTATGCTCTTAATCTTAAAATAGTTAATAGACATATATCTGTAGTGTTTTTTGTTTTCACTCATTAAGAGTGAGATTCATTTATGAATCAATAATCTTCGTGAATTGGATGACGACACTATATGTATGATGAATATTAATTATTGACGGAATCCACGTCCCGATATAGGGATTGATGATAGCCCCTTGAGAAGCTTATAAGTTTTGATCATGTCAAACACTGCAGGTGGATTATCTTAATCCGACATGTCAAATAAGTTAAGTGGTAGGCTCAAGGATTAAGAAGTCATTTAAATATAATTGTCAGTAATTTAATTTAAATGATGGTTATCTGTAATCTTAACGTGGGGAGAATAATAAGTATTTAATAACAAGGAGCTCGAAATTAAATTTTGAGATAAGGACGGGAGTGCAATTATAATTCTTTAGTGGTGCGAATTATAATTTGTGAAAGGAACTAATTCATAGTGGAATTAGGATTCCAACTTTCCATAGGAAGCCCAAACACTTATTTCTCCTTAAGGTCCCTATCGTAGCCTTATATATACGCCGGCCTTGTCTCTTCTAAAATAACAATAATTCTCATGAGTTAGAATTTGTTCTATTAAGAGAGGAGAAAATCTTGGTGATGCCATAGCCCACACTCGGTGCAAGATTTGATGGCGAAAGGAATACGATAGAAGATCTTTAGCTTTTTGGCACAACAGTCGTAAATCAATCGTAACTTTTGATCGCACCGTTGGATCGGGTTAATTTTTGAATATGTTGTTCGAAACGCAAAGTTATTTTTAAGGAGCAAAAAATCAGAACAATCAGAAGTCGTTTCGGTAGCGAAAACAATCAATTTTCGTAGCCCAGCGAGAATTAAAAAATCTGACCAAATCGCAATCTGATACTTTCAAACCCTAGTCTCCTCATATAGATCCTCTACATAATCCACAAAGTTGAAATCCCTTTATTCTTATAGGGTCTTAGCAAAAAAAAAAAATTTCAATCTAAACGCAATATCAAACTATCCTGTATTTATGTCTCCATCAATCTTAACTAAGAAAATATTGAGTCTCAAAATCACATAAAGTGTAGAAAGCACTCAACATATCATTAAAGCATTCAAGGATTGGAGTCTCAAATTTATGATGTGTCCATGAATATCAAAGACTGATCATGCTTGACAATGAAAAGTATCTCATTCATAGAAGGAATGGACATAGGCTAGTAAGAAGTATACAAGTGTATCATCTCTTCATTAATGCTTGAGAACTAGGTATACAAGGCATACAAAGTCAAATCATCTTATGAAGATTATCTTACTATCTCATGAATAGTTGATTAAATCAAGAAGATGAAGGATTCAACAAGTATTTAACAATAATAACAATGGAATGAGAAATGAACTTACATAATTAATACATTGCAAATTCATCTTTTAGCCTTAACAAAGAAATTTACTCCATAATAAATGTAGAGATAAGAATTATAGATATGTATTCCATTTCTCTTCAATGAAGATAATAAATTACAAATTCTAGAGAGAGTAAAATTCAAGACAAGTAAAATAAAAATATAAATAAGTCCAAGAGTCTAAGAATTTTTCAATACAATAATGGGGACTATATATATAGATGAGAGTGTTGTCTCCCTCTCCTCTCTCTACTAAAGATCCATGAGAAACTATCTCTTTTGTCCATTGGAAAATAGCCACTCTTGTATAAAATACAAAATTCTAGGAGATAGAGATTTGCACCACTTTTTAGTCTCCAAACTAGCTATGAGATAGATGAGTAAAATAGGGGAGGTGACACAAAAGACAAAGCAAGCCATCTAGATTCATTTTGGCTTGAGTTAGATGGATCTAAATGATGGGGAAAATTCCGTGATTGATCTAGCAAATAGCTAGATAGATCCAACTCTTGTTGTCAACCCTTGATAGATCAAGGAATGAGCTTGATTGATCCAAATATTTGACTTTTCCTTGACTTTTTGCTTTAAAGGCCAAAAATTGCTCGGTTGATCATTCTTCTTTTACTTAATAAATTCCTAAAGATCTAAAGGCAACAAAATAAACACAAAAATGGCTTTGCAAGCAATGTTAAATACAAAATATTCTATGAGGCTAATCGCAAGATAAATTAGCAAACCGAATAGTTTTAGAGTGTTAAACGCGTCAAACGACTCCAAAAATGAGCATATTAATGACAATATTATGCATTTATCAACTCCCCTAGCAAGCAAATTAAAAATAGCTAAGTATAATAACCGAAAATGCATTTAGCACATGCATTAAGCCTTTGAACTCCTAAGTTCCCCTAGAAGACGAGTTGTGTCTCGTGAGGGTTTACAGAGATGATACCCATAAACATCCAAAGTTTGAATTCAAAGAAGTAGAATTGAAGCATTTTCATGAATTGATTTAAATGGTCGGCATTAGTATTACATTTTCGGAATGTTGGCATTTGATTGATGATCTCCATTGCTTACGATCTCTTTTAGAAACTAGCTCCACATTTATATTTGAACACACTATGTAATACCCCGTGTTCCATTCCCAAGCCCTGTTAATGCTTAATCTCCGTTAAGGCATGGACTTTTGCTTTTCGACCCTTGTTAGCTGATCCAACACCTCTGGCACATCATAGTAGGTATATCAAGTTTGTGGGAATGATCGTTTCATAATTCGAGTGGTCCAAATCGAAATTGAGGCGTTAGTCGCGTGTTTTCACTTTGCGCGATTTCTTAATTTTTGCCAACTTCGAGGTATCGTAAACTCTTCGTTACTTGTCCGATTAAGCTGCCGTTTGTGCCTATGTTTAGGATTTGATACAACCTACAACTTTTATGTTTTGACCGAAAACTAATTAACACTTTTCGTGGGTCAAAACAGTGTGCAAAGTACTTGAGTTGCGAAAATCTCTTCATTTGGTAGCGCGTTGGCAGAGCGCTGTCTTCTTCGAATTTTTGAGAATTATTCACCAATAATTTGAGGATACTTCCTCTTAGGAAGTTGTAGAGATTTGAATTATCTTTTAATGGACATAAATATCACCTCAATCGGAGTTCCGAGCAAGAAGTTATGACCAAAATACGAACAGTGCTGGCAGTGGACCCCATGATTAATCATGGTACAACAGTAAGTCAGTTTTGGCCATTTTTAAGCCATTTTAAGACCCCCTCCTCCCCCATTTTTGAGCTACAACTTTAAGAGGGAGTTAGAGAGAGTTGAGAGCTCATTTCTAAGGGGTTTCGGAGAGGTTTTCATCTATATTTCAACCCATAAACAAACATCCATCTTCATCTTCTTCATCCTTCTTTCCTCCATGGCTAAGGCACAAAGCATAGGATTGGGGATTTTGCGATTCAACGGTTCTTAGCTCGATTCTGCCCTTCAATTATGACGACCTAACTTCCTTGAGGTGGGAATCTAACATTAAACTCTATTTTACAACTTATTATTACTTGATTACCATTCCTCCACATGTTTATACACATATATACCTAGTTTCTACATGGGTTTTGGGAATTACGTAAAACTACGCCCTTACACCAAAATTGGTTATTCGGATAGCCTGTTTATTGTTAAAAATATGTGTTTCAACAAGAAATTGAGGCTATTCACTTGATTTTGCACAAAACCCATTTGGAGCCCATTTAATGGTTGATATGAGATTTCTTCAGTTGGTTTCATATGGTGTTATATTTGGTTATAGAAATGTAAAACGGGTTTCTTGAGTATATGTTGATGCGCCGCTTTGGTGTTGAAATTAATGATTCAAATAGCCTACATATATATTAAAATACATGTTTTAACAAGAGATTATGGCTATTCTCTTGGTTCACATGAAAACCCACTTCGAACCCTATCATTTGTTAATAATTCCTATTATAAAATTTAATACTTATCCTTAAGGGTTCAAGTGGCGGATTCTTTATGTTAAAACCTTTGCCTATAAGTTGTTATGATGTTATAAATTGTGGATATGAGATACTTTATATCGATCGCATTGTACATGTTATATGTGATTAATGGGAATCAGGTTTTATGGCACAATTACAATCTAAATGAGCCGGTTGATATGTTATTGACATCATAAGCTAGCACTAGTCCATGTTAGGTCCCAGGTTCGTCTCTAACGATTGAGACTTTAAGTTGGGACAGAGAGCCCCTGGGTGCAAGACCCGAAACCGTGCATGGAAAATAACGGGAGGCCCTGCTGCCGCGTGGTTGGAAGGCCACGAAATGCAGACCTGGTTGTACGCTTGGATAGTGGTGAGATTTACGAGACTATGGCTCGAGATTTATGGGATGAAATACGTTAAATGTGCCATAGGATTCCATTTGATATCAAGTAAGCATTATACGCGGGTTTTTAAAGAAAAGGTTTCATTCTTAGCTACTATTTATATATACATATTTGAGGGATTCCATGTTATTTTACGAAAAGATTTTCTGAACATTGTCTTTTACACAAAGCCCATTATATATATATATATGATTCCCACTGAGTCTGTTTGACTCACCCCAATTACTTTCCATCTAGATTTCTCTGCAAGTTCTTCTGGGAAATGGGAGAATGAAGATGCGTCCTCTTAGACTGCCTCTATACCATTACTATTAGAATTTTGTCAATAAGATGTGTTAGATTCTTGTATAAAACCCATGGTTGTTATATTGTTAGTGATACATGTATTGAACCCTTACTAATATTATTGTATATGGAGATTGGAAAAAACGTTGTACTTGGGACCTCGTTGGAGGCTGGTTGTTGAATTGTAGTGCCTCGTTTTGTTTTATGGATATAGTTTGTGAACTGGAAATATTCTTGTCGTTTGGGTTGTGGATTTCTATGTTTTACACAGGAGTTTTGCTCAGTTAAAATGCCGTCGACGTACGGCACCAGTAACGAATCGGGTCCCGGAGGAGAAATCCTGTTAATTGGATTTAGGGCGTTACAAGTTGGTATAAGAGCATAGTTTTCATTTTCCTTCGCCGAGAGTGGGGTAGATTAAGGGATTCCATTTTGTATAAATCATGTTCATCTTATCGTATTGATAATTGGGGAAAAGTTCGAGGAATCGGTTTTGGTTTTTAGTATAGCAGTAGAGGGACTATTGGGTTATACTATAGTCAGCCGCCGTGCAACGGATGATTACACCATAAATCTTTAGTCAGCTACTGCTAACTAGAATTGAAACGCTATGATTAATTGAGTTCCACCCAAAATGTTCATTTCTTTTATTCCTTGAATTTTTGCCTTACCTTTTAAATATCATGTCACTCTACTCTACCTGTCGCTATAAGTTTACCGGGTTCTTGAAGGATTATTACAGAATCTCTAGCATTGTCTGTCCCATCTGCACTAGAGTTCCAAGAAACCCCCTAAACATCGAAATGATGTGGCAATTATCTAGCCTGGCCCTTAAAGATGGAAGAATGATGAAGTTTATTACTCACAAGAGTTTAACCACCTGCAATTACTGTAGTTTTATGAGTAATCCAAGATCGAGGTTGTTGAAGTGTGACCCTATTATACTGTGTTCCAACAGAAGATTCCGAATGCTCCAAGTACGGGCAGGTTGGTTTTGCTTTATTAGAACTTAAGGGTAGTACATTGCGCAAATGTAAATCCATTTGGTGAATCTAATGTAATCACTAAGTGGGCTTAGTTCAATAGAATCCTCTACATTAGATATATGTCCAATGCTTATAGTAGAGCAAAGATAGATGAGTTTTATGGTTTAATTTAGAATGAAATGATGGTTAAGAGTTATCGCCTTAGGTTTGAGGAGTTGGGCAGGTAATTGGAAAGGATTGTCCAAACCTCGATTGGAGAAAAGAGATGAACCAGAATGACAGATGCGAGTGAGATGGAAGAAGTGGAAATGATCAGTTAAGTAGGTTTTGATACCATTCGTTTTGATTATTGTACCAGAATCAGACTCTATGAAAGAGCCAGTATTGAGGAAATTTCAAATCACAGTTACCTATCCTCTAAATTAGCTACGAAACAAAATAAGCAAGCTGTTCGAGTCTTCAATTTAATTCCTAAAGTGGATTAGGAATACTCGGTAATGAAAGGCAGTCCTATCTTTTTCAGCGCTAGGTTGCCAACTGCATAGAGCAATTTTGCACTGCGGACCAGTCTAGGCTTTTGGCATACCAGTCCGCGTTATACAAAATGGGGACTTTGTGGTCTGCGGACTAGTCTCCCAAAATGGGCATACTGGTCCGCCAGTCTGAAATTGGTAAATTTGAACTTTATGTCGATTTGGTACCAGGAGCCACACTTATCCCTATTGCACCCTACTATTTGGCTCTAACAAAACCTAGTAAGCTCACATTCATCTGAGTGATCTTTTATCCAAGGGATTCTTTCGACGCAGCTTATCTCCACAGGGAGTACCCGTTACGTTTGCCAAAAAGGGTAGATGAATCACTCTGTTTCTATATTAACCATTGTCGACTCATCATTAAAGTCAAGCATTTCTTGCACGCATAGAGGATCAATTTGGCTAGTTTTGGAATGCTTATTCCGTTTTTAAGATTGAATTATGATCAATTTTTCATCAATTGTGCATCCATAAGACGAACATCTCAAAACAGGGATTCGGATCTGTTATAGTCATTCTGGAGTCTTGGTTATATCATTTGGCATGTCTAATACACCGTCCTCATTTATTAACCTCGCATATGATTATCCTCATAATCGTTAGAATAGTAGTGCTTGTGTAACCATATTGAAGTTAAGATAGAGCGTATCGACGAAAGTCCTATTTCGATAAGTGTTAGGAGATAGAGAAATCGAACCTATAGAAATTGTTCTATATGGTAAGATATTTGATTCCCATACATTTCCTCAGTCTCACGAAGTCATTATGATCCTCATCTTCTAATCTGAATGCAGATAAGTATGACTAGAATTTCATGGTGTGTCCAAAAATTTAGAGCTCAGACTAGAAGCAAACATGAATCTTCTTGATATCTCCTTCCTTTACTCATCTAAGATGTACTTGTATTGTAAGAATAAGAATAAAGAGTTTTTCTTTTTTCAGATTCCCTTAATATATTGATCGTAAGCTAGATGTGCATCCGTCTTGTTCTACGCTGCAATGGAGAGCAAGCTTCGTACCCATTTGGGGTCTAGTTTTCACTTCTTCCAACTAGGGGGAGAATTTATTAGAATGCGTAGCGGAAGGACATTATTGGCTAAATCATAGTTGATACAGCTTCCTCATGAATGAGCCAGTAGATTCGACTTAAGATTCCTCTTGCGTGTGATCAAAAATACCATTGATTGGTTCCCTGAGCTAGAAATTATACAATGGTTTTATTGGGGAGTAGTGGTAGAATTAGGACACACCTCCTTCTTGAATCCTTAATCTTCAAGGAAGGCGGATTCAGAAAGTGACGAGAACTTCATTCGGAGCGGCTAGTATTTTTATGCCTTGATTCTTGATAGTGAGTACCCTACCTTCCTGATGTGCAGATCAATATGGTGATTCCTGTGTGACCTTCCATCTTTTCTTTAAAAGTGTTGTAGGGACCATAGCAAATTTTCTAAGTTCAAACTATTCGATTGATACAATATGTAACCAATCCTCTAAGGAGGGGAGCGACGTTTGACTACGTATAGTGAATCTCAATTTTGACTATAACTAAACTTCCTTAGTTTGCATGTTTTGTCTAAAACTCTCAAGAATGATATGTTTGCAAATGAGATTGCCTTGCTTTTTGAGCAAACCATAAGAGTTGATCTCCCTAATGTCTTTGGGACCTAGTTAGCTTCACAATCAGTGCAGTTTCCTTGTTTTCTCGCCTATAACTCTCTTGTTTGAATTCTTAATCAACTGGTTCACCACGTGAGAGGGATGGACTGGAGTGCGAATGGCGAATTCGGTACCCTAGACTCTGTCTTTATAGTTGAAAGCCATTAACCCCTTCATTTCTCTAAACTTTTGTGGATAAGACAAATTGTCGGCCATGTAGCACTGAGAGAGAGAGTCACACTCTATCCAATCAAGAAATTTCTTGTAAGATATATTCCTGGTGAGTAAGCACCATGACGTGTAAAATGCGGGTTGAGAATCATTTATGTTTGCATGGGCCGCTATATGATTGTTCGTACCTTAACTGCTTGACATTCTTAAGAAACTAGAACAGTCGATTATGGATATTTTCATGATCTTCGATGTGCATTATATTTAGGAAGTCATGTGTGCCAAAGAATTTGTTCCTCATTCATTCGTTCCTCATTCATTCTTGAGTAAAGCAAATGTTATTTAGTCCTCTATGGACAAAGTTTTCATTTTAAACATTAGATATTTTCTTAAGGAAGCAAAATTGAGTGCGAATTGAGGATTTCTTTTATTAGGAACATTTCCCATACAAATTTTGAGGACGAAATTTCTTAAGGAGGGGAGATTGTAATACCCCGTGTTCCATTCCCAAGCCCTGTTAATGCTTAATCTCCGTTAAGGCATGGACTTTTGCTTTTCGACCCTTGTTAGCTGATCCAACACCTCTGGCACATCATAGTAGGTATATCAAGTTTGTGGGAATGATCGTTTCATAATTCGAGTGGTCCAAATCGAAATTGAGGCGTTAGTCGCGTGTTTTCACTTTGCGCGATTTCTTAATTTTTGCCAACTTCGAGGTATCGTAAACTCTTCGTTACTTGTCCGATTAAGCTGCCGTTTGTGCCTATATTTAGGATTTGATACAACCTACAACTTTTATGTTTTGACCGAAAATTAATTAACACTTTTCCTGGGTCAAAACAGTGTGCAAAGTACTTGAGTTGCGAAAATCTCTTCATTTGGTAGCGCGTTGGCAGAGCGCTGTCTTCTTCGAATTTTTGAGAATTATTCACCAATAATTTGAGGATACTTCCTCTTAGGAAGTTGTAGAGATTTGAATTATCTTTTAATGGACATAAATATCACCTCAATCGGAGTTCCGAGGAAGAAGTTATGACCAACATACGAACAGTGCTGGCAGTGGACCCCATGATTAATCATGGTACAACAGTAAGTCAGTTTTGGACATTTTTAAGCCATTTTAAGACCCCCTCCTCCCCCATTTTTGAGCCACAACTTTAAGAGGGAGTTAGAGAGAGTTGAGAGCTCATTTCTAAGGGGTTTCGGAGAGGTTTTCATCTATATTTCAACCCATAAACAAACTTCCATCTTCATCTTCTTCATCCTTCTTTCCTCCATGGCTAGGGCACAAAGCATAGGATTGGGGATTTTGCGATTCAGCGGTTCTTAGCTCGATTCAGCCCTTCAATTATGACGACCTAACTTCCTTGAGGTGGGAATCTAACATTAAACTCTATTTTACAACTTATTATTACTTGATTACCATTCCTCCACATGTTTATACACATATATACCTAGTTTCTACATGGGTTTTGGGAATTACGTAAAACTACGCCCTTACACCAAAATTGGTTATTCGGATAGCCTGTTTATTGTTAAAAATATGTGTTTCAACAAGAAATTGAGGCTATTCACTTGATTTTGCACAAAACCCATTTGGAGCCCATTTAATGGTTGATATGAGATTTCTTCAGTTGGTTTCATATGGTGTTATATTTGGTTATAGAAATGTAAAACGGGTTTCTTGAGTATATGTTGATGCGCCGCTTTGGTGTTGAAATTAATGATTCAAATAGCCTACATATATATTAAAATACATGTTTTAACAAGAGATTATGGCTATTCTCTTGGTTCACATGAAAACCCACTTCGAACCCTATCATTTGTTAATAATTCCTATTATAAAATTTAATACTTATCCTTAAGGGTTCAAGTGGCGGATTCTTTATGTTAAAACCTTTGCCTATAAGTTGTTATGATGTTATAAATTGTGGATATGAGATACTTTATATCGATCGCATTGTACATGTTATATGTGATTAATGGGAATCAGGTTTTATGGCACAATTACAATCTAAATGAGCCGGTTGATATGTTATTGACATCATAAGCTAGCACTAGTCCATGTTAGGTCCCAGGTTCGTCTCTAACGATTGAGACTTTAAGTTGGGACAGAGAGCCCCTGGGTGCAAGACCCGAAACCGTGCATGGAAAATAACGGGAGGCCCTGCTGCCGCGTGGTTGGAAGGCCACGAAATGCAGACCTGGTTGTACGCTTGGATAGTGGTGAGATTTACGAGACTATGGCTCGAGATTTATGGGATGAAATACGTTAAATGTGCCATAGGATTCCATTTGATATCAAGTAAGCATTATACGCGGGTTTTTAAAGAAAAGGTTTCATTCTTAGCTACTATTTATATATACATATTTGAGGGATTCCATGTTATTTTACGAAAAGATTTTCTGAACATTGTCTTTTACACAAAGCCCATTATATATATATATATATGATTCCCACTGAGTCTGTTTGACTCACCCCAATTACTTTCCATCTAGATTTCTCTGCAAGTTCTTCTGGGAAATGGGAGAATGAAGATGCGTCCTCTTAGACTGCCTCTATACCATTACTATTAGAATTTTGTCAATAAGATGTGTTAGATTCTTGTATAAAACCCATGGTTGTTATATTGTTAGTGATACATGTATTGAACCCTTACTAATATTATTGTATATGGAGATTGGAAAAAACGTTGTACTTGGAACCTCGTTGGAGGCTAGTTGTTGAATTGTAGTGCCTCGTTTTGTTTTGTGGATATAGTTTGTGAACTGAAAATATTCTTGTCGTTTGGGTTGTGGATATAGTTTGTGAATTGGAAATATTCTTGTCGGATGGGAGGATGATCCGTAAAAAAAATCTGAAAGAGAAAAATTGAAATAGTTCAAAAAATTGGTACAGATTTACAACTTCTTGGATAAATTTTGAGACCTTCGTAAAGTGGAAAAAATTGGTATAGACATTTCCTTAAATTGTGTCTGAAATATCTTTTTGACTTTAAACCGCCCGAATTTTCTGAAAACTCCACAAACAAAAATATACACATTATTTACAAAAATGACCTACGCTTTTTAGGTGTATGTCGGGTCGCTTAGAGGAATGGACTCCTCTAGCGACGGAATTTTCAAAAACGGTTTAAGTCTTTAACCATTAACTTTAAATTTGAAACCGATTTTTGGATTTTCAGTGACTCTATCACGTAACACCCGCTATGTGATTTCTTTGCAAATTCCTTTTTATAACTTCTAATAACGCAAATTTTGGGTCGGGAGGCAATAGTTGGTTCAAGTGATCCTTGAGTGGTTTAGACCTTTTCCACACTTCATTTATATGTTATTACACTCACCTAATAGGTCGTAACCCATTTCGGGTGGTCCGGGCGAAATTTGAAAATTTGCCGCCCAAATTTCCATTACCGAAAAGTGACCTTTCTACTTGTGCAAGCCATAACTTATTCATCCGAAGTTCAAATGAGTCCCTGTTTGCTCCATTGGAAAGGTAATTCAATTATCTAAAACTTTCATGTTTTGGCCGAGACCAAATTCTAACTCTACAATGGCCAAAAATAAGCGCTAAGTGGCCGAACTGCCGAAAAACAGCATCAGTGGGCAGATTGGGGCATCAGTCGATTGATGGCTGTGCCTTTGTCGACTGATGACCTGTTGTAGGGTCAAAACTCTAAGTTTCTAGCATTTTGACCCCATTTTTATACAACCAAACCTTTTATCTTCCCCATTTTCGAGCCACCACCTCCTATACCTCTCAAGAGGGTCTTAGTGAGAGATTTTTAGTGGAATTCTTCAATTGATTCATGATCCTACAAGTTTGGGAATAGATTATTACTATTCATCATCTCCTTCATTACCATTCCTCCATGTGAGCTTGAGGAGAGCTAGGGCTTGCGGAATTCTAACCATCTACATTTCAATCCATTATTCCAACAATCCAATCTTGGTTTAAAGCTCCAATAGAGGTGGGAACACTAGTACCCAAACATATTTTCATAATATCATGTGTTGTATGTTTGATTTCAACTTATATTGGGGGGTTTTGGTACAAACTCTTGATTTGGCATGTTCATTGGGATTGGGTTAGTTTTCGTTGATTCTTTTGATTGATTTGTGATATATATATACGATTGATTAAATGATATCATAAGAACCCCCACTATATGTTAACATAGATGTAGATAGATATAAAACCCATATAAACGGAGACAATAGCGGATAATATTATGGGATACACATATATATAGATATATTGATGGGTTTACAGTATGTTGTGGCCATGGTTACTCATGTTGATGATATTATTGTTGTACTTAAGCTACTAGTGGACCCTTCATGAGATTGTTAGAAACTTGCCAGTTCGTAATTATGCCGAGTAGGCTTATAATGTAATTTGACTTGGAAAATGAATGGAAATCATTGGGGGTATTCTACATTAAATCTCAATAGTGTAAATTATGAATTACACTTGGCTTGGTGCTGATTTAACAAATTCTTGTGAATTCCCCCAATTGCTGAAACTAGTGAATAGATTTCTTAACTGACTTATTAGTTGATGAACTTGGCAAATGTGGTTTGAGTACAGCAATGATATTACTATATGACCTACAGAGAAACCTATGATTTGAGAAATGTACAATTATGATGAAGGTTATACATATATAATAGATGGAATTGTCGAATACTCCATTTGTTTATGTTTTAAACCTTGTGGGCGGATAACCATATAAGATAAGTATGTTATTTGGCGAATATCTTTTAATCTCTATGGATTAGAATTAAATATCTTTTATGGCTTTTGGGTATCCTAATTATTATGAGGCTTAGATATTTGATACTTTGAACAATTTGCATGGTTGATATAATTAGATTTTCGGATAGGTACTAATGGTCCATGGGGTTGACCTAACCTTGGTGGTTATATACCGCAGTCAGCGTAGAGGGGCCCCCGCTTTGAGAGCGGCATACTCTATGGTCCGTAGGGGGACCCCTCTTTTATGATGTATTTATAATACTATGATTTACTTAGCCTCTGAAGGTATATTCTTTAATGTATTTTTGGGGTTTGGGCAGTGCTTAATATGCATTTCATATATCATGGTTTCAAAGCTATTTTGATAAGAGTACTATCTACATCTATGTATATGTTTAGAAACAGTATAAGTATATATACATACACATGGTTCAAATTACTTTTATAATTTGACGATGCATGTGCATTTCCTAAGAGTATTTTCTTATCCCAAAATCTTATAGTTTCCACTGAGCTCGTGTTTGGCTCACTCCCATTTTCTAAACCTGTTTTGCAAGTAATTCTCTTCGGGGGCGGCATGAATACAAAGTATAGACACCTCTGATGACTTTAGATTACTAGGAGCCGTTCGTAGACGACTTAGCCTTTGTATATTTAGTTGATTCGTATATCCTGTATCGTTAAACCTGTATTAAATTATATTCTCATGTGATGTAATACCTTTTGGTTGATTGGGACCTCGTTGGAGGATTTCTTTGATGCGCGAAATTGTATGATCTCTTTTATTGATTACAGACCTTACAAATGTGGAGTTTATAGAACTCAGGTTTATTTTATAATTTTACAGGTTCAAGTTTGTTAAATTTGCGAACTCCCAAAATTTTCTGAAATTAAGGCTTTACATGTAAATTACTGATATATGAGTTTTAAATTATATATTTCAAACCTGCCATCGCGTATGGCACCGTAATTAACCTGGTTCCGAAGGCCAAAACCTCCTAACGAAATTCGAGATGTCACATATCATGTTTACATGTTAATTCCATCGTCAAAATCATATTGTTTGTTACTTATTGAAAACACGTTAAGCTCAAGAGTCATATTTCCAAAGGCCAATTTCACAATTCCATTCTTGCAATTGATGTTGCAAGAAAGGGTCTTCCCAAAATCACGAGAATATCATTTTCGGGATTGGATACCTGTTGCATGTCAAGAACAATGAAGTTCACGAGAAAATAGAATTTATCAATTTAAACTAGCACATCCTCTATAATTTCCCTTGGAATCTTGACCGTTCAATCCGCCAATTAGATCGTGACTTTCATGGATTTCAACTCTCTTAAACCCAATTGTTGGTAGAGTGAAAATGGCAAAACATTAACACTTGCACCCAAATCAAGCAAAGCATTTTTAATTCTAAAGTTTCCAATCAAACAAGAAATGGTGGGGCAACAGGGATCTTTGAATTTTGGAATTCGAGTGCCTTGCATTATTGAACTTACTTGTTCTGCTATAAATGCCTTCTTTTTAACATTCAATCACCTCTTAGTCATGCACAAATCTTTTAAAAAAAATTCATAAGAAGGAATTTGTTTTACCGCATCAAGCAATGAAATGTTAATTTTCACTTGTTTGAACACATTAAAAATTTCGGCATTTCGGGTCTCCTTGAAAGGTTGAGATAACCTTTCCGGAAAAGGAATTTTGACACTATTCTTGATTTTCTCCAAATCCTCTTTTCCAACTCTCTCTTCTTCCCTCATTATCTCTTCTATGATGATTTCCTCAACTGGACTTAACTTGGCTATGTCCACCAGCTTTTTGGCCTTAGGAACTATAATTTTGCCAATCTCTTTTCCACTCCTAAGGATGGTAATGGATTTTAACTCCTCAACATTTTCACTTGACTCACCCTCATTTATCACCAAAGCTTGGACTCGGGGGTTAGCTAAGGGTTGAGACAGGGATTTCCCTTTTTCTTAAGTGGATAATGCGGTAATGAGTTTGGACATTTGGGTTTTCAAATCACTAACATCTCTATTGGTCTTATCAATAAATTGCCGCAAAAGAGACTCCAAATTTGAATTTGGGTTAGTATGGCCAAAGGAGTTGTTTTGGGGTGGAGGTGGTCTTTGGTGGTAGGAATTTGAATTTGCATTTGAATTTTGATGAGCATTTTGGTTTCCCCCCAAACTAAAGTTAGGATGATTCCTCCATCCTTCATTGTACATTTGAGAATATGGGTCATTGTGTGACCTAGAGTATGAGTTCATTGCATTGACTTGTGAGGGACTTTGAATGACCTCTTTAAAGGCCGAAATTGTGTGACACTCCTCCGTGGAATGTCCCAACTTCTCACAAATGACACAAACGGTGCTAGAACTTACACTATCTTCCCTTATTTTACTAGACTCCATGGCTTCAACTTTCTTTGACAATTGCATAAATTTCAACTCCATGTCATCACCTTTAGACAATTGGTACAAACCCCCTCTCTCGAAAACCTTACCCTTAACCTTGTCCGTGTAGGTGTTCCAATTTTGGGCACCTTCGGCTATTTCATCAAAGTACAACAAAAACATCCTTCGGACTCTTACTCAAAAAATTTCCAATGCACATCGTTTCTACAAACGTGCGCATGGCGGGAGTGAGTGATTCGTAAAAATAGCTAACAATATTCCATGTCTCATGTCCATGATGAGGCAAGAATTAAAAAGCTCTTTGTACATTTCCCAACATTTATAAAAACTTTCATTTTCTTTGGGGTAAAAATTTGAAATTTGCCTTCTCAAAGCATTGGTTCGATGAACGGGAAAGAATTTCTTTAAAAATTCGGCTTTCAATTCTTGCCATGTTCAAATGAAATTGGGACGTAGAGAATTTAGCCATATTTTTCCTTTATCTTTTAAAGAGAATGGAAAAAGTTTTAACCTCATTACTTCCTCATTTGTGTTAACTTCTCTAAAAGTAGAGCAAACTTCCTCAAAATCTTTTAAATGCATGTAAGGGATTTCAGAATCCATACCAGGAAATGATGGTATATGTTGCAACATGGCCGGTTTGAGAGTGAATGTTCCGACTTGACCCATAGGAATGACAATGCAAAAGTTTGAAGTGCCTTGAGGCTGTTGAAGGTAATCTCGCATTGTACAGACCGGACGATTGTGATCATTGTTCTCTCCGGCATTTGACTTATTGTCCTCGTTATCCATCTAGGACAGAGGGGGTCAAGGAGAAGGATGACTTGGTGATGGTCGGCCTCTTGGTGGACTTATGCAAAGACCAATGTACAAGTTCCCGAGCATAAGCCCAAGAAGGCAATTTTAAAAAAAAAAATTCACTTATAAAAGAAGAAAATAATAAGCAAGAAAAACTTATTCATAAAGGGAGGAGATACTTGGCCGAAATACTTCCGCGGTTATGAACCCAAGTGTAGGTTGTCAAGTTATAATACTTGATAAGTCTAAGTGTCAAACTACAAGGATAGTCGGAAAGACGATGTGGTGATTACGAGTCTGAGGCTTTGTTTAAAGAAGTGGATTGGTTGATTTTAATTATTGATTTTAAAGTTATGCAATAAAAATTAAAGTGATTAATCAAATGATGAGAAAAGGCTAAGGCATTATAGAATTCATTCGCTTTTCTAAGCAAAAGGGTGTGAAACAAGAGCAACCTATTCCCATATAAATGCCATATAAAGAAAGGGTGAACACAAAACTTAACACAAGTGTATCTCTCATTTGTATCTTGTAGTCAAAGGGTATGAAGCAAGTGCAACCCATTCCCATATAATGCTCAACCAAGATACAAATTTAAGATACACCAAAAGAAAATGCATAAATTTAAACAAAACATTTGAGAACTCATTGTTAGTTTCCCCTAGGCAATTGACTTGATTATGAAAATGGCCACTTAAAGAGTTAAGCACAATAAATCATAACATTTCATTTGCCCAAGATTGGGAGGTCTAGGTGGAGGATAAACCATTCAAAGAAGAGATATTTGATAAATACAAATTAAATCCTTAAGGTGATTAGTAGAGTTGTTTATGACATAAACTTAAGAGATCCTCTTTGGCAACACCTTAACTAAGAAAATATTGAGTCTCAAAATCACATAAAGTGTAGAAAGCACTCAACATATCATTAAAGCATTCAAGGATTGGAATGTCAAATTTATAATGTTTCCATGAATATCAAAGACTAATCATGCTTGGCAATTAAAAGTATCTCATTCATAGAAGGAATGGACATAGGCTAGTAAGAAATACACAATTGTATCATCTCTTCATTAATGCTTGAGAACTAGGTATACAAGGCATACAAAGTCAAATCATCTTATGAAGATTATCTTACTAGCTTATGAATGGTTGATTCAAATGAAGAAGATGAAGGATTCAACAAGTATTTAACAATACTAACAATGGAATGAGAAATGAACTTACATAATTAATACATTGCAAACTTCATCTTTTAGTCTTAACAAAAAAATTTACTCCATAATAAATATAGAGACAAGAATTATAGAAGTGTATTCCATTTATGTTTAATGAAGATAATAAATTATAAATTCTAGAGAGATAGTCAAATTCAAGACAAGTAAATTAAAATAAAAATATAAATAAGTCCAAGAGTCTAAGAATTTTTCAATACAATAATGGGGACTATATATATATAAGTGTGTTGTCTCCTTTTCCTCTCTCTACTAAAGATCCATGAGAAACTATCTCTTTTGTCCATTGGAAAATAGCCACTCTTGTATAAAATACAATATTCTAGGAGATATAGATTTGCACCACTTTTTAGTCTTCAAGCTAGCTATGAGATAGATGAGCAAAATAGGGGAGGTGACGTAAAAGGCAAAGCAAGCCATCTAGATTCATTTTGGCTTAAGCTAGATGAATCCAAATGATGGGAAAAATTCCTTGATTGATCTTGCAAAAAGCTAGATATATTTAACTCTTGTCGTCAACCCTTGATAGATCAAGGAATGAGCTTGATTGATCTAACTATTTGACTTTTCCTTGACTTTTTGCTTTAAAGGCCAAAAATTGCTCGGTTAATCATTATTCTTTTACTCAATAAATTTCTCAAGATCTAAAGGCAACAAAATAAACACAAAAATGCCTTTGCAAGCAATGTTAAGTACAAAAATTGCTACGAGGCTAATTACGAGATAAATTAGCAAACCGAATGATTTTAGAGAGGAAAATGCGTCAAACGACTCCAAAAATGAGCATATTAATGACAATATTATGCGTTTATCAGAAGACAGTTTGAAGTGGATGAAGTAGGCTAGTGAAGCTTGTAGAGAGAGAATAGAGGTATGAAAAGATTAAGTACAACTGTGGAATAGAACTTTAGGAGTCACAAAAAGGTTATTTTCTGTGTTTAATTTCAAAATACCAAAAATACCCTTACACGTGCATTACTCATTGATGCGCCAAAGAATTGGTATAATTTATTATGTTAATTTATAATTTGAAGAGCATATATTATTACTAATATTAGTATTTTTAATGATTTTTCAGGTATTAGAAAAGATTTGAAGAAGATAGAAAAAATAGAGAAATTAAAGCTTGTGAAGACACCTAAAAGTGCTTAATATTTCTGGATGCATATCTTTTTACTCGGAATTCCGAATAATGCGATTCTTGAGCCTAAATTGAAGAAAATTTTGAGAGCTACAACTTTCCAGTTTAGTACTTTTTCTAATTCAACCATCTCGAGATTCGAAATTACGACGCAAAGTGCAGCAGTTAAAAATGGCGAAAATTATTATATTTAATTATGGGCCCAAATTTAAGCCCATTGCAAAGCCTGGAAATAGGAGCAGCATAGCACGGCCATGTCCAGAATTACATCTAAACTAATGGCCCAAACCTATTAAATTAGTAAAAGCCCTAATGCTAGTCATCCCTTTTATAAAAAGCCAACAGCATCATCAATTGTGGAGAGCCGCGAGCAGTAGCCACCGCCGAGCTTCCTCTTCAGCTTTTTAATTTATTTATTTTTCCTTTCTTTTCTTATTTTTTTGCTTTAAAGATTAAAAGATTGAAGATTTAATTTTATATTTTAATGCCAAGTAAGTTTTCTTTCAATCTTATTTGTTATTTAATTTTTATTATGCTAGCGTAAATTTGTGCTAGGGTTAGGATGAGTATATTTAATTGATTCCATTGCACGTGTTCATGCCAATTGACTCTACCAATTTAATGCTTTAATATTAAATACAATTCTTCCTATTGGATGCCTATTTTAATTGATAAAAAATTAAAGTTGGATTCTTATTATTTTTTGTTGGATTCACCTTATGATTTGTTAAGAGCGGATATAGGGTGTGTTTTGACGGATATAGTGAGTGTTTTGATTTTATACATTAGTTTGGCTGTGGAAGAATTACAATTGGATTTTACAAATTATTTGGACTTCATTGATTTTATTTTCCGCATCTAATAGAGTCGAGAGATCAAATTAGTGCGAGATAAGAGTAGATTTATGCGCATGAATACTAAGGAAGATGATATTAAATATATGACTCCAAAATCCTAGTCAATTAATTCATTAATTTTATTATCTTGCTTCGTATTATTTAATTTAGTTCCATTAATTTAATTTACTTGATTTACTTGATTTTATTTAATTTGCTTTATTTTATTTGTTTGATTTGCACCAATTATTCTTGGCTAGATTAGGAATTAGTGAAAAATTAGCAAGATAAAATTTAAAACATATTGTTTGAGTCTCTGTGAGATCGACCTCGCTTATACGCTATATTATAAATTGATTCGTGCGCTTGCGAGTATTAAAATTTATCACAACAAGTTTTTGGCGCCGTTGCCGGGGACTCTAATCTTATCTTGTTAATTTAGTAATTACATTCCTTCTACTAGTTTCTTTATTAAAAAAAAAAAAAAAAAAAAAAAACCAGAATGCAGAATACCGAAACCAGAATATTCGGTTATATATATATATATATATATTAAAAAAATAAAAACAAAAAGAAAGTATTTGTTTATTTCATTTTGGGGTAATTAAAAGATCTGGGCGTAAAACAATATATACGCAGAAGTGCAATTTATTACAGTAAGTGTTTCTGTCCTAGTTGGTAAGTGTTTGGCTTTGGTGTTAGAAGAGGTCATAAGTTCAATACTTGGCAGCAACAAAGAAACCTTCTTTTTGTCTCAAGCCATTCCTCCTTATTATCAACCCTTTTATTTACTCCAATATATATTATATTATTATTAGTATTATTATTAATATAATTATTTTATTTAAAAAATAAAAAATAATTAATTAATTATTAATAACAAATTAAATTAATAAAAAAATTAAAAAGGATTTTATTATTATTTATAGTGTATTATTATTATTTAAAAAAACATAAAAATTTATTAATAATTTTTTTTTAAATCAAATTATTAATAAATAAATAAATTTAAAAAAAAAAAAAAGAATTGTTTAGTTTATGAGCGTTTGTTGGAGACGAGGAAAAGTGAGGCTTAATAGGATAGAAAATTTAGAAATTAATCCTTTATTTGAAGAAGAATTAAAGATGGGGGATCGTGAAGATAATAAGACTTTAAAAGAATTATTTGCTCCTATATCTACTAATCCTCCTTCATGCATTGTTTTACCGGCCACTACTACTGTTTATTTTGAATTAAAACCGCATGTGGTTCAATTACTCCCTACTTTTAATGGCTTAGAGATGAAAGATCCTTATCTGCATATAAAAGACTTTTTAGAAATATGCGCTACTTTTAAATTTCAAAATTTTTCTGATGAATCCGTTAGGTTGCGTTTATTCCCCTTTTCTCTAAAAAAATAAAGCTAAAGCTTGGCTAAATTCTTTACCCTCAAGATCTATTACAACGTGGGAGGGGTTGGTTACTAAATTTTTGGCAAAATTTTTTCCTATGGCTAAAACTAATGAACTTAGAAGAAAAATAACTGATTTTTGCCAAGATGATGAGGAAAAATTCTTTGAAGCATGGGAAAGATTTAAAGATATATTACTTAGATGTCCACATCATGGTTTTGAAACTTGGAGACTAATTCAATATTTTTATAATGGCCTCTCACAAACTAATCGAAATATGATAGAATCTATGAATAGGGGTAGTTTTCTAAGTCTAAATGAAGATGAAGCTTATCAATTCTTAGAAAATTTATCTGAAAGTTCTTAACAGTGGGACTTTTCTAAGAGGGGAACACAATCTCAATCTAAAAAGGGGGAAATTTATGATATTCATGAGGATGTGAAAACTAGAAGACAATTAGATAGTCTAAATAAGAAATTAGAAGCCTTAACAATGAGACTGTCCAATAATCCGGTGAACTTTGTGCAGAATGAAGTATGCTTTATTTGTGCTAATCCTATGCATGTTGCTCAATATTGTCCATCTATGTTAGGGTACACTATAGACAATCTAGGACAAGTAAATGCTACTAATGAATTTAGGCAAAATCACAACCCTTATTCAGAAACTTATAATCCCGGATGGAGGAATCATCCTAATTTTTCATGGTCCCAAAATCAATCGATTAATAATATGGGAAATCAAAATAATAACATTCGTCAAAATCCATCAAGTTTTAGAGCTCCTGTGAACATGAATAATGTCACATCTTTTGTTACACAACAACAATTTTCATCCCTGGAAGATAATTTGAAATCATTTGTGAATGAGGTAAAAAATACTACTTTAATAAATACACAAGCAATAACACGCTTAGAAAATCAGATGGGTCAGTTAGCTAACCAATTAGTAGAGCGTGAAAAAGGTAAATTCCCTAGTCAACCTGTCCCTAATCCTAGAGGTGTTATTAATAATAATATTAATCAAATTCAAAATCCACCTTTTTAACATAATCAAGGGCAAGTTAATGCAATAACTACTCTTAGATCAGGGCGCCAGATTGATAATCAAGTTAGAATGCCAGTAAACGAAGAAAAGGTAGAGGAAAAAGAGGAGGAAACTATTCCTGAAGAGTCAATCACTCCCATGAAAGATTCCAATCCTACCATTAATCCTAATAATTCAAAAGAAGTTGAAATTAGAAAATTTGTGCCTAAAGCCCCGTTTCCTCAAAGACTAAAAGACAATAGGAAGGAAGCTCAATTTGAAGAAATTCAAGAAGTATTTAAGCAAATTCATATTAATATACTATTTCTAGATGCAATTAAGCAAGTCCCTTCATACGCTAAGTTTCTTAAAGATTTAGTAACTCAAAAGAGGAAAACTAATGTTCCTAAAAAGGCATTCTTAGCTGAACAAACAAGCTCCACCTTTATATTATAGTGTAATTAATTCATGAGGCCATTCATCAGTTGATTCGTACAAGTAAGTTTATTTATTTATTAAGTATTTTTATTTATACATTATTTAATTATGTTTTGTGTTTCAATTACGAGCATGCTAGGTTAGGTTATTTTCTAGGGTTGAGGATGAGTATGTTTGATTGATTCCCTTGCACGTATTCATGCCAATTGACTCTACCAATTTAACGCTTTAATGTTAAAATTTTTTTTCCTATTGAATGCCTATTTTAATTGATAAAAATAAAATTGGATTCTCACTATGATTTGTTGGATTCACCTTATGATTTGTTGAGAGCGGATATAGGGTGTGTTTTGATGGATATAGCGAGTGTTTTGATTTTATAAATTTGTTTGGCTGTGGAAAAATTAACACTTGGATAATTTAATTTAATTGGGCTTAATTTAATTTATTTTCCGCATCTAATAGAGTCGAGAGACCAAATTAGTGCGAGACAAGAGTAAAGTTTGTTGGGCATGAATACTAGGAACATGATATCAAATATATGACTCCGCCACCCTAGTATTTTATTAATTGATTATTTCATTAATATTTTTATTACTTTATTATTTTATTCATATTTTTAGTTGATAAATCACCCCACTCAATTTTTAAGCTAGATTAGGAACTAATTAGAATTAGTGAGAGAGATACGTACGTTCCATCCGTTAAGTCCCTAGGGTTCGACCTCGCACTTGCCTAAGCTATACTAGTTTTCGAGATCATCACATAGAGCGTGCTTTACTAGATTTAGGAGCTAGTGTGAATGTTTTACCATATTCTGTTTATGAGAAATTAGAACTTGGAAAATTAAATTCTACACATATGACACTTCAATTGGCTGATAGATCTATAAAAATTCCTAGAGGAGTCATAGAAGATGTTTTGATTAAGGTTGATACATTTTACTATCCAGTTGATTTTGTTGTTATTGATACTCAACCTACTCTTAATATGAAAGGGCAAATACCAGTAATTTTAGGCAGACCATTTTTAGCTACATCTAATGCTCTTATAAATTGTTGGAATGGTGTGATGAAATTATCTTTTGGCAATCTCACTGCTGAACTTAATATTTTTGATGTAACTAAAACATCCTTAGACTATGAAGATGAAAGTGTTCGTCAAATTAATTTAATTGATAGTGTAGTGGGAGATAAATTTTCTGAAAATAATATTGATTATTTTTCTTCAAAAGAAGATGTGAACTTTAATGACATATCATTAGAAGATTTCTTAAAAATTTATGGTCCAATTGATAATAATATATCTTGTGAAGCTAGTGTTTTTCTTAATTCTTTTCAAGATACTAATTCTAATGAATGGGAGAAAAATATTGAAAATTTCTTAAATAAAGGTTCTAGTGATATTTCTCAATTTGAAAATAGTATGACAATGAACCCAAATTTTTTGCATAACAATAAGACCTTCGATGTGATTGATAAATCAATGAATTTAAATTTTTATGAAATTGAAGATAAGATTGAGCTTAGTAATTTATTTTTAACACCGTTAAAGAATTTCAAGCATAATTTTGAAGTTTTGAGTTTTAATTCTCCTTATTTTGAGCCCAATGTGAAAGATAATATCTATGATGCTTATAATTCTTTTAAGAATGATCATAAGTTTTTTTGTATATTTCAAAACCCATGGCCACCACCAAGTGATTATTTTTCTTATCTAGTAGGTCATGATTATATAATGAAGTTTTGTTATCTTGAGCTTAATTGCTATATTTATTTTGATTATATTTTTCAGCTTACGGTGATATACATATTTTATTGGGACGATCCTCAACTTTTTAGATTATTGATTTATGAGAAATTAAATATTTAATGATAATATTTGGCTATGATTTTATTTTCACATATTTTTTAATGCCATTTATATTATTGAAACGATTATAAATCTTTTTGTGCTTAAAGTTTTATCTAGTTTGCAGGAATTATTTTATTTGATGAATCGCGTATCCAGGTAATATCTTACACCCCTCTTTATTATTTTTAATTTTAATTTAATAGGTTCCTTTGAGGACAAAGCAACATTCAAGTTGGGGGGAGTGGATAAAATTCTTAATTTTGCTAGTCCTGCATATATTTTTTTGAAAAAAATGCAATGGTTTTGTGATTTTAATTGATATTTTCTTTCTATCTAGTGTGCTAACGATGACGCATTCGTCTTAATGCTTTACATGTGTATGCTTAGTTCTCTTACTATCTTTATTAGTAGAAATTTCATGATTTTCGATCCTCATTGTATTTATACATATAAGACAACTATTACATGACTAGATGGATGAGTGAGTATAACTTAAATTTATTGAAGAACATAAATGCGGAGACTAAATAACCCGTGAGAATTTGAGCCAATCTTCCTTTTTGAGGGTTATACATCAACTCTAAATTTTTGAAAAGCGTAATTCGTTGTATAGTCTCATTATTTTTTTTGCTTTGATTGAACACTAGAAAGGTATGTCCATGAAATGCAATTTTTTAAGGATCCTTGATACTACTTGAACTGAAGAGCTATAAAACATAGGAAGTGATTTAGGCCGTCTTTGGTAGCCTACACATTAACCTTATCCTACATTTACATTTATATCGCTAGTCACCCCTTTGAGCCTTTTATATATGAGCCTTTCTTTGTTAACCGAATATCTTTAACCTACTCCAATTAGAAGTTTAACCCATATTTATAGCTTACCCTTTTTATCTAAGAATATTTTGAGATTATTTATCTTATGTATGGACAATAATGAAAAATGAGCTTGGAAAAAGTATGAAAAAAAAAAGTGAAAAAAAAAAAGAAAAAATATGGAAAAAAAAAGTTATGAAATCTTCTTTAAATATCAAGATAAAAATAAATATGTGAAGATAAAGAGGAGATCTACAAAAGAAATAAATAAAAAAAGAATTGAAAAGAGAAAAAAAAAATGAAAAAGCTCATATGAAGTCAAAAGTTAAGCCTGAAATGTTAATTTTATATCTCAATTTATTTCTTAGATTTTTGAACTCTTATATACCTTTCATTTGATAGCCATTACCTAAACCTTACGTTACAACCCAGAAAAAGTCCTAATGATCCTTTGGAATATGGTTTGGAGGTGAGAGTGGTGGAAGGGAATTCATTTATGCATTTCGCTTTTCTAGTGGGATATATCCGTTCATGAGACTACTTTTCTTTCATTTATAACGTTTTTCATATAGACATGCGTGAGGCTTTTGAATTTGCGTACATCTACTCTTTATAGCCCGCATGTAATGAGATCATCTACACCTTATTCTCGAGAGTTTCATTTGTTAAGTGTATGCCGTGTGAGGAATTGAGTCAAAGCAAAGTTTAGATGGAATTTGAAAATTTACTTACTTTGATATCAATGATGTTATGTTGTTGTCAATTCACACTTACAATGAGGATTAGTGAGAATGAAATATTTTATTAATCTTGCTAGTTTGAGAACTTTGATATTGTATGTGTGTCACACTGCTTTAGTATGTGTTTGGATGTCTTTGTTGAGTTAGTTGCATTGGTGAAGAAAGGGGAATTAAATTTTAAAAGAAAAAAGAACCATTGTATTGGAAAAACATAGACCTAAATAAAAAATTTATTTTAAGACTTTTGGCTTTGCTCGAGGACTAGCAAAGTGTAAGTTGGGGGGAATTTGATGCGCCAAAGAATTGGTATAATTTATTATGTTAATTTATAATTTGAAGAGCATATATTATTACTAATATTAGTATTTTTAATGATTTTTCAGGTATTAGAAAAGATTTGAAGAAGATAGAAAAAATAGAGAAATTAAAGCTTGTGAAGACACCTAAAAGTGCTTAATATTTCTGGATGCATATCTTTTTACTCGGAATTCCGAATAATGCGATTCTTGAGCCTAAATTGAAGAAAATTTCGAGAGCTACAACTTTCCAGTTTAGTACTTTTTCTAATTCAACCATCTCGAAATTCGAAATTACGACGCAAAGTGCAGCAGTTAAAAATGGCGAAAATTATTATATTTAATTATGGGCCCAAATTTAAGCCCATTGCAAAGCCTGGAAATAGGAGCAGCATAGCACGGCCATGTCCAGAATTACCTCTAAACTAATGGCCCAAACCTATTAAATTACTAAAAGCCCTAATGCTAGTCATCCCTTTTATAAAAAGCCAACAGCATCATCAATTGTGGAGAGCCGCGAGCAGTAGCCACCGCCGAGCTTCCTCTTCAGCTTTTTAATTTATTTATTTTTCCTTTCTTTTCTTATTTTTTTGCTTTGAAGATTAGAAGATTGAAGATTTAATTTTATATTTTAATGCCAAGTAAGTTTTCTTTCAATCTTATTTGTTATTTAATTTTTATTATGCTATCGTAAATTTGTCCTAGGGTTAGGATGAGTATATTTAATTGATTCCATTGCACGTGTTCATGCCAATTGACTCTACCAATTTAATGCTTTAATATTAAATACAATTCTTCCTATTGGATGCCTATTTTAATTGATAAAAAAATAAAGTTGGATTCTTATTATTTTTTGTTGGATTCACCTTATGATTTGTTAAGAGCGGATATAGGGTGTGTTTTGACGGATATAGTGAGTGTTTTGATTTTGTACATTAGTTTGGCTGTGGAAGAATTACAATTGGATTTTACAAATTATTTGGACTTCATTGATTTTATTTTCCGCATCTAATAGAGTCGAGAGACCAAATTAGTGCGAAATAAGAGTAGAGTTTATGCGCATGAATACTAAGGAAGATGATATTAAATATATGACTCCAAAATCCTAGTCAATTAATTCATTAATTTTATTATCTTGCTTCGTATTATTTAATTTAGTTCCATTAATTTAATTTACTTGATTTACTTGATTTTATTTAATTTGCTTTATTTTATTTGTTTGATTTGCACCAATTATTCTTGGCTAGATTAGGAATTAGTGAAAAATTAGCAAGATAAAATTTAAAACATATTGTTTGAGTCTCTGTGGGATCGACCTCGCTTATACGCTATATTATAAATTGATTCGTGCGCTTGCGAGTATTAAAATTTATCACAACACTTATGTTCATTATGTTAAGACTTTAACGGGCTATTCAATTTTGGACGAGGGTAGAGCACAGAGTAAACTTTGGAGTTGCTTATGAGGAAAAAAAATTAAGGATAATCATTTGACGACGCTAAAATATTGCGTTGTGGTAGCCCATGTGTAGGCCCGTCAAGATGTGATAAAATCCCAGATGTTCGAGTATCGATCCACAGGGATAGTTGGAAAATAATGGAATGGATTACAGATTTAAGGTTTTTCTGATTTGGTAAATTGGTTGGATGTAGAACAACGTAAAAGTAAATTGGTTGTAAAATGTATTAAGAAAGCACTATGGTTTGTGAAAGTTGTTTGCGACATAAGAAATAGTGATTACTTACTCATACAAAGATTTCAATACAATATTCTCGGGATTGGGAAATATAGTGTTTTCCTCTATAGCAAAGAGTTCAAACATAGGCAATTCATTCCCAGATTTAAGCTAAATCGAGAAGGAAAAGAACTAAGCTCCACTAAACATGAAGTTATCGCAGCTATCTCTTAACAACGGGGGTGAATCTAGTCAACCCATTCCCAATAAAGCTAATATGAAATACATATTGTAAATTCATCATAAAAAGGGTTTAACATGAATGAAATTAGATAGTTAATCCTTACAAGGAAACAAAACGAGGTTTGTGGATTAAATTTGTTAACTAATCTATTATCATTTAAGTACGACAATAAGGAGTCTAAATATCACATAAAGTGTACAAAGCACTCAAAATATCATTAAGTAAATCAAATATTAGCATAACAAATTTATGAATCATCTTTGGATTTTCAAGAACTCTAAGTAATCTCTATAAAGAGATGAAAGATTCATAAATGGGAAAAGGTGCCTACAAGCTTTCTAGAGCTACAGAAGTGTATAATATTATCTTATATACATAAGAACTAAACAAACAAGGCTTATGAAGTCTAATCATTAAATGAAAATACCTAGAAATCTTGTAAAATGATTGATTTAAAGAGGAAAAAGATTAAAAACTATTTAACACTACTTAAACATGGATTGACAAATTAATTACCGAAAATTATATCGTGATTAACTTTCGTAGCCTTAGTAAAAGACTACTCCATATTAAATTCAACATTAATTATAGAAGAAGTATTCATTTCTTAAAATCAAAGTGAAATTACAAAAAGATGAAAGAAATTACAAGTATTGAGCTCTCACTTCCCTCCTGCTTTTGTGTAGAAAACGAGATCTATTAAGCTCTAAGTTAAAAATAATAATATATATTATGAGCCTATGAGCTAGCAAAATATCTAATAAAGCTTGAACCACAAAAATAGCCCAAAGTGCCTGTGAAAAGGCCAAAAGACAGGACTATGATCGATCATGGCATTCCCATGATCAATCATGGAATGCACTGCTTAAGGGAAAACTTCCATGTTGGATCTTGGAATGCCCATGATTGATTATGGGTCTGGGATTTCATTAATTTCAGCATTTGTTGGTTTCCTCAAATCTCACTTTTGATCAATCATATAAAGGCTATTGCATCCAAAACATACTAACAAATTAAATACTACAAAAATAAACAAACTCGAGCCATTTTAGTTATACAACCTGCTAAGGCACTAATTGTAAGATAAATTGCATTCTCGGGAAAGTTATCTCAACAAACACATTAAGCAACTTTGAGAAAGAGCATATGCATGACAATATTATGTGTTTATCATCATAGAACAAACAACAGACTTGAAGCATCAAAATTTAGTCATGTGTTTTCTCGAACTATCTAAAATATTACAAAACATATTTACATTTACAAAAATGAAATTTAAAATAAAAATCAAGTCTAACCGTAAATCCCACATTTGAAAGTGGGGGAAACCTTGAGACTCATATATGTGAACCTTGGTACCTAACTAAGCGTGAGGCCTTTTGGGGGGTGAGCACTGCTAAGAACAAAACTGTGAGGGGTCTGATATATGGACTGCCCCGGAGGGGTTGCAGGTTGCTTTCGCCCAAAGCGGACAATATCACACTGGCATGGGACAGAAGGGTTACAAATGGTATCAGAGCGGACCCCACAGAGTACGGTGTGCCGACGAGAGCGTTGGTCCCTTTGAGGGGGGAAGATGTAAATCCCACATCGGAAAGTGGGGGAAACCTTGTGACCCATATATGTGAACCTTGGTGCCTAACTAAGTGTGAGGCCTTTTGGGGGGTGAGCCCTACCAAGAACAAAACAGCGAGGGGTCTGATGGACTGGCCATGAGGGGTTGCAGGTCGCTTTCACCTAAAGCGGACAATATCACACTGGCATGGGACCGGGGCGTTACATTAACACAATATAAATTAAATACGCAAACAAGCACTTTTAAATATGGGTTTATCACAAATAAATATAGATTGAAAAAATGAGACCAATGTTAATTTAAAATTGTTCCCCCAACACATTGAGTCCTAAAAGTATATGAATTGGAGTATTAAATCTACAACATAACATGGATTGCGGTCATCATATTGATTTGATAAATATGATTTGATAAAAGATTGATATAGGATATGTTTCATAGTTATTACTTAAATTGTACAAAATTGTTTTAAAGAAGAAGAAAAATACAAACCACAATAAATTAACAATTTAGAAAATTGAAACTACAGCAGGATAATTAATAGAAGAATTAATATGACACAACATTTATTATTTTATTCATGTCATTAAATATTTCTCAACTAGCATTCAATACGATATATCCTCACTTGTATAAATATGATGGGGGAGAGAAGCAACCAACTTCGTGCTAATCGGTAAAAAAATATATTTTATTTTCTGGCCTAAACGATGGCAAAGCTCTTAGTGGCAAACTTATTTGTGTCAATGTTTCTTGCGGCTCTCATATTAGGTACTTATTATAATCATAGAGCTTCCAAATATCATATAAATAGTATGTACGTTAAATATTCGAAAAGAAAATAGAAGAAATGAGTGGAAGACGCATGACACTCTTTACGTGGTCAAAACTAGTTAAGGACTTAATTGACAACAACGTGTTTTCTTGTTTCATCCTTAATTAATTTGGATTTCTCATCCTTTCTCATTCTCTATTTTAGAAGTATGTAAATTTAATCATTTTAAATAAGGTGGAGATATTGGCACCCCAAATATCTCTCGAAAATTCCGACTTCTCATTCGGTCCTGAACAACTGAGTAAGATGTATGTTACTCGGTTGTAAAGGACCAAGTATAAACTTGACAATGCCTTACTCCATTGTCAAAGACCAAGTATATAGACTTATATTTTGTTCTCAAGAACTGAGTAACAGACACCTCACTCGATTGCGAAGGACCGAATGAAAGTGAGAGTGTTCCAAAGTGCTTTTGAGAGTGTCAATATCTTCACCCTTTTGAATACGTCTCCATTTTGGATTATAAAGTTACTATTGCATTTAACATGGACAAATATCCAACAAAACAAAGAAAAAACACATCCACAAACAAATAGCACACACTACAATGAATTTGCGTGAAAAGCAAAATACACGTCAATTATCCTTTAGGCATCTAATTAAATATTTTGTGTTTTCATGAATTCTGACTAGTGATTCCCCTTACTGTTGTTGCTTCCGGGATTTGCCGAGATGGTGCTGGCGTAGAAACTTGGCAGGATGACTCATGTCAATACTCAGGGATAGCTGGGCCGACTAAGAATTGCACGACAACTTGTAGAAAAAGGCACAAACATGTTACAGAAGCAAGTTGTGATCCCGAGGGGGGTGGAGATTATTTTGAACCTACTTGCTACTGCTTTTACAAATGTTGATTGCTTGGAAGATTATAAATGTTAAACCTTATTTGAGTAATGTCTATCTATTATGTTTATGTGTATAAATTAAATGATGAAACAAGTTCAAAACTTAAATTATTCTCTCTCGATCTAGTTATAAAATATCCATAAATATGCATATATAAATACAAAATCAGCCACAAATTAAGGCGATTTTAACTGTGAGGATCGAGTTTTTTAGAGAATCTCCAAACTGGGGAGAGTTAATAAATACAGTGAAACATTAGGGTTTGCTGAAGATGATATGAAGTGGACGAGGTAGGCTAGTGAAGCTTGTAGAGAGAGAATAGAGGAATGAAAAGACTAAGGACAACTATGGGATAAAACTTTAGAAGTCAAAAAAAGGTTATTTTGTGTGTTTAATTCGAAAATATCAAAAATACTCTTGCACATGCGTTACACGTGTTCATTATTTCAAGACTTTAACTGGCATTCACTTTTGGACTAGCGTGGAGCACAGAGTTAACTTTGGAGTTCCCTATGAGAAAAAAAAAGATTAAGGACAATCATGGAATATAGGACAAACTTTAAGGGTCAAAATTTGGTCATATATTTTTTCGAACTTTCTAAAATATTACAAAAATATTCACATTTACAAAAATGCAATTCACAATAACAATTGAGTCCAACACAAGACAACTTAAATACACAAATAAGCACTTTTATCTATGGGTTTATCACAAAGAAATATAGATTGAAAATGTGAGACCAATTAATATTAATTTACAATTGTTCCACCAACACATATGTCCTAAAAGTGTGTGAGTTGGAGTATCAAATCTACAACATAACAAGCAATACGGTCATCTTATTAATTTACAAGATATGATTTCATAAAAGTTTGATACCGGATATGTTTCATAGTTTAATCATAGTTAATTGAACAAAATCATTTTAATTAAAGAAAGAAGAAAAATAAATTAACAATTTATAAAATTGAAACTACAATAGGATAATTAATACAACAATTAATATGACATAACATTTATTATTTTATTCGTGTCATTAAACATTTCTTAACTAACATTCAATACCATTCTCACTTGTATAAATGTAAGGGAGGAGAGAAGCAACCAAATTGGTGCCAATCGGTTAAACAAGAATTATTTTTTGGCCTAAAATATGGCAAAGCTCTTAGTAGGAAACTTATGTTTGTCAATGTTCCTTGCGGCTCTCATATCAGGTACTACTCCCAAATAAACATATAAGCTCGTCAAATGTGGTAAAACTCTTTCTCGTTTGATTGCGTAAATTATCTCATTTATAATTGTTTTACTGTAAATTGTTTTATTTCAACAACAAAAATTATAATAAGATTTTTTCCACATGAACTTATATGATAATTATAAATTATGTAATTTCAACTATATCTCTACATTTTTTTTATTTTATGTATTAGGTATTAACTTAAATTTATGACTTTATATACTTGTTCGATCATTTTTGCAACCAAGAGCTCAAATCAGATAATTTACAAACTAAGCAATTTTGAATTGACTAATTCGTAAATTGAAGGACAACCAAATGGGTTTGTAATTCTGGTAGTATAGATACTAAAGCATACATATCAAATATTTTTCTTATCATTTTTCATGTTGTTATAAAACAGAGCCAATAAGTTTATGTTGTTTTAGTTTTTCTCCCCTTATATTATTTTTTCCATTCCCCCCCCCCCCCTCTTTTTTTTTTAATATCCCTTCAAATTATCCTCATTTAATATTTACAATTAATTACATTTATTTGTCCACCTTTTAGTTCAAACTCTTTTGCGTTGCGCTATAACACCTCCACTTTAAGACTATTTTCAATACCTCCATCATAGCCATCAATTCTTATATTTATGCCGTAAAAGAATTTTACAATTAAGTTTTTCATTTTACTTCTTTAATATTTTCTTTAGCACAAATTGCTCGATCTTTTAGTTTAATTGATCTTCCGTTTTTCGATTTATATTTTTGTTAGTTTTTATCTCTTTTAGTTTCCATGAAATGTCTTCAAGTCGAACGGTAAGTAACAATATTTCTAAATTTGGTTTAGAGATATTTTAACTTTACTAACTTTTAATTTCCTATTCAATTTGTATTTATATATCATTTTGTTTCTTTTTGTAAACCGTGTTACCTAGCTATGTCCTCATCTAACATAGTTCATAAAAATAGAATCATTTATTTATTTTATGAGGACGTGACATGTGACATGTGACATTATTATTATTATTATTATTATTATTATTTTGATGGCAAACATGTGCTTATTTAATTCAATAAATACTCATTGTTTTTCTTTATCACTCTCATTTTCTCCTATACTACCTCTTCCCATTTTCCACTCTTTTCAATCTTTGTCCTTTGTCGAAGATATATTGTGATAGTATGAAAATTACACTACAAATGTCATGATATTTTATTATTTATTTAATTTATTTAAGAAATATAATAATACTTTTTAAATGTAATTAGATTTTAAAGTAAGAACCAATAGAAAATTTGAAAATTAGAATTTCATGATTTTGTTTAGCTATGAAGCACTTCAGAGTGTAGAAGTATCGCTTAGAATTCTTGAAATCAAATTTTGTCTAGTTATTGGTGATTTCACTTTAATTGTCGGCTGGATAATAAAAATTCATTTCAGATAATTATCTTGGAATGAACTAATTTTCTAAAATATTAAAATAATATTAAAACTATCATTTTTTCAAAATTCATTAGGATATGTTCTTTTCGTGTCATTTTGATATAGGATTTGGTAAATCACGTTATTTATATAATTTAGTTGTATTCTTTTGGAATAAGTCTCTCGATATTTTAAAATTTTGAAATCGTGTAAATTACATAATTTTTATTTTTGTTACATAAGAAAGAAAGGAGGGTGGGACCATAATCTTGACTAGCTTCTCACTTTACGTGCTTCCGATCTTTGCCATTTTATCGGTGCACCTGTTTGCTTCACAGTGAACATGTTGTGTGGTGGGTTCTAGTTTTCTTTAGGTGGTTATCCTCCTCGTCTTCCCCGTTGATCAAGTTAATGGCTTCCTAATAGTCATTCTCAATAACGAATTCTAGTCCAATTGTTCTCTTTTGCCAGTCGCAGTGACTACCTTATACCCCACAGTGCCACTTGAAGTGATGGGTTGGCACCAATTATCCCATGGAACCCTTCAATCCATTTGCCCCGGTCGCTTCTCACTAAACCTTCAAAACTTCCTCCAATTTGGGCAACCAAAGTAACTACCATCTGTGTTAATCTTCATATAACATGCAAGTGGAAAATTCCAATGTATAAGTTGTTGGTTTTGGGTACTAATAGCCAAGTTTGGTGTCTTAAAAGCATCAGTATGCACTTAGCAAACTTGACACTTTTGATTGCCACTTGGTTGGCATTCGTCCTTCTACCCTCGAATTGGAGCTCATTTCTCATCTTCCAAATATGCCACATGGTAAAAGCAAAAACCGTGCTCCAAGGAATCTAATCGATATACATCACACGATCATTCTTGAGATTCACATCCAGCCAGGTGATAAATTCAACATCACTTGCATTATTGATAATACTGCTCGAAAACAACCTCCAAACCTTTTTGGCCCGATTACAAATTCTAAAGATATGGTTCCAATCCTCCCTGCCTCCACAATATTTGCATTGCTCAGAGGTTGTGATGCCACGCTTGGCACAAGCGCCATTGATAAAAATTTGTTTTGTCTAAGTAACCAGATAAAGTAAATGATTCTGTTAGGAAGCTTAAGTTTCTATAACCATTGACATTCAATATCACAAGTTTTGCCAATAGGATTGAGTTGAGGATGAAATAAGAGAATTTCCCCACAGTGAATTTGCTCGATCTACTGCCCGCCCATGAAGGCTTATATTTCATGTTTGTGGTTATGGAAAGAGGAATATCACCAATTTTTGTGGCCACATCCATAGGATAACAAGCTCTCAGCTTAGTGACACTGCAAGAATATCGCGTTGCAAAAGGAACCCAAGTGCAAGTTCGTCAAATTGTAATATAACTCGATAAGTCCAAGTGTCTCATACAAGGTTCTCAAATGCATTTTCTAAATGGAGAGTGTATTACACTTCTCTAAAGCAAAAGGTGAGAAGCATGAGCAACTCATTCCCGTATAATGCCATATAAATAGAGGGTGTAATTAAGACTCAACCTGGTGTGAATCTATAACCCTTATTTCGTAGAAATGGTAAGAAACAAAAGCAATTCATTCTCGTATAATGCTCTAAAACAAGATATTGATACAAAATTCATTAAATAAAAGATAAAACATCAATAAGCATTTGAGAACTCATGGTTAGTTTTCCTTCTAGGCAATTGACTTGTTTGAGATAATGGTCAACTAAAAAGTTATCTCAAGAACCTTAACAATCCCTTTGTATAAGCTTGGAAAGTCTATTTGGAGATAAAGTCAGTCTTGTAGACTAGTTTGATAAATATATAATGAATCGTTGATTAGTGATGTGGTGTTGTTTATGACATAAACATAAAGATCCTCCTTGGTCATACTTTAAATAAGAAGATGATGAGTCTAAAACATCACATAAAGTGTGCAAAGAACGTACTCACCATATCATTAAGAAAATCAAGGATTGAAAACCCAAATTTATGGTGATTCTATGAAAGTTAAGAACTTAATACACTTGATATAAAGAGGCAAATCTTTCATAGATTGGAAGAACACAATCTTTCAAGAAATATACAAGTGTATCATCTCCCCATTTATGCTTAAGAACTAGATATACCTAGCAAATAAAGTCAAATCATCATATGGGGATATCTTGTAAGGTTGTGGAATGATTGATTAAATAGAGAAGAAGATCGAAGGATTCACAGATATTTAACAATACTAACGAAGAAATAAGATCAAACTACGAATGCCTTTCCAAGTAATGTTAAATACTAATGTGCTACGAGACTAATCACAAGATAAGTTAGCAAAACGAGAAGTTTGAGAGAAATAAATGTGTCAAACGACTATGAAAATGAGTATATTAATGACAATATTATGCGTTTATCACTTAGCAAAGTCCCACACGCCCATGTCAGATATGAAATTATTAACTTTAAACACATGGCAGTCCAGATCATCAATTCCCAACTTAGACAACAGAGTTGAATTACCAAATCACTTGTAAAAAAGAACACCGCCTAATATATTTTACAAATTTTCTTGTTAAGGCACTCTATAGCCTCCAAATTTGAAAGAGTGTACCGTGTTTCTTTCAAATTAAGAAATAAGTTTAAAAGAAGCTCCTATGAAGTGACTATAATCTCCAAAGTGTCTTTGCAAAATCTTGCAATAATCGAGAAAAGACTACATCCTTTAAAATTGAAAAGGTTGGACGCATTATATTTCCTTTCGAAATGAGGAACCTAATGCTATTTTTCCTTCTAATTGATAAGATGTAAAGACATAAACACCATTAAACTTGGATTGAATTCATATGGTAAATGGTGTTGTTCTATGTATATACAAGATATCTCTCTCTTTCTCTCTCCCCCCCATTTATATTTTAAAATGGAACCACAATTGTACCTTATCCATACCATGTATTAAATGTGAGGGCTCATTTCGTTTTCCCTTGAAGGATTTGAAAAAATATTTAGTACTTGTATTGAAATTCAAACACATGTACTTTAACGACAAGACAATTGTCTTAGTTGTTCAAGAACTACTGTGCATAATAATGTAGATACATAAAATGTGCTTCGGAGCCAATTACTAGTGGTGGGCATTCGATCTAATTCAATAGTTTTTATACCATCTACGTCCAATCTGATCAGATGCCGGTTGTATAAGTTGGCATCCAATCTGATCTGACACACCCTTCCAATCCAATCTAATTAAATGCATGTTAGATTGGATTGGTTTCAATCCGATCCAATTAAATAAGAAAAAAAAGGGGAGCTTATATGGAAAATTGGTATTATACCTACTGGAAAATTTTGGCGTCATCAGTGGGAAGAGGAATATAATCGTCGTGGTGGTAGTGCACTAGTGGTCGACAGCGGTGAAGGAAAAATTGAATGTTGAGTAGCTGGTGGTCGATGGGCATAGAGTTTTTACATTTTGGCTTTTTACAATTATATTAAGACATCCTAAATTAAAAAACTCTTCTTTTTTACAAAGACATGCGAGACATTAAAAAAATTATATATATATACTAATTGGATCAGTTTTGATAGGTTTACACAGCCCCGAAAAACCGAAACCGATCCTATATCTTTTGGTTTCCTATAAGTGGATCCAATCCAAAAACTCTAGAAAATTTTATAGGTCAATTTGGTTGGTTCGGATCGAATCATACCCACCCATACCAGTTACTATTTAATTGTGTCTTTGTACACAATCTACAAAACTTGCGTCATACTATTTTCTAAGAAAAAGAAAAAGAAAACTTGAAAGCTAAGTAACGCTATTTTTGAACATTGGCTAGGATAAGTACCTGATCGACTAACAAATTCGTTTTAAAATGAGTAGTTTGAAAATGATTGAAACAAAATTATTTACTATTAATATTAGCACTAGTATTTATATTTACAATTATACACATGTAAAATATTCTTCTAAATCGTCGTTGTGGCTGCTATTTAGGGATGGCAAAAATACCCACGGGTTCGGGTACCCGCGGGTACCCAACCCGATGGGGGCGGATATGGGTACAAACAATCGGGGGCGGGTTCAGGTTCGGGGCGGGGATTTTAAAATTTAGTTGGGTTCGGGTATGGGTGCCTCCACCCCGTACCCGCCCCGATATATTTAATTTTATAATTTTTTTTCATATATATGTGTGTGTATATATATGTATATAAAATATATATGTTTATAAAATTAGTTTGTTGTTGATTGTGTAAATAAATAATTTTATTTATATATTTATATATATTATATAACATTAATATTATTTTTAATTTCATTCTTCTTCTTTTTTTTCCCTTTTTTCTTAATTTTTTTTTAAATTGTCGGGTATACCCACGGGGGCCCGTTACCCTACGGGGACGGGGATGGGGATTACCCGGTACCCTGAATCGGGGATGGAGGCGGGGATGGGGATGGTTTTTATTAACAGGGGTGGGGATGGAAATTTTAAACCCGACCCGTTGCCATCCCTTAGTGCTATCCCACAGGGCACCGCATAGAGGAGATCCTATATGCAAATTTAAATTTTCTTGTGAGGAGACTGAAGAGTATGTACATTAGATATTTGAAAAGAAAGCGGAAGAAAAGAGTGGAAGACACATGACACTCTTTATGTGGTCAAAACAACCTAAGGACTTAACTTACAACAATGTGTTTTCATGTTCTTGTTCTTAATTACTTGAATTTCTCGTCCTTTTTCATTCTCTAATGCAGAAGTATGTAAATTTAGTCATTTTGAATATAAAGTTACTAGTGCATTTAACATGGAAAAATAAGAAGCACACACTACAATGAATATGCGTGAAAAGCAAAATACACCTCAATGATCCTTTAGGCATCTAATTGAAATTTTTGTGTTTCCATGAGTTTTGAATAGGGATTCCCCTTAATGTTCTTGCTTCTGGGACTTGCTTAAAACTTTGGTATGATGACTCATGTCAATTCTCATGGATAGAGGTGAGTAAACGCTGCACAAGAACTTGCAAGAGAAGGCACAAATATGTCAATGCAGCAAGTTGGGATCCCGAGGGGAGTGGATATTATTTTGAACCTACTTGCTACTGCTTTTACAAATGTTGATTTCTTGGAAGAGTAAACTGTGAAACCTTATATGAGTAATGTCTATTTATTAAGGAGATATTTTGAATTTGCACCACACATTTTGTGCGGTATTTTGTAGTTGCACCTCATTGTTAAAGAGATTTGTTATATGACGTTAATTTTCAGACAAATTAATAGACAAAAATGCCCATAATGTATAACGTTAGTTGCACTGTGCTAAATTTATGAAAATCCCTACCAATTAGTGATGAAACAAACAAAAGGATGAAATGAGCACTTAGTGAAATAAACATTGGTCGATCGATCGTCGTTGCGTTTGTTAATTAGTTCAATTTGTTCACTCAACTTGTTGCAATCCTTAGCAATTTATCTCTCTAAAACCCTATATTTCTCATGGACTCCACGTCCTCTGCAACTCTCGCTTCAAATTTAGCTAAGTTGCATTCTCAATAAGTGCCACATTTGATCAATTTGTGCGTTGGAGATGAAAAGTTATGAATTTTGGAAGTTGGAAGTTGGAGATGAAGAAAAGGATTATGCTTAGTTTATGGTTTTGTTTAGTTGTTTTGAGGCCTGAAACTGTGTCGAGGCCTTTGAGAGAAGTCTTAAGGAGAGAGGAGGTTAATTTTGGATTTTTGGTATTTTTTGTGCTTAATTGTGGTGCAATTTTGCCATTTGGAGTCTCCTTGATGCTAATTTTGAGTTAGTGTTATGGAATTTGATATCTTAATTTAATTTGAAGTTTTAATTTGGAGCAATTATCTAAATTTGTAGTTTTAATTTGGTGTAATTATCTAAATTTGTAGTTTTAATTTGTGGTTAGTTTTCTTTTGCTCGATTGTGGAGTAATTTTGCTGTTTTTTACTACTTGAAATGTAAGTCAATGATAATTAAATATGTCTTGTTTGTTACTTTGTGTTTGAAAAAAAAAATTTTAAAACTTAATTATAGCAGCATAAGCAATGGAACTGGAATGCTAATTAAAGATATTTTATTTTTTTGGTCAAATAATTAAAGAGTTTTACTTAACTAATTTGTACAGCAATATAAGAAGATTGGGCTGGGCTAGCTAGCTATATGGGTTTATTAACTGACACTATGGCTTAAAGGGTACCAATATAGTATAATTAGCAACACAAGGAAAAAATAAAAATTAATGGGCTTGTTTTATAAAATTGGGCTAACTTAAATAAATGGACGTAATAGATTTACAAAATAAAATAAGCTAGGCTACCTTTAAATACAACTACTAGTCCTCAATTTAATTATTTTTTAAAAACTATTTTGTTAAAACCCAAAAGTTGTATAACCCAAAAAAATATGATGTATATGTGCGCGCATTTCATCTACGATAATTTTGATGATGTTATAGAGTATAACATCTTAACTAAATTTTATCAAAATATATAACAATTTATCTCTTGAAAAAAGAAGGTGCCCCCATGGCTTTAAAGAAGGATATTAAAAAAGTCTCACCTATATATATACATTCATTACTTTTTAAACTAGTGTAAATTATTTATTGAATAAATATAAGAATGAGGGAGCAAATTAGTGGTAAAGACGTCTACTTTGATATGGGAGATCCCGAGTTTGAGTTTCATCGGTAGTAGGTTGGACCTTTCTTTTTTTAAAAAATAAAAATTAAAAATAAATAAACTAATTAGTAGAAGATCCAAATGACGGAAAAGGTGTTTAACATATTCCCTCTTTGTAACACGAAATATGAACTTAGATCTCATTTGATTCAGGTATTATGATCAGTGAGATTAATAATATTAGTATTAATAGTACTGGACTATTAATCTTGGTATTAATTTAATACCAATACCATGTTTGATTCATGCAGTGTTAATACTACGATATCTCATGTTGATGTTAATACCATGTTTGGTTATGTAACTTATATACATATTACATAATTATATTTTGGACTAACAAAATAAAAAAAAATTTAAATTTAAAAATAAAAAAAAATGTAAAAATTTAATTTTTTTAAAAAATAAATTAAAATAATAATAATATAGTAGTAGTAGTGGTAGTGGCATTTTTGAAAATATTATAGTAGTAATGGCATTTTTGAAAATATATGGTTCCTTTTTCTTAATCCTAGATAAACAATACCACCTCCCCATGGTATTAAATTATAACACAAAGAGTGGTTGTAAGTTAGTACCGGTATTAGTAATCTCAACATATTTATGCGAATCAAACAAGGTATTATAAAAAAAGTAGTATTAATAATTCCATCCCACTTTTTAATATTCAAATCAAGCAAGGCCTTAGGATTTTAATTTATAGGCTCTTAATGATTGCCCAACCCATAGCAAATTTAATCACCAATTTTATTTGTTTAAGGAAAAAAGATTTATGACTCTATCAACATCGACGCGCACCAACATCTTAACTTGATTGATAAGTCGGGTGCTCGCGCAACTAAATGTCAATTCATAGATGTTAATTTCACAATTCTTAACTCAAAATATTACAAATCACAACAAAACGGATTATCAAATGACACCTTGAAACTTCAACATATGCAATTAAGAAAGCACATATTGAATGTTATATATGTCACTAAATGCATCTTAAATGTGTTATTCCATTAAAGATATCATAAATGTACAAATATTAATCTATAAATAGGACTATAGGATCAAAATAGGTTATATATTGAATATTATACACGAAAGAAATTAACCACCAAGTTGGAGCCTCAACATTATTTGTGGTACAGATGGCGAATATTTCTGCGATTACCTTATGTTTTCTAATGTTCCTTCTTGTTATCCTATCAGGTACAAATTCTAATTGTAGAGATTCAATTTAAATATTGTAAGGTTTTTTTTAATTAATTTAGGTATCTATACTATCTCTAAAGCGTGAAAAAGACTTTTAATTTTGCTATGTCTTTGAATTACAAAATTATTTTTCACACTTATAAATTAAAACTCAAGTAATGTTTGAAAGAGATACTTGAACTGATGGCCTTAAACCAGAATAACACATGTTATCGCTCGACCAAATTATATCATTTGATGTATTACTATTTTGTTTTGAGAATATATACGTAACGTCAAAATTTTTAATTATTATATTACAAACATGTAGAGTAGGGCTGGCAATTCGGGATTGCATGTCATATTCGGGTCGTGTGTCAACACACATGTTAATCAGTATTAGTAGGTCTTAAACATGACCCGTTTAACTAATCGTGTCATTTTTGTACACTTCCCGATTACCCGTTTAATAAACATGTCATGTTAAAAGACATGACATGATTAATCTATTAAGATAATAATGACAATTAAATCTCATGTGAAATCAATTAGCTTGTTTTATGATAGTTTTAAATTTTTAATAAGTAATAATAATAATAATAATAACAACAACAACTTAGAGTCAAATTAAAATAGATAGCATTCCATCACCCATGTAAAAACATAAAAAATTACTAGTTTATCTATTATCAAAAACACAAAAACTATTTTCTACTACCAATACTCAAAATGAGGATATAATTGTCCAAGTAAGATGGCAAAATAAAAAAAAAGATTGTATATATAGAAAAATAATTGTGTTAATTGCCTGTCAATTTCAAATTAGTAAATTAACCCAAAGCGCGAAAAGCATCAAATTTGTGTTGGATTGGTGTGTCTAGTTAAATATTACCGACCCTAACGTAGAGTGATCTATGAGCGTAGTTAGATAATTATACTACATATTATCTTTCTCTTAAACAAAGAGTCCATGTTCTGACGTAAAATATTGTACCCGTTTATTTATGAGCTCACAATAAAGTTAATTGATATCCTTAACAATTGCATATATTGTACTAAAAGGTTAAAGTTAGTCTATAACTATATTTTTCAATCCACCTATAGTAATGGGATTTGTAACACAAAACTTATCGAAAAGAAAGTAAACCTTTTAATTTGAGATTCAGGGAGTATTTAATAGATGAAACTTATATAGCTAGTATTATAACGTGACGAATTTCAACCGTTAGTAAAATTTGTACTAGGTTTTAGAAATACTTATTTTACTTCTACGATTTTTTTTTGTAAAAAATTTCTTACAACAAAATTCAAGCTATCATCTTCAAACAATTGTCCAATCAAAGTTTATCATTAAACGATCTTTCATTTTTATTAAATCGTTTTTTTTTCTTATAAAATTATATATATATATAAATAATACACGCATTACGTGTATAATTGGTCTACTAACTAATTAAACCACGAGGATCCTACTATGTACGCAGCATGTTTTATCATTCCAAAATTCAGTTAGTTTGTCTGATCAGCAATTGAGTTTTTGCCATGTAATGATTCCTTTACTTGGTACATATCAATATTGGGCAATCTTAAGTAATCAAACCGATAAAGCATTTTTCTACCCTGAATTCTTCGCAACTTGCAGTTAACCCCACCAAATATTTTTACTCACTTTCAATGAACCGTATTTTTTGTATTCTAAGATGTCAAAAAATGAAATTTTGAAACACTTTGTCCCTTCGCACGCCAACAAGACACCCACGGCCTTCTGACCGCTAGTGAAACTTCTAAATGCATACCTTCAACATCTATCCTAAAGAACTCC
The DNA here is from genome assembly GCA_021464415.1 of Lonicera japonica. NCBI lineage: Eukaryota > Viridiplantae > Streptophyta > Magnoliopsida > Dipsacales > Caprifoliaceae > Lonicera > Lonicera japonica. The sequence continues at coordinate 23,548,996 of CM038469.1, forward strand.
GTCTTTCAAATCTATATGCAACGTACCAATACATGCAATGTCATTAGGTTTATAAGGAAAAGGAAGGAGTTAAATCACACAAAGATCACCTTTGTTACAATTAAATAGGAAAATTTTGCATTTGCACCCTTTATTTTGTCCCATAATTTGACTTTACACACTATTTTTTAAAAATTTTGAGTTTACAACCCATGATCTATATGTTACTCTCATATAGTGACTAGACAAAGTTACAACAATACCCTTTTATGGGGACATGAATTACAACAATGCCCTTATTTTTCAAATTGTTTATTTTTGTTTTATTTTCTTTTCATTATTTCTAATGAAATCTAGAATTGGACATATATTTTTAAAAATTGCTATTTGTTACTCCTTTTCATGTAAATTTTGTTGAAATTTTCACAATTTCTTCTTACACTCTTCCAATTAATCAAATGCCTTATGCAAAAGGAACCTAATTAAAATAATATATATACACACACATGGAATTTATTGATTTTTCACTAATTTTCTCATCCTTCTATTTTTGTTAAACAAAAGTTAATATTTTCTCAAATGTTCTCTTACGCTATTCTAATCAAATAATTTTCTTAAATAAAGGGATCTGTTTTTGGTTTGGCAGAGAGATTTAATTAGAATAACTTATATGTTATAAATGCGTACAAGTTTATATATTCAGGGTAACTTAAATCAACTTAAATAAAATTTTAACAATATTTAGTGTACTTGACAATCAAAATTAATTATTTCTAACTAATTCTATACTATACATAATTAATATTACACTCAACAAAAATGTGTTGCCACGATCAAGCATAAATGATATTCGCTCATCAAAAATTTGAAATTCTTGTGAAATCCGAAATATTAAATCTAAAAAAGACTTAAAAAGTTAAATATCTGTGGAATTAACTGGTTCTCAACATTTTCTCTAATTTATATTTTTTTTTATTGTGTGAACTGGGTCATTTTTATTCTTTTAGGAGTTTGGTTCTCATGTCATATGGCTATATGCAAAATTTCAATCTCAACTATTAGGTTATGTGGGCAAAATAGTCCTTCACAATTTTTCACTAACAGAAGCTAAAAGAAAATTGGGACGGCGGGGTGCAAACTCAAAGAGTTTAAAAAGTGGGGTGTAAAGTCAAATTGGGAGTAAAATGTTAGGGTGCAAATACAAAATTTCCCTGACCAATACACAAGCAATTAGGTTTGAATCCATAATGTTAAGGTTATTGAAAATAATTTTAACCATTGGATCAACTAAGCTTTTTGTTTAAATTTATAAATGAATAGAAATAATGTGCGCACACGCATTGCGTGTGGTTCCATGTCTAGTATGATGTCAAAGCTAATTGTTTGGACTCATTTCTATGGTACATTCTAAACAATGTCCAAGCTAGGGTAGATTGATTAAACCTCTATATTTACACATGCAAATGTGTGTGTGTATATATGTAATCAATTTCATAAATTTCTACAGGAAATATTTCTTAAGCATAAGAAATTCATAAATTGAATGGTACTAGTGGCCGGATATATATTGCAATCGATAGTCTCAACAAATTTTCTATAAACTAGTCTTAATTAATGCACATTTTACGTATGTGCAATAGTAATTCTTCACATTAAAAACCCACACTAACGTTTGGTTAAGTGGTAATGAAATGTATTCTCTATACTTAACGTCACATGTTCATGTCTTTATTATAGTATTATTTTATAATAATTTATGGTGCGATAAGAGTACAAATCTACCTAAATCTCGGACTCACACTTTATATATAGTAAGTATTACTAGTCATGAAAGATATTTAGTGCGACTTTAGACAACAATAGTAATTTGCTATTCTCCTCTTCTTTTTGTACAAGTCAGTACTTTGATATAATTTCATCAATTCTCGTTTAAGTTTTACAGAGTTAGTCTTGTGCGAACTTTGCTTTAATTTGAATGAAAAATTCGCCATCACATTACATGCATTTGCGCACGCATTAATGTTTGCACACACTCAGCATGTAGTATCAATTAAGGACGAAAACATACATAAAAGATCCGCAATCATTTTTTAAAAAATCTAACATTTTGGTGGTTCCACGAATTGTGTATAGTGATTCCCCTCAATGTTGTTGCTGGAGATGTTACTTCTGATGGAACTTGCGAAGACGGTCTTGGCCTGGAGACTTGGGGTGATTCGACGTGTGCAGGTGTGACAAAGCCGACTCCACACTGCAAGCGAGCATGCAAGAGAAGGCACCCGCATAAAGTCTACTCCGTCAATTGTGATCCCAACGGAAGTGACACACCCCATCCTCAGCCTACTTGCTATTGCATTTTCGAATGTTGATTCAGTATAGTAGTGTAATTCGCTACGACAATGAGTTAATGTCTTTTAATTAGTTATTTGAATGATGAAAATGTGTTCGGTTTAATAAACATCTTCCGTTTGTTAAGAATTTTGAAATAAAAAGAAATTATAGTGATCTCAAGGTAAATGCATTACTGCTACATTTGTATCAGTATTGTTTAATTAGAATTTCTATCCCAGCCCCCCACTGAGTTTGGCCTTATTTTGCAAGACATCAATTGATCGGCTTCTCGTGCTAATGGTAATTAGTTCTGATTTCGAGCCTCAAAGTTGTAATTATTTGGCTCACTCTATGGCCCATTATGCTCCTTCTATTTCAAATTCGGAGAGCTGGGACTCCTTATTCCTAAACTGGTTATCCAAAATTTTCGCCATGGTCTAATGCTAGTGGTTATACTTGACTTTCAAAAAAACAAGAAGAAAAAACACTAATTGTTCACCGATGAGGTCACTCTACCATCTCCAATATCCATAATTTAATCCTCAATTAAAAATTTTATTAAGACGAATCAATTATGATATGTTATGCATATGAAATGTTTATAAAATTAATTGAAAGCTAAAAAGTTTAATTGTAACGGCCAACCTAGTTTAATTACATTGTTTGACGAATAAGTTTATCAATGCAATTTACATGTTACACACAATTACATGTATAACGACATAATTCTTAAAGCATTCTTATTTAATAATAAAAAAAATAATACATTCTAAAATTATATAAAATGCAAAGTATTTATTACATCAGTAAACATATAGTACATAATCTCTAGTACATATTTAATGTAATTTCTTATTTTTCAAATATTTATTTTGTCACTATTTATTTATTTATTTATTTATTCTTCATTCTATAGCTTCACTCATCATCTAATAGGTGGACTAGCTACCTGAAAAATAATTATAATAATTGATAAACACTTAATATTGTCATTCATACGCTCATTTTCGGAGTTGTTTGACGCGTTTATTTCTCTAAAACTACTCGGTTTGCCAACTTATTTCGCGATTAGTCTCGTAGCACTTTTGTATTTAACAATGCTTGGAAAGGCACATTTTTGTGTTTATTTTGGTGTCTCTAGATTTCAAGAAATATTGTATTTAATACAATAGTGGAATTTTTCATGGACAAAAAGAATCCAAGAAAGTGAGTCTCCATGTGATTAAAGAGCATCCAAGAAAGTGGAAGTCTCCATGTCCATGTGATTAAAGAAAGAAAGTGGAATTGTGCATGTGATTAAAGAGCATCCAAGATAGTGGAATTCTCCACCAAAAATAAAATAAGCATTGTTTATTTTTTAACATCCAACACAACTCTCCTATTTATAGTCTTCATTGTTGCTTTGGAGAGAGATCTTAATTTTATTTTACTTATCATTTCTCAATTTATAGAGAGCTTTTAATAGTATTTTCTAGAGAGAGAAATGGAGTTTACTTTTATAATTCTTGTCTTTACATTTATTATGGAGTAAATTTCTTTGCTAAGGCTAAAAGATGAAATTTGCAATGCATTAATTATGTAAGTTCAATTCTCATTCCATTGTTAGTTTTGTTAAATACTTTTTGAATCCTTCATCTTCTCCATTTTTTCAACCATTCATAAGCTAGTAAGATAATTTTCATATGATGATTTGACTTTGTATGCCTTGTATACTTAGATCTCAAGCATTAATGAAGAGATGATACACTTGTGTATTTCTTACTAGCCTATGTCCATTCTTTCTTTGAATGAGATACTTTTCATTGCCAAGCATGATTAGTTTTTGAATATTCATGGAAACACCATAAATTTGGGATTTTAATCTTTTAATACTTTAATGATATGTTGAGTGCTTTCTACACTTTATGTGATTTTAAGACTCATCATCTTCTTAGTTAAAGTATTGCCAAAGAGGATCTTTTAAATTTATGTCATAAACAACTTCATTAATCATTTTAAGGATTCAATTTGTATTTATCAAATAAGTCTATATAGGATGGTTTGACCTCCACCAAGACCTCCCAATCTTAGACAAATGAAATGTTATGATTTATCGAGCTAAACTCTTTGTAGTTGGCCATTTTCATAATCAAGTCATTTGCCTAGGGGAAACTAACAACGAGTTCTTAAATGCCTAGTTTAAATTTATGTCTTTTCTTTTTGTGTATTTTAAGTTTGAATCTTGGTTGATATTATATGGGAATGGGTTGCACTTGCTTCACACCCTTTGTCACAAGATAAAAATGAGAGATACACTTGTGTTGATATTTGCTTACACCCTTTCTTTATATGGCATTTATATGGGAATGAGTTGCTTTTGCTCCACACCCTTTTGCTTAGAAATGGGTAAAATATTCAACACTTAGGAATTGCATTGAGAACTTTGAATGAGATTGCTTTTACTTAACTTTGCAAAACAAATGAATTCTATAATGCCTTAGCCTTTTGTCATCTATTATTACATCATTTTAATTCTTATTGCAAGACTTTAAAATCAACAACTAAAATCAACCAATTAAATTCCCTTAACAAAACCTTGGACTCGTAATCACCACGTCGTCTTTCCGACTATCCTTGTGGTTCGACACTTGGATTTACCAAGTATTATAACTTGACAACCTGCACTTGGGTACCTAAGCATGGAAGTATTTTCGGCGCGTCAAGTTTTTGGCACCGTTGCCGGGATACGGCGAAAGACGGATTACGGATTTTGTAAAAAAAAAAATTCATTTTGTAAGTATTCTCTCCCTTTGTAAATTATTTTTCCTACTTATTGTTTATTTATTTTTTTTAGGTGGAAAATTTTATTCGAGATCACCCTTCCGGGCTTATGCTCGGAAATTTGTACATTGATCTTCCCATAAGTCCACCAAGAGGTCAACTACTACCAAGACATCCTAGTCCTTCACCTACTCTTTCTGAAATGGCTAACGAGGACAATGAGTCAAATACCAGAGAGAACGATAATCATCCTGAACCGGTTCGAACAATGAGGGATTATCTTCAACCACCTCAGGCGACGTCTAATTCTTGCATCATTCTCCCCACCGGACAAGCGGGAACATTCTCCTTTAAGCCAGGTATGCTTCAACATATCCCCTCTTTTCATGGTATGGAATCCGAAAATCCGTATTTACATTTAAAAGATTTTGAGGAAGTTTGCTCCACGTTTCGTGAGGCAAACACCAATGAGGAAGTAATGCGTTTAAAACTTTTTCCTTTCTCCTTAAAAGATAAAGGAAAATTATGGTTGAATGCTCTAAGACCGCAATCTATTCGGTCTTGGCAAGTACTTCAATCGGAGTTTTTGAAAAAATTCTTTCCCGTCCATCGGACCAACGCTTTGAGAAGGGCGATATCCAATTTTTTGCCAAAAGAAAATGAAAGTTTTTACAAATGTTGGGAAAGATACAAGGAACTTTTAAACGTATGTCCTCACCATGGCCACGAAACATGGAGCCTTGTAAGCTATTTTTATGAATCTCTTACTCCCAAAATGCGTACATTTGTAGAGACCATGTGTAATGGTCAATTTTTGAGTAAAAGTCTCGAGGAGGCCTTGTTGTATTTTGATGAATTGGCGGAAGGTGCCCAAAATTGGAACACCTATACCGAGGAACCTAAGGCCAGACCTCTGGGAAAGGGTGGGTTGTACCAAATATCCAATGATGATGACATGGGGGTAAGGTTGTTCCAATTGTCTAAGAAGGTAGAGGCATTAGAGATAAACAAGCTTAGAGATGTCAATGTAGTGTCATCAAGTCAATTGTGTGTCATTTGTGAAAAGTTGGGACATTCCACGGAGGAGTGTCACACAATTTCGGCCTTCAAAGAGGTCCTTCAAAGTCCCTCACAAATCAATGCTATGAACTCATACTCTAGGCCAAACAATGACCCATTTTCTCAAAGGTACAATGAAGGGTGGCGGAACCATCCTAATTTTAGTTGGGGGGGAAATCAAAATGCTCATCAAAATTCGAATGCAAATTCCTACCAATCAAGACCACCTCCACCCCAAAACAACTCTTTTGGTCAAGCAAACCCAAACCCAAATTCAAATTTGGAGACTCTTTTGCGGCAGTTTGTAGACAAAACCAATAGAGATGTTAGTGATTTGAAAACTCAAATGTCCAAACTTACCACCGCTTTAGCAACCCAAAAAAAAGAAAAGTTTCCAGCCCAACCAATAGCTAATCCTAGAGGGCAAGCCATGATAGTTGAAGGGGAGTCGAGTGGGAATGTAGAGGAGTTGAAATCCATCACCATCCTTAGGAGTGGGAAAGAGATTGACAAAACTATAGTTCTTAAGGCCAAAAAGCTGGTGGACATAGCCGAGTCAAGTCAAGTTGAGGAGATCACCTTAGAAGAGAGAATGAGGGAAGAAGAAAGAGTTGGAAAAGAGAATTTGGAAAAAATCAAGAATAGTGTCAAAATCCCTTTTCTGTAGAGGTTATCTCAACCTTTCAAGGAGACCCGAAATGCCGAAGTTCTTGATGTGTTCAAACAAGTGAAAATTAACATTCCATTGCTTGATGCGGTGAAACAAATTCCTTCTTATGCAAAATTTTTAAAAGATTTGTGCACCACTAAAAGGCGATTGAATGTTAAAAAGAAGGCATTTATGGCGGAACAGGTGAGTTCAATAATGCAAGGCACTCGAATTCCAAAATTCAAAGATCCCGGTTGCCCCACCATTTCTTGTTTGATTGGTAACTTTAGAATAAAAAAATCATTGCTTGATCTGGGGGCGAGTGTTAATGTTTTTCCATTTTCGGTCTACCAACAATTGGGTTTAGGAGAGTTGAAACCCACGAAAGTCACGATCCAATTGGCGGTTCGATCAGTCAAGATTTCAAGGGGAATTGTAGAGGATGTGCTAATTCAAATTGATAAATTCTATTTTCCTGTGGATTTCATAGTTCTTGACATGCAACCGGTATCCAATCCCGGAAATGAGATTCCCGTAATTTTGGGAAGACCCTTTCTTGCAACATCAAATGCTATCATCAATTGCAAGAATAAGATTGTAAAATTGGCCTTTGGAAATATGACTCTTGAGCTCAACGTGTTTTCAATAAGTAACAAACAAGATGATTTTGATGATGAAATTGAACATGTAAACATGATAGAGTCACTAGTACAAGACCATTTTTCTTTCACTTATGAATCGGAATCATTGGAAGATTTGCTAACCACTCCCAATGATCCCGAGGAATGTGTGCATGTGTTTTCTTTGGATGATAGGAACAAGGAAGAACTCTTGAAGAATGAAGAAAATGCACAAGTGGAACCACCAAATCTTAAAGGAAAGATGGAGCTCAAGCTTCTTCCTAGCAATTTGAAGTACGCTTTCTTAGGTGCTTTTGAAACTTACCCTGTGATAATTTCTTCTAAACTCTCAAAGGATCAAGAAGAACGGTTGGTAAGTATGCTAAGTAAGTATCAAAAAGCTTTTGGGTGGAAGTTGGCCGACCTCTAAGGACTTAGTCCATTGATTTGCACACACAAAATTCACTTGGAGGAAGGTACAAAGCCATCAAGACAATTTCAACGCCGGTTAAATCCTCACATGCAAGAAGTAGTAAGAACCGAGGTGTTGAAATTGCTTGATGCCAAGATCATCTATCCAATTTCAAATAGCAAATGGGTAAGTCCGACCCAAGTTGTACTTAAAAAATCCGGGCTTACAGTAGTGAAGAATGAAAATAATGAGTTGATACCCCAAAGAGTCACCACCGGGTGGCGAATGTGCATAGACTACCATAAGTTAAATGAAGTCACTAGAAAGGACCATTTTCCTCTTCCATTTTTAGATCAAACACTTGAAAGAGTGGCGGGTCATGAGTTCTATTCTTTTTTAGACGGATTTTCTTGGTATAACCAAATCGAAATTGATCTTGAGGACCAAGAAAAAACAACCTTCACATGTCCGTTTGGTACTTTTGCTTATCGAAAAATGCCTTTCGGTTTGTGCAATGCACCGGCCACTTTTCAAAGATGTATGTTGAGCATTTTTAGCGATATGGTAGAGAAAACTCTATAGGTTTTTATGGACGATTTTACCGTTTACGGTAAGTCGTTCGATAATTGTTTGCTCAATGTTGAACATGTGTTAGCAAGGTGTATCGAGAAGCAACTCATCCTCAATTGGGAGAAATGCCACTTCATGGTGACAAAGGGCATTGTATTGGGCCATCTTATATCGGGGAAAGGCATTGAAGTAGACAAGGCGAAGATCGAGCTTATCTCAAAGCTCCCCGCCCCCAAGTCAATCAAGGATGTTCGCTCATTCTTGGGGCATGCCGGATTCTACCGAAGGTTCATTTAAAATTTTAGCACCATTGCTAAACCCATGTGTAAGTTGCTCTTGAAAGATGCTCCATTTGAATGGACCAAGGAATGTGAAGAAGCATTTGTAAAACTCAAGCACATGCTCACTACCGCACCCATCATGCAAACCCCCGATTGGAGTTTGCCATTCGAACTCATGTGTGATGCAAGCGATTACGTCGTGGGGGCGGTCTTCGGATAAAGAAAGGACAAAAAGCCCGGGGTCATTTACTATGCGAGCCGAACTCTCAATGAGGCTCAAATGAACTACACCACCACCGAGAAAGAACTCTTGGCTATTGTCTTTGCCCTCGACAAATTTCGGTCCTACCTCATTGGGTCACCTATTGTCATTTTCGCCGATCATGCAGCCCTCAAGTATCTTTTCACAAAGAAAGATGCAAAGCCAAGGCTTCTAAGATGGATTCTTCTCCTACAAGAATTCAATCTTTTCATAAAGGATAAGAAGGGTGTCGAAAATGTGGTGGCGGACCATTTATCTCGCCTTTCATTCACCGACCACATTGAAGAGAATGCTATTAAAGACTATTTTTCGGATGAGCAACTATTCATAATCTCTTCCTCACCATGGTATGCCGATATCATGAACTATCTTGTCACCGGAAAGATGCCAAGCCATTGGAATGCCCAAGACCGAAGGAAATTCTTGTCCGAGGTCAACCGTTTCTATTGGGATGACCCGTACTTGTTCAAGTATGGGGCGGATCAAATCATTTGACGATGTATTCCCAATGACGAGTTCGAAAAAGTTCTAAGCTTTTGCCATAATGAAGCTTGTGGTGGACATTTCTCGGCCAAAAAGACGGCTGCCAAGATCTTGCAAAGTGGCCTTTATTGGCCAACAGTGTTCAAAGATGCCTACCAACATTGCAAAGCTTGCCCGAGATGCCAAATGTTAGGAGGGATTACAAGAAAAAGCATGATGCCGCTTAATCCAATCTTGGTAATCGAAGTGTTCGATTGTTGGGGAATCGATTTCATGGGACCATTCCCATCCTCTTTCGGTAACCTTTATATTTTAGTAGCGGTTGATTATGTTTCCAAGTGGGTAGAGGCCCAAGCTTGCAAGAAAAATGATCACAAAGTGGTGATCCGATTTTTAAAAGAAAATATTCTTGCAAGGTTTGGCACTCCCAAAGCGATTATAAACGATGGTAGTACTTATTTTTGCAATAAACCTTTTGAATCTTTAATGCAAAAATATAGGGTAAATCACAAAGTATTACTCGCTTATCATCCGCAAACTAATGGCCAAGCCGAACTTGCCAATAGGGAGATAAAATAAATTCTTGAAAAGATGGTAAATCCAAATCGCAATGATTGGTCATTACGTCTTAACGATGCACTTTGGGCTTACCGTACGGCTTTTAAAACAATTTTAGGAATGTCTCCCTATCGGATAGTATATGGCAAGCCTTGCCATCTTCATGTTGAGTTGGAACATAGATCATTTTGGGCAATTAAAATGATGAATTTTGATATTGAAAATGTCGGAAGCAACCAAAAGTTACAACTTGAGGAGTTGGAGGAATTAAGGAGGGATGCATACCAAAATGCTAAGATAAGCAAAGAACGTGCAAATTTTTTTCATGATAAATCTATTTTAAGAAAAGAATTTAAACTCGGGCACAAAGTTCTAGTTTATGACACGCGTTTGCATCTCTTCCCGGGAAAGCTGAAATCACGTTGGACCGACCCATACATTGTTCGACATGTATTCCCTTTTGGGGCCGTGAATGTTGAGGATCCCAAAACCGGCTTTGTGTTCAAAGTGAACAGACAACGCCTTAAGCCATTTTTGGAATTCCCACCTCAAGAGGAGTCCACCACTCTTGAAGATCCGACCTATACCTAACAAGCATAGGTGTTGTTTGTATATAACTTTTACTTTTATATAAAAAAAAATTTAAAAATAAAAAAAAAGAGCAAAAAAAAAAAAGAAAAAAAAATTTTCTTTATTTTCTTTCCTTTTTTGTTTTTTTTTTTGGGTTTGATTTGATAAACATGACATTACGATTGAAATGTAATTGCAATGCATGCATGTTATGTTTTATCTAATTCTAACCCGTTTGTTTTTGTTAGTGTGTACATATAGTAATTTTGCTTTGAAAATAGCTCTCTTTTACCTCATGAAAATCGAAAAGCCAAATGGGAGAGTGCCAATTTCTCGTTCTCTTCACATTGAGGACAATGCGTGTTAGGTTATTGATCTGACATGCACAGCAGAATTAAAAAGATCCATAACCAATAGTAAAAAGGATCACCCTTGTTCTTCGATAGGATATATGATAGAATGAATACCTCTTAAAGAAAACGTTGTTTCTGATATTCTGATGAATAGCAAGTACTAGTTTCGTCACCACAGTCGTCCAAGCGTCCAGCCTCTAACGGTAATCCACACGGCAAGAACGAATCTAGATCTCACGAACCTCTTCGTAGTTCTTTATATATCGTATATATATATGAGAGAGATTTTTTTTCTTCTATTCTTATAATGTGTGCTAGCTACTATAAGATGCACATAAAACAACCAATTATGATTTGTCTTATATTTATAGTCTAAGCTATCCCTAACCCTAATCTAATTAGGACTAGGTTTAATTAGACTTTTAGCCCGTCCCAACTAATTGGGCTTGGCCATTTATTCTAACAATCTCCCACTTGGACAAGGTCCAATTCGTCTCTTGCATTTGTGTGTGACCCATTAGGTTCCTATTCACAATGGAAAACGTTGTGTCATTATTACTTCAATCTGATTGAGGTAAGACGGATCAAAATCTTTATTTTAATCTATCGTAGATTCTCCAAGATCAACTAATAAACATCGTTGTCCAAGATTGACATCTAGCAATGTGTCAAGGCAATCCATGTGAAAGGAATAGTCATGTGGTTTGACAATACCTATACATGTACAGTTACCATGGAAATATAATCCCTTCACCAATATAACCTAATTAGTTTCAGAGATATGGTAAAGCGTCAATCTCTTCTTGAACCAATCATATTATTCACTTCTACTTATTTTTGATATATGCAGTTATGATCGAGAACATGTATATATATATATTTCTCGTTCATAAATCACCTCGGCCGAGGACTTTCATATCAACTTAAGTAAGTGAAAGTCAGGTTATAGACTCCTACTATCCAGGAGTGATGAATCCTTATTTTGAACATCACAACCTTCATATGATTCTCACTGTACCCAGCAGTATCTTCCATCAACTCTTGGTTAAGAGTGTCATCAAATACTTGCTAAAGCATAGTGGTCTTTATACAAGGTACCATGATATCCTCAAGTCGAAGGACCAATTCCACTACTGTGCATTAGAGATTAACCACTGACGCTTGGATAGTCATCCATCTGGTATCTCTAGACGGGTCTCCAATGCTACGTTCTCTAACAATACATCAGTGTTCATTCAAATGTCCCTCTACATTTTAGCTTGTGAGATAAGCTACTTTCTTCACAAGAAAGAAATGCAACACATGCTAGTCTTACCGCAACAACAATATCCGTATCTTGTTGTTACTAACGACTAGGGATAGTTTAAAAATAAGCCAATTAACACTTGTATCTCACAATCACAACACCTTGTGATTATGAAGTTATTATAAACTTATTTTACGGACTCTATTATTTTATTGTAAACAAGATAATAGATCTGCCATTATAATGTAAGAAAATATTTATTAAAACCATTAATAATACCAACAATGTTTAACAAAGTGTTAATAATGAAAAATCCCCACGATCTAGATCCAATCACTCATGTGCTTAATACCAACGAATTTGGTATGTTCATCATGCTTGTGCTGGGACAACGCCTTTGTCAGAGGATCCGCTACATTATCGTCAGTTGAGACTCGTTCTATTTTTATGTCACCTCTATCTATGATCTCTCTGATAAGATGATATCGCCTCAATACATGTTTGGATCGCTGATGAGACCTAGGTTCCTTCGCTTGTGCGATGGCTCCATTGTTATCGCAATACAAGGGTATTGGATCAACTATGCTAGGAACCACTCCAAGCTCAGTAATGAATTTCTTGATCCAAACTGCTTCTTTTGCCGCTTCAGAAGCAGCTATGTATTCGGCTTCCGTAGTTGAATCAGTAGTTGTGTCTTGTTTGGAACTTTTCCAACTGACCGCACCGCCATTTAGAGTAAACACGTATCCGGACTGGGATTTGTAGTCGTCTTTATCAGATTGAAAACTGGCATCGGTGTATCCTTGGACTCTAAGTTCAGTACCTCCATAGACCAAGACCATGTCTTTAGTTCTTCTTAAGTACTTTAAGACGTTCTTGACCACTGTCCAATGTTTCTAACCGGGGTCTGCTTGAAACCTGCTTGTGACGCTTAAAGCATAAGAAATATCTGGTCTCGTACATAACATGGCATACATGATAGATCCTATAGCTGATGCATATGGGATTCTATTCATGCGTTCCCTCTCAGACTGTGTCTTTGGGTACATGTCTTTGGAGAGATATATCCCATGCCCTATGGGACAGAGTCCTCTTTTGGATTCTTCCATCTTAAACCTTTCTAAGATGTTATTTATGTACGTGGATTGGGACAAGCCAAGCAATTTTCTAGATCTATCTCTATAGATTTTAATCCCTAGAATAAATGCTGCCTCTCCTAAATCTTTCATGAAGAAGTTCTCGGATAACCACAATTTAACAGATTCTAGCATGGGGATATCATTTCCTAGTAGTAGTATGTCATCTACATATAGAATTAGGAATACGACTTTGCTCCCACTAACCTTCTTGTACACACAAGGCTCATCTTCATTCTTAATGAAATCAAACTTTTTGATAATCTCATCAAACCGAAGATTCCAGCTTCTAGAGGCTTGCTTTAATCCATATATAGATTTTTGTAGCTTACATACTTGATTTGGTTGTTCGGATTCAAAACCCTCAGGTTGTGTCACGTACACATCCTCACTTAGATTCCCGTTAAGAAATGCAGTTTTGACATCCATTTGCCAAATTTCATAATCATAGTATGCAGCTATCGCAAGCAAAATCCGAATCGACTTAGACATGGCTACTGGCGAGAAAGTTTCATCAAAGTCAATTCCTTGCCTTTGATTATAACCTTTCGCCACTAGTCTTGCCTTATAAGTATGAACTTTTCCATACATATCAGCCTTCTTTTTGTAAACCCATTTACAGCCTATGGGTCTTACCCCTTCAGGCGGGTCAACCAAGGTCCAAACCTTGTTTTCATACATGGAGTTCATTTCAGATTCCATGGCATCCTGCCATCTTTTGGAGTCAACACTTAACTTTGATTCTGCGTAAGTTGTAGGTTCATCTTCCTCGATTAGCAATGTTTCATTGGTAATCATGAGATCATATTTCGTTGGAGGACGAATAACCCGTTTTGACTTACGCAGAGCTGGCGTGTCCTGGGGAACCGGGATTTCCTTTGCTTCAGTCTGTTCCTCATCATATGTAGGTTCAGCCACTGGTTTATCAAACGAAGGTTCAACCATTGGTTCATCTAATTGTTCTGCTTCTTTTGTGGTTGATTGAATTTCTTCAAGCTCTACTTTGCTCCCACTGTTTTCTTTTACAATGAATTCTCTTTCTAAAAATACAGCATGTTTTGATATGACCACTTTTATATCGTTGGGATTGTAGAAGTAATATCCAACTGTTTCTTTTGGATACCCCACAAAAAAACATTTATCGGATTTAGCATCTAGCTTGTCCGATGCAACTCGCTTCACATAAGCGTCACAGCCCCAAACCTTCAAATATGAGAGATTAGGCCTTTTCCCCTTCCATATCTCATATGGGGTTTTGGTGACTGATTTAGATGGGACACGATTTAGTGTGTAACATGCAGTATTAAGCGCGTAGCCCCAAAATGATTTTGGGAGAGCTGCCCGGCTCATCATCGATCGCACCATATCCAATAGTGTACGATTTCTCCTTTCAGACACACCATTGTGTTGTGGTGTATATGGTGGAGTCCACTGCGAGAGAATTCCATTATCTTTTAAATAGTCTAAGAACTCACCTTTCAAATATTCTCCTCCTCGATCAGATCTAAGGGTTATAATATTTTTTCCAGTTTGTTTTTCTACTTCTAGCTTGAATTCTTTGAAATTTTCAAGGGCTTCATGCTTGAATTTCATCAAGTAGATGTATCCATATCTTGAATGGTCATCGATAAAAGTGATGAAGTAAGAAAAACCACCTCTAGCGTTTATAGACATTGGTCCGCATACATCAGTATGAACGAGGGCCAGAATGTCAGCAGCTCTTTCTCCTTTTCCAGTAAAGGGAAGTTTAGTCATTTTGCCCAACAGGCATGATTCGCATTTCTCAAATGATTCAAAATCATTTGAGTCCAAGTATCCATCTTTATGTAGCTTAGAGATGCGTTTTTCATTTATATGACCTAGTCTGCAGTGCCAAAGATATGAGTTATTAATACTATCAGTTTTATGCCTTTTGAGACCAATGCTCATGATAGAATGTTCTAAGTCTAGAATATAAATGCCATTAAATAAGTTCCCACATCCATAAAACACATCATCAAGATAAAAGGAGCAACGTTTATTCTCAATCTTAATGACAAAACCACTCATATCCAAACATGAAATTGAAATTATGTTTTTAGTAATAGCAGGAACATAATAGCAATTATTTAATTCTAAAACTAGGCCAGAAGGCAAAGGTAAATAGTAGGTCCCTATGGCTAATGCAGCAACCCTTGCTCCATTTCCCACACGCAGATCTACTTCTCCATTCTGCAGTGTTCTATTTTTCTTTAGTCCCTGCATATTTGTACAAATATGAGCTCCACATCCAGTATCTAATACCCAGGAAGCTAAAGGAGTAGTCATGTAAACTTCAATGAAATAGTTACCTGAAGTAGAAACCCCATCGGACTTCTTTTCCTTCAAGGTAGCTAAGTAAGCCTTGCAGTTCCGCTTCCAATGTCCTTTCATTCCACAATGAAAACATGGATCATCAGCTTGGGATTTTTCTTTGCTTGCTTTGACCGCCTTTTCATTAGTTTTAGCCTTTTTAGACACTGTCTTAAAGGTCTTCTTTGACTTCCTCTTAGTGCCCTTAGAGGTGTCAATTGCCAAAATTTGCCCATTTGCTTTTATATTGGGCTCAGCAGTTTTAAGCATGTTTAGCAGCTCAAGGAGAGAACATTGAATCTTATTCATATTGAAGTTCATGATGAACTGTGAGTAGCTATCGGGCAAGGATTGTATAACTAAGTCCATACTTAGCTCATGGTCCATGACAAAACCTAGTTGGCCTAATTTTCAATGTAGCCAATCATCTTCAGCACATGAGCACTGACTGAAGATCCTTCTGCCATTGTGCACCTGTATAGCTTTTTGGAAGTCTCATACCGTTCAGTTCGAGACTGTTCGTCATACAATTCTTTGAGATGAAGTATTATGGTATGAGCATTCATTCCCTCGTGCTGCTTTTGTAATTCAGATGACATAGCTGCCAACATCAAGCATGTTGTAGTGTCATCATCATCCACGTGCTTATTATAAGCCTACACTTGTTCTGGTGTGGCCTCCTGAGTAGGAGCCTCCGGTATGGGCTTCTCCAAAACATATCCGATTTTCTGATGCCTGAGAATAATTCTTACATTGCGATGCCAATCCAAAAAATTTGGTCCAGTTAATTTGTTAGCATCCAGTATGCTTTGCAAATTCATTTTGTAACTCATTATTCAAAACTGAAATGACAGAATAAATAGACAATTAATAAATGTTTAAAATTTAATTTAATCTGGTCTTTAATTAAATTAAATGTGCTCCCACTATTTAAATGACCCCGGACATTATTAGAATCAATCAGATTCCCAGTGGGCTAGGACCCCTTCCATTTTATTAGAACCTTGAGTGACTCAACAAGCCCCAATAAAACATTCAGGTAGATACGCTTATCAATCACATCTCTATATGACTCCTAGATTATCAAGTCGACAACTCATTGCCTTACATATCTTACGTGTTAACTTCATTGTGCCTCTAAAATTCTATCTCCTTGAGTGGCTCAACAAAAGATAAAATTTCAGTTAGATTCGACCATTCGTTCAGAGATATCATATATTTCACAGTGATAAAACATATCCATAAGCGTGTAGCCTTGAGTGACTCAACAAGCTAACATCGATAATGGACTCTGGTTTTCACTATAACAACTGAAGGCACTTTGTATTAACCATTTAATACGAATCTAATATTTTAACTGAGGGGTTTTATTTAAACAAACTTGTATATATATCAACATCCACTAATAGTCATCCATTTAATATGAAATATTCAACATTCACTGTAAGTATTAATTTCGAGATTTGCAATACTAACGTACTGTCTAAAACCATTTTAGACATTCACAGATAAAAAAGAATTAATAAATTAAACTAATTAATATTATTAATAAAAGGATTTCTGCAATTTTAATACCAAAATAATTTAATTCTCAATTTAATTTGAATTTAATCAAAGAATTAAATATAATAGAAGTAGCAATTCATATTTGCAGATCTGCGTGGGTCTTTTGATATTAAGTTCAGTAAATGACATAATTGCATTCAATGTCCTTTTAATAAATACCTTTTGAATCTGATCCATGCATTTGACATTGACTCAGATTTGTAAGATTTCAAATCCGTGAACTTTGCAAATCAAATTAATAAATGATAACTATTATTGTTGAATCGATAATCAAATTCTATCAAGTAACAAGGCTGCCTCTGATACCACTGTTAGGTTATTGATCTGACATGCACAGCAGAATTAAAAAGATCCATAACCAATAGTAAAAAGGATCACCCTTGTTCTTCGATAGGATATATGATAGAATGAATACCTCTTAAAGAAAATGTTGTTTCTGATATTCTGATGAATAGCAAGTACTAGTTTCGTCACCACAGCCGTCCAAGCGTCCAGCCTCTAACGGTAATCCACACGGCAAGAACGAATCTAGATCTCACGAACCTCTTCGTAGTTCTTTATATATCGTATATATATATGAGAGAGATTTTTTTTTCTTCTATTCTTATAATGTGTGCTAGCTACTATAAGATGCACATAAAACAACCAATTATGATTTGTCTTATATTTATAGTCTAAGCTATCCCTAACCCTAATCTAATTAGGACTAGGTTTAATTAGACTTTTAGCCCATCCCAACTAATTGGCCTTGGCCATTTATTCTAACAATGCGTTCTTCAAGTTGGGGGGTAATGTACTTAAACTTTAATGGCTTTTCAATTTCGGAATTTTTCATGTGTTTAGAGCTTAAAAAAAAATTTGAAAGTTTGAAAAATTATGAAAAAAAAAAGAAAAAATTTGATGATGATTGGTTCATTAGCTATTGGCATGAATTCCTTGATCTAGATGGAATTTTGAGTGATAATCTACCTTGCTTTACTTCAATTAGATTCATGACCCTAGAAACGTTCCTTAAAATGTGTAAATGCTTTAAGTAGAGAAATTCTTTCGTAACACTTAGAGTAATTTTTATTTTGTGAAGAGGGAATTCTTGTCCAAAAATGATGAAAGTTTTTTCGAAAAGATCCTCCAATAGAGAGGACAAATGCATGGCACTTTGAAAAACTTGGATGACTTTTAATCCTAATATTGACTTAAAGCTTCACTTGACTAAATCATAAGTCTCTTTGTTTAATATTATGGATAGGTAAAGGTTACCATATGGGAAAGGGTGAATAGCTTCCTTCAAGCTTAATAAATAAGCATAAAATGTCAAATTTTATATAGTGAGTCTGCTGCCCCCCATAGAGATGAAAACCGCCTTGAACTAATTTAGCAAAAATTCAGAGAAAATATAAGAAAAGTGCTTAGAAATGGACAAAAATTTGAAACTTTCGTTTTTGAAAGAAATTCCTCTTCCATCTCTAATGATCAATACTCTTTGTGTTTAAATGAGAATTTTGCTAATATAAGGCTTAGCATATGATTAAAGGGAAGTATGGGTTAAGTTTCTAAAGGAGATAAGCAATTTAGATAGTCACTCAAAACCCACAAGTCTAGAAATAGTGATAGTAATGTCATAAGCTTTGCAAATTGAACTTTTGAAATCATCATTCTCGTCATTCACCATGATCAAACTTTTGATTTTTGTAGGTATCATTACTGTAAACCTTCACGAGACAAACCTCGTCTTCTAAGGGAACTTAGGAGTTTTTAAAATGGCTTAGTGCATTTCATCAATGCATTTTCAGATAATATTATTTTGCTTTTATTTATCTTGCTAAGGGACTAGCAAGAGATAAGTTGGGGGAGTTGATAAACGCTTAATATGGTCATTCATACGCTCATTTTCGGAGTTGTTTGACGCGTTTATTTCTCTAAAACTACTCAGTTTGCCAACTTATTTCGCGATTAGTCTCGTAGCACTTTTGTATTTAACAATGCTTGGAAAGGCATATTTTTGTGTTTATTTTGGTGTCTCTAGATTTCAAGAAATATTGTATTTAATACAATAGTGGAATTTTTCATGGACAAAAAGAATCCAAGAAAGTGAGTCTCCATGTGATTAAAGAGCATCCAAGAAAGTGGAAGTCTCCATGTCCATGTGATTAAAGAAAGAAAGTGGAATTGTGCATGTGATTAAAGAGCATCCAAGATAGTGGAATTCTCCACCAAAAATAAAATAAGCATTGTTTATTTTTTAACATCCAACACAACTCTCCTATTTATAGTCTTCATTGTTGCTTTGGAGAGAGATCTTAATTTTATTTTACTTATCATTTCTCAATTTATAGAGAGCTTGTAATAGTATTTTCTAGAGAGAGAAATGGAGTTCACTTTTATAATTCTTGTCTTTACATTTATTATGGAGTAAATTTCTTTGCTAAGGCTAAAAGATGAAATTTGCAATGCATTAATTATGTAAGTTCAATTCTCATTCCATTGTTAGTATTGTTGAAGCGCCGAAAATAATTCCGTGCTTAGGTACCCAAGTGCAGGTTGTCAAGTTATAATACTTGGTAAGTCCAAGTGTCGAACCACAAGGATAGTCGGAAAGACGATGTGGTGATTACGAGTCCAAGGCTTTGTTTAAGAGAATATGATTGGTTGATTTTAGTTGTTGATTTTAAAGTCTTGCAATAAAAATTAAAGTGATGTAATAATAGATGAGAAAAGGCTAAGGCATTATAGAATTCATTTGTTTTGCAAAGTTAAGTAAAATCAATCTCATTCAAAGTTCTTAATGCAATTCCTAAGTGTTGAATATTTTACCCATTTCTAAGCAAAAGGGTGTGGAGCAAAAGCAACCCATTCCCATATAAATGCCATATAAAGAAAGGATGTAAGCAAATATCAACACAAGTGTATCTCTCATTTTTATCTTGTGACAAAGGGTGTGAAGCAAGTGCAACCCATTCCCACATAATATCAACCAAGATTCAAACTTAAAATACACAAAAAGAAAAGGCATAAATTTAAACTAGGCATTTAAGAACTCATTGTTAGTTTCCCCTAGGCAAATGACTTGATTATGAAAATGGCCAACTACAAAGAGTTTAGCTCGATAAATCATAACATTTCATTTGTCTAAGATTGGGAGGTCTAGGTGGAGGTCAAACCGTCCTATATAGACTTATTTGATAAATACAAATTGAATCCTTAAAATGATTAATGAAGTTGTTTATGACATAAATTTAAAAGATCCTCTTTGGCAACACTTTAACTAAGAAAATGATGAGTCTCAAAATCACATAAAGTGTAGTAAGCACTCAACATATCATTAAAGTATTTAAAGATTAAAATCTCAAATTTATGGTGTTTCTATGAATATTCAAAGACTAATCATGCTTGACAATGAAAAGTATCTCATTCAAAGAAAGAATGAACATAGGCTAGTAAGAAATACACAAGTGTATCATTTTCTCATTAATGCTTGAGATCTATGTATACAAGGCATACAAAGTCAAATCATCATATGAAAATTATCTTACTAGCTTATGAATGGTTGAAAAAATAGAGAAGATGAAGGATTCAAAAAGTATTTAACAATACTAACAATGGAATGAGAATTGAACTTACATAATTAATGCATTGCAAACTTCATCTTTTAGCCTTAGCAAAGAAATTTACTCCATAATAAATGTAGAGACAAGAATTATAAAAGTGAACTCCATTTCTCTCTCTAGAAAATAAAACTATTACAAGCTCTCTATAAATTGAGAAATGAGAAGTAATAAAAGTGTCCTCTCCAACACAACAATGAAGACTATAAATAGGAGAGTTGTGTTGGATGCTAAAATAATAAACAATGCTTTTTATTTTTATTTTTTTATTTTTATTTTTATTGTTTATTTTTGGTGGAGAATTCCACTTTCTTGGATGCTCTTTAATCACATGGAGAATTCCACTTTCTTTCTTTAATCACATGGACATGGAGACTTTCTTTCTTGGATGCTCTTTAATCACATGGACATGGAGACTTTCTTTCTTGGATGCTCTTTTTGTCCATGGAAAATTCCAATATTGTATTAAATACAATATTTCTTGAAATCTAAAGACACCAAAATAAACACAAAAATATGTCTTTCCAAGCATTGTTAAATACAAAAGTGCTACGAGACTAATCGCGAAATAAGTTGGCAAACCGAATAGTTTTAGAGAAATAAACGCGTCAAACAACTCCGAAAATGAGCAAATGAATGACAATATTAAGCGTTTATCAATTGTTAAATACTTTTTGAATCATTCATCTTCTCCATTTTTTCAACCATTCATAAGCTAGTAAGATAATTTTCATATGATGATTTGACTTTGTATGCCTTGTATACTTAGATCTCAAGCATTAATGAAGAGATGATACACTTGTGTATTTCTTACTAGCCTATGTCCATTCTTTCTTTGAATGAGATACTTTTTATTGCCAAGCATGATTAGTTTTTGAATATTCATGGAAACACCATAAATTTGGGATTTTAATCTTTTAATACTTTAATGATATGTTGAGTGCTTTCTACACTTTATGTGATTTTAAGACTCATCATCTTCTTAGTTAAAGTATTGCCAAAGAGGATCTTTTAAATTTATGTCATAAACAACTTCATTAATCATTTTAAGGATTCAATTTGTATTTATCAAATAAGTCTATATAGGATGGTTTGACCTCCACCAAGACCTCCCAATCTTAGACAAATGAAATGTTATGATTTATCGAGCTAAACTCCTTGTAGTTGGCCATTTTCATAATCAAGTCATTTGCATAGGGGAAACTAACAACGAGTTCTTAAATGCCTAGTTTAAATTTATGTCTTTTCTTTTTGTGTATTTTAAGTTTGAATCTTGGTTGATATTATGTGGGAATGGGTTGCACTTGCTTCACACCCTTTGTCACAAGATAAAAATGAGAGATACACTTGTGTTGATATTTGCTTACACCCTTTCTTTATATGGCATTTATATGGGAATGAGTTACTTTTGCTCCACACCCTTTTGCTTAGAAATGGGTAAAATATTTAACACTTAGGATTTGCATTGAGAACTTTGAATGAGATTGATTTTACTTAACTGTGCAAAACAAATGAATTCTATAATGCCTTAGCCTTTTGTCATCTATTATTACATCATTTTAATTTTTATTGCAAGACTTTAAAATCAACAACTAAAATCAACCAATTAAATTCCCTTAACAAAACCTTGGACTCGTAATCACCACATCGTCTTTCGGACTATCCTTGTGGTTCGACACTTGGACTTACCAAGTATTATAACTTGACAACCTGCACTTGGGTACCTTAGCACGGAAGTATTTTCGACGCGTCAATAATGCTGAACTTCATAAGCCCCCATGAGAATCACTCATTTCCTATTCCAAGTATTAGCAAAATATCATTAGGTCATAAAGTATTTACTATAAATTAATTTAAAAGGCATTGTAGAATAATTTTTAGCATAATCATAAATATATGAAAGAATTGCTTGTATAATACCCCACTTCCAAGGTAACGGATAACCCGATTGACTAGAGTCCAATATTTCATTTTTCAATTAATGATTCGCCGATAATGAAATAACTCTTAATGACACTAGTGTTCAGCCTGCCACCCATTTATCCCAGGGATGGTACATACAAATCAATTTATAGAAGTGGTTTTTCCATAATATGTTATTTTCAACATATCCTCATAATAGCACTTGGATAAAATAATAAATAATTATGTACCAAAAAAATAGTATAATTTATCATGTTAATTCATACTTTAACGAGCATATATTATTACTAATTTTCTATTTTTAATGTTTCTCAGGTGTTAGAAAAGAATTTGACAAAAATGAGAAAAATAGAAAAATAGAAAAATTAAAGTAGATAATGAGACCTAAAGTAGTTCAATATTTTTAGACGCATAATTTTTTACTCAGAATTCCAAATTATGCAATTCTTGAGCCCATTATCAAGATAATTTCTAGAGTTATAACTTTCAATTCAGCACTTTTTAAAATTTAGCCATATCAAAATCTGAAATTACGACCCAAAATTCAAAAAATTAAAAGGGCAAAAATTCAAATTGCACTCTAATGCAGGTTCAAAACCAGTAACCAAAGCAGCCCACTAGCACAGTTAATAAGCCTCATGCCAAGCCATCCAAAAGAGGGCCCAAACCCATGTGGAGACAGCCAAGCCCTTCGACCTAAAGCCATTTATGCAATTATTTAAAGAGCAATGGCAGCAGCAATCTAGGGGGGCCACTGTGCCGAGAACTCCCTTCTTATCTCTTTTTTATTCTTTTAAAGTTAGATTCAGATATTTTGTAGATTTGAAAACTTAATTTATTTATTTTATACCAAGTAAATTTAACTTTAATTTTATTTATTATTATTTTTTTATATGCTAATGTATATTTGTTCTAGTGTTAGGATATATATATTTAATTGATTATATTACAGGTATTCATGTTGATTAACTCTACTAATTTTATATTTCAATGTTAAATATAATTTTTTCTATTGGATGTTTATTTTAATTAATAAAAATAAAGTTAGATTCTCATTATTTTTGTTAAATTTACCTTATGATTTGTTAAGAGTGGATTTGTATAGGGTATGTTTTGACGGATATGATGAGTGTTTTGACCTTATATATAAGTTTGGTGGTGATAAATAAGTTTGGCGATGTAGAGTTTACGCGCATAAATACTTAAGAAGATGATATTAAATATATAACTTTGAAACTCTAGTTAATTAATTTAGTAATTTTGTTATCTTTCTTGATATTATTTAATTTAGTTCCATTACTTTAGTTTATTTTATTTCCTTTATTTTATTTTATTTGTTTGATTCCCATAAACTTCTTTAACTAAATTAGGGGTTTAGTAAAAGATTAACAAGATAATTATAAAATATGTTGTTTGAGTCTATGTGAGATCAACCTTTCTTGCACGATATACTATCAACCGATTCATGCGCTTGCGAGTATTAAAATTTATCACAATAATAATAGTACACAATAATATTTTACATAAAGTCTTAAAATAGAGAATACGTATTACTCACTTTATTTTGTCTTCATCTTTTATCCTTTAACTTTAAATCCTAAAATCCTAAAATAAATAATTTATTTGAGATCCTAGATTTTTTTATTATATCATAAATTTAAATTATGCATGTATAAGAATACTCTATTAAAAATATAAATGTTCCTGCCCTTTTAATTCATATATATCACACGGTTACTTTATGCATGCAAACAATTATATACCCTTCATTTCCTAACTTTTTTTTTACCCTCTTCTTTCTGACCCATGAGGCACCTCTTCTCTCTCTCTCTCTCTGTATATCTAAAATTCGTTTTTAGTACGGTTCGAGTCTTTTTACAACTTTTTTTTTGGGTATAGACAGTGGGAGTGTTTGGTTGGTTGACACCATAATTGAAGCATTTGTGAAAATGGGAGTATAACTTGCCTTAAGATGAATATATCTTAAATGTTAAATCAAATTTTTGTTTCAGAATTGCAGCATATATATTATGTATATCCCTTTGGGGAGGTGCCGAAGCCTTGGATTTATTAAGCATATATATGCTAATTGTAATTGCATCATTATATCCTTCTCATTACAGATAGGCTTATTTATTTATTTTTATTTTTTTTATACCAAGGTATCCTCCACTTGACAATGGAGACTAATCTCTCAAAGTACGGACAAGCGCTTTCGCGGGGACCTCTCCCATTAGAGTCTGCTCCATTCACAAGTACCAAGGATAGAACCCAAAACGTCTTTCTTGAGGGATCAAAGCCCCTTTTCATAACTAATAAGTTTCTATCATCGTTATTTATGCTATTTTACATATCGCTAATTTGGCAGGTTGTTTGCGTAATCGTTGAATATAATAATTTGAAAAGTGGATCAAATAGAGAGCTGAGGTGGTAACAATGAAGCCTACAACTTGGAATAAAAATGCTTTTGGGTGATTTTGTTTCTATTCGCAATATCTTACAATTAATCTGCATTGTTAAGTTAATCCACGTTGCCTATTAAATTAATCCACGAGTGTGGATAAATTGACAAAAAAATATTATTGATCTAATTTAATAAATATTATTTTATTAATGATTTAATATTAAAAATCTACTAAATTAATAAGCACAACCACTTCAATTAAATAAATAAAAACATTACATTTAAAAAGTTATATTGTAATGTTATTAACCAACAAGTAAATCCTACGTAACTTTTAAGTAAAATAATAATAAAAAAAAATTAACCCCTCACTTTCTTCCATTATGATATATTTACCATCTTCTTTCCTTGACCTCTGACAAAAAAAAATATATATACTTGATTCTAAAATCTTTAAAATATGTATTATTATTATTATTATTATTATTATTATTATTATTATTATTATTATTATTATTATTATTAATTCCCTCTTTGCATAGGTGAAAAAACGGGTGTGGGTATTAATAATAATATAGTTAATTGATCAACTATGTACTAATAAGTTAATCAATATTTTTTAATAAAACCTTTTAAAAATTCTTTAAGGGTGCGTTTAGATTGTGGATTTGAGAGAGGATTTGAACATGATATTTGGATTTGGATTCTCAAATCTAAATATTTTGTTTGTTGTAGAATTATGATTTGATATTTACAAATATATTCAAATCTTGAGATTTGATACTTAGATTAAAGTTATAACTTTAAAATCTTAGAGGTAGGCCTGTTACTTCTAGATTCCAAACTCGCAAATTTGAAAAAAAAAAATTAATTTTTAAACAAACTAGAATTTGTTATTATTATAACTATACTTGTAATATTAATTATAGCAATAATACTAAGGATGGCAATAGGTCGTATTTGTCCAAACCCAAACCCGACAGGCTTATAAACCAATACTAACGATGTGTGGGTTTTATTTTATTTTTTAAAATTTGAACCTGTTGCGAATAGTCTATGCTCCCCGCTTTGTGATAATTATACTAAATTATAAGGAAGAAAATATTATAATAGGGTCGGGGTGGGACGGGGCGGGTCAAATGAGTTAATTTTGCGTAAAGCCAGCATCCACCACAGTGTCAAAAATAAAAGTAACATACTAATCAACTAAATATAAATTTTAGCGGAATAATATTTGAATTTAAAAATCATTTTCCTTATATTTGTTAAGCAAACACAAATTTTAAATTCTTGTATTTTCAAATATGTAATTTTTGAATCTTAAATTTATGATTTTTAAAATTAAATCCAATTTTGTAATCCAATTGCACCCTAAAAGAAAATAGAAAATAAACTAAAATGGAAGTATATTTTTATTAAGAATCTAAATTAAAATGAAATCTAAGTTAATAAAATTATAAATTAATTTTAATTGATGAATATATTTTTCAATTTTAAAAAAATAATATTATTAAAATTTGTTTAAATTTTTTTTAAATTAAGGTTAAATTAATAACAAACCCTTTACTCTTTTTTGTTTCTTTACTATATTACTTTTACCGCATGATGAAAAGCGGCAGCACCAATGTGTCTGAAAGACGACAGGATTTCTCACAGAAAATAGGGGCCCACAAATATAAATGCAGATTTTTTCAAATGCCTCTCAAATCGAATTTTGACTATAATTAAATATTTTAAAGTTATTTATCTTAAATACACTAATCATATGTTTGTCAAAAAAAAAAATAGACTCATCATAAACCTAACTTCTTTCTTTTAAAAAAATAAATAAATAAAAAATTAGAATTATTCACTCGAGCGCGCAACAAAGAAAAACACTTATCTCATCTTAATTTTAACTTAATTATAGGATTCCTCAAATTTAGATGAGCGTCTTACTACTAGACTAGCCTACTAATATATTTATCAAACACGTAAATATATGGAAAGTTTAAGCTGGTGAGTGAAAAGCTTTTGTGTATATATTACAATAGAATGTATTAAGAGCATCAATTTATTGACGATAGGGTATGATAAAACACGTCAACTATAATTTATTTACTTTGTGCGTAAAACATGAAAACAGACTAGTCAGACATTGGATTTCCAACCAAACTAGGTAAAACTATACACTTTTTTCTTTTTCTTTTTCTTTTTCTTTTTCTTTTTCTTTTTTCACACAAGAAACTGGGTATGTTATATACATGGGTTTCAAAAATGTGCAAAACTTAATTTGTAAAGATAAATATGTTTAATACATATTAATCATACACTTACTATTATTATTTTGCATTTCTTTTAAAGGAAATATTTAAGTCTATTCCCTTTGGTGCATAACAAAGAAAAAATCGTGATCCTATCCCAAGTTTGAGTCAAACGTAGGAAATTCCATATTTAGATGAACACTTTTATCGCTAAACTAACTCACTCACTCATTGATTCAACGTACACTTAAAAAATACTTTCAACTTCATGTCAAACCTAGATAATAGAATCATATAGTCAAAGAATTGAAAATAATGGTTTTTTTAATTAGATAAATACTTTCCAACGTCATCCCATTTCGAGGACTCACGAAGATATGGCCAGTCCCAATATCTATTCGATGTACGGCAATGTGTCAAACTACTTCAACGAGAGGGAAGTTCTGTAAAAGCAACAAGAAGAATTGCTCAAATACCAGTGAGTTAGACATATTTGGGCCGTGTTACCAAACGCTCTGGCTAAACCTATTAAACAATGAAAAATGATAACGTGTGCCCTAAAGCACATATTAACTGAATTATGAATGAAAAATATAATATATTGTATGAGAATTTGTGCCTAATATAATACATATTATAATTTAATCTTTCTATTATAAGAAGGGGCCGGTGTAAATGGATATTCGAAAATTCAAATATATTCCGAATTCGAATTCGTATTTTGTGGATATTTATTCGAATGGATATTCGAAAAAGATGATTTGGATATTGTATATAAATATTCGAGAAAACGGATACATAATGATAGTATTCGACCTGAATAATCCGTATCCGATGTGGATTATTCATATTTACAGATATCCGATAAATCGGATATCCGTATCCGTTATAATTTAGTATATTCTATATATATATATATATATTTTCCCATTTTTTTAATAAAAAAAAAAACGAACAGGATTTAATTTGGTGTGCACAAGCAAGTCACAATTTACCAAAAACATAAATAATAAACTCAACCAAAAAAGGAAAACACCTATAAAAAAAGGAAAATAAAGAAAAACGCTATTTAGAACATATGTGATTTGTTAAGATGAAAGGTTGGAGATCATATCAAATTTAAAATTGTGATGATTTTCCACTTTGATTTGTCATTTTGATCTGTACGATAATTTTAATGTAAATCTTATTGGGTTATACAACAGAAATAAAATAAATTTATTATTTGAGTTACTATGTAGTCAAATATATTTTTAAGATTGAGCTAATTTTTAGCTTAACATAACATAAGCAACGTACTTATAAAAAAAATGGATATGAATATCATCCGAATCCGAGATATCGATAGTATAAGAGTTTAATATACTATTCGAAAGGATACGGATAAAAATTTGGATAGTAAATTTTAAAAGGGATACAAATAATAATAGATAGTGTGGTATCCGATCTGTATTTGATCTGTTTACACCCTTAATTATAAGTGCATAACAATGGAAAGGAAATGGTTATTTAAAGAATAAAATAAAAAGAGGGGATTGTTGATCTTTTCATTTCCTTTGCTTGTGCACTTTTCCTTTTATTTATTGTTGTATTAAGGAAAAAACAACATAGGAAGACAAGTGTCCGATTTGATTTTCAGAACCATATTCTTCTTCTTCTTCTTCAATTGTTGTACGAAGTTCGTTGTTTTTGTTTTCTTGAAAAGCTGACCTTTTAATTTATCTGTATATAATTGGTATGCTGTTCTGTTTTTATACTGTGAGCTAGAAAAAGAAAAGGAGATAGTTTGAATGGAACTGGCAATGGGGAGATCAGAAGGAGCGCCAAGTCCTCGCGGCGAAGAAGAAGAAGAAGAAGAAGAAGAAGAAGACAAGAACGTACATTTTGCCTCCAACTTACCCTCTGTTATACATTTAATTGACTCTTCTAGCATAGTTGGAATTTTTATTTTTTATTTTTTTCTGTAATGTTTTATTTGTTTAACTAGCTTGTATTTGTTATATCATTTCTACATATGCTCGAGTTCCTTCGGCAGTCGAGCATATCTAGAATAAACGGGTCAGAGTGAAGTCATTAAAAGAATCAGCTTCCAAATTCTTGCAATAGTTCTTTCCCTTCTCTCTGTGTTCATGTATAATTTGCGAATCAAGCTTTATATAGGCTGAATCTTGGAGCTCCAACAATTTCTTAAAATAATGAAAATTTCAAATACAAAAATCAAAGATGTTAGTACTCGACGAGGAACTGTTTCCGTATATATATATTCTTTTTCTTTTTCCTTTAGGATAAGCGGCCCATGTGATAGATTTGGCAGTTCAGCGGGAGAAGGCGGAGACTGAACGCTCCTGCCCATCTGAAATTGAACGTTCACAATCACAGGGATAGCTTCTAGATCTTAGGAAACAAATAATGTTTTACAGTTCCTAGTAAATTATATGGGAATGCATTGTTGTATGAATAATATAATTCATTTATTTTTACTAAAAAATACTTTTGCATGAATGTATGTTTTGCAAGTGTGGCTACACGGATCGACTTAGCCAGTTGCCTGACGACATTCTTGCATTGATATTATCATATTTTGGGTTAAAGGAAGCGGCTCGTACTAGCGTCCTTTCGAGAAGATGGACGGGACAGTGGGCATTTACCAACCGCCTCAACTTTCTAACTTACATTCCGGGGGGTAAAAATTGTACAAAGTGGGCGGAATTGAATCATAAGAGGCATCAGTACGCAGAATGGATTAATCAGGTCTTAAAACATCACAAGTCTCCAATACTGGAAGAATTTAAGGTTTATTTTGATTTTAACCACCAATGGGAAAGTGATATCGACGAGTGGCTTAAGTTTGCACTTGGAAGGGGAGTTCGAATACTTGAATTGGACTTCTCGTGGAATGGTAGTGGTCTGCGAAACTTTGAGAGAATTGACAATTATGCTCTCCATTCAATAAGAATTCGAGAAGTTCTTGTCGCGAAGTTTCTGTTGGGAGCCTTAAAGAAGCGTGTTTCACATGCATAGACGTGAATAGAGAAGCTCTAGAGTTCCTGTTATCCAACTGTCCTCTTCTTGAACGGCTAATTGTCAGCAATTCCAATGTACTGCTAAATGTAAGGGTTACTAACCCATGCATTGTGTTGAAGTATTTGCAGATATTTTACTGTAAGAACATACAGTCCATCGAGATATGCAACGTGAATCTCGTTTCCTTTATGTTTAGGGGACGAATTACTAATAGTAATTTGCGTCTGGAGAATGTTCCTTTGCTTGTGGAGTTGCGCATTTGGCAGGCCGGATCCCTTTCCGCAGAGGAGGATCTTTTTCCAATGCTCCCATACTGCTCTCATCAGCTAGAGACTCTTGGATTTCTAGTCAGTATTGAGGGTATGCGGGTTAGAGATCAAGCATGCCACATACATATATTGATTTCTTTGTTTTTTCTTTTGGTTATGTATGTGTATTTATCTGAATTAAAATCCTTGAATGTTATTTTTGTCGAGTATACAGGAATTCAGGGGATTTCATGCTCCGCTTGTGTTTAGTTATCTGAAAAAATTGGTGTTGGCCGCAATAGCGGAGACTGATAGATGCGTCCTTGGATATATCTCGTTGCTAGATTCATGTCCACTCTTGCAGAAATTTGTTTTTGAGGTGACGACGTTCTTCAATCTCATCAGTTTGGAATTAATTCAAACATACACACATGATCTATGTTATGTTATCAAGAAAAATTATTCCTTCGTTGTTGTTTTTTTCATCGGTATATACAATACATTTTGACAATATGGTCTGAATTAAATTATTGTTTTCGCTTGCAGGTAATTTCTGTTGCTACAAAAATCGACAAGAGGGAAGTAAAGAAAGTGAGTGAAACCAACGCTAAGAAGCACCAACACCTTGAGGAGGTGGAGATGACCGGTTATTATGGTTGCAAATGCGAACTTGAGTTTGTCACGTATTTTGTTGAGAATGTTGTTTCCCTTAAGAAAATTATCATCCGTGTTGAAGGTCAGCCTAATTTTCTGTATTATGATAAAAAATGCATCGAAAGAAAGAAGGCTGGCCGAGTTCATGCTAAGATGGACCTGGAAGGAAAAATACCCAAGCCTATTAAGTTGATCATCTTTTGAAAATTTATTTTTAAACTTTTATCAAGTTGTCGGGTTAGTTTCAATCTTTTTCTTCCGTAGTTTTCCATTTCTTGGAATCAATTTGCTTAAACTGAAGTTTCCTTTCTTCTTTCGCATCTGAGCACTCATACTTGGATTTGAACATTTACAACAGATCCACAAAATTTGATGATTCATGCATGTGTATATGTGAATTGATGCAGAGATATGAAAGAGATATATCCTAGGACTATTCATAGATTATGATTTGTACTTGGATATCTTATGCTTATTGTTATTAATAAAGTTTATTTATTTTACTTTATAATCTCTTGTAAATAATATTTATTAATACTAGTTCATCAAGTACGTGACTAGATTGTGGGATGCTAGTAATGTAATAATAATATTGTTTAGATGTCCCTAATCATGTATCAATAACCTAGGATCACATTGATATAATGATTAGAGTATGGGTCAGCTGATGACTATGTTCCACAAGTCATGGATATGGAGATATCAAGCTGAACAAACTGATACTTGTTAGGGAACAAAGTATTGGACTGACCCGCTTTGGGGACACTGCGAGGAGTGTTACATAATGTCATCAGTGATGTTCCCCATTTGTGATATCGTATCATCCTCAGACCTGAGATCGCCATGGTTACCAACATAGGGATTAGCATGTCAGGCATTATCAAACGTTGCTCTTGACCGAGTAATTATAAAGATGATGACCGAGCATACTATGAACTATGTAGCGGTATGTGGTTGATCAAGATGGGATTTGTCACTCTCATATATCGAGAGAGATATCGTTGGGCCCCTTGATAAGTGTAATTAATATTTGCATGGCCATGCACAAATGAGATGTCATTTGTTTTGGATTAATTATACTTAGAGATCAAGAAATAAAGATTGAACTATACAAGAATGACACTTGCCTAGTCTTGTGTTCAATCTAGATATCGATTGACAAAAGGAGTTAATGTGTGAAATATCAATTTAAGGTTGTGTCGTTTTTGACCTTTATACCCTTTGGATAATAGTAATGTTTTACTAGAAACCGCTTACTGTTCGTATAATAAAACGGGTTTTAATTGTACGGCCAAAGAGTGTAAAACCTACAGGGTCGCACACCAAAACGAGTTGGATCAAAACGAATTAAAACGGGCCAAGTTGGACTTGGGCCCAGTTCGTTTGTTGCTTAGGGTTCTCACTAGGGTTCCCTTATAAAAGGGAACCTTTGTTCTTCTTGGCTGTCAACGAAATTGAGAGAGGCAAGAAAATTCGAAATAGCAGAGAGAACCCTAGAGGGCGCTAGTACACCAAGCAAGATCTCATCTCGTTCGTGTGTGCATACCGTAGAGGCGTCGTGTTTTCTACGCTAAGGACGACAACAACAGAAGGATCAGATCCATCATGTTCGTTTCATTGACATCAAATCTCGATTAAGGTATGTCATCTGTCGATTTTATTGAACTGCATAGATCATAGGATTCAATGATTAGTGCGTAAATTAGTGTATGCGATGCATGATTACTGCCCTAATTTACTAACAAGATATTGATAATTGTTGATTAATTATCTTTGTTTCATATTCTGGGTGCACTCAACTGATGATTTATACATATGCATATGTGAACTGATGTAGAGATGTTGAGAATTGTAGATTCATTTAAATAAAGGTAAAAGAACAAAAAAATATAATGGACTATACAATTTTTTATAAAATAGGTAGCATATTTTTTTTCCAACTATTTTGACAACAAAATTTTAATTTGTTTACATTTTGAGTGATATGTAATGATACTTTGTACTGTCATTTTTATCCATTTGTTAAACTCATTAAAAGTTTGTTGTCAAAATAGCCGGGAAAAAAATATGTTACCCGTTTTGTAAAAAGGTTTAAAGTTCATTATAATTTTTGATCTTTTACCCTTTAAGGAAAATGAAGTGTTATTTACATGAGTTTTCATCCATATGGGAATATTAAGCATATTAAATTTGTAATATTACCATATCGGAATATTAAATATATTATATTACAAGGTACATTACCTAAACATAAAATACATCACATTTATTGTATCTAGGGTCATTTAGTGATAAATCCTTTGTATATGTGGATTTAGACGATAAGGACATGATGCAAACTTTTCCCAGGAAAACTCCTTTTATGCCACTCCACATTGTTATGGACAAAAATAACCCTTTGTCATTATTTTTATTTTTCAAAATTTAAAATCCAATAAGTTAACATTAACATTCTTTCCAACAAAACTTACTTTAAATACTACAGACTAGTCATTTTTTGCATATTTATAAAGTTGGAAATTTACAATAAAGATAATTAGAAATGCAAATTAGGAAACAATCGTTTGCAATATTTTTCATAAATTCATATTTTTGCAATTAAACTTGTAAATTTCACTTCAATTTATATTTTATCCATTAAATTTGTTAAAAAAATTACAAATTTAAAATGAGCACTTCAAGTTTGTAGTGAAATGTACTCTTAAATTTCATTGTAATTTATAATTTTGCAGTTGAACTTGCAAATTTTACTAAAATTTTCTTGCAAATATATATACAGTGAAATTTATAATTTTCACTTCAAGTTTGCAGTGAAACTTTCAAAGTTTTAATTAAAGTTTTGTAACTAAATTCTCAAAAAATAATTTTAATGTAGTAAAGAGTTTTTGTGTTTCCCAATGAACCCAAAAATGAAAAATATTGATATGCAAATTAGGAAACAATAGAAAAAAGGAATATAATTCACAAATTAGTACAAATTTCTTGTTAGGAAATTTGAATTTATAATATATATATATGTTATAATATATATTGATATGGGTACATATGTAAAATGTCAAGTAGCTCTGCGAGGTGGAGGTCAATGAGATTAGTCTCACATGTTGACCGCTGGGCACTAGCACTGCTAGGTGCATTTGACGTGGCACTTCCTCGTAGGATGCTACAAGTCATCTTCTAGTCAAGTTAGATGGAAACTTAGTAGGCCCAGAGGATATTTTACTAATTGCCCACATTGAATTCTTCATACAATAACCAAATGGACCACCGTTTGAGTTATTGGAAAGGTAATTCGATTATCTAAAACTTATGTCTATTGGCCAAGACCTAATTCTCACTACCTATTAGAAAAAAATAGGTGCAAAACTGAGTTTATGACCAAATAGCTTGAGCAGAAAAATGTCCACATTCCAGTGACAGTAGACTGATGCATCAATTAACTTCTAAGAACTTTTGTGAGTCGATTGTCGCTCTTCAAATTTGGTCAAATTAATATTTTAAGGATTTAAACGAAATTTTCCCAAATTAAACCCCCAAAATAGATCACACTCAGGTATTATGGACCAAACACAATTCCAAGGACCTAGAGATATAGGGATGGTGAATTGGAGGATTCTTGGTGGATTTCTTCAATCAACCCAAG
Organism: Lonicera japonica; assembly: GCA_021464415.1. NCBI lineage: Eukaryota > Viridiplantae > Streptophyta > Magnoliopsida > Dipsacales > Caprifoliaceae > Lonicera > Lonicera japonica. The sequence goes on from CM038469.1 coordinate 23,583,900, forward strand.
ATTAATCAAGAATTTGGGCATGTGATCACTATCCATCATCTTCTCCACCTTAGTTCCTCCATTGGAGCTTTGGAAGCTTGGTATTTCTTGTCTCACCCTCAACCACTCCTTCAACATTTCAATCATTAATATTTGGACAATTTGAGGTGGGAACCTAGTACCAAAACTTATTTTTCAAAAGTATTTGATGTTGAATGTAGCATACTTAAAAATATCCATTTCCAAAGTGAAAGATTATGCTAAGTGGGTACTCGCATTGGGCTGGGTTTGTATAATCTTGTAATTAATGACCTACATACGATACATATACTGTTAATTACATGATTCTCCAAAGAATTGTACATGCATGTTGCGGATTATTTGCCTTTGCCCAAATCAGTTAGATTACCCCAATTCGACTTGTTTTTATGTGTAAAATAAAGTAAACAAACCACAATACCAAGAAGTAATGTGGTTCAACCTAAAACGGTACCTATTACAGAGTCACTTTTATTCTCTCTTTTGGGTACCCTACCCTAATGGAGGTGTATTCTCTAGTAGGGGTTTTGTTAGGATATCAGACGATCTGGGATTGAGTACGTATGAGCTTTTATATAGTAGGTTGTACAAGATTTGGACAAGAACATGAATTCTAATATGGTACTACAAATATAAATCTAGTAACTAGTAGAACATTAGGAGAATAATTCCTTATGTCATATCATATATAGCTTCCTACAAGTTGGGTATGAGATTGCCTCACTTGTCCTCTAGATGCATTAGACCTGACAATGGTCATGTCTTGGGAGTGGGCCCATGTGACGCCTCGAATCTCGTTAAGAGGATTAGACCTCCGAGACCCAGTTAATCACGGTGCCGTCCACCGACAGTGAGTGAAAAGTTATAAGAAATATAAAATAACTTATTTTGAAGACATATTTTAGAAAATTTCGGCATGTGGAGTTCGTATACTTAATAAAACAACTTGTAAAAAAAATTATACCGCTTTCACCATGGATCAAATCCATATCCAAACATGTATAAAAATCACTCCACATAAAAATCCTTTACATAATGTCCATAACACAAATTTACTTGAAATGCAATTTTGACATTAAAATTCCAATCAAGTTCTTAATCGAAGAGTTGTTATAAATACAAAATATATCAGAAGTACAAAACGATTATAAAATCTTAGTCCTGTTGACCTAAGGTCTTAATCTTATTTTGATAATAACAATAATTCAATCATGTGTAATTTAACATGTTTCTTGATATAAGTATATAGTTTATTTACTTGGAAAATTCAAGAAAAACATGACAATGATCACTCTTTCACTATTCGATCATTGGACAAGACAAGGAAGATCAAATCTCTCAATACAAATCATGAAGTACAAAGGATCAAAAGACTATATGAAAAGCTTACAGGAAAAATTTTCAAGTGAAGATCAATTTAAAGAAACAAATCAAAGCATTCGAAGACTCGTTAATTCAGTAATTGAGTGAGTGCTTAAGATTTATGTAAAGTTACTTTATTAATCAAATCCTTATAGCTAAAACGTATTCATGCATGTTTTAAAGATTGATTCAAACAAACTTGAAATTGAATTTATTTGAAAAAACATCATTTTATAAAGGCCGAGTTTCAAAATAAATTCATATTAATTTTAAATGGTTATACTTTAATCTCTCATAAAAATAGGTATCTTAGAGACATATCTTTAAGGTTCAAAAATCATTAGAATTGTATTTGGAACTAAATTGCTAAATTGAAAAAATAAAATTATTTTACATTTAAGATTCGCTCAGTTTTTGCACAGCTTTGATCTAACGGTCTGATGGAGGCCTTCCCGAACTCCGATCATTTTGAAATTTTTACTGTAGTTAGACAACATCTCTTAGAACTTTTGACTAAAATTTGAGCATGATCCAACAATTAGATTAGGAGATATTATCAAAATAATTTGAATTTCCAGTCCACAAAACTAACTGTTGGAAAGTTTGAAAATGTATACCTTTGACCCAAAACCTTTCTTGATCACCTCCAACAGCCATATAGTTTTGCAAGCTATATATATATGAGGTCCTATACATGTTTTAACATACCTTGAATCATTCTAATACTCTATTATTCATATATTCAAATATACAAAGATTCAAGAACACATTTTGATCAATCTTTCATCTTTTGAGCTATATATTTTTGATCAAAACATGATAACTTCTAGTGTGAACTAATTTTCATATCTTATAAACACTTGAGAATTATTATATTGGTGTGTATCACCACAAATAATTCATTCTTCATTTCAAAAGAGAGTTTGTCTCTTTGTAGAGCAAGAGAGCATATCTTGTGAGAAGTGTAGTGAGTATAGCTACATTGTGAGTGTTGCGTGCGTAACAACATTTGTATTGAGGTTTGATATTCACCCGAAGAAGATTGAATAGTAAAAATTCTCGGAGAACTATCCGAGCGCGGATGTATAGTCTAATAAACCGAACCGCATGAACAAAACGTCTTGAGCTTCAATCGGTTTAATCTTTCTAACTCAAGCTCTTTATTTACTTCCATTTATAATTGCTCTAATATTGCTTATATGTTGAGATTGCTTGATTAAATTGGGATTTACTTGGTAAATTCGTTTAGCTAAGTCTTATTGCTTAGACATTTTCGAAAACATTTTTAATTCGGCATTTAAATTCAAAAACCCTATTCACCCCTCCTCTAGGGTCATTATCCGACCAACAAGTCCTTCTTGTAAATTATTGCAAAATGGTAATGGACATTAGAGGCTTTTAGAGAAATGTACCACACGCCACCCACGAGTGCCTAACCTGCAAAAACTAGTGAAAAGGGGAATGAGTCAAATCCAGGCTCAATGGGAACTATATAAGTTTGAATACAAAAGTACAACGAGTAATTGAAGGCACGTGCAAGTTTTATAAAAAGTAAGTATCGTAGTATAATAAAGTAGTACGAAAATAGTGCAAATGTAACACACACATGCATGCCGAACCTTACTAGAATTCCTATCTTACACATTGGAATTAAGCTATCCACTTACTAGTCCAATCCCGTCTTTACAATACAACAATCTCTATGAATTTACGTATTTTTAAGGAATGATATTCATGTATTATCTTACTTAATCTTTAGCTTCCTACGGTTCGTCATGCTAAGGTGGATTCGTTCTAATGCGTGAATCAACACTCTACATTATATGTCAACGCTATTGTGACGCCCCGAATCCCGTAATGAGATTTTCACCTCCGGGACACAGTTAATCACGGATGCCGTGCGCGACGGCGGGTTTAAATTTATAAAAACACAACTTTTAAAAACTTTTCTTGAATAAAACCTGATTATAAACAAATTCCTTTTTTTGTAAAATTTTGGCATGTGGAGTTTATTCAGTTAATAAACCGCCCTGTAAAAATCAAAACCAATCACATACCAATTCACATTAAAACAACTCCACATATAGAAATCAACTTAACAAGTTTACATCAAAGATGTTCACATATCAAAATCGGTATTAAAGCTTCTACAAAAGACCTTTTACAAAATAACATAACCAATCATTTTATACAACAAAGTCCTTTTCATAAAGGATGCAAAAGATAGCATATGGACATCAGAGGTCTCTAGGCTCGTAGATCACGCGCCATTCCCCAATGCCTGACCTGGAAAACTGTTTAGAAAATGGGATGAGCCAAAACCGGGCTCAGTGGGATCTATATAAGTTTTGTATAGAAAATAACTACTTTTCTTTACTACAAAAGTTTATAAAACAATGCAAAGCAATGCTACCCACACACAAGTGCATGCCGAACCCCAATAGGATTCCCTTTCTAGTCACTAGAAGCTATCTATCCGACTAACTGGTCTCGTCCCTAGACGTCCCATGGAATACTCTCAACTAATTCCCGTATCACCAGAGAACCATTGGTATAAAACCATCTCATCATAAACACTAGCTTCCTATGGTTCGTCATGCTACGATAGATTCGCTTCCTGTAATCAACTGGCCCATGTAATGCTTGTCATACAATCATCTCAACGTAATCACATAAATAAGGATAATACCCACAAGAGATATGATACAGTCAACCATACAAGTAACAATCATATAAAGATCACAATGTCATATCTCTTGTATAAAGCCTCAGCTTACACCCCGCGGTCACTAGGCTTAGAGCATCGGTTCCCGAAGGACCCCAAGCTCTAAACTAATCATGTCTCCTCCAAGTGAGCGAACCGCCCAGGGACTCGGTCCTTACTTGTAATTCATTTGGAGATAAACCCACGCAAGACATTTTCCCGGGGACAAACTCCAAATACTTAACAAGAAGAACACCCGTACAAGCACGTTCCTCCGAGGATGGAACTAACTTAGGATCTTTCACCTAAGTGTAGGGCTACTACTTCTCGAGACACACAGTCCCGTTGATAGAGCCACACGAACTAATCCGCAAGCCAGGGAAGCTATTAAACGCAGGACTACGAATACTCATCCGCGGGAAGGCAATATACGTCAATATGATAACATAACAGGCGGCTACCACCGCACTGTACTGGGTAGCCCTTTCCCTTGTCCGCTTTGGGTGGCTCCACTCCAATTACAACGAGTACCGGTACTCAATCATAGTGGCTCCAACTGCTGCGCCTACAACCGCATTCAATGGTCTACAACCCAATCATAAAGTAGGGCTACAACCCTCCTTGGTAAGGCTACAACCTTACAATCAATGTCCACATAGATAGTTGGCCAAAATATCAATCAAGAACATGTATGTATAACACAGATGTCCCAACATCATTATTAATATCATTCTACCACGTGTGATCATATTAACATCAATATATCCATTTCATCATTGATATATATATATATATCACAAGCCCACATAATCTATCACACATGTAGAAATCAACATAAGGGTTAAACATGTTGTTCACATGGCATGAACAGTGAAATTCATTTCTTTAGCCTTATCGCTCCCTCCTGATTATGAACGTATTTTATGAGCTTAACTAAAGTCGTATAAGTTTAATTATTCATCCGTATTGAGGTCGCCACGTCCCACGCGCATTACAAAGCCCAATAGTGTAATTCGTATGTTTTATACTCTACGTTAGTCATTACCGCATTTATTGTCATATTAGGGCCATTCATCATCACTCTTGTAATTCCTACATCATTCAAGTCTCATTTGTAGTTCACAGAAGTTGTACTTAGTGATAAATATAATCGAAATGGGTAATACCCCAACCATCAAGTCCCGACACCACATAAGGTGTATTGTGAGTAAATTTAAAGCTCTAGGTCTATCTCACATACTACAACATTGTTCTAGCAAAGTTTCGTACTAGTCTGGGGGTTCTACACTTGTTTTGCATAGTTACATTACGCTAGTACACCTCAACAGTCACCACGTGACCTACACCCTACCAACCCGCACATATATGCCATCTAGGGTGTAATGATAACGATTATATGCAATTGATAGTCCACAAGCTTCACTTACATATGTATCTCAAAAGCTAGCGAAGACTAGTATACGTTTCATGGGGGCTTTGTGTCCACACTTATGATTACAATTAGATATGTGTATTGTTTTCTCTAATCATGTTTATTAAGCCTTAACTAGCAATTATCAACCATTAATCCAAGGTCAAACCACTCAAATCAAGTGCAAGCATTAAGCCCTAGGTTTGGTACCAAAAACCCCAATTTATATCTAACACTAAATGCAACACATAATAGTTGAGAAAACAAGTTAAATATTATTGTTCCCACCTCGTATGATGATTTTCCACAAGTTTAAAGTGCTAATTGAAGTAATGAAGCCACAATCCCGAAGCCCTAGCTTTGCCTCATGCAGCCATGGAGGAAGAAGAAGGTAGAAGATGATGAATAGTGATGAGGGTGTGGATTTAGGGCTTGAATCTTGGTTTATGATGAATAATTCATCAAAACACTCATGAATCTCTCAATTCCTCTTTCTAGAACACTCTTGAGGTGTTGTGGGGGTGTGGGGGTCGAATTGGGTGTGTTGTTATGATAAATGGTGAGAAAATGGGGTTAAAAGGGGTTAAAATTCGACACACAGGGCTCCAAGATCGATCTTGGACCTCCCAAGATCGATCTTGGGAGCTCTCTGCCAAAGCTTATCTCACAGTACCGACCACTGTTCGTATTTTGGTCATAATTCTTTGTTCGAAACTCGGATTGGGGTGGTCTTTATGTCCACGGAAAGCTAATTCAAAGATCTACAACTTCATAAGAGGAAGTCTCCCTAAATTCTTGATGGATAATTCCCAAAAATCCTCCGAATACAGCGTTCTGCCGAAACACTATCGAATGAAAAGATTTTACTAATTGGCCCACTTCGGGCGCTGTTTTGGCCAACGAGGAGTGAGAATTGGCTTTCGGTCAAAACACAAAAGTTATAGAATGGTATGAAACCTAAACATAGGCGCAAACGGTGTCTAAATCAGATAAGAGATGGAAATGTTACATAGCTCCAAAGTTGGCTAAAAATCATAAATCGCGTAAGACCGAAACTCACCATACGCAACCCGAAATCGATTCGGACCACCCGAATCACTAAACAATCATTCGCACGAGTGTAAGTAGACTATTACGATGGGTGCAAGGTGCCAGAGCACTACGAAACTCCATAAACTGTGATTTCACCATCCGAGGTGAAATAAGCGACCGAATGAAGGCAACCATGGTGGAATAAATGAACGGGGTATTACAGCTATCCTACAATTATCACATGCTTGTACTATAGGTCTGTAACTATAAGCCAAGTATATATCGTTTTTGCTTTGTATATAGTTTATTATGAATTCCACACTTGGCTAACTAAAAGGTATCACTGCCAAAGGAATCTTTATTAGCCCCGCATTCACATTATATACCTAAGTATATGAATTATTTAAACTTTATATTCAAACGTTTAAGCTAGCCATCCTCTTGATTATGATTCCTACTTTAATTGTCAATGTCTTATGTTCATTATGATCTGACCAAATAATCAAATTAGGTATTCGTGTTCACTTGCCTAAATACTACATCCAAGGATCGATAATCATTAATATTTTTCACTTTATATGCCTAATTGTCCGTTCAATTATGTCCGTGTTCGTTTTTATGTTATCCTCAATAATATCCAAGGCATTATATATATATATATCAACACAAAATATGATACAATAACAATAATAACATTCAACAATATAACATCAGTCTACATTTTGTGGAGTCTCAACCACACGGTAGTAGGTCCTCAGTGTATTTGCTGGGCACAATTTCGAGCCTTTCACCTAGGAGACCTGTGTACTATGTTATCCCGAGTCCACACTATCCATGACAACTTCAGTCAATAAACCATTACAATCCATATGTGTGTACACAAGTATATCACATATTCATCCAATTATAAAATCAATCCACTCACAATTACAACACACATATGGTTAACAACGATGAGTATATACAAGGCCAACACTTAAATATATAATTAACTACATAATTAAATTCCAAATCATTATTTATTAACCACATGGCCTTATCACTATGGTAATCAAGACTATAGATTCATCATGGTTCTTAATTTGTCCAACACAATCGGCTAACCACGCCACCTTTTCATTATAGAATGCTACCTCGCAAGTTGACTATTTTTTTTTAATTAATTATTACCATAGGTGTATTTCAAGTGATTATCAAAAGCCTAACAAATCACATATTTTATATGAAGCCATATTACAGGTAATATAATATTCTTTCCTAAATCCCAACAAAACAGGTACTTACGAGGCTATGCGCATTGTTCCTAACCAAGATTATTTGAACTGCATCATTCCAAATATATTACAATGCATTTCTAGGATGTAATAACACATTGTTCCCGTTAATAATTCCAACAATAACATACACATGCCATTAGACCCGAAACTATAGTATACGTTTCCTTCTAGGTCGGTTATAATGTAAATCTCTAGAATTATTACCCATATGTGAGATTAGTTGTATAAGTGTATATATCTATGGATTATAACCCCTAACGGATCATCAATTGTGAGTACAACTCAAAAACCCCAAATTATAGTTTACACACTTCACTTACGAAATGGGTTTGTGTAGATATACAAATGTACAGCCAATACCATAAAATTAAATATCCATATATGTAATCCAAGTAATAACATATCATTAACAACAACAAATTTAGGGTTTAAACTAACCCAACCCATATAAATCATCACAAACCTAAGGTTTTTATGAAAATCACCCATTTGTGTAAAAATCTTTAAAGCAGCACATAATAATTATAAAACAAGTTTAGTATTAGTGTTCCCATTTGTATTTATGATAATCCACAATATTTAAGAGCAAGAAGGAGCGTAAACACCAAGAATCCTGAAGCCTTAGTTTTCCCTTAAGCTCTAATGGTGGAATTGAAGGTGGAAGATGATGAATAGTAATGAAGAAGAAGTTTTGTGGCTTGAATCATGGGTAGAGATGAAGAATCATCACAAGCCTTCAAGAATCTCCTCTCATTCTCTCTTCAGAACTCTTTTGAAGTTTAGGAAGAAGTGTGGCTCGAAATGGGTGTTTTAGAGTGATAAAAGGTGAGAAAATCGGGTCAAAAGTAGTCAAAATGGGCCTGCACAAATTAGTAAGATCAATTCTAGTAGTAAAATAGATCTTAGTCCAAGTAAAAAGCTCACTGGTTTGGTTTATCAATGATTTTTGACGAGTAAGATCGATTTTACTCTAGGTGAAAAGTGCAATATTTTAAATATGCTCAAATTTCACTCGAGTAAGATCCATCTTACTAATAAGATCGATCTTACTCGGCTTAATACTAATTCACCTGTTGCATTGACCCCCGGACCCCCAAGATGCTGGAATCTCGTCTCAGGTCAAACACGAAAGTTGTAGAGGGTAATCAGACGGAACTTTGGGCACTAACGGGGACTCGTTTGGATAAGAAATGAAAGAGTTATGGTTTCCCAAAAATAGCCAAAAATTCACAAATCGAGTAAAACCAAAACATATGATTTACATCTCAATTTCAATTCGAGTGACCCGAATTGTGAAACGACCACCCACGCAAACATAATATGCCTGATATGTCATACTAGTGGTGTTAAATCGTCCAAATGGAAGTCGGAATAAGATCCCACCACATAATCCATCGAGTAAAGAGGATTAAGGAATAATTAAAGAGGAAATGACATACGGGGTATTACAACCCATGGTTTGGGCTTTATTGTTGCTTAAGTGACTTTAGGCCAATTGGTTGTTTGGGTTGTGTGTGGACTTCATTAGCTTCAATAGCTAGTCTTTGGTACCCGGTCTAGAAAGTATGGACGTATGGACTTTATTTATTTGGGCCGAGCCAAAGGCCAATGATTGCTTCGTTTAAACTCAGGTTCGAACTAGGCAGAGCTTAATATATTCAAGTAAATTGTACGTTAAGCCTGTAGTGCCATGTGGTGTCCGAGTGGCAGTGAGGGCTTTCCAAAATAACCACTCAATGTGGTATATTCAATTGTACTTCATGTGCATCATTCCATTTTTAGGCAACTATGGTTGTACCTCACGATTTGTCAAAGGGGTGACGGTTGACATGACAAAGGGCATTTCCCAAAGGAATTGTCCCATCGGTTCCCCCACCCACCTCTTTTAGTACTCATCCTTGCTTTTTTTATTTCCTTGTCACCATTTTCTTCTTTTCTCTTCATCTCCAAGAGAGACTTTAGACTTGCGTGAGAGAAAATAGTTCAAAAAAGTGTGAAAATCTTTCCAATAATAGCATTTTGTGGCATTTGTCTTCCCACTTTCTGTGATGGCGAACCCTTTTTCGATGGTTGACCTTTTGTGACAGTTTCAGCCATCATTTTTCCTTTTTTGGTGCTAGCCCACAGTCTTATGAGGCATATCAAAGCGTAGTACAGGCTTTCATGGTTTTTTTTCATCTTAGCGCGCCGCTAGCAAGGGAAAGACGACTTCTGGGGCATAACCTACACAGTAGAAACGGGGGGAAATGTGAGCTTCACCCACCTTGTCATCCAAATTGGCCAGAGCATGCGAAAAAAAGTGTGCATTTATTGGTCAAATGTGTCTCGTTCATCAATGTTGGATTTGAAGTGGGAGGACGCTACAGTACAAGCCCTTTCATTTAACCCCAAATATGATAATATCAATGCAAGAAGGTCATCAGGCAACTCTGATGCCCAAAATGGATAAAAATTACTATACCGCCTGTCATTACATATCACCTAAAATACAAATAAATTAAAAAATTGTTGTCAAAATAGTCGAACAAAAAGTATGTTACCCATTTTATAAAAAAAAGAAAGTTCATCATACTTTTTGGTCTTTTGAATCAACAATTATCAATATCTCTGCATCAATTCACATATGCAAAGTGCCAGTCAACCTTAATATGCTTGGTACGTTCATAAAAGACATTATTATGGGCTAGCTGAATGGCACTCTGATTGTCACAAAATAAAGGCGTAGAATTAGGAAGGCTAATTCCCGTATCTCAAAATAACCAGCGAAACCAAACAATTTCTGAAGTGGCATAAGTAAGGGCTTGATATTCAGCTTCAGCACTAGAATGGGTAACCACAGTTTGCTTATTACTCTTTCATGAGATGAGAGAATCACCAAGAAAAAAACATAATCATGTCATGGATCAGCGATTAGTAATATCACCTGCCTAGTCAGATTCGGAATATCCTTGTAACACAGGAGGAAAAACGGATGGAAGATGTAAGCCTTGAAATATGGTCCCTTTAAGGTAACGAATGATATGTAGAACACTGGAAAAATGGACAAAGCGTGGTGTTGACATGAATTGACTCACAATATGAATAACATTATTAATATCTAGTCTAATGAGGGTGAGATAATTGAGACTACTAACAAGTTAGCGATATAAGGTAGGATTAGGTAACAGAGAACCATCAGAAGCACATAATTTGACATTCATTTCAAATGGAGTATCAGTAATCTTGGTATCAGTTAAACCAGCGTGCTAAACAATGTCGGAAGCGTATTTCACCTGAGAGAGATAGTAAACTATGGATAAGTGATCAACTTCATTATCGAGGAAATATCAAAGAATTCCTAGATCTTTCATTTTAAAATAAGAGCACATCTAGGTTTTATGCTTGTATATTATATCCAAATTATCCCCAATGATAATCATATCATCGATCTAGATGAGAAGAATAACAATGCCTTGCTTAGAGGAACACGTAAACATTACTGAACTATGAGAACTTTAAGAAAACCTATATTGAAGAACAGCTACGTAGAACTTTTTAAACCAGGCTCTAAGTGTAATACCCCGAGTTCCTTTTTCCGCATTGACCATCTCCTAAGCCCGGTTGAGGCTTAATCTCTGTTAGAGCACGATCGTTGAGTTTCGAGCCCCTCATACTAGACCCAATACCTCTATCATGTCATGCTAGACATATTAAGTTTGAGGAAGCAATTGTTACGTTATTCAAGTGGTTGGGATTGAAACAGAGGCGATAATCGCATATCTTGACTTTTCGCGATTCGTCGATTTTTAGCCAACTTTGAGAGGCCATAGGTTTTTCATCCAATGTCCAAACTACTCCCCATTTGTGACCACGTCTTCATTTCTTTCTCATCTACAACTTTCGTGTTTGGGAAGAGTTGAGATTTGGCCATTTCGAGGTCCATTTCGGGCTCAGAAAGTTATTTGCTGCTGTAGTGACTTCCTTGATCGATCATGGTTCAGGCCTAGCAAGTTTTTAAACAATTTAAACCCGTTTTTCACCCATTTAACACCCTTACATCACTATTTTTGAGCCACACACATACACCATACTCTTGAGAGTTCTAGAGAGAGAGTGTGGGAGATTCTTGAGTGATTCTTGAGGCTTCTTTATTTTTACACAAGATTTAAGGCTAGCGAGCATTATTTATCGTCTTCCACCTTCGAATTCGCCTGTGGGAGCTTGAAGAGAACTAAGGTTTTGGTGATACGATGTCTACGCATCATCTACTATTCGATCTAGCTACTCTAAGGTGAGAACACTAGTACTAAACCCTTGATTTCAAATTATTACGCGTTGAATTAGAGTTTTGAACTCAAATTGGGGCTTGTCATCTCATGGGGTTTGGGCTAGGTAAATCTTAGATTAGTGATGTATATAGATAGATTATCACTTATATATCATGAATCATCACTTTTTACCATACTATGAGCTTTGTTCTCTCACATACACATCATACCCACATTATAGCTAAGGGTATGAACTAGGCTTAATGGGATTTTGGGATTGGTGATTTGATTGGGGTTAGTTATGTGATATAAATAGTAGATAAGTGTACTTATGTCATTAAGTTCAAGTATTAGACCTTCCTTTCATGTTATATACCAAGATCCACTTAGGCGGACACCATATGTTAACATTTGAGCCTTAAGGCTTATGAACACTATTGTGGGGTAATTAATTAATAGTTCTGGCTTGGATAGGACCACGTATAAGTGTAGAAAACACATGTAAGACTTTATTGGTGATCATAAGACACGTCTTACTGGATAAGGATCGGATAGCGTTGTAGAGTGTGGGGTTGCACTTGTGAGTGGATAATAGTAGCATGTCAAACCTTAGGAACCTATAGTTTGATACGAGGTGACTTTAGACTAGCGAGCTCCTCGAGTTATGAAAATTCCTTAGAGGTTTATCTTACGGAATGGTTAGAGGAGAGATCGGGTAGTCGGGTAGATGGCTTCCGGTAGCTAATATAGGAATCCTAGTGGGGTTGCATACACTCGTGTTTGGATTGCATTGCATTGCATTGCATTGCATTGCATGTTTTCAAACTATTACACTAAAGTAAAGTATTTTCTATACAAAACCAGTTAGTTTCCACTAAGCTCGGATTTGGCTCATTCCATTTTCTAAAGAGTTTTGCAGGATTGACTTTGGGAATTGGAGCGCGTGTATCATCTAGAAGCCTCTGATGTCCACAGAACCTCCTGGTCCTTAGATTAAGGACCATGTTATATAATCTTTTACTATGTTAAATCATTTGTATCTATGTATGGACTTTACAACTATTTTGGGTGATGAATCCTTGACTTGTATAAATGGTTTTCAGATATGTGGAGTTGGATTTGAAATGTGGATTGATTATGTTGGTACTTGTATGTATTTGGCTTTGTTCTTTACAGGTCGGTTTGTTAATGAAATGAACTCCACATGCCAAAGTTTTATCAGGACTTTCTAAAGATCATGTTTTATTAAAGAAAAGTTTTTAAAAGTTGTGAGTTTTATATTTTAAACCCGCTGTCGCTCACGGCATCCATGATAAACCAGATCCCAAAGGTGAAAATCTCAGAACTGGATTCAAGGCATCATACTAGGTGCTTGCTTAAGGCCATAGAGAGCACGATGAAGTTTGCAAACTTGCCTAGGAGAGTGAGGTAGCACAAGAGGGGGTTGCATGTATACTTCTTCAGAGAGATAGCTATGAAGGAAGGCATTTTTGACATCCATCTGATGGATCGCCCATTTACAGATAAAATCAATATAAATAAATGTGCAAATTATGGTTATACAGGCTATATGAGTGAAGGTTCTTCATAATCAATACCATATTCTTGAATAAAACATTTTGCAACAAGATATGCTTTGTAATGATCAATGGAACCATCAGCCTTGGTTCTAATCTTGTATACTCATTTGCTCCCAATTTTTTTTTCCATCAAGTAGGATTACGAGGTCCTATGTATTGGTTTATTTTAAAGCTACAAGTTCATTGACTACAGCTTTTTGCCATAGGGGGATCTAAGGATGCTTCTCGATAATTGATGGCTCATGTAGGGACAATATCGCAGAAAAAAATAGTAATAATCTAATAGCATGGCTGGTGTTCGATAATCTCGAGTCATTCTAAGCGTAAAATCGTTGTAAGGACAGACAGAGTCAGGACGTGGCGTAGAGTTATCAGCATTTGAATAGTCAGACATCGGATTGATGGGATCAACTGGCACTGGATCAAGGACATGCACTAGCGTAGATGGGACATGGGAGGCCTCTACTTATGGTGGCTCAGAGAATGGATCAACGGACGGAGTAGTTTCAATTAACAAAGAGGGATTCTTTGCTAAGATATTATATGGAGTATTTTCCCAGAATGTGACATGTCTGGATATGCGAAGTCTTTTGGCAATTGAATCATAGCAGCAATAACCTTTTTATTGAATTCCATACCCCGAGAAAACACACGTGGCTATTTTTGATGTGAGTTTGGTGCGCTTTCTTTTAGGAAGTAAGACAAAATAAGGAGTTCAAAAAACACGAAGATCAGAATAATTAGGGCGAATTCCATAGAGACGCTCAAAAAATGGAGAAACACCATTTGTAACAAAGGGAGGAATGCGGTTTATAATAAAGACACAGGTATGGATGGATTCTCCCCAAAAAATGAAAGGAACATAGGATGATACAAGGAGAGTGCAGGCAGTTTCGACAAGATGGCGGTGTTTGCCTTTGGTGCATGTAGTGGGGGTGCCCGCACCAATTAATGTTTGGATCAAAAGACTTTCCGACGCGAATGCGAATGTCGAACCAAAAAAGGCAATCATGCAGGCCCTAGTTTTGTGCATATAAAGCTAAAGAAAATTTTCTTCTCCAATTTAAATTTTCCACTCTTGTAACTATCTAATTAACTTAGAAACGTTTGAATTAATACATTAACCAGAAAAATGTTTTGGTTTTAAATTTCAAGATTAATGCTCTATTCCTCTCCGCAATATAAATTGGTTCTTTGTCTTATTCATTCCATAAAAAAAAACACACAAATCACATAAATTTTCTTCCTCACTCAAAAAGATCTCTGCAAATTCCTTCGGTGATACTGTTAGACATTCTTTCGGTTCGTAAAATGAGTAACACTTTCATGCTGCGATAGATACTTTAACCCCGTTTTATCTTAAGAAACAGATGCTGAAAGCAAACCTCTAAGCATATATGGTAGGCGGTGTAATTGTTTGAAGGAGATTGCATGTAACACTCTGTGTTTATTCTAATGATTATTATGTTGTTTTAGGTAAATACCATGCGAAATTTATATTTTTGAAAATTTTTTATCCATAATTTGGAGAAAAGATCCGACCGAAAATTGTAGATCCTAAATTACCTTTCCACGGACATAGAGATCATCTTAATCGGAGTTTTGAGAAAGAAGTTATGGACAAAATAAAAACAGGGTAGTAAGGCAAGAATTTTACCCGCGGACCGGTATGAGGATTTTGGCATACCGGTCCAGCGTTTAAGTTTTGGGAAAGTGATACACTGCGGACCAGTATGATATTTCTGCATACCGGTCCCATGTTTAAAAATATGGGAATCTAGTGACTGCGGACCGATCTCCCATTTTAGAATATCGGTCCGTCAGTGTGAACAGTGTACCGACTTAACTTGATTTAAGTGCATTTTATCTCTCTTCTTCACCTGTTTTTTGACCAAAAACACCCATCCCTCACTTTAGAGAGCTCTAGAGAGTTCTAGAGAGAGAAAGCAAGAGATATTTACCTATTTTTCATCCTTAATTCGAGATTTAAGCACCAAATCATCCAAATCCTTTTCTTACTTACTATTCATCATTGTCCTCTTGGGATTCCCTTGGAAGGAGCTTGGATTCTCATATTTCCCTCTTCCTTATCGTTAATAAACTTGAGGTAAGGGTTTTTTTATATTCAAAACTCAATAATATGATTTTATTTCTCGATAATCATTGTGTTTGGTGTGTGTTTGCTTAAGAACTTCAATATATGAAAGCTTATGCTGTTTTATGATCTACAAGATTTTGTATGCATGATTTGAGGCAAGATATCCCATCTACACTCGGTATAAACTGTTATCTGGACGATATGAGATATCTCTTGGTGGTATTGGTAGCATTTGTTACTGGAATTGATTTGTTGAAAAATTATACATACCAAGGGATATGAAATGAGATTTATTAGAGTGAACATGGAGTAAATTGCTTGATATGTATCTTTAGTAGCATGTTTGCATATTATACACTGATATTATGTCAACCAAATGGCTCGGAGGTCTCGCGGTAAGCTCGAGTACAGACTTATGGCCTATGGTTTGGTTATGCATTTCATGGAAGGCCTGTTTCACTTATTATTGGATGGGAGAGCTTGTGTTTCTCGAAAACGAATTTTTTATATGATTGTATAGTGCTTGCCGGGATGGGAAATAAGTGGGGCTTGGCGCCCTTGGGTTGAAAATCCCTAAACCCCTAGGGGAGCAACGTTTGGCAGCCTATAAGCCATCGATGAAGAGCCCAGGAACCTAGGCAATTGGCAAGGCACTATGAATCCTGTTGATATCAGTGTGCTTATGAAATTAGGATGGTTGATCCCATGGTTCTATTACGATGATGGCTTTATGTTTCTGAAGACTATGGATCATACTTATAGTTCGAGTTCTCTGTTGTATGGTAATTGGTTGACACTGGAGGTAACCTGCATTAGCACGTTTACATACCATGTATTTGATGATAATAATTTATGATTGCATTGCTGAACAATGGTATGATTGAAAATACGTTAACAAACTTACTTTGAAAACGTCATGCCCTATATCTCCCCCCTACTGAGCAAATAGCTCACCCCTGTGATAACCTAGGATGGGTTAGTCACACTCCAGGCCTTAGTTACGGGTGCTATCATATAGATTAAGGTGGGGGTGTTACATTGTATGATACACTAGACTCGGGTTAAATGTTGGTATTATTTTGTGACGCCCTGAGTGATGAGTACTCCCTTGTGTGGAGGAATGCTAGCTCAAAGGGGGCATCCCACTCCGGAAGTTGGGGGATCCTTGGAGACCCATATAAGTAAGATATGGTCGCTAATTAAGTACGAGGCCTTTTGGGTAGCTCACTGGCTTCGGATCCCATGAGAACTCCGAAGTTAAGCGTGCTTGGACCAGAGAAATCCAGGGATGGGTGACCCCCTGGGAAGCTGGTCGTGAGCTCCCAAAAACAAAGCCGTGAGGGTAGATGTCCTGGGGCTGAGGCCTGTCTAGGACGCTACCCAGAGCGGACAATATCGTACTGAGGTGGGACCGGGTCGTTACAAATGTTATCAGAGCGGACCCCATAGAGTACGGTGTGTCGACGAGGACGTCGATTCCCTTGGGGGGAAGGATGTGACGCCCTGAGTGATGAGTACTCCCTTGTGTGGAGGAATGGTAGCTCGAGCGATGAGTACTCCCTTGTGTGGAGGAATGGTAGCTCAAAGGGGGCATCCCACACCGGAAGTTGGGGGATCCTTGGAGACCCATATAAGTAAGATATGGTCGCTAATTAAGTACGAGGCCTTTTGGGTAGCTCACTGGCTTCGGATCCCATGAGAACTCCGAAGTTAAGCGTGCTTGGACCAGAGAAATCCAGGGATGGGTGACCCCCTGGGAAGCTGGTCGTGAGCTCCCAAAAACAAAGCCGTGAGGGTAGATGTCCTGGGGCTGAGGCCTGTCTAGGACGCTACCCAGAGCGGACAATATCGTACTGAGGTGGGACCGGGTCGTTACATATTTTCCTTTAATTCCATAATATAAAAATTGTTATGACGCGGTTTTTGCTAACTTATTGATCGCTCTCTCCATTAGTAGAAGCCACAAACAAATTCGATTAAATGTAATGTGGACGCTTCTTTCAAAATTGATTCTCACCTTGTTGGGGCTAGTTTGATTGTGAAGGATTCTCGGGGATCTATTTTATTTGTACGTGCCATTAATATTCGTAGCTCTCATGAAGCTAAATTAGTTGATGCTTCTGCTATTTATTCTATGGTATATGCAATTGTGGAAAGGAATAGCCATATCCTATATTGAATTTAATGCCTTAGAAGTAGTTAATTCTATCAATTCTCAAAGCCCGAATGTTACGAATATTGGTTTAGTGGTAGAAGATATTCGGTCCTTGGTGTCGCAATCTAGGTCTATTTTTCACTTTGTTTTTGTTTTGTAGCACAATCTAGGTCCGTTTTTCATTTTTTTATGTTCCTTGTGAGGCTAATTGTGTAGGCCATAATTTGGCTAAGTTTGCTTTATCTATTGTTTATTCCAAAATCTAGGATTCCGTGTTCCTAGATTGACTTATTAGTTAGATATTTTTTGATGTTTAATGGTATTTTTTTTTGGCCTTCAAAAAAAGAAAAGAACATGCACTGTTTCCTGTTTTAATTACTTGCAAGTGCATGAAGCAATAACCTAGTATAAATAAGGCAATTAAGAGGCCGAACCCAAGGGATTCGATAGTTATATGGAACATGTTTTTTAATTGTAACTTCCTAATTCTAATTAACAAATTACTAGGGTATCATAGTGAGATATTTAATATCTTCTTCATTGCAATCTATAAACTGTATTTTATCTCGTAATAATTTGATCTCTTGCTCTGTTATTTGCAACAAATAAAATCATTTTAAGTCCAATTTATTTGTAAAAATCATACTGCAATTTTTCTATAGTCAAACTTGTGTATTATAATGTCAATAAAAATTACAATACCTATCAAATCAAAACATTTATTGTTTTTCACAAATCATAAATTGAATCTAATAAATTATAATGATAATCTAACATTAAATTAATCAATTAAAGTAGGCATTCAAAAAGGGGAATTGTGTTTGACACGAAATTATTAATTTGGTAGAGTTTAATCGGCCTCAATGCATACAAGTAATCAATTAAATATAATCATACCTAATCCCATAAAAAAATGTAACATATTTGTAATTGAAATGCAATACATAATTAAATTAACTAAATACTTTGTCGAATGCAGAAACAAATTGATGATTCAAATTTATCTTCATTTAACACAAGTTAATCCACTAATACGAATAATGGTATGGGCCTAGGCCCATCATGTGCCGCTTATCTTCAAGGCTTCGAAAAAGGTTCCCCAAATTTGGGTTACCCCTACTCAAGCGCCTAACTCTTACCATCTTTTTTTTTCTTGAATTCTTTATACCTTTGACCTTTATGACACTAAATTATAAAATTTTAATGTTGTTGTTGATATAATTATTTTTATTAAAAATACCAGACATGTGATTTAAATTCATGACCTTTGGGATTGATAAAAGACTTTATCCATTGATCCAACACAATTCTTTATCTTAAATTTTAATGTCAAATCAGATTATACGCGTGCAAAGAAAATAAGCATGTAAGTGAACCATGTGTGCTTCAATATTTAGTTAATAAAAGAGAGAAGTAAGTGAACCATGTGTGCTTCAATATTTAGTTAATAAAAGAGAGAAGCAAGTAATGATTATTACTAAGGTAGCCCAAAAATAGGAGTGCATAAATGAGCTCCTGATTGGGTCGGATGCCCAACCATTTAATCAGCCCAATCAATAGATAGTTATTTACTTGAGAGACCCATGCCACAAGCCCAAGGAACCATGTGTGCAAAAATGGTCCACCCAAGCTAAGATGACCATCCATCTAAGTCAATATGGTCTATCTAAGTCGGGATGGTCGTGATGATGTACTAGTGCCGAGATGGTCGTAGTGACGTAAGAATAGTCTACTACTATGTGAATAGGGTTATAAAGGGCTAAAGTAGTGTTCAAGTTTACTATTTTTAGTCTTTTACTATTGACCTTAATAAAGCATTGTAATCCTAATTTTATACATATAAATAGAAATGGCAAGGCACATTACAAGAGTTTTGAATTATAGATAATCAATCATAGATAAAGAAACTGAGGTAATAGCTTAATTGTAAACAACAATTTCATTACTTTAAACATATACAAAACACACACTCAGGTGAGGTACTGTCGGTTTAGTAGCCAAACTAACAAGAGGAATCATACTTAAAACAATTTCTCCTATCTTCAACCATTATTCTTATTGACCTTTGGTTTAGACTCTGCTTAAATTCAATCTAGTGGAGATACCTAAATTTTTTAGGACTCGCAATTATATATATATATATATGAATAAATCTGGTAAGTACTAATATAGTAGGACTTTTTATGTACCCAACTGGTGGCCAAGATTTAATATGAATGTTTATGTTTTGATATAATGACTCGGTATTATTATGGCATATTTGTAATACAAATGATAATGATGGGTTTTTATTTAATTCGCCACTAAATATGATAGTGTTTAAAACATACCAAAAATCTTAATATAATTATATCCATTAAATTAAATATTTATTTATTTATTTATAAAATTAGATTGTTTATATATTTTCAACTCCCCACTCAAATGTATTTTACACTAATTTATCATGTGCCCCTTGTCTTCAAGGCTTCGAAAAAGGTTCTCCAAATTTGGGTTATCCCTACTCGTGCACCCAACTCTTACCACTTATTTTCTTGCATTCTTTATACTATTGACTATTGTGACACTAAATTATAAATTTTTTATTTTTTCCTTGACATGATTATTTTTATTAAAAATACGAGACATGTGATTTGAATTTATGACCTTATGGATTGATAAAAGACTTAGGTGGCATTTGATAAAACATTTGAAAACTGAAACTAAAACTAAAACTAAAACTAAAAACTGAACTTAAAATTGAAATTGAAAAAACTGGTTGCTTACTTCTGAAAACGGTATTTTGAAAAAATGTTGTTTGTTTAAATATAACACATCTGAAAACGTATTTTTTTAACAAATGAAAATTTTACCCTTATTAGTGTATTAATGAGTACTGAAGCCTTAGAATATTTCTTCCTTCCACCGAGCCCTTGTTGCACTGTAAGACCCTCATTTCCTCTCTCTGTCTTTCTTTCTCTCTCTCTATCTATCTCACTCTCAATCTCCACCACTTCACCATCGTAAATGGCGTATTTCTTCAAAAGATTGGCCAAATATGCACCCGATTACATTCTCCCAATCATTTCGAGGCTAGTACAAGTCCACTTCCACTAATTTTGGACCCTTCAGTGCTATTGCTGCCATTTCTGGTGGAATCTCCTACCTCTATAATTTTTATTCCTTAAATTTGGTAACTAATTTCTCATATATTTTTCCTTTGATTTCATTTTGATTCAATTAGTCCTAAATGTAATTAGAAACAGAGGGACAGCAGGAACACGATGGGTGGTGGGTATTGTGGGGTTGTTGTCGGAGTTCTTGTTCTCGTTGTTGAAGGAGTTGTTCTTGCAGCATGAGGAAGAAGAGGGACAGCAAGAACACGAGGTGGAGAAAGAGGGTAATATAGGTTTTTTAAGTAGTTAATTTTCAGATTTCAGTTTTAAGTTGCAAATTTGCCACTTAAAACTTTGATGCAATTTTTCAGTTTTAAATGATAAAAATTAAGTTTTCAAATTTAAGTTTTGCCAAACAAACAACTTCCAAACCTCTGAAATCTGAAAACTTAAGCTTTTTTTGGTTACATATACGTTCTACTGAGTCCTTAAGATACTCATAGATGTTTGCAATCAACATATCTTTGAGATCAAGGCTTTGTAGCTTGAAAAGTTTCGTGGATTCTGTAACCAATGCATCAGGAAAGGAATGAAAGAAGACTTGTTTAAGATTTAAATCATCGTGGCCACCGATGATATAAAACCGTTTTGACATACGATCGTAGTGACGATCCAAGTCCTTTTCATTGAGAGAACAACACTTCATGTTGAGAAATTCTTCTCGAACAACATCCGTATGACGAACAGGTTTTCTAACAAACTTATTGTACACGAGACCAAGAAAGTTATCTATAGAGGTCGCTTGTTGGAGCTGTAGTTGCCTGTAAGGACCAAGGGCTTCATACCAATCTTTCAGTCGACCTTCTGGTCTTGCTAGAAAGAACTTAAAGACATCTTTCAATTCATAGTTTTTTAGATCTGTTATCATCCAATAAGTAAAAGAATTCTTTAACGCCATTTTGGAGGAGAGACGTCATCAAGCATGAATCATTGGTAGTTTTCATGGTTTGGAGCCTGGTGAATATTAACATTTGGGATTGAAGTGTCAGGTTCTGGAGGGTCTTCAACCATGGGTTCATCTTAAGTTTTCAGATTTCAGTGGGCAAAACAAACGCCTCCTTAATTTATCCACTGATCCGGCACAATTCTTTATAATAAATTTTAATATCAAATTAGATGATGCACGTGCAAAGAAAATAAGCATGCAAGTGCATTATGTGGGCTTCAATATTTAATTAATAAAAGAGAGAAGCAAGTGATGGTTATTATAAAGGAAGCCCAAAAATGGGAGTGCATTAATGGGCTCCTGATTGGGTCGCATGCCCAACTATTTAATCTTCCCAATCAACAGATAGTTATTTACTTGGAGACCCATGCACAGGGCCCAGGAACCAGGTGTGCCAAAATGGTCCATCCAGGCCGAGATGATCCATCTAAGTCAACATGGTCCATCTAAGGCAGGATTGTCGGGATGACGTATTACTGCAGAGATGGACGTAGTGACGTAAGAATAGTCTACTACTATGTGAATAGGGTCAATGCCAATTGTAAAGTGCTAGAGTAGTATTCAAGTTTACCATTTTTAGTTTTTTACTATTAACCTTAATAATGCATTATAAGTCTTAATTTTATACATATAAATAGAAATGGTAAGGCACATTAGAAGACTTTTGAATTCTAAATAATCAATCATAGAGAAAAAGACTGAGCGTAATTGTAAACGAGTTCAATACTTTGAACAAATACGAAACACACACTCAGGGTGAGGTACTACCAGTTTAGTAACCAAACTAACCAAAGGAATCATACTTAAAACAATTTCTCGTCTCTTTTACCTCTATTCTTATTCACCTTTGGTTTAGATTATGCTTAAATTCAATCTAGTGGCGAGACCCAAATTTTTTGGCACTTACAAATATATATATATATATATATATGAATTAGGTCAGTCCTAATATAGTATGACTCTTTATGTTCTCAACTGGTGGCTAAAATTTAATATGAATGTTTATGTTTTGATATAATGATTCGGCATTATTATGGTATTTTTGTAATATAAATGATAAGGATGGGTTTTTGTTTAATTCACCAATGAATTTGATAATGTTTAAAAGATACCAAAATTCTTAATATAATTATATCCAGTAAATTAAATATTTATTTATAAAATTAGATTGTTTATATATTTTCAACTCCCCACTCAAATGTACTTTACACTAATTTAATTATATATACCGAAAAACTGTAAATTATCTTAACAAAAATTTTATCATATGAGAAATATTTAACAAATGAAATATTTAAATTTGATTTAGTGAAATAAACCAATTATTTTTAGTTAATACTTTATTATCTGATTATATTTGAAGAATATCTATCCATTTAGTGAAAAAAAATATCATGTCATATATATTCAATGAGATTTGTGTTTTTCCTAATAATAAGAAAAAAAAAAGTCATTACTATTACATTAACAGGCCAAAGAAAACTATTGCACCCGCAATTGGTAAAACTTGAACTTGGAACATCCATGTTTTATTTCGAATTTTGGCCAGAGAAAACTGTTACACTTGTAATTGGTAAAGCTTGAACTTGGAACGTCCATATTTTCTTTTGAATTTTTCTTTGACATAGTAATAGTAATTATTAAAAATAAACGAAGACATGCCTTTAGGTTATGTTAAGTATTTTTTTTTAAATGTCTTTCATATGGTATGGTAATCTTATTTTGCCATGTAACCCATTATATTATTTGTCAATATATTAAATCCTAATATTTTTGGATAATTGTTGGTAAATTTATTTTCATTTTATCCATCCATCCATTTAGTGAAATAAAAAATAATATCATATAAATTCAATGAGAATATGTTTTCCCTATAATAATAATAAAAAGTTCATTACTGATACATTAATAATCGGAAAAAATGATTACACCTGTGATTAGTCAAACTTGAACTTGAAATGTCCATGTTTTCTTTTAATTTTTTTTACATAGTAATGGTAATTATTAAAAATATATGAATACGAGCCATTAAGTTATGTTGACAATTTTTTTAAAATCTCTTTCATATATTATGGTAATCTTGCTCTGACATGTAGCCTATTGTGTTATTTGTCTATATGTAGTCGTGGAGCCAAGAATTCAATTAAGGTGGAGTGAATTTAAAGCACACAAAAATATAAATTTAAAGCCATAAAATTTTAAAGGAAGCATTGCATTAATACTACAAATTACTAACATTCTACGGGATTTCATATTTTGAAAGTATTGCAAGACGTCTTTTTTTTCAATAGAATACAAAAAATAAGGGTTTAGACCTAAATCACCTAATATTATTAAACTAATCAATTAATAAAGAAGTAAATTAACCTAAAATTATACAATTAATCAATTATTCCATAAATAAACCTAATATTGAGTAATCACTATCAATTCTTTAATTAATCTAACATAGACCTAATATTATGAGATTAATCAAGAATAGAACTAATATAAGGCAACTGATTAAGAAATAAACCTAATATTAAGAAATACATATAATATTAATCAAGAAATACACTTAATATTAATAAAGAACTACACCTAATACTAAGAAAGATTAAGAAATAGACTCACCTATGGCATATGGCAGAACCTAGTAGAGGAAAAGTTGCAAAGCAACTAAGCAACTGAAGAGAAAAAATAAACAAGTAGAAAAAGAGAAAAAAACAACAAAAAAAAAGAAATATGATATAAGGAATGAAGTGGAGTTTACAGGAGGATTTAAGTGAAATTTAAACTTTTAAATGACCCTTAAAATTTAAACTCTAGTATGCATAAAAAATTAGATGAGCTCTCCTTGGAGTCAAATATGGACATGGGTCCCTATATAATTTTTTTTCCAAAAAATATCCCATATTTATTAAAAAAATAAAAATCAAGAAGGGGCTAATTCACCGCTCCCCCCTCATCCATATTAAGTCCTAATAGTTTGAGTAAAGTGAAAAATATTTTTTGAGTAAAAAAAACATCAAAAAATACCTCATATTAAGTCTTAATATTTTTGAATAATTGTTAGTAAATTTATTTTCACTTTACAAAATAAATAAAATATTTACTATAAATTGTCTGGTTATTTAGACATACTACCAAATTTTTATACCTCCGTCTAAATTAATTTTATAGAACACTAAAAAATAATTTAGAGTTACCTTATATTTTGGTAACTATTAGTCAAAAATGATGGTAAATTATTTTTTTCTTCTTTAACAAAAAAGGCAACAAAGAGATATAAAAATCCGTATCAAATTAAAATCTTTTGGGATGGAGAAGTTCAAAATGAGGCATAAAAGGTTTGGTGTAATTTTTTTATTTTCGTGATTTTTTATATGAGTGATGATTAAATAATAAAACTTTTTTTTTATATATAATTTTACAACCATTACAATAAATTGTATTAATGGGTGGAATGCAACCACCACATAAAATGGACATAACATTTTTTCTCTTTTCTTATTTTTTTTTTCTTATTTTGAATTATGAAAACTATAATACAATAACATTTAAAGTTATTTATTATTTGCTTCTTCTTTTTTTTATTTATGTTTTTAATACTTGCAATGCCATATTTTTGTTTGAATAAGTCATTTGATCTGATTGATTCGTGTAATAAGATAAATGAGCATTTTCATTTAAATAAATAACATGTATATCCTTATAGTTTATTAGAAAAGAAAATGAGCTATTTATTTAAAAAATAATTATTATTTGAATACTTTGTGCTATAATGAATGAGACTTCAAAATTTGAAATAATATAAAAAACAAATAAATAAGTTTTAATTGGTGTTTATATTTATAATTTATTATACTTTATGAATGGTAGATTTTAAAGTAAATTAATGCTATTGCAAAAGTAAAAAAGACTTGGCAATAAATGCATAATGAGATTTTTTTGAGTTATTCTTTCAATAATACCCATAATTTAAGATACCTCTATTTTACTAATACTTTGACTTATCCATTAAACAAACTCGGGGGGGGGGGGGGGGTACAAAGGATTAACAAAGCGGAGATAACTCAAATTATGAATATTATTAAAGTGGCAAACTCAAAAAACCCCTAATAGAAAGTATGAACCATATCATTTGGTTTGGTAAAGTCAGGGTTAAGTTAATCTCATTTTTAGGTAGGTCAAGTTTTAGTTTGGTCAAACTTGCCTCAAGCCTATCCCTTTTCGTAATATCATTAATATTTCCAAACTAAAATTATTATTACTGATGGTACAAATTAGTAACCTAATTCACCCCGCCAATCGCGAGCTGACACGCGACCGTCTACGTTAGCGACCAGGCCTATCAAGATGAGAGGAGCTCGTAGGACAATCTAGTGTGGCTGCTAGATTGATAAGTCAAGAAACACGCGAATTAATCAATTCAACATGTTCAACATGCTTTTAGAGAACACAAAGAGAAAAGTCTCAATATTGTTAATATTGAAAACGTTACTTAAAACAATTAATCCACCTCCTTTAAATAAGAGAACAAAACAATTGGAAACCTTATACAATAAGGAAACTAATTCTACTTAGAAAAAGGAAATAACTTATAGAATAATCCTAATATAATAAGGAAACTATAAAAAAACAAAACTACTAAGTCTAATTCCTAATTGAATAATGAGACTCAAGAAGCCCAATCATTTATAAACAACTTAAATCAATATCTTCTAGATTATTCCAATGGGCCTCTTTGATGTTCTAACCTCTTGAACTTTCACGCCCAATCTTTAGGAACCCCATGGAATGCATGATCATCGTTTAAGCTTCTTGCATCCCCTAGTATAATTAATTCAAGGCTTAGACACTTGTATTTCCACGCCTAATCCTTACGCATGAGCATAATCAAGCCTCCATTTAGTAACTCACAAATTTCCTTGGTTGAATATATTGGAGGACTAGGCAAGATCACATCATATCTCTTCTTTAAGAAGATTCATCCTCGAATCTTGGCTAAACATTACTCGACTCAACCATTCGCTTCCCACTCCTGCATAGGATTTTGGTACATGAAAATCTTTCTGATAATAGATCATATTCTGGAGTTTTGCCGCTGCTGGAACTTGCATTAAAACAAATTAGATCCTCTATGCCATGAATCGATAATGACGAAATGCTTTCGCTGCTTCTCCTTTGGAAAACATAATTCTTCAAACTTGAGGCCATGTTTCAACTCATTCATCCTTAGTTCACGGAGAAAGCTTCTTGGCTGATAATTCGGATGGAGGTTATAACGATCCACTCCGATGAAATCCATGTGCTCAACTTCATTTATCATCAGCTTCGGTCTTTCGGCTTGAATATTTTCCCTTTGCTTCGCAAAGATCCTCCTTGCTTCCTTGGATGTCTTGGAAATATCTTGCTCTCCTCCGCAATTAATCTCCGTATTCTTTTCGAACTTATCAAGCTCCATGGCTACCATGCTACTCAACTCCCCCGCTAAATTCGACTTACCTACAACACTTTCATCAAAGCAAAGAAACATAGTGTTATTGTGCCGAGAGTGCACTTCTTGAGGTTAGCGGTTAGCGCATTAAAACTCATCATAAGTAATTGATCATTCAAATTAATCGATAAGTAATAATTCAACCTATGATTGCTACGTGACAGTGTGACATTCTAATGATAAAAACCTTTAATGGTAAAAAATAATAATGTGGACAGGAAGCGCGTGTTTAACCCAGCATCCATGTCCTTACAAGTTTAGATGGTTAAATTTTAATGGAGAAATAAGGGTGGACCAACAAATGTTGATTTCATTTAGCCTTGGGAAGTACAAGGATGATGTTTTATGTGATGTAGTTCCAATGCAAGCCGATCACATATTGTTGGGCCAACAATGGCACCTTAATAGGCAAGGCAGGCACTGTAACGCCATGTATTTCGTTTCTACAATACATTCCTTCTTAAGTCCGTTCAAGGCAAAAAAAAAATTATCTGTTGGAGGAGCCGATTTTGTTCTGGAGCCTCCGTAGTTGATCCGACGCTTCTAACAAGTCATTTTAATAATATTAAGTATGCGTGAATTATTAAAATGCATTTCGGGAAGCCGCAGTTGAAATTGGTGGCTAAAGGAGAAAAATCAAACTTTTGCCGAAATGAATTTTTTGCCAACTTTGAGAGGCCATACATTTCTCATAGTCTGTCCAAATGAGTCAACGCTTGTGCCTATCTCTAGGTTTTAATCCATTCTACAACTTTTGTGTTTTGACTGAAAGCTAATTCATGCTCCTCGTTAGTCAAAATAGTGTGCGAAGTAGGCCGCTTGGCGAAATCTGATTGTTCGATAGCCCTTCGGCAGAACGCTGTCTTAGATGCATTTTTTGAAATTATCCATCCATAATTTAAGGAAACTTCCTCCTAGGAAGTTTTAGATATTTGAATTAGCTTTCCGTTAACATAAAGATCATCCTAATCGGATTTTCGAGTAAACAGTTATGGTCAAAATACAAACAGTGCTCCAGACCCAAAATTGCTAAGCTTCAGAATTTGTGTCCTCTGATCGATCAGAGCATGCCCAGCGGATTTTTATACCCTTCTTACTTGTTAAATGTTCATTTTCCTTCATCCTTTTCTCACCCTTTAATCCTCATCATTACAGAGAGCTAGAGAGAGAGATGAGGGATCACTTATGAGTGGTTCAAGAGGGTGAGTTTCCATGGCTCTTCATCCTACACAAAAATCACACCATCATCATCTTCATCTTCTTCCATTCATAATTTTGTTTATTTCTAGGATTCAAAAGCTTAAATTTGGGGATTTCTGGCTAGCATGGATTTCGGCTCGATCCGATGCTTCAAAACTTTGATTATCGGCTTGTAGGTCGAAAAATACCCTAGAGGGGGGTGAATAGGGTTTTTAAAGCTTAAACGAATTTTTAAAATCGATTTCAAAATGTTTAATGTCTATATCAATCAAGTAACCAAAATACAAAGTTAATTCCAATCACAATGAAGAAATAGCACAATATAATAGAGCAAGAGATAGAAAGATTAAATCGATAGAAGTCGAAGACTTTTTGTCCACACAGTTCGGCTTTTTAGCCCCTACTTCTGCGCTTGGTTAGTTTTTCGAGAATTTCCACTAATACCAATCTTCTTCTGGGTGAACATTAAACCTCTACAAGAGTTAACACTATACAAATGTTGCAATCTCACAACACTCAACACAAGAACAACCTCTTGCTATTTCAAGAGATAAACCTCTCTTAATATTTGAAGAAAATAATTTGGTGACTAACACCAATGTACAATAGCTCTCAAGTGTATAAAGATTACAATTTAATCTCACATTAGGAGATATCAAATTTGATCAACAATTTATAGCTCAAAATAATGATGATTGATTAAAAGCAATGTTCTTGAATCTTTGAAACATTGAATATAGATGAAGAGAATAGTGTAGGAATGATTAAAGAAGGTTTAAATATGTTTTAGATAGTGTATATATAGTCTAGGACAACATATGGCCGTTTGGAGGGAGTTGGTAAAAGTTTGGTGCCAAAAATGGTAAAAAATTAGAAATCCAACGGCTAGTTTTTGGACCATCAGTCGACTAAGCAAAGCTCATCAGTCGACTGATGAGCACTGTCTGGCAGGCCAAAAATGCAATTTTTACACTTTTGCAATTAAGCTCTAAAATCAATTTTAATGCTTGGGGAAGGCAAAATATAGGTTCCTAAGACACCTATTTTTGTTAGAGCTCCAAATAAGATGATTTAGAATTAAATATGAATTAAATCAAAGATCGATTTTTGCCAAAAGTGGTTTAGGAAAGGATCTTTGAAGAGACTTTGTTTTGATCAATCTACTTGTGTAAAAACAAAGTGTATGAGCTATATTGTGAATCAAATATGAATCTTTACAAAGGGGACATAAGCACTCATTCAAATATAAAATAGCGAGTCTTCGAAAGCTTTGTTTGTATCTTCGTTTCTTTTCTTCCTTGGGTCATTGTTCTTCATACAAGTGCCATTGATAGTGCATTGATCATAGTAGTTGTGTAAGGTGTGAGACATTGATAGCGCAAAACTTTGTAGGTGAATAATCTTTATTCCGGCTTTTCGTTTTAGTCCACGTGTGACCAATTTATTGTGGCTATAACTTAAAACATCAACTTAGTTAAATTACATATGATTAACATTATTGTTATTATCAAAACAAGATTAGTGACTTTAAGGTCAACACGGCTTACTAAAGGTGGTAACACTAGTCCCTAGATTGTTTTCAACTATTATGTGTTGCATCATTGTTTTTAAAGCAAGAAAAGGAAGTTTTCTTATAAGTTATGTGTTGAATGCATACATAAGGCTTGGGTTTGAGATTTATGCATACAATTCTTGATTTCTTCATACTTTTGTTGTTGTTTCATAATTATTGTAAAAGATATATAGTATGTGTTGAATACTACAAGTCCTAGGTCATGTTCTTTTGCGGGTATGTGCGTATACTCCTTTGGAAAGCTATATACATTAGGTTATGACTTAGATAAGAAGACTTTTGTGAGATTTGGACTTAGTGCTATATGTATATCATATGTGAAATTGTTTAGAGGTCTACAACCTTAACAAGTATATAGAGTTAGTATGAAACCTATTCGGATAGGCACTAATGGTCCATGGGGTTGACTTAGCCTTGGTGGCTACATGACCTAGTCCGTGTAGAGGGACCCCGCTATATTAGCAGCATACTCTATGGTCCAGCTAGGGGGACCGCGCGAGGCGCCATACCCTGCACATCTAGGTGGTCCATGGGGGAACCCAACCTTGGGGGTTGCATACCCTAGCCTTGGTGGCTTAGATCGCGATCACTGTGCACAATTGAAAAAGCCTAAATGCCGGACATGAGATAGACAGATATGAGACAAATGGGATAAAGATTGTGATTAAAAGATTAGTGCCTACGCTCTTATTACTATTTTACTACCTTACTATTTTAGTGTTGGGGATCCATGTTGTGTGCATAGCATGCATGTATTATATATATATTGATCCACTGGGACAAGCTGACTTCGCAGAGCAGCTTAGACACCCATCCTTGATGGGTGGAGACTCGGTGTAGTATTTTACATAATTAAAGTATTGTGTACCTATATTAATAACATAAATATATTACTATTTTCATTATCTCACGTTGTATGTGCATGACAATGTGTATTTCATTACACAAACTTTTATAGTTCCCACTAAGCCCGTGTTTGGCTCACTCCCATTTTCTAACAGTTTTACAGGTGCTTTCTTGGGGCGATATGAGTATGGATTAGAACCTCTGATGATCATAAACTGTTGTAGTTGTCCGTGGACGACTTGTAATTCAAGAGTTATATATATTAGTACCAATAGTATTATTTGTATCATTAAATTGTATTCATTTCAATTCATATGAGATATGAGGCCTTATTATTTAACTATTGGGACCTCATTGGAGGAATTCTTTTATATTGAACTGCTTTACTACTATTTGATTAATACTTTATAAATGTGGAGTTAAAGTTTTAGATAAAACTTATGTCTTATTTTTACAGGTGTTGGTTTATTGAAAATACGAACTCCATATGCCAAAATTTTCTAACAATGTATGTAATTTTCTATTAGACAAGTTTTAGATCATGCATTTTCAACCTGCCGTCGCGTACGGCACCGTGATTAACCGGGTCCCAGAGGTTTAAATCTTATAACAAGATTCGGGGCGTCACAGGCACAATGGTGTTTTCAATAAGTACTCTTTCAAGATGAATGATATAATTGTTATTCCTGTTCCATTGCCACCAAAGCAAGCTCATGAAGATTAAATGAAGTTACAAAAGGAGAGCGATTAAAAGTAAGAAAATAGTGGTAAAGAAGTGAAAAAGAAAGAGAGTAGTAAGGTCAGTGAGCAAAAGAAAGAGGGTGAGAGAAAATAAAAAAAGTTGAGTGAGAAAATAAAAGAGATTGAGGTAAAAGAAAGAGAAAAACAAAATTCAGTGATCTCTAGTGAGAATGAGTTTAAAAAAGACGTGAGTGAAGTGGGGGAGATTGACACAAAAAAGAGCGAGTCGAAGGAAGTATTTTCAAATATTAACAATCTTAAACCCGTTTTGCCTATATCTATTGTGTCTTATTTGTAGGGAATTGTATATCAACACCAAGGAAAAGTTGAATTAGAATAGGGAGAACAAGATGTTGGAAAGCAGGTCATAGTGGAGAAATTGAATAGCATGGCAGCTGTAGAGCTTGCATGGTCGAAAAG
The DNA here is from genome assembly GCA_021464415.1 of Lonicera japonica. NCBI lineage: Eukaryota > Viridiplantae > Streptophyta > Magnoliopsida > Dipsacales > Caprifoliaceae > Lonicera > Lonicera japonica. The sequence goes on from CM038469.1 coordinate 23,616,144, forward strand.
AATGTGGAGGTAGCAGCGAAAAGCAAGGGATTTTAAGGCAGCCATAGAACCGAGGAGGATCTTTGCAAAGGAAAGGAAGCAAATTTCAAGACTAGAGCTGATGGTAGATGAAATGGAGCACATGGATTTCATTGGAGCGGATCGTTATGACTTTCATTCGAACCATCACCCGGGAACTTTTCTCTATGAACTAAAGATGATAGAGATAAAACATGGCCTCTAGTTTGATGAATATGTTTACCAAAGAAGAAGCAGCGAAATGATTTTGTTATCATCAATTCATGGTATGGAGGATCTAATTTGTTTCAATCCAAGTTCTGGCAGCTACAAAGACTCCAGAATATGATCTATTATCAAGAAGATTTTCATGTACCGAAATCCTATGCGGGAGTAGGAAGTGAATGGCTAAGTCGAGGAATGTGTAGCCAAGATTCGAGGATGAATCTTCTTGAAGAAAAGGGGTATGATGTGATCTTTCCTAGGAAAATTATGAGTTACTAAATGTAGGCTTGATTATGCTCATGTGCAAGGATTGGGCGTGGAGATACAAGTGTCTAAGCCTTGAATTAATCATACTAGGGGATGCAAGAAGCTTAAACAATGATCATGCATTCCATGGGGTTCCTAAAGATTAGATGTAGAAGTTCAAGAGGTTAGAACAGCAAGAAGGCCCATCAGAATAATCTAGAAGATATTAATTTAAGTGTTTTTAAAATTAATAGGGCCTCTTGAGTCTCATTATTCAATTAGAAATTAGAATTAGTAGTTTCCTTTTTGAATAGTTTCTTTATTGTCGTATTATTAGTTTCCTTATTATATTAGGATCATTTTAGAAGTTATTTTCCTTTTTTAAGTATAATTAGTTTCCTTATTATATTTGGGTTCTAATTGTTTTGTTCTCCTATTTAAAGGAGGTGGATTCATTGTTTTAACTTACGGTTTCGAAGATTAATAATATTGAGAGCTTTCTATTTGTGTTCTTAAAGAACTTGTTGAACATGTTGAATGATTAATTCAATTGTTCTTGACTTATCAATCAATTCTCCATCAATTGATTGTGGCATCTTCGATCATACCAAGGTTCACGCTTCTTTAAGCGTGGTTTATATAGTTTGAATAAGGATTAGACGTTGTGTATCTGGAGAGGCTAGATGCACCTTTGGTTGGCGAAGTTATTACGAAGACACAAATTAGGAGATTTATATATATATGTGTGTGTACATGTATGTGTACTTTGTATAAGTATATTCTTTGGGAGAATACTTTTGATTGATTTCTCAGTTTTGTAAGGCACTAATGGTCCATGGGGTTGACTTAGTGACGTGATCTCGCCTAGTCGTCCATTACATTCAACCAAGGAAAAGTGTGATTTACTAAATGGAGGCTTGATTATGCTCAAGTGTAAGGATTGAGCATGAAAATACAATTGTCTAAACCTTGAATTAATCATACTAGGGGATGCAAAAAGCTTAAACGATGAACATGCATTGGTTCCTAAAGATTGGGCGTGGAAGTTCAAGTGGTTAGAACAGCAAGGAGGCCCATTGGAATTATTTAAAAGAAATTAATTTAAGTTGTTTTTAAACTATTGGGCTTCTTGAGTCTCATTATTCAATTAGGAATTAGAATTTGTAGTTTTCGTTTTGAATAGTTTCCTAATTGTCTAATAATTATTAGTTTCCTTATTGTATTAGGATTATTCTAGAAGTTATTTCCTTTTTCTAAGTAGAATTATTTTCCTTATTGTATAAGGTTTCTAATTGTTTTGTTATCCTATTTGAAGGAGATGGATTCATTATTTTAAGTAACGTTCTGAAGATTAATAATATTGAGAGCTTTTTCTTTGTGTTCTTGAAGAACTTGTTGAACATGTTGAATAATTAATTCAATTGTTCTTGACTTATCATTCAATTCTCCATCAATTGATTGTGGTGTCTTCGATCATACCAAGGTTCAGATTTCTTAAAGCGTTGGGTTGAGGTTTTCACCTTCCATCTCTTTCAATGAATTCCGAGGTTCTAGTCTGTTTGTAGATTCCGGGTCAAGGATCCATTAGCCTAGATAGGAAAGACGATCCAGGATCGCATCATTGGTATCAGAGCGACTTTTCTATCTTTAATTTCTATTTATTTCAATTTCGTAGTAAATTTTTGAATGCCTAGATCTTTATTCTTGTGAAGCTTATTCCAAATCCGTGTTAGGATTTAAAAAAAAAATAAAAAAATTGCGTGAGTAGTAATCGTGAATAGTACTTGATGAACAATATCGATGAACAGTGCGCGGTGAATAGTAATTGCGTGAACAGTAATTTCTGGAAACAAAAAAATAGAATTCTGAAATCGCTTGAATGTTTGAATTGTTGAAACAAAATCCATAGGTTTTTCTTGCTTCATCGAATAGGATTTTGATTGCTATGAACTTTTGCACTATTGTTGAAATTGAAGATTCCCCTTGAACCCTAGAAAATTCCGAATAATATTCAATCGTTAGGGTTTGTTGATCCTTGTTGCATCTTTATTATAGTTGGGATTCTTATTTTTTTTCTTTGTGCTTTGTTTTATTTTGGTTGGGAAATCTAAAAAGCTATAGGATATTTGATTTGTGTCATAAATTAGGGATTGATTGTTGCTTATCATTTGGAAGTCTGCTTGCATTACTCTAGCAATTCTAGAAATTCGTTTAGCTCATTAATATTGCTTGAAATCGGTTTCTTTGAGTCCTTAGTATTACATCGTGAAGGCGCTCAATCAAATTGTTGGGTCTGCGATTAGTTGTTGGGGACTTGCGATATATACATATTATTCAACTTGTTTTAAAAGTTCCAAAGAGAAAAATTGTGAGTATGTCATTATTTGTGTGACAAATATGAGCAGAAAAATCATAGTGACATTAATCGAGCGAAACACGTAAGGGAGTGTTGTGAGAAATTTATTTTCTTTATACTTGTAATACCCCGTATTTTAAATTGAATTATATTAGCTTATTTATACTCATGTGAGTGATCGTTTGATGATTCGGGTGGTTCAAATCGATTTCGGTTGATAAATAAGAAGTTTTCGTTCTTCGCGATTCGTTAATTCTAGCTATCTTTGAGCTTTCATAATTTCTTCGTTATTTATCCTACTGAGATTCCGTTCATGAGAGTGTCTAGTATTTGTACCATTCTACAACTTTCGTGTTTTGGCCAAAGTCCAATTCACAGTCCTCGTGGGTCAAAACAGGGCACAAAGTAGGCCCACTGCAAAATTCGGGTCATTCGGTAGCGCTTTGGCAGAGCGCTGTCTTCGGTGAATTTCTGGATGCAATTTATCTAGAATTTGGGAAAACTTCCTTTTAGAAAGTTGTAGATCTTTGAAATACCTTTTTGTGGACATAAAGAACGCCTCAATCAGAGTTCCAAGCGAAAAGTTATGGCCAAAACAAAAACAGTGATCCAAAGCACAAAATTTATAGCGCTGACCGATATGACGTTTTTGGCATACCGGTCTGGCACCAAATTTTTGGAAAATATGTGCTCTACGGACCGGTACTCGGTATTTGGCATATTGGTCCGCCAGTTAAGTATTCCCACCGACTTAAGCACGTTTTTAAGCCATTTTTGGTCATTTTTCATCCAAACTTCGTGCCAAACATTTTCACACTCCTTTAGAGAGCTTTAGAGGGTTCTAGAGAGAGAAAGAGCAAGATTTCTACGCATCTATCCGTCTGAATCGAGGATTCAGGCTTGATATCATCCAAAACCACCTCTAAGGTAATATTCATCATCTTCTACCTTGATTTTCGTCCATAAAAGCTCAAGCGTGAGCTTTGGTTACTTGGGTTGGGTTTATACATCATTGATTCGAGGATTTTGCTATGCTAGGAATGTGTTGACACGAGAGCTTGAGTATTTCACCGAACGGAGCTTCGGTTTACATCTTTCTTCTTTCTTTTGGTCTACAAACTTGAGGTAGGGGTTATATCTTTTCAAAACTCGATATTATGATTTTATTTATCAAAATATGAATAATTATATACATATATGTTTGATATAAAGCACATACTGCTTTGTTATTGATAATACTCAAATGATATATACATGTATGCTTACTATGAAAACCATGATTAGTTGATATTCATAAATCTTGCATGATTAAGCTATGATTTAATGATATGAAGCGGTATATGCCAAATAAACTCGATTCTCACGTAGTATTTGATCTCTACGGGATGTGCCTCGGGTGTATATGTGTTTAGTTGATGTGATTGAACTAGTAAATGGTTTTGGTATGCACCAAGGGACAAGTATGAGGTTCGATGTGGTTTATATGGCATATGTTGTTTCTAACTTGCATTTAGAGCATGTTGTGCACATTTGCATCATTATTGTGTTAACCCGGCATCTCGAGGATATCTTTGCAAGTTCGGAACCTCCTTATGACATATGGTGTGAAAATTATCTCTTGGGAGAACTATATCTCGTATCCATGTTACGAATGACTTTCTATGCTATTGAGGCATTCTTGAATGTGTGATTATTTCTCTTCAGGAGTTCTTATTCGTATGGGGATATATTCTCAGCTATGTTGTTTGGTGGAATGTTGTCCACGGTGACCAGTATCTATGTTTGGGCCTTCCGTCGGTGAAAGGGAATAATTGAGTTTAGTGCTTGCCGGTATGGAAAATAGGCAGGGCCTGGTGCCCTTGGGTTGAAAAGCCTTAAACCTCCGAGGGGTCAACATGTCGTCGGCTATCTAGAGCCAACAGTGAGCAGTCTGAAAATCTAGACAACGGCAATGCGCTAATATTCTGGTTGACATGGAAATGAGGTGTTGACGTGATATAGTGGACTGTGGTCCAAAATTGTTATTATCTGTTGATATTCACTCGAGACGGAGAGGCCATATTATGATCTCTATCTTATGTCTATTGAGGGCGGTCAGGCCGATGTTATTAATGTTCATGGATTGATCTTCTAGTGGGGCGGTCAGGCCCACGGTTATTGTTACAGTTATAATTCCTGATAAGGACCGGCTATGGTCTTGGACAGGCATACTCATATCATTTACTATCTCGACTCACTCATATTCTGGTGATTCGACGTAACGGTTGACACAACGGAGGTAACCTGTATAAGCATGAGCATGCATGGTTTTGTGAAATTATGATAAGTTATAAATCATGTTTGAATTGTATTATGAAAAGGTTTACTTTGTTTAAAGTAACGAATCAATAAATGTTTTCAAAGTCATTCCCTGTTACTCCCCCCTACTGGGCGATATGCTCACCCCATTTTTCTAAAACTATACAGGTATTCAGGAGTCCAAAGAGGGCATGGACACAACTGGATCGAGGACGTGTTAGTAGCTCTGATACGGACTCATTTTTGTCATGTATATCTTCTCTCGGGAAGCCACGGCTAGCCCAAAATGTAGTATATACATTAGGGTTACTTGGTTGGTTATGTAATATGAATATGTATATGCTTGTTTGTTTGTGTGCAGTACAAACATCATCAATATGATTATGAATTTGTTGTTTGACACTTATGTTATTACTGGTTGTATTTTTTTATGCATTTACATATATACCCATTTTAGTCAATCTAAGAAGGGTTAGTAGCACTCCAGGTCTTAATTACGGGTGTTGTCCTATAGATTAAGGCGGGGGTGTTACAAATTGGTATCAGAGTATTGGTTGACGAGTATTTGGGCTTGATGGGGACGAAATGTGTTGTGATTCTTACTAGTTACTTCGGTATCTGTCTGTAATTGTGATATGTGTATTCCTGAGGTGGTGTTTTGTATCCTACCACTCATCTAGAGCTTGTTAGTGCACATGGTGTGGCAAGTTGTTCTTTCGCTGATTTTGATTTTTACGCCTATTGATGCCTGTGTTTTGTGGTTGAACTCCTTTGGAGTTTTGGTGTTGCATTCTAGCCTTGATGGTTTGATACTACATGACGTGGTTGTATCATGTGGGAGTTCTTTTGTGTCTTGACGTGTGTCCTATGTGAGAAAGGTAAAATCATTATCTTGATGATAAGTTAACAGGTTCTAGCTTCGTCACATCATCCGCTCGTTGTTTCCTAAGGTCGTTCTGTTTGTCTTGCTTTTGGATTAGATTATACCTTGTGTAATTTTGGTTAGTCTCCTGAGAAGAGGAGACCAGATGTAATTTGGGAGAAAGATCTAGTTTTCTGCATCGATAGAAATTTTTGTAGTAACTTGACAAGTGGCACGGGAATTGGTCAAAATGATTAGTCCTCCTAGAGTACGACGAGGTAAAGATCTTATTAGTAATGAATGATAAATTAAGATAAAGAATTGTTATAGATGCTGGTAATACGGTCGTGATAGAAGGGAGTATTCATTCTTGTGGTTTATGGGAAAAGAAGGTTCTTTCAGATAGTATAGATCAATAACTATAAGAGAATGGTAAAAAGTCGCATACTTCATTTAGTTTTCAGGAATTAAGAAGTTGATTTCCTTCTTAATTGTCTATTAAATCACCTGGGGTAAGGTTTTCAATATGTGGGAGAATAATACGTTGACAATATAGTTGTTTCTTCTTGCGGTGGATATATAGAATCGGTAGATAAATTTCGCAGGCATATTTTATATAATGGTTTGCACTTTATAAGTATATGTATTATATCTTATATGATAAGGTGGTTGGTTATATCTTGGGAGAAATCTCATGATAGAAAGACAAGGAAGTTTGTGATGTTTATAATGATCTCGATTGTGCCTCTTCACACTTGGTTAGAAACTTTTGGATATATCGAGAATGTGGGTAGATGATGATCATATTCTATGATAGTGTGAAACTATTAATGTGAATCACATATGATCAATTGTGGAAACTATTTTATTATGATGTTTTGGAAATTTCTTATATTAAAAATCATATGGTATATACATCCTTTTATATCTTCATTGTTTTGGATTTAAATTTATAGGTTATGGATATAAAGTATTAATCTTTAGAAATGACCTTTATTCACATTATGTATCCATATGCTGCTGACTTTTTGGACTTAATGATTCTATATGACATCTTTGTAAGGGAACCGGTGTTGTGGAAGGACTATTGAATTAAATCGGCTACTTAACTAACGTTAAGGAATTTCATAGTAATCAGAAATCATCTTGTATTATGGTATAAAGCTATTATGATCTTCCTCCTTTATGGAGTAATATTTTGATTAATCAATGATATGCTTCGGTGTATGATTTTGAGTGACGTAAACATTTAGAAATTGTTAGATTTATACTTACGGATATCGTTGAGCCATGAAATCCATGAGATGTTGAATGTGGAAAATAGATTGGGATCTAATGGACATATAATTATAATTTCCTTACATGTGAGATTATGGTTCTTTATACTTATTTACACTTGGGTGCATAAGTTTATTCCGGTAAGATTTGTGTATTGTAAGTGTGATAAGTGTAGTGGTGTGGCTTGGGAGTATCTCAAATTCTTCACTAGAATGTCGGGGTATATGATTTCTTCTTCGTTTGCCGTAAGACTTCTATTCAAAAGGAGATCTTATCTGAAGGTTTACAAGTTAAGATTTTGGATTATTTATAGTTTACCTATTGGAATAAAGTAAGTTGAATTAAGTTTATTATTATGGATTGAATCTCACTTATTCCTTATTTTTATGGTATCCCTTGTCATGAAAATCCCTGGCATGATATGAGATGATGACACCATAACTTTTCGGGCATATTGGGAATACATAGATATTTTAAAACCTTTTATGGTTCTCTAGATAAATGGTCCATTTTGTCTTTAATCTTGACTTGGGATATGGATACTTGAGTTTTCTTTTATCATACTTTCTTGAGAGGTAATTGTGTTCATGAAATTTTTCATAATATGTACTATGGAGGGAGAGATGACTTTGGTATGTTAGGTACCAATAGATAGAAGATGTCAATCTTATGTAAGTAAACATTTTTTGGTATGTGAATTAATCATGGGTGGATAAGTGGATAAGTTTTCTATTATATGTATACATTGGATGGGATGGTTATATTATGGCAATTATGATTTTATTCTTTGATTTTGACCCGTCAAGGGAATTGACGATTGGGTATACTGTGAAGACATTTTGGTGGATATCAACTTATTTGGGATTTGTAATGGCTTGATATAAGGACAAAACAGATGAACCAATTGTGGGTCATTATATCATTAGTATTAAGTTCTAAAGCACTCATTGTTGTCCTTGTTCTCGTATCTTTATTGTCGTTGCTTATTTGTTGGCTCCATGATATTCGTGTTGGCCTTGCTTGTTGTATATGAATTGGCTAAATGCCAATGAGGATTGATGGGTACATGATTAAGTACACCTACCAAAATCTGCCAATAGTCCAATAGGCCCTTTGGGGATGTCCAATGTGAGGACATGGGTGATGTGAGGCAGGGATGGATGGTGGTGGTGGTGCACGTGACCAAAAGAGATATCAAGGTTGAAAACCGAGATTTATGATTAGTGTCTCAAGTCATTTACTTAAGGAATGCCATCAAAAATTTCGAGGATGAAATTTTTATTAGTGGGAGAGATTGAATACCCCGTATTTTAAATTGAATTATATTAGCTTATTTATACTCATGTGAGTGATCATTTGATGATTCGGGCGGTCCAAATCGATTTCGGTTGGTAAATAAGAAATTTTGGTTCTTTGCGATTCGTTAATTCTAGCTATCTATGAGCTATCGTAATTTCTTCGTTATTTATCCTACTGAGATTCCGTCTGCGAAAGTGTCTAGTATTTGTACCATTCTACAACTTTCGTGTTTTGGCCGAAGACCAATTCACACTCCTCGTGGGTCAAAACAGGGCGCAAAGTAGACCCTTTGCAAAATTCTAGTCATTCGGTAGCGCTTTGGCAGAGCGCTGTCTTCGGTGAATTTCAGGAAAACCTTTATCCAGAATTTGGGAAAACTTACTCTTAGAAAGTTGTAGATCTTTGAAATACTTTTTCGTGGACATAAAGAACGCCTCAATCGGAGTTCCGAGCGAAAAGTTATGGCCAAAACAAAAATAGTAATCCAGAGCTCAAAATTTATAGCGCGGACCAGTATGGCGTTTTTGGCATACCAATCCGGCACCAAATTTTTGGGAAATTTGTGCTCCGCGGACTGGTATTTGGTATTTGTCATACCGGTCCGCCAGTTAACTATTCCCACCGACTTCAGCACGTTTTTAAGCCACTTTTGGTCATTTTTCATCCAAACTTTGTGCCAAACATTTTCACACTCCTCTAGAGAGTTCTAGAGGGTTCTAGAGAGAGAAAGAGGAAGATTTCTACGCATCTATCCGTCCGAATCGAGGATTCAAGCTTGATATCATCCAAAACTACCTCTAAGGTACTATTCATCATCTTCTACCTTGATTTTCTTCTATGAAAGCTCAAGTGTGAGCTTTGGCTACTTGGGTTGGGTTTATACATCATTGATTCGAGGATTTTGCTATGCTAGGAATGTGTTGACACGAGAGCTTGAGTATTTCACCGAACGGGGCTTCGGTTTACATATTTCTTCTTTTTTTTGGTCTACAAACTTGAGGTAGGGGTTATATCTTTTCAAAACTCGATATTATGATTTTATTTATCGAAATATGAATGATTATATACATATATGTTTGATATGAAGCACATACTGCTTTGTTATTGATTATACTCAGATGATATATACATGTATGCTTACTATGAAAACCATGATTAGTTAATATTCATAAATCATGCATGATTAAGCAATGATTTAATGATAGGAAGTGATATATGCCAAATAAACTCGATTTTCACGTAGTATTGATCTCTACGGGATGTCCCTCGGGTGTATATGTGTTTAGTTGATATGATTGAACAAGTTAATGGTTTTGGTATGCACCAAGGGACAAGTATGAGGTTCTATGAGGTTTATATGGCATATGTCGTTTCTAACTTGCATTTAGAGCATGTTGTGCACGTTTGCATCATTATTGTGTCAACTCGGCATCTCGAGGATATCTTGGCAAGTTCGGAGCCTCCTTATGACATATGGTGTGAAAATTATCTCTTGGGAGAACTATATCTCGTATCCATGTTATGGATGGCTTTCTATGCTCTTGAGGCATTCTTGAATGTGTGATTATCTCTCCTCGGGAGTTCTAATTCGTATGGGGATATATTCTCGGCTGTGTTGTATATTGGAATGTTGCCCACAGTGATCAATATCTATGTTTGGGCCTTCCGTCGGTGAAGGGGAATAATTGTGGTTAGTACTTTCCGGTATGGAAAATAGGCAGGGCCTGGTGCCCTTGGGTTGAAAAGCCCTAAACCTCCGGGGGGTCAGCAAGTCGTCGACTGTCTAGAGCCAACGGTGAGCAGTCTGAAAATCTAGACAACGGCAAGGCGCAAATATTCTGGTAGACATAAAAATGAGCTGTTGACGTGACATGGTGGACTGTGGTCCAAATTGTTATTATCGGTTGATATTCACCCGACACGGAGTGGCCATATTATGATCTCGATCTTATGTCTCTTGAGGGCGGTCAGGCCCATGTTATGAATGTTCATGGATTGATCTTCTAGCGAGGCGGTCAGGCCCACGGTTATTGTTACAGTTATAATTCCTAATAAGGACCGGCTATGGTCTTGGATAGGCATACTCATATCATTTGCTATCTCGGCTCACTCATATTCTGGTGATTCGACGTAACGGTTGACACAACGGAGGTAACCTGCATAAGCATGAGCATGCATGATTTTGTGAAATTATGATAAGTTACAAATCATGTTTGAATTGTATTATGAAAAGGTTAACTTTGTTTAAAGTAACGAATCAATAAATGTTTTCAAAGTCGTTCCCTTTTACTCCCCCCTGCTGGGCGATATGTTCACCCCATTTTTCTAAAACTATACAGGTATTCAGGAGTCCAAAGTGGGCATATACACAATGGGATTGTGGATGTTTTAGTAGCTCTGATACGGATTCATTTTTGTCATGTACATGTTCTCTCGAGGAAGCCACGACTAGCTCGAAATGTAGTATATTCTTTTGGGTTACTTAGTTGGTTGTGTAACATGAATATGTATATGCTTGTATGTTTGTGTGCAGTACAAACATCATCAATATGATTATGAATTTGTTGTTTGACACTCATGTTTTTACTGGTTGTATTTCTTTATGCATTTATATATATACCCATTTTAGTCAATCTAAGATGGGTTAGTAGCACTCCAGGTCTTAATTACGGGTGTTGTCCTGTAGATTAAGGCGGGGGTGTTACAATACTAATCTTTGTTTTGCAGCAAGAATGTCTTATTTTAATTTTGAGCACCATGAAAGTTGATGTGATGGGGAGTTTAAAAGGGAAAGTGCACAAGTAAGAAATCTAGAAATTAGACGGCGCAAGCGGTTAAGTAAAACTCCTAATGGGGGAGGAGAAAACAAAATTTGGGTAGTAGTACGAAAAAGGCTTCCTTGTTTAATGATGAGGATTGTTCTAAATTTAACGAATTGTTTACTAAAGCTTATGAGGAGTTTAAGAGTAGGGGAAGTTTTGTGCCAAACCAAATTCAAGAGCATGCCGTAAAAGGTGAATTGCTAGCTAAGTGTGGTAACCCAAGTACGCAAGCAAATGTGTTTCGAACTAGATGTCTTTTGCAAGACAATGCATGTATTTTGATAATTTATGGGAAAGTTTGCACCAACTTTGCTAGCGTAATAATGATTGAGAAATTGAGATTGCCTACGATCAAGCATCCATGTCCTTATAAGTTGTGATGGTTAAATTTTAATGGAGAAATAAGGGTGGACGAGCAAGTGCTTATTTCATTTAGCATTGGGAAGTACAAGGATGATGTTTTATGCGATGTGATTCCAATGCAAACCGGCCACATGATTTTGGGTCGACAATGGAAGCTTGATAGGCAAGTCAATTACAATGGCATTTCCAATAAATACTCTTTCAAGATGAATGAGCAACAATTACTCTTATTCCATTGCCACCAAACCAAGCTCATGAAGATCAAATGAGATTGCAAAGAGAGAGTGAGCAAGGGAGAGAAAGCGAGCAAAAGAAAAGGAGAGAGAGTGGTGAGAGGAAAGGAAAAGGAGCGAAGATGAAAAGAACATGAGAGAAAAATAAAAGAGAGTGATGAAAAGAGAGAGGTTGAGGTAAAAGAGAGATAAAAGGAAATTTAAGTGGTCTCTAGTGAGAATGAGTCTGAGGGGAGACAAAAGAATTATTGTGCAAAAATGAGTGGGGAGGTATTTTTAAATACTAACAAATTTAACCCGAATTTGCATATTTCTATTTTGTCTTCATTGCAGGAAATCGAAGCTCAACACCATGGAAGAGTTGAGTGGGAACAGGAATAACAAGTGATACAGCAAGGTGTTGATGAACTTAAATTGGAAAGTTGTTTCCCAAAGAAGCTTATGGGATTCAAAACTGAGCGTGGATTGTTTGAATGGGTAACTAACTCTTTGAATTTGAATAATGCTTTTATGAGTTTAAATAATCAAATTTTTAAGCCATTATTGGGAAAAATTATTTTGAAAGGTTTTGATCATTGGAATGTCACACTGTCACGTAGCAATCGTAGTTTGAATTGTTACTTATTGATCAGTTTGAATGATCAATTGCTTATCACGAGTTTTGATGCGCTAACCGTTAACCTCAAGAAGTGCCCTCTTGGCACGAATGAGACTATGTTTCTTTGCTTTGATGAGAGTGTTGTAGGTAAGCTGGATTTAGCGGGGGAGTTGAGTAGCATGGCAGCCGTGGAGCTTGATAAGTTCGAAAAGAATGCGAAGATTAATTGAAGAGGAGAGCAAGAAATTTCCAAGACACCCATAAAAGCGAGGATGATCTTTACGAAGGAAAGGAAAAATATTTAAGCCGAAAGACCGAAACTGGTGATAAATGAAGTGGAGTACATGGATTTCATCGGAACGGATCGTAATGACTTCCATCCAAATTATCAGCCGGGAAGCTTTCTCCATGAACTAAGGATGACCGAGTTGAAACATGGCCTCAAGTTTGATGAATTATGTTTGCCAAAGAAGAAACAGCAAAAGCATTTTGTCATTATCAAATCATGGCATGGAGGATCTAATTTGTTTCAATCTAAGTTCCGTTAGTGGCAAAAACTCCAAAATATGATATATTATCAAGAAGATTTTCATGTACCGAAATCCTATGCGGGAGTGGGAAGCGAGTGGTTGAGTTGAGCAACGTTTAGCCAAGATTCGAAGACGAATCATCTTGAAGAAGAGGGGTATAATGTGATCTCGCCTAGTCCTCCATTATATTCAACCAAGAAAAAGTGTGAGTTACTAAATGGAGGCTTGATTATGCTCATGTGCAAGGATTGGGCGTGGAAATACAAGTGTCTAAGCATTGAATTAATCATACTAGAGGATGCAAGAAGCTTAAACAGTGAACATGTATTCCATGGGGTTCCTAAAGATTGGGCGTGGAAGTTCAAGAGGTTAGAACAGCAAGGAGGCCCATTGGAATAATGTAGAAGATATTAATTTAAGTTGTTTTTAAATTATTAGGCTTCTTAAGTCTCATTATTCAATTAGGAATTAGAATTAGAGGTTTCCTTTTTGAATAGTTTCCTTATTGTCTCATTATTAGTTCCCTTATTGTATTAGGATTATTCTAAAAGTTATTTCCTTTTTCTAAGTAGAATTAGTTTCCTTATTGTATAAGCTTTCTAATTGTTTATTTCTCCTATTTAAAGGAGATGGATTCATTGTTTGAAGTAATGTTTTGAAGATTAATAATATTGAGAGCTTTTTCTTTGTGTTCTTGAAAAACTTGTTGAATATGTTGAATAATTAATTCTGTTGACCTTGTAGGTCTTAATCTTATTTTGGTAATAACAATAAATCAATCATGTGTAATTTAACATGTTCTTGATTTAAGATTATAGCTTTATTCCTGGAAAATCAAGAATAGCATGATTGCTCAAAAGAAGTTTGATAAGGATCATTCAATCAATGTCCGATCAAGTCAACGAAGCATTGGACTAGCAAGAAGATCAATCTCATCACAATGCAAATTCATGAAGCACAAAAAGATCAATGATCATATGCCAAAGCTTCAAGGGAAAAGCCTCAAGGAAGAACTAATTTAAAGAAACAAATCAAAGCATTCGAAGATTCACCTATTCGGTAATTGAGTGTTTGCTTAGGATTAATGTAAAGTTTCTTAATTGATTGATTATATAGCTCAAACATGAACATGCATCATTCTTAGATTAATCAAAATCAGTTTGAATCAAACTTTCTTTGAAAACATCATTCTTGCAAAAACCGGTTTTCAAATAAATTCATATTAAATTCAAATGATCATATTTTGAGTTTTTCCAAAAATAGGTGTCTTAGAAACTTATTTTTGAAGTCCCCGAAGTATTAGAATTGATTTTGGAGCTTAAATGCAAAAGTGCAAAAATTGGGATTTTGGCCTGATGGACAGAGCTCATCAGTCGACTGATGGATTGTGATCAGTCGACTAAAGGCCCATCAGTCGACTGATGGATTGTACTTAGTCGACTGATGCTTCAGAATATAGCCGTTGGATTTATGATTTTTTACTATTTTTGGTACCAAACTTCTACCAAACCTCTAGAACGGCTATATCACTTTTGGGATTATATATACGCTATCTAAGACACATTTTGACTACCTTGAATCATTCTTATACTTCATACTTCATCTATCTTCAATATCAAAAGATTCAAGAAATTGTTTTTGATCAATAATTATCATTTGAGCTATATCATCTTGATCAAATAGGATAACTCTAGTGAGAGCTTCAAATTGTATTATATACACACTTGAGAGAGTTATTGTAAATTGGTGTGAATCACCAAATAATTAGAATTCATTTGTGAGAGGTAAATCTCATAGGAAAAACAAGAAGGTAAATTCTTGTTTAGAATTTGTGAAAGTTAAATTGCACAAGGTTAGCAAGAGGGTATCTTGTGAGAGTGTTGTGGTATAGCAACACTTGTAGAGTGTGTGAGAAGAATACACTTGTAGTGGTTTAATCTTCACTCGGAAGGAGATTGGAATTAGTGGTTTGGTAAACCAAAACCGTGAGGACAAAAAGTCTTGGACTTCATATCGGTTCAATCTTTCTAACTCAATCTCTTTATTTACTTGCTACATTATTGTTTGTTTGATATTGTTTATTTGCTTGATTGTTTATTTGATTGCATTCCTTGATAATTTGTTTTACTTAAACGATTTTCGAAAAGTTTTTAAATTCCGCATTAAAGTTTTTAAAACCCTATTCACCCCCCTTTAGGGTTGAAATCCGACCAAGAAATTCAATTGTTCTTGACTTATCATTCAATTCTCCCTCCACTGATTGTGGCGATCATACCACAGATCATGTTTCTTTAAGCGTTGGGTTGAGGTTTTCACCTTCTATCTCTTTCAATGAATTCCAAGGTTTTAGTCTGTTTATAAACTACGGGTCAAGGATCCATTAGCCTGTCTAAGAAAGACGATCCGGGATCACGTCATTGTTAATGGTATCAGAGATGATACCAATGACGCGATTGCGATCGCTGTGCACAGTAAAGTAAATCCTAGATGCCCAATGTGAGATAAGATTGACGGATTATAAGATTAGTGCCTAAACTCGTTTTATGATATACTTTAGTGTCACATGAATTATCTATATCTTTAATACATCTTTCATTGTGGTTTCGGGGATGGGATGACACTTGATGTGCATTGCATATAATATAGTTTCGAGATATTTTGACAATATAGTACTATATATATATATATAGGAACAGTATCAGTATAGATATATATACATGGTTCGAATTACTTTCATTACTTCACGTCGGGTGTGCTTTTCAATATGTATTTTCTTATTCAAACCCTCATAGTTTCCATTGAGCCCATGTTTGGCTCACTCCCATTTTTCAAACCAGTTTTGCAGATAATTCTCTTCTGTGGTGACACGGATACGATGTATAGGCACCTCTGATTACCCTAGACTATTTATAGAAATCCATAATTTGAGGTTTTTCGGTTCTTTTGTCGAATAATCGAGAAATAATCTTAAAAATTCATGTTTTCAATGCATGAAAGTTTAATATATTTTTCAGATTTATTAATTGACATATAACCCATGAGAAATTCAAGCCACAATCATAATTGAATCGGAATTATGCACTAATCTGCCATATCTTCACCACGGACCCCTAACTACGAAATTATGCTAGCATATTGACAAAAACTAAGCTAAACATGATAAATTCAATCATAAATTGACCAAACATGTTTCTGAAATCTAATCAAATAAGCATGCTAAATTTCACAGCAATTGAAACTAAGGAATAATTAATAGATAAAAAATACGATTTAAACAAATTTCGGTAATGAAACACACTACCAGACACAAAATACACTCACTGGTCCTGAAAATTTCGGGATTTGGAACTCCAAAATAGTATGGTTTTGTAGAAAATTTTACAAAGAACGTTTTGATAGGTGGATTATCAAAAACGGCCAAGAATCGAAGAAGTTATGATCAAAATACGAGAAAAAAAAATTAGGGTTCTACGCGGAAATTCCAACAAAAATTATAAATTAAGCATGAATTTCAATCAACAATCACATTCAAAAACATAATTAAATAACACACTAAGCATTAATGAACATTAATTGAAAGAAATCAAGAAAAAGATTCAAAGAAACTTACGGTTATGTAGAATATCAAAAATTGCAACGCCAATTGGGTTGCACTTAAAATTGAAGGAGAAATATTTTACTTTATTATTTAACTCTGTCTCTTCTTCAATACAAGCCAAAACTGATGCGATCCCAGATCGTCTTTCCTAGCCAGGCTAATCAAACCTTGACCCGTAGTCTATAAACATACTAGAACCTTAGAATTCATCGAAAGAGATGGAAGGTGGAAACCTCAACCCAACGCTTAAAGAATAGTGAACCTTGGTAAGATCGAAGACGCCACAATCAATTGATAGAGAATTGATTGATAAGTCAAGAACAACTGAATTAATCATTCAACATGTTCAACAAGTTCTTTAAGAACACAAAGAGAAGCTCTCAATATTGTTAATATTCAAAACGTAACTTAAAACAATGAATCCACCTCCTTTAAATAGGAGAACAAAAAAATTAGAAACCTTATACAATAAGGAAACTAATCCTACTTAGAAAAAAAGGAAATAACTTATAGAATAATCCTAATACAATAAGGAAACTAATAATAAGACAATAAGGAAACTACAAATTTTAATTCCTAATTGAATAATGAGACTCAAGAATCCCAATAATTTAAAAACAACTTAAATTAATATCTTCTAAATTATTCCAATGGGCCTCCTTGCTGTTCTAACCTCTTGAACTTCCATGCCCAATCTTTAGGAACCCCATGGAACGCATGTTGATCGTTTAAGCTTCTTGCATCCTCTAGTATGATTAATTTAAGGCTTAGACACTTGTATTTCCACGCCCAATCCTTGCACATGAGCATATTCAAGCCTCCATTTAGTAACTCACACTTTTCCTTGGTTGAATATAATGGAGGACTAGGCGAGATCACATCATATCCCTCTTCTTCAAGAAGATTCGTCCTCGAATCTTGGCTAAACATTGCTCAACTCAACTATTCGCTTCCCACTCCCGCATAGGATTTCGGAACATGAAAATCTTCTTGATAATAGATCATATTTTGGAGTCTTTGCCGCTAATGGAACTTGGATTGAAACAAATTAGATCCTCCATGCCATGAATTGATAATGACAAAATGCTTTTGCTGTTTCTTCTTTGGCAAACATAATTCATCAAACTTGAGGCCATGTTTCTTCTCTATCATCCTTACTTCATGGAGAAAAGTTCCTGGCTGATAGTTCGGAGGGAAATCATAACGATCCGCTCCAATGAAAACCATGTGCTCAACATCATTTACCATCAGCTCCGGTCTTGAAATATGCTTTGTTTCATTTGCAAAGATCCTCCTCACTTCTATGGCGGCCTTGGAAATCCCTTGCTTTTCGCTGCAACTAACCTCCACATTCTTTTCGAACCATGCAAGCTCTACAGTTACTATGCTATTCAATTTCTCCAATGTGACCTGCTTACCAACACCTTGCTCTAAAGTTTTCTCTCCAAGTTCTAACTCAACTTTTCCTTGGTGTTGATCTCCAATTCCATGCAAATAAGACACAACAGATATAGGCAAAACGGGATTGAGATCGTTAGTATTTGAAAATACTTCCTCCGGTTCGCTTTTTTTTGCCTCAATCTCCCTCACTTCACTAAAGTCTTTTCCAAACTCATTCTCACTAGAGATCACTGGATTTTCTTTTTTTTTCTCTCTTTTACCTCATTCTCTTTTATTTTTCTCAACAGATATAGACAAAACGGGAAGGTAAGGAATCTATTTCTTCTAAGTATCTCTCGCGGAGGGAAGAAGGAAAAAGAAATAAAATATGATAGAATTGGGGAAATAAAGACCGAAAATGAAACAAAATTAAAACTACTAATTAATTAAGTTAAAACTAAAGGCAAATCTAGTCCTAGGTTGCGAAAGTAAAGGAAATCCACAAGCGCGAGTTCTCTACCTAAAAAGCTTCCTAAATGCACTAGGGGAACATGCAAATGAACTAACAATAAATAAATAAAATAAATAAAATAAAACAGCATACTAATTGGATAAAGCAGATTATTAAATGAACTTAAATCAACGAGAAACAAACGTTAGGGATATTCATAGCTAGGGAGTACGAAACTAGTCCAATCGGGTAATCAAAATCTAAATTTAAACAAGATTTTTCTCGAAGATTTAGCTCCTAAACCTTATAATCATCTAATTATATTCCTACTACAAGTATATCATATCCCATGCGTGATAAAGTGTGACGCCCCGAGTTCCGTTGGGAGGAAGAACCTCCGGAACACAGTTGATTATGGAGCCGTACGCAACGGTGGGAGTGAGTAAAAATATTAAATAACTCTGGCGTGGAAGGCAAATATACAAAGGTCAAGAACATGTAACACAATCAATTGGGAACATGCTAGAACTGTAGCTTCCCCTCCTATTAACTCATGCCTTACAGATTAGTGTGTACTGTTGCGCACCGGTTAACTAAAATGTAAGTCACTTGTCCACATTAGGCTAGCATTAAACTATAGACATGTCCCACCAATACACTAAGCCATAACCAAAAGAGTAAGATTAAAGAAAAGTAAAAGTCCACAAAATACATATATAAGTAGTACATGATAGTCACAAAACAGTCATACACACTACAGTCTTCCACAGCCATGAGTAGGCTACATAGACAGTACAAACATGGCTACATAATATAAGTTGAGTATAGATACAACAAAGTTGATAACATGGCCTTTCAGTAATGAAAAGCCCTCACGATACAGTATCAGAGGAGACTAAGACTTGTCGGCCTTTCCTTTATCAACTCATCCTGTCCCATCCTTAGAAGTACCTGTGTAGGAAAAACTGTGAGCCAAACGGGCCCAGTAGGAACTATAGGATTTGTGAGAAAAAAAACATGTATATGTAAGAGAAGCTTTATAAAGTGAGTTTGTAAGAAGTCCGTACTCGTAAGTCATAAATATATATATAAACAATGTAACATGTGTATAATCTCAAGACACCGCGACCAGGCCTATATCACATCCATCATGTATAATACTCACGTCTAGGATTTTTCACATCTACTGTGCACAGAGATAGCCGGCAACTCGGTTTCTCTGCCCAAGGCAGGGACCACCTACCAGGTCCACCTAGACGCTACCTCACGCAGCCACGAAGGCGTACGCTACCTCACGCAGCCACAAAGGCATGCGCTACAATAATCTCACGTAGCCACTAAGGCTATACGCTACCGGTAATAACCATCTATCTGGTACGAGCGGTGTTGACTAATCCGTATAAGGAAAATCATTATTATCCCAATCACAATTATAAGATCATATACATCATGTAAAAAGATATAATAGTCCATTTCATGAGTATCAAGTGATATAAAGTACGCATCATAGGTTTACTTTACTATACGGACTAATAAGTACCTGCGCGCTAGAGACCAAAAACTAAGGTTTATCATAAATCATGGAAATGGAGGAGATACATAGGGAAATATGATATACTATGATTTAAAAGTAATAATTAACCATTTCCATAGTAATTTATAGACCCAAAGTTTACATATGCGCAGGAATAGGTATATACATAGGAAATCCCCAATTTTGCATAAAAATGGTGATTGGGTGCATAAACTTTCAAAATAGGTTTTAATACTAGTGTTCCTACCTCGATAGCGTTAAACCTTCACTCCTTGAACCGCGGATTGAGCTCTATACGTCCGAAGCACATGTTACCCTCGTTGAGTTTTGAGCCCTAGCTTGGTGTAGGTGAAGAAAAGAAGAAAATGATGGAGATTATGTGTTTGATTCTAGATTTGGGTTGAAAGAGGAGATAAAATTACACTCATGAGCCCTCCTCCATGATATCTCATCTCTCACTACTCTTTTCCTGAGCTCTGGTCGAAGTGGAGAAGAAAATATAGTGAATGGTGTATAAAAATAAGGTTAAGGCTTATAAAACACGATTTTTGACTTAAACAGTGCAATGTAGTCGACTACACTACAGTTCATATAGTCGACTACATGGTTCTGGAAATTGGTTCATCCTCAGATTTGCTTGTTCATGCCACCAACTGATCTTGTAACCTTATTTTGACCAACGAGGGTTTGGAATTAGGTTCCGGGCCTAACACGAAAGTTCTTGGAAATTGAAATACCTTTCCAATGGTATAAATTAGGTTCCAATCTGATCTAAAATGAAAAAGTTATGATGCCTCGAATGACTAAAGGTCGGTTTGTCGGGTAAGCTTAAAATGTTAGATTTTACGAATTTCGACTCGAGCACTTAACATAAATATTTCCAACCTAAAAGATGAATGTAATAACATCTCTAAAATAGTGTGGAAGTATTTCCTACATTCGGATACGGCTCAAGCACACCCTCGCGTCTCGGACATAAAATGTGGTATAATTACCCTACGGGTGTTACAACCTCCCTTCCTTAAGGAATTTCGTCCTCGAAATTAAAATAGAAGGAAAGGAAATTACCTTATTGTAATAAGTGTGGGTACTTGGTTTGATTCTCTGAATCTAGCTCCCACGTAGCTTCTTCCGTCCCGTGATGTTGCCATATCACCTTGACGAGTGGGATAACCCTGTTACGAAGAACTTGTTCCTTCCGGTCCACCACTGCTACTGGATGAGTCTCATATGATACATCTTCATTAATTTCAAGTTCCTCGACCGGAGTTACATGTGAAGGATCAGGAATATACCTCCGAAGCATGGACACATGAAATACATCATGGATTCGCTGTAACTGTGATGGCAATGCTAGGCGATATGAAACTGACCCAACAGGCTGGATGATTTCAAATGGTCCTATATACCAAGGGACTAACTTCCCTTTGTTACCAAAACGGACAATACCATGTCGGGGCTTGACCTTAAGAAATACATAGTCACCCACTTCAAACTCAAGTGGTCGTCTTCTCTTGTCGGCATAACTCTTTTGTCGACTTTGGGCAGTTACTAACCGTAGTGTCTTGCACCAACTGCGGTCCTAAAATTGCTGTTTCACCTGCTTCAATCCAACAAACAGGAGACTTACATGGTCTTCCATATAATGCTTCGAAATGAGCCATCCCGATACTGGCTTGGAAACTATTATTATAAGCGAACTCGGCAAGTGGTAGGTACTCATCCCAATTTCCACGAAAATCAAGTATACAGGCTTGTAGCATATCCTCAAGGGTTTGGATTTTTCGCTTAGACTGTCCGTCAGTCTGCGGATGAAAAGCTGTACTAAAATCCAATCGCGTCCCTAACGAGCGCTGAAGTGCTTCCTAAAAATGTGAAGTTAATCTAGAATCACGGTCGGACAATATTGAAACTGGGATGCCATGAAGTCGAACGATCTCGTTGATATAGAGTTTTGCCAACTTCTCCAAAGAATCTGTCTCCCGAATTAGTAGAAAATAAGCCGTGATGTTGGTTTGATTCTCTGAATCTAGCTCCCACGTAGCTTCTTCCGTCCCGTGATGTTGCCATATCACCTTGACGAGTGGGATAACCCTGTTACGAAGAACTTGTTCCTTCCGGTCCACCACTGCTACTGGATGAGTCTCATATGATACATCTTCATTAATTTCAAGTTCCTCGACCGGAGTTACATGTGAAGGATCAGGAATATACCTCCGAAGCATGGACACATGAAATACATCATGGATTCGCTGTAACTGTGATGGCAATGCTAGGCGATATGAAACTGACCCAACAGGCTGGATGATTTCAAATGGTCCTATATACCAAGGGACTAACTTCCCTTTGTTACCAAAACGGACAATACCATGTCGGGGCTTGACCTTAAGAAATACATAGTCACCCACTTCAAACTCAAGTGGTCGTCTTCTCTTGTCGGCATAACTCTTTTGTCGACTTTGGGCAGTTACTAACCGTAGTGTCTTGCACCAACTGCGGTCCTAAAATTGCTGTTTCACCTGCTTCAATCCAACAAACAGGAGACTTACATGGTCTTCCATATAATGCTTCGAAATGAGCCATCCCGATACTGGCTTGGAAACTATTATTATAAGCGAACTCGGCAAGTGGTAGGTACTCATCCCAATTTCCACGAAAATCAAGTATACAGGCTCGTAGCATATCCTCAAGGGTTTGGATTTTTCGCTTAGACTGTCCGTCAGTCTGCGGATGAAAAGCTGTACTAAAATCCAATCGCGTCCCTAACGAGCGCTGAAGTGCTTCCTAAAAATGTGAAGTTAATCTAGAATCACGGTCGGACAATATTGAAACTGGGATGCCATGAAGTCGAACGATCTCGTTGATATAGAGTTTTGCCAACTTCTCCAAAGAATCTGTCTCCCGAATTAGTAGAAAATAAGCCGTGATGTTGGTTTGATTCTCTGAATCTAGCTCCCACGTAGCTTCTTCCGTCCCGTGATGTTGCCATATCACCTTGACGAGTGGGATAACCCTGTTACGAAGAACTTGTTCCTTCCGGTCCACCACTGCTACTGGATGAGTCTCATATGATACATCTTCATTAATTTCAAGTTCCTCGACCGGAGTTACATGTGAAGGATCAGGAATATACCTCCGAAGCATGGACACATGAAATACATCATGGATTCGCTGTAACTGTGATGGCAATGCTAGGCGATATGAAACTGACCCAACAGGCTGGATGATTTCAAATGGTCCTATATACCAAGGGACTAACTTCCCTTTGTTACCAAAACGGACAATACCATGTCGGGGCTTGACCTTAAGAAATACATAGTCACCCACTTCAAACTCAAGTGGTCGTCTTCTCTTGTCGGCATAACTCTTTTGTCGACTTTGGGCAGTTACTAACCGTAGTGTCTTGCACCAACTGCGGTCCTAAAATTGCTGTTTCACCTGCTTCAATCCAACAAACAGGAGACTTACATGGTCTTCCATATAATGCTTCGAAATGAGCCATCCCGATACTGGCTTGGAAACTATTATTATAAGCGAACTCGGCAAGTGGTAGGTACTCATCCCAATTTCCACGAAAATCAAGTATACAGGCTCGTAGCATATCCTCAAGGGTTTGGATTTTTCGCTTAGACTGTCCGTCAGTCTGCGGATGAAAAGCTGTACTAAAATCCAATCGCGTCCCTAACGAGCGCTGAAGTGCTTCCTAAAAATGTGAAGTGAATCTAGAATCACGGTCGGACACTATTGAAACTGGGATGCCATGAAGTCGAACGATCTCGTTAATATAGAGTTTTGCCAACTTCTCCAAAGAATCTGTCTCCCGAATTAGTAGAAAATAAGCCGACTTGGTAAGTCGATCCATAATAACCTAAACTGCATTGTGCTTCCGCTGCGTACTCGGTAAACCCATCAGAAAATCCATTGTGATATTATCCCATTTCCACTCCGGAATACAGGTTGAAGTTGACCCGCAGGCTTCTGGTGTTCAATCTTTATCCTTTGACAAGTTAAGCAGCGAGAAATAAATTGAGCCACATCTCGTTTCATTCCTTGCCACCAATAAGTACGTTTTAAATCTCAGTACATCTTAGTGCCCCCTGGATGAATGGAAAATCTTGAATGGTGAGCCTCGGCCAGGATGATTTCTTTAAGTTCATTGTTAAGCCTTGGCACAACTAGTTTCTCTTTGTATCTCAATCCACCATCGGTACCTAATGTGAAACCTTCCACTATATTACTGGATTGAAGTTGATCTCGGCACATTGCTAACTCATCGTCATACCATTAGCTCTCAATTACTTGACTCTGCAGTAATGGTCTGGCCACGAGATTTGAAAGGAAAGCAATGTCTTCATTTCGACATACGATTAAGTTGTACCACTGAAGCTCCTCTATGAGTTTCCACTCTCGGCACCTCAGAGCTGCCAGTGAACCGGGTGTTTTCCGACTTAGAGCATCAGCAACCACGTTCGCCTTGCAGGGATGATATTGAAGTGTGAAGTCATAATCCTCAAGGTACTCTATCCAACGACGTTGTCTTAAATTCAAATCTCGTTGCGTGAAGATGTACTTGAGGCTTTTGTGGTCAGAAAATATCTCAAATTTCTCACCATAAAGGTAATGACGCCATATCTTCAAAGCAAAAACTACTACGGCTAGCTCTAGGTCATGTGTAGGATAATTCTTTTCATGAGCTTTCAGCTGGCGTGATGCATAGGCTATAACATGCTCCAACTGCATTAGAACGCAACCAAGTCCTAAGCGAGACGCATCACAATATATCATATAACTTAAGGCCCTTTCTGGCAGAGCTAGGATGGGAGCGGTAGTTAAACGATACTTCAATTCATTAAAATCTTCTTCACAACGACTGTCCCAAACGAATGACACACCTTTTTGGGTAAGATGAGTAAATGGAGACGCTATACGGGAGAAGTCTTGAACGAACCTTCTATAATAACCAGCTAAACCCCGAAAACTTTGAATTTCTGTCACACTAGTAGGGCGGCGCCAACATGACACGGCGTCCACCTTAGCTAGGTCTACAGAAATACCACCTCGTGAGACAACGTGTCCAAGAAATTTCACTTCTTCTCTCCAAAAGTCACACTTGGAAAATTTGGCGTAGAGTTGATGGTCTCTTAACAACTGCAGTGCTATAAAAAGGTGTTTCCTATGCTCCGCCTCTGAAGAGGAGTAAATCAATATATCATCGACAAACACTATAACAAATCTGTCTAAGAATGGGCGGAAGATACGATGCATCAAATCCATGAAAGCTGCTGGTGCATTCGTTAATCCAAACGGCATAACTAGGAATTCATAGTGGCCGTAGCGTGTCCGGAAAGCTGTCTTGGGAATATCTTCTACCCTGACCCTTAACTGATGGTATCCTGATCTTAAGTCGATCTTGGAAAAGAAATGAGCTCCCTATAATTGATTAAATAAATCATCAATTCGTGGAAGAGGATACTTATTCTTGATCGTCACTCGATTTAGTTGGCGATAATCCACACACAAGCGTAATGATCCATCAGCTTTCTTGGCAAACAACACAGGTGCTCCCCATGGTGACGAACTAGGGCGAATAAAACCTTTGGCTAAAAGATCCTCCAACTGGGTCTTAAGTACCTTAAGTTCTGCAGGAGCCAACCGGTAGGGAGTAATAGAAATAGGGGCAATTTCGGGAACTAGATCAATTGAGAACTCGATTTCACGTGGTGGCGGTAAACCAAGTAAATCCTCAGGAAAAACATCCAAGAATTTCTTAACAACGGGCACATCTTGTGGTGTAAGAAGTGGAACCTCATCACTCACAATATCACAAAGCCAACAGACATAATCCCTCTGTTCCTTCTTAGTAGCATACGATATCGGGTATAAATTATATCTCTCGCCAAAGAAAACAACCGTTTCTCCCTAATGGTGGGTAATAGTAACTCGCTTGGCATGACAATCGATCACCGCATAATATTTGGTCAACCAATCCATCCCTAAAATGAGATCATATTGTTCCATATCCATGACTATGAAATCGTCTTCCATATGATAATTCCGATGTAAGGTAATAATCGCAGTACAATATTGGTTTAGGTTTGTTGTACTACCCATAGGAGAACTAATGCTAACTGGGAGAGCGAGCTCCTTAGTTTTCAACTTTAAACTTGATACACAGTTGAACGAAATAAAGGAGTGTGAAGCACCAGTGTCAAATAAAACTCTAATTCCAGTTGAGAAAAGAATGAGGGTACCTTCCATAACGGTGTGGTCCTCCTGATCTCCAGCTGGGTTAAGTGAAAAGAATCGGCCTCCGGAGCTCCCTTGTGTTTGCGGTGGAACAGGGCGATAGTTGGATTGAAATTGATTCTGGATCGAGTAGTTAGATTGCTGTTAGCCTCCGCTAACTAACTGACTCTGGCCTTGCGAAGAACCTTGGACTGTATAATCACCAGAATTACCATATTGGTTCTGGCGCCCATAATTGTCTCTACCACGACCTCCTCGATAATCTCTTCCTCGACCGCCCCGATTTCCTCGAAAACTTGACCTGCCAGGGACTTGTTTGTTTCTGGGGCAAGTTTTGATAACATGTCCGGTCTCCCCACATAGATAATAGCCACCTGTGCGTCCATTACTACTCCCACTGCTGGTGTAGTTTCCTCCTGAAGACTCTGAGCTGGAACGAGATTTTTTGTCTCTACCCCATTTGCCTCTACGATACCCCACGTTGTCTCTCTTTCGGCTCGTATCAGAAGAAAATAAGGAACGACGAGCTTGAGCGTACTGACTGTCAAGGTTTAAAGCTGCTTCAACCAACTGCTTGAACGAGGTAAACTCATAGAATCCCATAGCACATCTATATTCATCCTTGAGTCCTAGGAAGAACATCTCCATCTTTTCTTGGTCACTTAGGGCAAAAGTATCCATGTACACACTAAGCTCTTCGAATTTCAGCCGATACTCCTCTACCGACATCTCCCCTTGAACCAAGCTACGAAGTTCATCTCTCTTAGCTCGGCGGTAGGCGTCTGAAACAAATTGTAATCGAAAAGCAGTCTCAAAATCTTGCCACTTACGGATTACCTCGGACTGCTTAATAACTCTCCACCACCGATGAGCATTCCCAGAGAGTCTAGTAGTCGCAAACTTAACCCACATCTTCTTGGGAGTTCGAATAACCTCCAATCGTTCTTTGATTACAAAGAGCCAACCCTCTGCATCCTCAGGTCCTTTAGTTCCATCAAATAGTGGAGGTTGAAGACGAGTGAATTCTCGTAGGTAAGTAATCTCATCCGTCTCCCCTCCTTGAGGTTCGGATCCTCCTCTGGGTTTTCCACGACGACTAGTTCCTCTTGGGCTCGGTCCTTGTTTGCACCAGCTCCACTAGTAGATCCATGACTGTTCTTGAGGACTCCAGACAATTCCCCAATAAAGTCCTTCATCATCTTGTTCATAGCTATGAGGAGTCTAGAACTATCTCCCCCTTCGGTTTCATGATCACCTTCCGGAAGGGAAGTTTGTTGAGCAGGAGCCTTGCCACTACGCTTAGGCGGCATTCTACAAAATAACAAAGTCAACTCACAAAATCCAAGCATAAAGATAGGTTACAATGGAAAGGACGATATCCTAGTCTACCCACTCTCCGGCGAAGGAAGAAAGAGAACCTAATTCCTTTGATACCAACTTGTGAGGCCCCGAGTTCTGTTGGGAGGAAGAACCTCCGGAACACGGTTGATCACGGAGCAGTATGCGACGGCAGGAATGAATAAAAATATTAAATAACTCTGGCGTGGAAGGCAAATATACAAAGGTCAAGAACATGTAACACAATCAATTGGGAACATGCTAGAACTGTAGCTTCCCCTCCTATTAACTCGTGCCTTACAAATTAGTCTGTACCATTGCGCACCGGTTAACTTAAATGTAAGTCATTTGTCCATATTAGGCTAGCATTAAACTATAGACATGTCCCACCAATACACTAAGCCATAACCAAAAGAGTAAGATTAAAGAAAAGTAAAAGTCCACAAAATACATATATAAGTAGTACATGATAGTCACAAAACAGTCATACACAATACAGTCTTCCATAGCCATGAGTAGGCTACATAGATAGTACAAACATGGCTACATAATATAAGTTGAGTATAGATACAACAAAGTTGATAACATGGCCTTTCAGAAATGAAAAGCCCTCACGATACAGTATCAGAGGAGACTAAGACTTGTTGGCCTTTCCCTTATTAGCTCGTCCCGTCCCATCCTTAGAAGTACCTGTGTAGGAAAAACTGTGAGCCAAACGGGCCCAGTAGGAATTATAGGATTTGTGAGAAAAAAAACATGTATATGTAGGAGAAGCTTTATAAAGTGAGTTTGTAAGAAGTCCATACTCTTAAGTCATAAATCTATATATATAAACAATGTAACATGTGTATAATCTCAAGACACCGCGACCAGGCCTATATCACATCCATCATGTATAATACTCACGTCTAGGATTTTTCACATATACTGTGCACAGAGATAGCCGGCAACTCGGTTTCTCTGCCCAAGGCAGGGACCACCTACCAGGTCCACCTAGACGCTACCTCACGCAGCCACGAAGGCGTGCGCTACAATAATCTCACGTAGCCACTAAGGCTATACGCTATCAGTAATAACCATCTATCTGGTACGAGCTGTGTTGACTAATCCGTATAAGGAAAACAATTATTATCCCAATCACAATTATAAGATCATATACATCATGTAAAAAGATATAATAGTCCATTTTATGAGTATCAAGGGATATAAAGTGCGCATCATAGGTTTACTTTACTATACGGACTAATGAGTACCTGTGCGCTAGAGGCCAAAAACTAGGGTTTATCATAAATCATGGAAATGGAGGAGATACATGGGGAAATATGATATACTATGATTTAAAAGTAATAATTAACCATTTCCATCGTAATTTATAGACCCAAAGTTTACATATGCGCAGGAATAGGTATATACATAGGAAATCCCCAATTTTGCATAAAAATGGTGATTGGGTGCATAAACTTTCAAAATAGGTTTTAATACTAGTGTTCCTACCTCGATAGCGTTAAACCTTCACTCTTTGAGCCGCGGATCGAGCTCTATACGTCCGAAGCACGAGTTACCCTCGTTGAGTTTTGAGCCCTAGCTTCGTGTAGGTGAAGAAAAGAAGAAGATGATGGAAATTATGTGTTTGATTCTAGATTTGGGTTGAAAGAGGAGATAAAATTATACTCATGAGCCCTCCTCCATGATATCTCATCTCTCACTACTCTCTCCCTGAGCTCTGGTCGAAGTGGAGAAGAAAATAGAGTGAATGGTGTATAAAAATCGAGTCAAGGCTTATAAAACACGATTTTTGACTTCAATTGTGCAATGTAGTCTACTACACTACAGTTCATGTAGTCGACTACATGGTTCTGGAAATTGGTTCATCCTCAGATTTGCTTGCTCATGCCACCAACTGATCTTGTAACCTTATTTTGACCAACGAGGGATGGGAATTAGGTTCCGGGCCTAACACGAAAGTTCTTGGAAATTGAAATACCTTTCCAATGGTATAAATTAGGTTCCAATCTGATCTAAAATGAAAAAGTTATGATGCCTCGAATGACTAAAGGTTGGTTTGTCGGGTAAGCTTAAAATGTTAGATTTTGCGAATTTCGACTCGAGCACTTAACATAAATCTTTCCAACTTAAAAGATGAATGTAATAACATCTCTAAAATAGTGTGGAAGTATTTCCTACATTCGGATATGGCTCAAGCACACCCTCACGTCTCGGACATAAAATGTTGTACAATTACCCTACGGGTGTTACATAAAGACTATATAGACTAGCTTTGAGCAATAGAATTCGATAGTGAACCTTTTGACTTTGAAAAAGTGTAATTTGAAACCTAATATTGTTAGTGCGCAACAAAAATAATCCAAGTTAATTAAACTTATCAAAAATCAATTGCTTAACACTCTTATAAGGTTTGAATATGTTTGAACGTGATTCAAATCAAATATGTCTTAAAAAGAATACTGAAAATCAAAACTAACACTTTTTCGGCACTTCCGTGAATAAATACCAAAACAGCGCCAAATCATCCAATTCACTTAAGAACCTAACGTAACTAATTAGAACATAAAGACCATCCTCAAATCAGTCATGTTAGGATTTTGGTACAAAAATCTGTGAATCAACGTTTTACGGTTCTTAATCAAATGGAATTTATGAGCTAACTTATGAAAACATGTTTTTAAGGCATGCAAAGATAAAAATACTCATAAATTCAGTGGGTGATCTATAACCAATGGAAAAATCATATTCAAACCTAGATTGGATTACATTCAAGGATTAATTACGCATCTTTCACTATAGACCCCTAACAAACTATTTAGCTAGACATATTCAAATTAAATATGCAAATAAGCTTAGAAATAATGGAAAACATAATAAAATTACCTAATAATATAGAAAATCATATTTGAAAACTTTTGGCTTTGGAATTTCTCAATTCCGATTTAAAACGAAGATTTTACACTTAAAACGGTAAACAAGCTCAAAACGGACATAAACTTAAGAAATTCGACTAAAACCCCAAAAATTATAGAAAATCAGATTAACAATGATTAATAATGAATCAAATATGAATAGCATTGAAAAACGATAAACTATTTGAATATAAAGCGAGAATCATGCATAAATCAACGTCAAACCGAAAAACTAACAAAAACAAACCTATAAACCCTAGAACCAGCCCCAAAAATGAGGGTTTAAGGTTGATTCCAAAATATATATATATATATATATATATGATCTAAATAAACTAATCTATGAATATCAAAGCAAACGAACAATCAAAAGCAATTAAATTGAAAGAAAAAGGAAAATTAGGGTTTACCCGGTACGCGATTGAGACTTGAATTGAAACTAAATTGAACGATGAATTAATGTTGAATACACTGATGTTCCAGCCTCTACATATCATAAATAAACTAACCTAATAATTTTTTTGAAGAAAGAAACGAAAAATCACTCAAATTTGATCGTCAAATGCAGCGTAAAAGCTCTTAAGAATGTTACCGTACTCTCTGCCCCTCTGCTAATAAATTCTAAATTTTTGCGTATCCTAAAATACAAGATATATGACCTTTTATATAGTACACAAGTGTCTCAAGTCGTGGTTTTAATAATCCTTGAAGAAATGGGCCGAAACATGGCTTAAAATTGAATTTGGGCTTAAGCTTGGGCCCATTTTCTTTATGATGCCTTCTTCTTTTGCTCATAACTTTCTGCTCCGAACTCTGATTGTTGCACCATTTTCTCCTACACTTAGATAATTCAAATATCTACAATTTTTATTTTGGAGATTTCTTCAAATTCTTAATAGAGAAAAACTTTGATCAGCTATAATTTCAGGCTTCTTATGGCAGTTCTTGGTTTTCTTCAGAAATTTCAGGAATCAATTCAATTGAGCTTATTTCCTCTTGGAATCACTCTTGGACATTTGCATTAACTTCGTTCATGCTTGGGGACTTGATTTTCTCTTCTTGCTAGCGCTTTAGGGGTAGTTTGCGGAGTTTTTCTTGCCTCGGGCTTCGGGATGGATACGTACTTATTTTTCGGGCCTTCTTCTTGCACTTTTCTGCTTTCAACCTTGTATATTGCATACAACCTCAGATGCTTAACCACTTTAGGCCTGCAAAATGGCTTAGTAACACAGAAATACAATGCAACGCCTTCTTTCCATGCTTAAACTGAATTTACATGCAATTTTCGGTTTTAGACGGTAACTATAAGCTAATTGAGCATTGTTTGACGGATTAGAAATGCAATTTCTGGGCTCAATCAGTATGCCACCTTTGCAGGGTCGCCCTAGCTAGACCATATTTGAATGTATATCGTCTATCCAGAATCAAGTGGTACTAGCTATCAGTATCATAAATCCAACATCAACTCAAAACCTATATCCAAACTAGCACATATATGATTCACATGATAATAGGTTCAAATCTTGTATACAATGTCATTTCCAAACCATAACAATATATATGTAACTATACAAGGGGATATACGCGCATACAACGCAGGGCATACTTAGGGCTTGTGGTATCTTAACATATAATGGAATTCTTACATATCAACATAAAATTATATTGAAAACATGAATAAAATAATGAAATTAACAACAAATCTTAGCCCAATATCCCATGTATGTGTGTGTTAACCATTATATCAAGAAAACCCCCATTTGTTATAAAAATGAAGATGCAACACATAAACACTTGAAATCAAGTTTAAATACTAGTATCCCCACCTCAATTAAGCTATCCTTCGAAGCTATGAGCAGAGGATTGAGCCGTAGTCCGACAAATTAAGAAATCCCCAAAACAAAGCTTGAAACCCTCATTAATGGAAGAAGGAAATTGAGGAGGAAGATGATGATGGTGAAGGTGATCTTGTATGGAGAAGAACTATGGAGACACACTCAATAATCTCCCTCAAACTTGCTCTCACTACCCTCTAGTTATTCTAAAAAAATGGAAACAAAAGGAGAAGAAAGGAAGGGAAGAAGGCGAATGTCGAATGGGGAGAGAAAGAGGTTAAAAACCCGTTGGTGTAGCTCTAATCGATCAGAGGACACCCACCTGAAGCCCTTCACTTTTTCTTTGAAAATCACACTTTTCGCGACCCGTTTCGACCCCCGAAATGCTTCGGATTCGACTCGGCCTTCAAACAAAAGTTGTAGAGGGAAATAAAATGGAGCTATAGATGCTAAAGGAAGTTAATTTGGGTTTAAGACAAAGAATTTATAAATGTCCAAAGTCGGCGAAAAATTACAAATCGCGTTAAGGCAATTTACGCGTTTAACGCGACGAATGGGGTTCGGACCGCCCATAATGCTTAAGGATTATCCATGCAGGTTTAAATATATACATTTAACATATAGAAAAGTATAAATCATGTGGATATCCAAAAATCAATAATTTCGCACCCAAAATGAAAATTTTAAAGAATAAGGAATTTGGCTCATGGGAAAAATTCTTAACTAAAAATGGGGTGGTACAACTTCGGAGAAAAATAAGAGGAAGGACACTACTCTATAGATTTCCTCTCTACCCTTAGCTAGTTGAGAGTCCTTCGCAAAAGAAGGACCAACATTCTTAGCTTTTTTTTTTGTTTATTCGGAAGTTATGCCATGTAATGCATTCTCGTTAAAACTTATGTATGTATTAAAGAATTGTATTTGAGACCTCGTTGGAGGCTTGTTGTTATGTTATATTACACCCTCTTGTTGTACATTGTTTGTATAAGATGGACTTATAATTAATCTTAGCCTTGTTAACTAGATTATGCATCATTCTCAAGGACTATCACTTTGTTTAACCGCCATCAGCATACGGCACCATAATTAATCGGGTCCCGGAGGATAAATCCTCTTAATGGGATTTACATAATAGCATTTTTTATGTTACAAAAATCCTATCATATTCATGTGTGCTATTTTTTTTTTCAATCTTCTTTTCAAACATCTTTATAATTAGGGACAACAATTTGGAATCTTAAAAACGCATAAGGGAATAAGAAATTGAGTGGCTGAAATTTAAAATACTTTTTTTAATATGTAATAATGCATTTTGCACGAGTTACAACCCAATAAACATGTATAGGCTATAGCCATTCATTTTTCTGCTCTAAAAGTTTAATTTGTGTTTTCCTCCTGCCTCCCTTTTTCTTTCTTAGTCTTGTGGAATGAAGTATATAAGCGGTGGCGGAAACAGGATTTGAATAAAACATAATCAAATGTAGAAGATAAAATAATATATATCCCTAAAATTGTAACATTTTAATGTAAATATAATAAAATTAATTTTTCTTAAAACCCTACATAAACATTGATTACAAATTAATTCTACTAATTATAATATAATTGATTTTTTGTGGCTACGAAAATGAAAATAAAAACAACAAAGTATTTTAAAGATTGTGTTTATATATATACATATATTGCACAAGTGATATATAAATATAAATAATTCGACTTTGAGAATGCCTAATAAGTATTTACTATTGTGGTTGAGGTTAAGAATAACCCCCAGGATTTACCCATTACAATTTACAGCCAATTTGGAGCCCCGGATTTAATTAATATGAGTATCATAAATATGATGTAATTTTCATCACAATTTATGGTTGCCCTTCATAATTAATTTTTCTAACTCTTTTAAATGGTTGTAACGAACTCTAGTTATTATGGCATAAGCATTTACTTTTTAAATGAGTAGCTATGATTGAAATCCAATCAGCAATAATTTTAAATTTTTTGGGGGACAATTGATTGGGGAGGGATATGTTGAGACTACAAATCTCACATCTGAAAAAACGGATCCTCTCAAAGTAATATAAAAAAATAATGTGTTATTCCATTCATTATCAATTGGTTTTTGATCGGATACTCCGAATTCTAATTCGGCATTAGAATTCAAAGAAAAGACTATTCACCGCGTCAAGACCCAATAGCCACACGGGTTCAACGTCACCTAATATAATCTGCCACACATGAGAGAGGGTGTTAAGATTATAAATGCCACATTGGGAAAATGGATCGTCCCAAAGAAATATATATATTCCACTCATTGCTAAATTATTTTGAGTTAAATGTTTTGAATTCTAATAGGTTACCCCATTTTCAGAAACTTCCTATTTGTATTTTTTTTTATATTTATATTTTGAGTTAAATGTTTTCAAAATTATTTTGAGTTGTCCTTTACGACGGGCCCCAATTTATTTTGAGTTAAATTTATGGTACTATGTACGTACATATGCCAGCAAATGGCGTGCCCAATTTTTCATTTTTAGGTTTCCAAATGGCATGCTCAATTTAATAGATTTGAGAAAAAGTTATTATGAACGGGGCCCCAGTACCGTGCATGAGCAATTACAAACGCAGAGGATAGTTATTAAAAATATTTAACAAACGTTAAACCACACTTTTCCCAAGAGGTAGTCTCTCTCTCTCTCCTCTACTCTCATTTATGGTGAAACCAACTTTTCGTATGTTTTGTTTTTTATCGTTCTCTCGTTACTCTCTCTCCAAGTGTTTTCAGTTTCAGTCGGATAGAAATTGAAGTACCTCAAATTCTTTTCAAATTTTATAGTTCGGTTTCAGTTTCCATACTTATGGAGTTCAAACTCTCTCCAAATTAAAGTTTCGATCCGATCCGTCTCATTCGATTTTTATAAAAGCCAACGACTTCCGCACAAATTTAGCAAAGGCCTTTGACAGTTTACTAATTTGTCGATTGACTGAAGTATGGGAAAAAAGTTATGTGATCCTACTTTTCATTTAAGAAGGTTTTTATGGGGACAAATTTGAGTTTAAATATGTTATGACAATTTGATAATAGTTGATTATTTTTTTCTTCTATACTATTAGTATGTTCACCTCTTTTCATTTTACACATATTATCCTTCTCCTAATGTACAATTTTCATCATGATCTTTGGTTATTGTTTACGTTGTATCACAATTATCTTCCAAAAATATTGAAGGTTTGAACTCTACCGATCGTAACTTTAAATTCGCTAAATACAAAACTTTCTTGTAATCTATAACTTACTTATACTGCAAATAAAAACTTAACAATAAATGTCATAAAATCCCGAGGGAATGAGGACAACATATTTAAGAGAGAATCTGAATGAAACGATAATATCAAGCCTGTTAACCATAATTTTTATGTTAACAAAATTTTGTTTTGAAAAGATTTATTTTTTTCAGTCCAATTCAGGTACCCCAAACCCAAACTGACTTAAATCAATCGGTTTCAGCTTTTTTTCGATTCGAAAAATTTAGGATAGCAAAAGATCGGTTCGGTTCGGTCGTTTGATTTTCAGATTTCTGACAACACCCATAACTCTCTCCTCTCTACAATGGGTTCAGAACTTTAGATCAAAGTGTGCCCTTAATTTCGTTGTTTCTTTATTACTATGCATATGTCCATATAAATTGTACTGATAGAGAGAGAATTATGGAGAGAGAGAGAGAGAGAGAGAGAGAGAGAGAGAGAGAGAGAAAATGAAATAGCTGGGTAATAATCCCAAAAGGAAGTCTCTCTCTTTCTTCTCTCATTTATGGTAAAACCAACTTTTTCTGTCTTGGTTGTTTTGTTTTTTTAATTCAATGAGTTTCTTTTTATTTTTGCCTTTAATTTTCCATCTTTCTCTTTACATTCTCCTTTCCACAATGGGCTCAGAACTTTTGTGCGTCCTTTATGTCGTTGTTTCTTTATTACCATGCATACGACCATATAAATTTTACTGATAGAGAGAGAATTATGGAGAGAGCGAAAGAAAAAGAAATATCCGTGTAATTACCAATTTATGGTGATATGGTTGACGGATGCAAAAAGTGACAAGCCCAAATTTAATATTTTTAGCCAGCCCATTTAATCATCATTTTTCGGTCGTCCATAAAAATCTAGATTTGCAATTTAAATTTATGGTACTATGTACGTATATATGCAGCAAATGGCATGCTCAATTTTTTATTTTTAGGTTCACAAATGTCATGCTCAATTTGGTGCAATCTTCACCAAATTGTACCAAATCTATTCTTATTTTGGAGCTTATTTATGCATGCTACTAATTTATTCTATTATTATTACATATATATATATATATTTACAAGGAATGTGATGTGGACAAGGCTAGCACATAATCAAGCACGTGGATTGAAGGTACATTGGCCCAATTCAAGTTTCTATGGGTCCAATTACAAGAGGTCGTGCAAGAAAATTCAAAGAAGATAGTATTTTAATTACTTTTAAATTATTAAACTTGTTATTATTTTATTATTCAATTAGGATTAGGAATGTTTAGTCAATTATGATTGTTTTACTTTCCTTATTGTGTTTAAATTAATATTTCTTTCTACAACCTATTTAAAGGGGTTGATTGTATTATTTTAATTAGAGAGTTATGAATTAATAAAATTGTGAGAGTTTTTCTCTTTTGTCCTTTAAGACCATGTTGAACGAATCCGGATTGTCTGTAATGTTCATTTGACTTATTAATTGATGCATCATGATCAATAGTGGCATCATTCCAGTATACCAAGGTTCACATCTCTCTATAGGTGTTGGGTCGCGGTATCTATCAAGTCATCTATCCTTATACACCAAGGTTCTTGTTCCTTTATAACCAACGGGTCGCGGTGCCATTCAAATCTAATTGCAGAAACGATCTTTCGACCGTCTTTGCTAAGGATTTCGTCACATTGGTGGCGTGGTTCGTATCATAATGTATTAACACATGAACTGGAAAGAAGTAATAGCTATTAAACCTTAGAATGTGGTTACGAGTGTGAGGACACTTGTTAGTTGCATAGGTGGTTACCCGGATCATAATGAATGAAAGATACTTATAATTGAAGTGGCGATTATAACTTATGGATATCTAAATGAGAGAACATCGTGGAGTGTGGCTTAGAGGAACAACTTAGTGGTAGAGCCTATTAGACGGTCAAGTATGAAATCCATAATGTATTATAATTAAAGAGGAAACAATGAATACTTAGCCTATAGTTACGACTTACCATTGAGAGTGAATCTACCGTAGCATGACGAACCCTAAGAAGCTAGAGTTTAGAACGAGATGATCTTAGACTAATGATTCCTTGGTAATGTGGGAACACGTGAGAGGTTCACTTTATGGGATACTTATGGATGGAATTGGTTAGTCGGGTAGAGCTTCAGGCGGCTAGGATAGGTATCCTAGTGGGTTTGGCATGCATTCATGTGTGAACTACATTGCATTGCATTAGTTCAACTATCGTAGTAGAGTAATTACTTTATATAAAACCTGCACGTGCCTGTGTTTGCTACTTGTATTTTCTATACAAAACTCTATAGGTCCCACTGAGCACGATTTTGGCTCATCTCGTTTTTTAATAGTTTTGTAGGATAGGCTTTGGGGATTGGAGCGTGGTGTATCCATTTAGAAGCCTCTGATGTCTATAGAACTTCCTAGTCCTTAGACTAAGGACCATGTTGTATAACCTTTTGTTATATTAAACTCTTTGTATTTATGTATGAACTCTATAAGCATTTTGGGTGATGGATGTTAATTCCGAACTTGTATAAAAGGTTTTCATATATGTGGATTGGGTTTGATTGTGGTTGGTTGTGGACATTTTTATGAAAACAGTTTTAAATGTAACAGGGTAGTTTGTTAATGAAACAAACTCTACATGCCAAAATTTTATAAAACAAAGATTTTATTCGAATCGTGTTTTTAATTAAGAAAAGTTTTAAAAAGTTGTGACTTTATATATTTAAACCCGCCATCGCACAATGCATCCGTGATTAACCGAGTCCTGAAGGTGAAAATCTCATAACAGAATTCTGGGCTTCACACCCTAGCTCGAGCTCAAGCGGCCATGAAGGAGGAGGAAGGTTGAAGATGATGAATAGTGACTTAGATGAGGGATTGAATGATTTGGAACTCAAATCTTAGGTGTGGGATGGGGAATGTGTGGAATCTCCTCTTTTTCTCTCTGTAGAGCTCTCTAGAACCTTCTAAATGTTTGTGGATGTGTTTGGCTCGAGAATGGGGTGAAAAATGAGTGAAACTTGCTTTAAAAGTGACTGATGTCGGTGCATAGCGATTCTGGCAAACCGGTATGCAAAATTGGGAGAGAGGTCCACGCATACCAAACCTCTTATTTTATAAAGGGAGTACCGGTATGGTAATTCTCTAGACCAGTCCACAGGTAAATTTGACTCCAATGCACTGTTCGTAATTCGGTCATAACTTTTCGCTCGGGACACCGATTGAGGTGATATTTATGTCCATGGAAAGGAAATTCAAAGATCTACAAATCTCAGAGGAAGTTTCCTTAAATTCTGGATGGATAATTCTCAGAAATCCTTCGAAGACTGCTCTCTGCCACAAAGCTACCGAATCATCAGATTTTAGCGATTGGCTAACTTCGCACAATATTTTGACCAATGAGGAGGGTGAATTGGCTTTCGGTCAAAACATAAAAGTTGTAGAGTGGCTCAAAACCTAGAAGTAAATACAAATGCGAACCTATTCGGATAAGAAATGAGGATGTTATAAAACTCCCAAGTTAGCCAAAATTAAAGATTAGCGAAAATTCGAAACGCACGATTTACAAGTCATTGTCGACTTGGACCACCCGAATCATAAGATGATCACTCAAACGAGTGTAAGTACACTAATATAACTAATATAAGATGATAGAATGCTACAAGACACCATAAATCAAAATTTCACCAGTCACGGTAAAATGAGCGAACAGACGAAGGCAAGTGCGGTGGAAGAACGGGGTATTACACGTATGCTTTTGTCTTGATAAGTTTCTCTCTCCTTATTTATTCTTGGACTATCAAAATCAATCAGCATTGCTTTTTTTGCTCATTTTCTCAGTCTCGGGAGGATTACCGATGTTCTACATTTTCATGATTGGGTGTGGATTGGCTTGATTCTTGAGAGAGGCAGGGCCTTCAGTTGCTAAACCAATTGATTTCATTGACTTTATTCTACCTTTAGAGGCAGAGTTTCTAGTTCTACTGATAGGACAATCACAGGGTCGTGGTGATGTGGGTAGAGCATCCTTAGTGCGAATGATGAATGGAGAGGCTAGTCCTTGAAAGTTGTTTGAGTCTTCTTGTTGATACCCTCAGTACATATACCCTCGGCACCCTCAATGTGTGCAAACAATGATGGTGACACTAGTATTCGAGGATTTATTTTTGTCTTTTTGTCGAAACCCACAGTGCATATACTCTTGGCACCTTCAATGTATGCCCTTTGCACTCTCAACTTATCTATTGCAGATCCACGCTTCTCAATTTAGA
This sequence comes from Lonicera japonica, assembly GCA_021464415.1. Taxonomy (NCBI): domain Eukaryota; kingdom Viridiplantae; phylum Streptophyta; class Magnoliopsida; order Dipsacales; family Caprifoliaceae; genus Lonicera; species Lonicera japonica. The sequence goes on from CM038469.1 coordinate 23,656,108, forward strand.
CTCTTTGCCCGTGCCCTTTCAAGAATATTATTTATGGATTCAGTTTAAGCAGAGGCAATCATAAACTATAATACTCAAAATGATTCGATTGTATTAATGAAATGAATGTGTACGTTAATAAGAAAATCCTCATCCTACCCTTAACCCTTACAATTTCTCTCCCCTTCCTTCTCAATTTCCCCTATCTCTAGGATCGTTCAGGTAAATTGGATCAATGATGTCTACTTCTTCTTAGGGCTTCTCTCATCCAATATTTAGCGCATCTAGAAAGAGTAATCTTCCCGGCATCGATCAAGTCTTGGATGACATTATTCAAGGTGAAACAATTATCAGTGTTATGTCCATAGTCTTGGTGATAAGTGCAGCATTCATTGGCATTCCAATGTGGGGAACTGGATTGGGGAGTGCCCGTGGAGTTAGCAACTATAAAATACCCTTAGCTTGTAGTGTGCCTAAAGTCTGACTTAGTGAAGTTGGTAGGCGTGAAAAGGGACGGTCCTTCTTTCTACTGCTCCACTTTTGCGGCCCTTGTTCTTGCGGATAATAGAAGCTGGTTTGTTGATGAAAACTCAAGCTTTCGTAAGACCACACTTGGTTGATGGTCGAGGTGATCTTCTCGTATTAGGAAGAGAAGAGGCTTTTTTAGCTTCAGTAGCTTGGGCAAGTTCTTCCTCGGTCTCATTAGCAACATGCATCAAGGCCTTATATTGGTCGAAGTATTAGTGACCCATGCTGCTTCGAATCTCGGGCTTGAAGTTCTTGACAATTATCCCCAATTGCTCTTCCTCGGGAATTCTGTCGACCAATTGAAATGCTAACTCCCTCCAGCGAGTGATGAAGTCACTAACATTATTGTTTTTTCTCTATTTTGTTATTTTGAGATTCTTACAGGTGACTTTAAGTTCTTCATTAGAGTTAATGCTTCGTGAACTTCTTCATTATACTTTTTCAGTCGGCTACCCAACACTTCTCTAAACTCAGAAACCAACTGTGGGCTGGTCTAGTGAGAGTCTGGTGGAAACCTTAGGACAAGTGATCATCTTTTAATCCGTGCAATTGCATGGTTTAGATGTAGGCTCTAAGGTGCATGTGTGGTGGAGTGTTCCCAGAGAACTTCTCGATGTGAGGGAGTGTGAAACCAATCGGCAAATAGGCATCTGGGTATAAATTAATAAAAGGTTTTGGAGATCAGCAATGTCATCGGCCTTTTCGGCCACCCCACTAGTTTAGGGCTTTCGTTTGATCATTAAGTGTGGTAATGGCCTAATTCTCTTTGGCTTGATTGATTACGGTCTCGGAGTATTGGCCTGGTTCCGATCGCCATCGGGGATGGCTTGTGGATTACGATTTTGAAGGGGTTGGTTATGTTCTGGGTTTAGCCTGATGGCTTTGGGATTTTGCACCGGTGGTACATCAATGTTGGTAGGGGCAACAGGAGGTGGGGGGTTGATGCTAGCGTGAACTGGGGAAATGTGTTGGAGAATATTAGGTTAAACTATTGGGCCTCGGGCTTGGTGACCTTCGAGTGGGTTTGGATTTAGATTGGGTTGGTTTGGTTTAACATATGTTCTGGCAATGATTAGGGCTTCAAAAAAATCTTGTTGGGCGGTCGCTTAGTGATTCTTCATGATGGCCACTAATTGGGTCAGATCATAGATTATGTGGTAAAGATGTTCAATGGTTAAGGTACCACCCTCATCTCATGAAACCTGAGCCATAAATCTCTTATCTCTCACAACTATCCAAGCATCGCCAGGTTCGTATTTCGTGGCCTTTCATCCACGCAGCAACAGGGCCTCCTGTTAGTTTCTGTGCACGATTTCTGGTCTTTCACCCATGGGCGCTCTGTCCAACTTAAGATCTCAATATTTAGAGACCAACCCCAGGACCATCATGCACTAGCACCACCGTATAATCTCAATAACTCGTGAATCCGCTCAGTTATCAAGCAATTGTGCCATATTTATACCTTTCTAAATCAATACACACCATATGATGCTAACAGAAGAAATCTCGTACCATCCATTCTATATTGTTTAATAATTCGTAAACAAGTGTTTGATGATATAAAGACCACCACTTGAACCCATACAAGTAGGTATTTAGTTTTGTAGGATAATTCATTAACAACAAAATGAGTTCCAAGTGGGTTTTGTGCTAATCAAGTAAATAACTTCCATTCTTTGTTGAAATGTGTCTTTTGTTCCATATATAGACTATTTGAATCATTAATTTCGATATCAACGCAAAGTTTTAACATAAATCCCAAACCCATATATACAAGCTATGTTTATATGGTAGAATCCTAGTCAAGCGATAACAAGTTATAAAAATAGAGTTTAATAGTTGAAACATGTATTTTAATATATCAATGTACACATATTAAGGATATTCAAACCATTGGAAGAAGTATTAACTTCATATCAAAAGTTACCTTTTATGGAATTTGGGGTTCAAGTGGGTTTGCGTAAAACAAGCGATTCATCGCAAAAAGCTCGTTGAACAAAGTCATTTGAACAATAAATAGGCCACTTGATTCATCAATTTCAACATTTCTTCTTACTTTCATCATATACCCAAAACATGTGTATATATATATGTATATAACATAGGGTTCTTATACCAATAATTTATAAAATGGAAATTGAGCAATAATAGATTATAAAATAGGTTTTGGTAATAGATTCCCACCTCAATGAAACTAGATGATTGAGCTTGGAAGTTCGAATCGAGCCTAAAGTCATCCAATTCCCAAAATTCCCAATTTGGACCTTGAAGCTCCAACAATGGAGAGTGAAGATGATGATGATGAAGCTTTGGTTTGAGGATGAAAGATGGAGTGAAACACCCTCAAAGGATCCGTCAATTTGTGCTCTCAACCCTCTCTCTCCTCAGGTGTATTGAGTTGAAAGTGTGTGTTTGTGGTGTGTTTAAAAGGTAAGAAATGGCTTAAATTTTGGGACTGGAGAAGCTGGATCGATCCAGGTATAGCTCATACCTAGATTGATCTAGGATTTTTCTGGTCACTTTGGATCTAGAGCACTATTCATAATTCTATCATAACTTTTTACTCGGAACTCCGATTTGGATAGTCATTTATGTCCACGAAAAGATAATTCAAAGATCTACAACTTAATAGGAGAAAGCATTCCCAAATTATTGACGTATTAATCCTAGAAATTGGTAGAAGACAACAGTCTGCCATCGAGTTACAATACGATCAGATTTTGTTAATCGGCTTACTTCGCATGCTGTGTTGACCAATGAGGAGAATGAAATAGATTTCGGTCAAAACACGAAAATTATAAAGAAGAATGAAATGAAGACGTGGCCAAAAACAGGGAGTCATTTGGACATTGGATGTAGAAGTTATGGCCTCTCAAAGTTGGGCCAAAAGTTAGCTTTTCCGAAAAGTTCAAAACGCGTGATTAACTTCTCGTTTTTTATTCGGGCCACCCGAGTAACGAAACAATTGATCCTACAAACTTAATATACCTAATATAATATTCTAGAAATTTCGGGTAAATATGAGGGGTTCGGAACCCAATGTTCACTTCTTAACAAAGATTTAACCTTAACCAGGCTTAAGAGAAAGATTCACTCGAATATAGGGTACGGGGTATTACATAAACTATATTTAAACCCTTAGAAGCATCAATTTCAACATTTAAGCAAAGTACCAACATATATTCAAAATTCCCTTTTTGAAAAGCTAGGTTTTTGTGTAAGTAAGCAACAAAATAATAATCAAGCAATGATACATTACAAAATAGGTTTTAGTTCTAGATTCCAACCTTTATAAAGCTTGATCGTTGGGTTTGGAAGGTTGAATCATGCCGAAAGTCGCTAAGTCGTGAAATCCCAAACTTGAGCTTAGAGCCCTAGCCATGGAGGAAAGGAGGTTGGAGGAGATGACCAATAGTGGTGTGTTAAAGATGATTTGGTGTTAATTTCGTGTGGTGATGATGTGCAAGTGAAGAACTCTCCAAATCCCTCTCATATAAGCTCTCTTTCTCTGTCTAGAAGGTTATATGGGTGTGTGGGTCAAAATATGGGTAAAAAGGGCGTAAAGGTCTGTTTAAAACACTCAAAATGACCCAGATTCCTTGCCAGACCGGTGTGCTAAACTCACTAGATCAATCCGCGCTATAGCATTTTTGAATCTGGAGCACTGTTCGTACTTTGGCATAACTTCTTGCTCGGTACTCCAATTTGGGTGATCTTTATGTCCAAGGAAAGCTAATTCAAAGTTCTACAACTTCCTAGGAGGAGGTATTCTCAAATTCCAGATAGATAATTTCCAAAAATTCATTGAAGACGGCGCTCTGCCAAAGCGCTACCGAATGAACAGATTTTAGCGACTCGCTTACTTCGCACACCGTTTTGACCAACAAAAAAAATGAATTAGATTTTGGTCTAAACATGAAAGTTATAGGTTGTATCAAAGCTTAAACAGATGCGCAAATAGGAACCTAATTGGGCAAGGAACGGAAAAGTTATGATACCTCAAAGTTGGCTAAAATCGATAAATAGCATAAAACCAAAACACACGATTCACAAGCCTATATCAATTCGGACCATCCGAATTACAAAACGACCATTTAGACAAATGTAAGTATAGCATTACAACTAGAATGAAGTGCTAGAACAATAAGATTCTCCATAAATCAAGAATTCACCACCCGAGATGAAATTGACGAACGAAATAAGGTAATTGTGGTAAAGCGAATGAACGGGGTATTACACAGGGGTTCGAGGAAAGCAGACAACTTGAAAATAAAGAAATTGATCTACATTTGAGCACCTACAAATGTGGCAACAGTTGCAGTAGAAGATATTTGTTATGCCCCAAATCCCGTTAAAAGGATCCATCCTCCGGGACCCAGTTAATCACAGGTGTTGTACGCTGACGGAGTGTGAACAAGGTAATAATCTGTTAAATTATAGCAAAGATTCAAAATTTAATTAACAAGACTAGGATTAATACTACGTCCATCACATACGAACCATATCCAACACAAGGAAATAATCATATCAACAAGCCTCTAATGAGGTCCCAAAATACAAGTCTACAATTTACTTAAAATAAATACATACATTAGTTCTAGAGAGAATATATTACATAACATATCTTCTGAGCAAAAAAAATTCTAAGAACGTTGGTCCTTCTACGTGAGGGTAACTAGCTAAGGTAGAGAGGCAATCTAAGAAGTGGCATATTTCCTCTTCCCTTTCCCTGAGAAACCTGCAAATGTACCTATATATAAAAATAATATGAGTGAGTCAAACAAACTTGATGGAAACTATATAATAGATCTAAAGTGAAAATAGTAATGAGAAATCCTTTGTATAAGTTTAAGAGATAATTCAAATGATTGTAAGTCGTTAAAGGGAAAAAAATAGATATAGTACGTAAACTACTTCTTTTAATGTAAGGTATTACCCTTGTCGAACGAAACCTCTTGGTATAGGCGATAAGCATCGCATATATTAAATTTGGAGCCATAATCTCGGTAATCCTCGCATCTATCTAAGTGTAGATTAGAACTTCATTTCGTGGCCTTTCACCCACTCAGCAGTAGGACCTCTCATTTGTTTATGTGAATGGTTTCGGGTCATTCACCCAGAGGCACTCTGTCCTAACTTATAGCCCCGTCCAAGGAATCCAAACCTGGGACCATACATGGACTAGCGCTAACAATAATCTCAACTGGCTCCCTTCCTAGAAACATTGGAACTATATATACATGTATCCCATATATGCACATAATATCAATAAGGTAGTCAACAAGAGAATTCTTGTATAAATTTGCTCACCGAGTACAATAATTCGCTAATTAAGTGTTTCCTAAAGAAATTCTTCCATTTAAACCATTAAAAGAAAGTACTAACTTCATATCAAGGGTTATGTCTCATAAAATTAGGGTCTAAGTGGGTTTTGTGTAAAACGAGCAATTAATCACAAATTTCTCGTTGAATCATGTTATTCAAGCATTATTGAGGCTAATAAAATCACCAATTTCAACATTACAACTTAGCTCCAACATTTACTAAAAATCTATGTAAATGACCTAGGGTTTTGTATAAACATGATGTATATTGGTTGATATACTAGATTCCCATCTCTAAGGTTGGATCGAGCTTCACTCCAAGATTCTGAAACCCTAGGTGCTTCCCCTTGCTTTATTAGTGGTGAGTGAGGTTGAAGATGAAAATGAAGAAGGAAACCCTTGGATTAAAGCTTGATTTAAAGGATTATAAACTTCACAAGCTTCAAAATCCCTCCTTAACTTAGCTCTCAAGCCCCTCTATCTCCCCTTGGTGTTCTTGGTTCGAAATGGGGATGAACGTATGTTTAAAATAGAGAAAAACAGGTCAAATATGGTCAAAATTGACTTCCAAATCTAACATGATCGATCATGGTGAACTAGAATTTAGTGTTCTGCTAGCTCCATGATCGATCTTAGCTTTACCATGATCGATCGATGGCCTTGGTCCAACAACTCCTACTATTTTTCCCTCGATTTTAACCTCAAAGATGTCATTATCTTAGCTCGAGTTCAACACGGAACTTATAGAGGGGTTTAAGAGGAATCTACAACAGCTAACAAGGACACATTTGGATAAGTAACGAAGAAGTTACGGCTTTCCAAAGTTAGCTATCATTTTTAATTTAGACTACCCGAATGACGAAACGATTGCTCATACGAACCTAATTAGACTATTACAACATGTTCAAGTTTTGAAACTACTAAAGGGCAACCTGAATCATAATACAATTAGCCGAAACAGTGCTATACAATTAAACAGAATAAAGTGATAGCTTAAATGTGAAATTTTGCTAGGGGTATTACAATATTTATCTTTGGTTTAATCAGGATAGGATATTAGTGATTAAGGAATGCCTATATGTATCTTCCATTATAAGGAATTTGATTTTTATAACAACCTACCTAATTAAGTAGGTGTTAACGGATGCTGTATTAGATTAATAGCATGTAAACAAATTATTTAACTGCAAATTTGTACAAGACAGAGAAATATGATAAAAATTCAGCATGAAGTATGAGTATCTCAAGGAAATACCATCCTGAAAACAAACCAAACATCACATTCCAACAAAGGTAGAATTCAATACAATCCAGGTTCGATGGACAAACTAGTATATCCATAGAAAGTTTTAAGTAATCAAGCTTAGTTAAAAATTACAAGTTCCACAATGATAAGATAAACAACAACTAATCCCATAGGGGCATCAAAGGCGACTCTAAGATGAACTCGGACCTGATCCATAACCTCTACCCGTAGCACGAGGTACACCTATAAGATAAATGAGGGAATAAGCCAAAAATGGCCCAGTGGGAACTATAGGGAAAGAGAAAATGCAATACTTGAATGAACCACAATATAAGAAATCACAAATGATAGTGGTTAGCAAAAGTTTCCTAATTTATATCAATTAATAGAAAAATCCATTTTTAATTTTACAGCAATAAATCAATTTATTATTAATACGAATCTCACACAAGAACAGTATAAACGTCCATCCACCTCCTCCTCTTCCTCGACCTAATACTGGTACTAGACGGAATATATTCCCCACAAACACGCCCCATCTTTCCATGGGTCTGTGCAATAACATAATACAAGCATTATATACCGTTAACTACCCAGTTCTCTCAACTTCAAAATCTCAAGGCAATTGGTTAATTTGTCCAAAATGTTATCCAAATGTTGTCTCATATATCAATGAATTTAACCAGTCTATATTAACACAACATTCAACTCAAGTATTCCATTAACTAATTACTAAATAGGATTTTGTTAAGCGTATATCATGAATCACAACACTATACGGTTATAAGCATGATTTTATACAATTTTCATAAACCAAAAATTGAGGAGAAATCACTAGACATATTAGAATCATCATCAAGTATTGAGCATACGTCTAATACCAAGTTAAAATGTAAATTTAGAGCATTTTATATCTAGGAAGTTCATGAATTTAAGTAAAAATATCAAGTATGAGACATGTATTTGATGTTTCTAGCCATTTCGATTCCAAATTCTCAAGTGAGTAGTTATATGTAGACATGCAGGACAATTAGCCTCCATTTTCATCAAATAGAACCCATGTACCATCAATAACAAAGCTCAGAGTGTCTAATCCATGGCTATACAACATGCATGCAAAAGAAACTATGAATTTGTTATCAAAAATCTAGTAATTTCAACTCAATCAACTCATAATTTTGAAAATCAAAGAGGAGAGGAGTTCCCACCTGGAAAGCTAGAAGAATAGGGTTTAATGGCCTGGGTTGAGTTTAAGTGATCTCCCAAATCACACATGCAAGCCCGAAGTAGCGCAAAGAAGGCAAAGAAGATGAAAAATCTAAACTTTCGGTTGAAAAGCTTGAATTTGAGCTATGAATCTTCAAGTTCTCACCATTATCCACCCTCTTTGTCTCTAGAATTGTTCTAATATCACTCACCCTCGAAAATGAGCTGAAATGGAGGAGAAAAAGGGTATAAAACGGGTTAAAGTTGGTCAAATTATTAAAAACGAGGTTATAGTTTTTCGTATGTCGGACCTATATGAGGAATTTGAAGACCGATCCGGCGTCAAAGTTCCTACAGATTTTTTTGACTAGCGGACCAGTATGCCAAAATGGCCATACTGGATCGGCACAAAAATTTCCAAGGCTTTTGTACTGGTGGACCAGTATGCCAAAATGGCCATACCAGTTCGGCGCCAAACTGGACTAAGAGATTAAAATCAACCCAAATCAGTCCAAACTTGCTAAATTCGAATCCGATTATGATGAAACTTCACGGAAGAGATATAATGGAATAAGTTAACCTAGTGATAAACGTGGAACTAATTACAAAGTTAAACTTGATAATAAATAATTAAAAACACAGGGTGTTACAATTTCTATTTATAGATTGGTTGAGGACAACTATTTTGTTCATTTTTGTGATAAATAAGTTATCGTTAGAAAAAATAAACAGTTTGTTTGTTCTGGTATATTAATGATTGATCTTTACATTATTAATCCTGAGTTGTTAGTACTACAATTGAGTGAATTGAATAGCATTAATAATTTACCAATTAAGAGAAAGGAACCTTCAAAATGAACCAAACATTTTTTTTGGCACCTACGCCTTAGTCATATTAATCTAAAAAGAATTCAGAAATTGGTCGAAAATGGAACCATTAGGTTCATTGGAAGTGGACGTACTTTCTGTAACACCTCGTTCATCCGTTTCGTCGTAATCACCTCTGTTTGTTCGCCCATTTTACTTTAAGTGGTGAAATGACAATTTATGGAGATTCATAGTGTCCTAGTGCTTCGTACTAGTCATATTAGTATTCTTACACTTGTATGAGTGATCGTTTCATGATTTGGGTGGTCCGAATTGAATTCAGCCTGCAAATCGTACGTTTCGGTCTTACACGATTCCTTGATTTTACCCAACTTTGGAGCTCCGTAACTTTCTCGTTTCTTATCCTATTTAGTCGCCCCATTTGCTCCTATGTCTAGGTTTCATACCATTCTACAACTTTTATATTTTTACTGAAAACCAATTCGCATTCCTCGTTGGTCAAAACAAGGTCTGAAGTAGGCCCATCATTAAATTATGTTCGTTCAGTAGCGCTTCGGCAAAGCGCTGTTTGCGGTGAATTTTTGGGAAATTATCCATCCAAAATTTGAGAAAACTTTCTCCTAGGAAGTTGTAGATCTTTGAATTAGCTTTTCATGGACATAAAGATTACCTCAATCGGAGTTTCGAGTAAGAAGTTATGGCAGAATTACAAACAGTGCTCTAGATCTAAAATGCCTGTGCTGGCAGTGGTCCCCATGATCGATCATGGTACACTAGAAAGTCGGTTTTGACCATTTATACACCATTTTAAGCCTCTTCCTTCCCCATTTTCGAGCCATAACTCTAGATAACCTTAGAGAGAGGGGAGAACTCGTGGGAGAGAGTTCTTTGAGAGATTTATACTCATCTTTAATCACCCACCAAATATTTAAGCTTCAATCACACAAACCCACCCAAAGCACTATTCATCATCCCCAATCTTGGTTCCTTCCATTTGAGCTTGAGCATGGAGCTAAGGTTTCGCGATTGGACTTCCACACTTCATCAACTACGCGATTCAACTTTTCTAAGGTGGGAACACTATATTAAAACTCTTTTTCATACTATTATTACATGTTGCATTAGAGAGATTTCAAACACAAATTAGGGATTTCTACAAAAAAAAAACCTAAGTTGTTTGCATCATGTGGGGTTTGGGCTCAATCACTCTTCAATTAGTGATGGGTAGTGATAGAAAATCACTCATATTGCATGATTTGAGTATTAAACGCATGTTTTCACTTCTACATCACAAGATTCACGAAGAACCCATGAGTTTTGCGTTTGGTGCTTGTAGGATGATTGGTTGTGGATTATTAATGCTAAAGATACATAGATACACTATTAAACACGATTGTAGAGCATTATGTAGGATATCTACACTACAAACTTACTAGGGTGGTATAATACACAACAACCCTTGGGTTTAGTGCCATGTAGAAAACATGGTAGACACTCGTAATGATAATACAAGCCCTATACACCCTAGAAACGTTATTACCTTAGTTTAATGGGTTGAAGATACTCTTGGCTTGGTTCATGAGGTTGAGCTTGTCATGAATATCCCGATTGAACTAGAAACACAAGAATAAGTGCTTAGAGTATTAGAATGATGTAAGAACTTTACTAAAACGCTTACGACTGTAGTTTGATACATATGACACATAATGAGACATAGGAAATCATTAATGAGCCGGATAGCTATAATACATAAATAATGACTAAACGGTAAAGCTATATATTAGAAGCGTAACGACGACACTTATAGCGATGATGTACAAAAATCATAATGTTAACAAACGAGTAATAGGCGATTCTATATTGAATTTATATACGTGATAGCCATATGTGTGATGATGATGATGTGATTGATAATATTCATTGTGCGAAATGGATGGATGATATATTATGTTATTGTGGAATATAAGTTTAATGGTTCACAGTCTTAGATGGAATTGGACACCCATCGGTAGGATTGTAGCACAAGTTTTAGTAGTTTATCTTGATTACAAGAAACGGTATAGTTTTAACTCGTTGTGCTAGTACACTTTGTGTGTATTAAATAGGACCGGTTTGGGTTAATTCTTTTTATATTGACTATATAAAATAATTTAAAATCCCATGGTTATTATGATTACTTATGCTCTTAATCTTGAAATAATTAATAGACATATATATGTAGTGTTTGTTGTTTTGATTCATTAAGAGTGAGATTCATTTATGGATCAATAATCTTCGTGAATTGGATGACGACACTATATGTATGATGAATATTAATTATTGATGGAATCTATGTCCCGATATAGGGATTAATGATAGCCCCTTGAGAAGTTTATAAGTTTTGATCATGTCAAACCCTGTAGGTGGATTATGTTAATCCGACATGTCAAATAAGTTAAGTGGTAGGTTCAAGGATTAAGAAGTCATTTAAATATAATTTTCATTAATTTAATTTAAATGACGGTCATCTGTAATCTTAATGTAGGGAGAATAACAAGTATTTAATAACAAAGAGCTTGAAATATAATTTTGAGATAAGGACGGGAGTGCAATTATAGTTCTTTAGTGGTGCGAATTATAATTTATGGAATGAACTAATTCATAGTGGAATTAGGATTCTAACTTTCCATAGGAAGTCCAAACATTTATTTCTCCTTAAGATCCCTATCGTAGCCTTATATATACGCCGGCCTTATCTCTTCTCATTATAACAATAATTCTCATGAGCTAGGGTTTGTTCTATTGAGAGAGGAGAACATCTTGGTAATACCATAGTCCACACTCGGTGCAAGATTTGATTGCGGAAGGAATACGATAGAAGATCTTTAGGCTTTCAGTACTGCAATCGTAAATCAATTGTAACTTTTGATCGCACCGTTGGATCGGGCTGATTTTTGGATATATTATTCGGAACGCAAAGTTATGATTATTATAAAACAAATTAGGCCGATCCGAAGTCTTTTCGCTAGCAAAAACAATCGATTTTCCTAGTCCAACGAGAATTAAAAAATCTGACCAGATTGCAATCTGATGCTTTCAAACCCTAGTTTTCTCATATGGATCCTCTACATGATCCACAAAGGTGAAATTCTTTTATTATTATAGGCTTTTAGCAAAAGTATTTTGTTCAATCAATACGCAATATCAAACGATCCTATATTTGTCTCTATCACCTGGGAAGTAGTCGGGCTACTAATGGACATCACCCTGCCAGGGTGTCTCCTAGTGTAGTTCCTCCCGAGCATTGTTGGAGGCTTGTATGGGTGTTTTTCCTTGTTTATTATTCGGAGTGTCGTCTCTGGGAAAATGTCCTGTATGGGTTATCTCCGAATATTTTACTTGGAGAACCAAGTCCCTGGGCCACCTCCCCACCTGGAGGAGACATGGATAAGAGCCTTGGATCCTTTGGGACTCACTAGATCAATTGTTCTGGGCCTGGTCAGACCACAAGGTGAAATTGAGGCATTATGCAAGAGATATGATACGAACTGATGTGTTGTGGATGTATGCTGTTGTTGTTATTATTATTATTATTATTATTATTATTATTATTATTATTATTATTATTATTATTATTATTATTATTATTATTATCATTATCATTATTATAGTTGTATCATATATGTGTGTATATTATATAATGCCTTAAATGAGTTGTGCCTCTAATAAATATGATGCGAACACTATTATAAGGAACATAATATACTAATGTATAAAGTGGAAAGTGTTATTAGCTATTGGCTCTTAGATAAGTTATACGGACGTGAGAAAACATGCAGTTCACGCGGTTAGATGGCCAAATCATAATGAGCTTAAGATACTAATAATCAAAGCGATAATTATAGCTAATGCATAGCTAATGAGGGAACACCGTAGCGTAATGACTTAGAAGAACGGTAAGGGGTAAAGCTTATTAGTCGGCGAAGCATAAACATTTATAATGAACTAATCACAAACATAAAATGATAAATGCTTGGCAATTAGTAAACATCTTCGAGTATAAGTGTGGGATAGCACAAGGTTGGTTTGGCATACTTTAGAACCCTTCCACGATAGCATGGCAAATCACAGGAAGCTAGTAATTGAGAAGAGACAGTTTTACACCAATGGTCCTCTAGTGACTTTGGAATGCATAGAGATCCATTCCATGGAAAGCCTAGAGACGGGATCAGTCGATCAAATAGTTAGCTTCCGGTGGCTAGGATAGGAGTTCTAATGGGGTTCACATGCACTTGGGTGTGGATTGCATTGTGTTGCGTTGCATTGCATGTTTTTAAACTATTGTATTAAGTAAAGTATCTATTTTCTATATAAAGAGGCACACTCTTGTTTTTGCAATATGTATTTTCACTACAAAAACTATATAGTTCCCACTTAACCCGGTTTTGGCTCATCCCATTTTCTAACAGTTTTGTAGATCAGGCTTCGAGAATTGGCGCGACGTACTCTTTTGTAGAAGCCTCTGATGTCCATGGACCTCTCTTAGTCCTTTTCAATAAGGACTATTGTATATCTATAGTTTTAATTTTGTAACATGTAAATGAATTTATTATTAAACTCGTATAAATGGTTTTTATACATGTAGAGTGGATTTGAAATTGTAGTTAATTGTGATTATTCGAATCAAATAGGTTTTAAACCTTACACAGTGGTTTGTTAATGAAACGAACTCCACAATCCAAAATTTTATAAAACAGGGCTTTCTATAATTCAGGTTTTATTAAAGAAAAGCTTTACAAAGATGTAATTTTATGTATTTAAACCTGCCATCGCGCACGGCATCCGTGATTAACTGAGTCCTGGAGGTGAAAATCTCATAACGGGATTCGGGGCATCACACTTTCAGTCTGTGAAACCTGTTTAGAAGGTAAAATGTCTAAGTGACTATTCTAGGCAAAAGGCTATAGGACTAAAAAACAGTTAAAACTGGTTCACTTTGATTTGTATAGTCACATGAATGTCCAGACTAGAGGAGGCTTTAAGTATTTCATCACATTTGTAGATGATTATGCAATGTATAGATACATTTACTTAATGCAATGTAAGTATGAAGTCTTTGAGAAATTCTATGAATTCATGGTGGAAATGAAAAAGTGTTTAGAAAAATTTATCAAATCACTGCGATCAGATCGTGGTGGTGAATACCTCTTAGGAGAGTTCAGGGAATACTTATTAGATAATGGGATTACATCCCAGTTGTCTGCACCGGAGATGCCACAGCGTAATGGTGTAACAAAAAGAAGGAATATGACTTTTATGGAAATGGTAAGATCTATGATGAGTTATTCAGACTTACTTGATTCTTTTTGGGGATATGCTTTAGAAACAATCACATATATTTTGAACTTAGTACCTTCAAAGTCAATACCTACTACACTCATAGAATTATGGACCGGGCTTAAGCCCAGTCTGCGGCATATCCGGGTATGTAAAAGTCCAGCACAAGTGCTGAAAAGGTAATGCGGATAAGTTAAAATCAAGAACAGAGGTGTGTTTCATTGTTGGGTATCCAAAAGGAACTAAGGGTGGCTTATTTTATAATCCTCGAGAATGTAAGGTTATTGTTACCAATGCCAGATTCTTACGAACTCCACATGCTAAAATTTTCTTAAAATAAGGCTTATTATGAAATTTATTACTAAATAAGTTTTAAATTATGTATTTTAAACCGACGGTCGCTTACGGCACCATGATTAACTGGGTCCCGGAGGCCTAAACCTCTTAACGGGATTCGGGACGTCACGCACAGTCTCCTGGGTGCAAGACCCAAAACTATGCACAGAAAAGAACATGTGGCCCTGTTGCCTTGGTGAAAGGTCACGAAATGCAGACCTGGTTGTACGTTTGGATAGCTACGTGATGTTCGAGATTACGGCTCGAGATTTATAAAGTGAACGCGTGTGAATTGTGCCATAGAACTCCACTTGATATTGGGCATACGTTATATTTAAAACGGGTTTTAGCGAAATGAAACAAAGGTTTCTCCTTTAAATTACGATGTACATTTATGGTTCTATGAAATTACATTTATAGATTTTCCATTAGCATTTTTTCATAAATCCATTATATATATATGATTCCCACTGAGTCCTTTCGACTCACCCCAATTATTTTCCATCCAGATACTTCTACAGGCCTTGCCCCAAAGGAAATGGGAGGACACAGCTCTATAGATTGCCTCAATACCACTACTTGGTCGAGGGTTCTTCACGTTAGAAAGACCATCGCTCCAAGTGCTACATAAACAATGTATATATTACACCAGTACCAAAACTTACATATATTTGTTGTGGAGATTGAATACTTGTACTTAGGACCTCGTTGGAGGCTAGTTGTTTCATTGTAGTATTTCTCTTGCTTTTGTAGGCGGATTTTGTAAAATAAAAAGTTGTTCTTATCGCCAAAAAAATGGATTTCTAAGTTTCTTATAGGGATTATGTTCAGTTAACCTGTCGTCGACGTACAGCATCCATGATGAACCAGATTCCGGAGGAGAAATTCTCTTAATGGAATTCGGAGCGTTACATATACAAGACCTTTTTCCTCATTTCCAATTTTAATATATATATTCTAAAAATGACAATCAATCTGTCATTTTCTATTTGGATGGATCTGGCAAGAAATTTTCATAGAATTACTTTCTTTCTTGGATTGATCCAACACATAATTTTTGGGCACGAATTTTTTATATATATATATATATTTTTAACCTATTTCAAAAAGGATTGACTCTATATCTCTTAGCAAAAGCATATTACTCTGGTAATTATTTAGGGACTCGTTTGATTTAATATTTAAACTATTTTGGGAATGCTAAATTTTATTCTAAAACGATTCTTGCATTTGGTTCAAACTTTTGGTTCGGAATAAATGATTCTAGGAATGAGCCGATCCTCTCAAGTTTTTCTATTTAAATCACAAGGAATAAGCTATTACTATATGGCATATTTTCTAATTTTTCTTGTTAGAACTAAAACACTCATCTTCCTTACGAATAAAAAATCATTTTTTATCCATGTCCCTTTTAAAAATGATCAAATCTAGGGCATAACCAAATATTGTTTGGAACTTTTTTTTTTCATCAAGTTGCTGCACAAAAAAAATGTTTGGGATTAATTTTTTTTTTCCTTTTGCTGCACCAAAAAATTATAATTTTTGGAGGATAGTTATTAGACATTTCTAATTTTTGCAATTTATTATGGAAAGTGTACCTACGGGTGTTGTCAGAATTTCAAAAACCGAACTGATCTGTTGCAATTTGAAATTTTTCGAACAAAAAAATCGAAACCAAAACCGATTGATTTGGGTCTGTTCAGTTCGGGTTTCGAGTTCCCCGAATTAGACTGAGCAAACCGAATGTTTAAAAAAAATAAAAAATTTGCTAACTTAAAAACAAAAACCCTAAAAGTGTGGCCTCTCATTTTCTCCTTGCGTAATGCCACCACCACTGTCCTCTGAACCTTATCCTCAACGTCTCTCTCCCTATTCGTTGTGTCTATGTGTGTGTGTTTTTGAACTTTGAAAAGTTTATCTTCTTCCTTTTATATTTACTATAAACCTTAAATATTTCTCCAAAACTCGAACGAAATGAGCACATTAAATGTTATATATATACATAGACACCTCTCTAAATTTCCATCATAAATTTCCATCATAAAATGTATATATGCGTCTATACATGTACGTCTCTAAATTTCCATCATAAATTACCATACATACCTCTTTAAATCTATACATTTTTGATATATATAGTGGCTGATACGAACCACGCCAACAATGTGATGAAACCCGTAGTAAAGACAGTCGAAAGATTGTTTCCACAATTAGATTTGAATGATACCGCAGCCCGTTGCTTATAAAGAGCAAGAACCTTGGTATATAAGGGTTGATGGATTGATGGACACCACGAACTAACACCTATAGAGAGATGCGAACCTTGGTACACGCGAATGACGCCACAATTAATGATGATAAATCAATTAATAAGTCGAATGAACATTATGGACAATCCAGATTTGTTCAATATGTTTTTAAAAAACAAAAGAGAAAACCTCTCTCAATTTTATTAATCCATAACTCTCTAACTAAAATAATACAATCATCCCCTTTAAATAGGGTGTAAAAATGAATTACTAATCCTAACACAATAAGGAAACTAAAACAATCATAATTGACTAAACATTCCTAATTTAATATCCTATTTGAATAAGGAAACACTCCTAAAACAATCATAATTGAATAAGAAAAACATTCCTAATCCTTATCGAATAATAAAATAATAAACAAGTCCTATAATTTAAAAGTAATTAAAATACGATCTTCTTTGAATTTTCTTGCACGAACTCTTGTAATCGGACCCATGAAAACTTGATTTAGGCTTATGTACGCTTCAATCCACGTGCTTAATTATGTGCTAGCCTTGTCCACATCATTTCCCTCCTCTTAAGAAGGATTTTTCCTCAAATCCTTGTGATGACGTTGCCCATGCCAATAGATATCTTTAGGATATTCATGCACACTAGGTTTTCACGAAGTTTATTTTTACCTTATCGTAAATCACTCATAACTTTTGATCGCACTGTTGCATCGGGCTGATTTTTGGATATGTTGTTCGGAACACAAAGTTACTATCATAGCGCAAAAAATAGAACAATCAAAGCTCTTTTCGGTATCGAAATCAATAGATTTCCACAGGCCAACTGGATTTGGAAAAAAATCTGATTTTATCCTATTTTTTTTAAATTGAATTGAAACTTTAACAAGAACAAAAAAAAAAGATAGATAAACCTAAAATTAGAAGCTACCTCTAATACCAACTGATACGAACTACGCCAACAATGTGACGAAACCCGTAGCGAAGACAGTCGAAAAATCGTTTCTACAATTAGATTTGAATGGCACCACAACACGTTGCTTATAAAGAAGCAGAACCTTGGTATATAAGGGTTGATGGATGGACACCGCGACCCAACACCTATAGAGAGATGCGAACCTTGGTATACAAGAATAACGCCACAATTAATGATGATGAATCAATTGATAAGTCGAATGAACATTACGGATAATCCGGATTTGTTCAACATGTTCTTAAAGAACAAAAGAGAAAACCGCTCTTAGTTTTATTAATCCATAACTCTCTAATTAAAATAATACAATCATCCCCTTTAAATAGGCTGTAGAAAAGAATTACTATTCCTAACACAATAAGGAAAGTAAAACAGTCCTAATTGACTAAATATTCCTAATTTAATATCCTATTTGACTAAGGAAACACTCCTAAAACAATCCTAATTGAATAAGGAAAGCATTCTTAATCCTAATTGAATAATAAAATAATAAACAAGTCCTATAATTTAAAAGTAATTAAAATACGATCGTTTTTGAATTTTCTTACACGAGCTTTTGTAATCGGACCTATGTAAACTTGATTTGGGCCTATGTACGCTTCAATCCACGTGCTTGATTATGTGCTAGCCTTGTCCACATCATTGGCGATGATTTATTAAATATTATTATATTTACTATATAGACGATGATTAATATAATAAACACTTTATATTCTTGCTAGTTTGTGGTAAAATGATAGCGTGGTTTAACTTATTACATTTTGCATGAACACACACTATAGTGAGTACACTACATTACTTCTGAAAATAAATTAAATAGTTTGAAATTCTAAAATATTCTCGAATTGATCATTTGATATTTTTAACGTCATATAAACATAATTAAAATATTAAATCATCGGTTTGAAGTTTAAAGAGGTGTTAATTTAGAAAAGTATCCACCATAACTCATGATGGAATTAAAGTACCTATTATCTCACTACTCTACATATATGTGCATATACCGAAGCATTTTCCAAGGTTACATTTGCCGTGTATTCCTACCACCAATTCTTACTAGCATGCATATATTACATGAGTTGTACTTTCACAAGATATAATAAAAGTACAATCCATTTAATAACCTCAGTAAGAAAAGGTGGTAAGAATTGTAGGTAAGAAAAACACTTCCTAAAAAAAGGAGTAATTTTATACTTTCCGGGTATTCTTGACACCTATACTTACCGGTATGGATTACATGGGTTGTACATTTACAAGATACAATAAGGGTACTACCTATTTAATGCACCTGATAGAATATGTGGTAAAAATTGTAGGTAAAAAAAAAATATTTTAACCCAAGAATCGTAGGTAAGAAAGGAGCGAAAGTTGAATTTAGAATTCTATAATTTTTATCTACCTGTTTGTATGTTTACGTATGTATATATTTTTGTCCTCTTAAATATAATGCACCCATCTCTCCCCTTTGATTCCTCATATATATATATGGACCTTTCAACCCTTAAAAACCCCTCAACCTCCATAAAACTATATTTACAAAACAATTAAAAGAAAGAGAAAGCAGTCTTTTCTTTCAATCTGGTGGATCATTTGACTACCACTCTCCAGCCACCGGTTGCACCCTAGCCACCCTCCCATGAGCAACGCCCTTCACCCCACCACCCCCCACCTCTAGCCTTCCTCTCTCAACCTTACCACACAGAAAAACTGAGCATCCTCTGTCTTGTTTCTCACCATTGAAAAAAAAATTCTCAAGACCACAAGGTAATATATAAGCACACATATATTTTCGCACTTAAATACATACAGGGGCGGACACAACCCTAGTTGGTCCAAATTTGTTTATTTAGTGCTGTAGTATGCCAAGTTTTCTGTTTCAATCCAGTCATGACTGGGTTTAATTTAGTATGAGCATTAGCTCTCAAGGTATACACGCACAAATATATACACAGGGCGGCAACAACTTTCGTCCGCTGAATTTTTTTTTTTATTTAGTGATGTATTATATTAAGGTTTCAATTTTAATCAAGTCCAGAATGATTTAATTAAGTGTAAATAAGCTCTCCCTTCTGAAAAATTCTTGGTCCGTTCTTGCTTATATTTTTTTTGGTGAATGGTCCGTTCCTGTATATATATATTCGTATCTATTAGTATTTTTACTTACATATGTATATATTTTTGTTTTGTATATTTTGGTTCCTCTTGGGTGTATATGAAATATATATGCCTATACACGCAAAGAGAGGAAATTCTTGTTATGAAAGCAAAAATAACTTATCTCAAAATTAGTGGTGATTTGATTAGTTATATGTCCTTTCTCTAAAATTTTACTTTTGTATTTGATCAGTGCAAGAGGCACTGGGCACCGGCTAAGCCCCAACACGTGGCAGCCGCAAGATAAGAGCGTGACCAACATGTTCCATAACGAACAACCACTTTGCCATTACTCCAACAAATACTTGCCATTATCTCCACTCCCTCCTGCATGTCATGAAGAGTTGATCTTATTACATTGTAACATCCAATTACTTGCATCTATAAAAGGAACTAGCCTTTAACATTTCATATTATCTTAAAAATTAGCCAAGCGTAACTATATTTACTATCACTGTAATTATCATCAACATCATCAATAAAATATCAAAGTCATCACCAAAGGATGAACGTAAACTAGACCTACCATTCATTGACTAGTAGACCCACCCCCTTACCAAAAATCCATATGTTATTTTTGCTTACTTTTTTGCGCCTACTACGTATAACCTTACGTGTGAACAACATTTTGCTATGAGATTTGTTGATCTTACAATAACAATTTTGATATTATTCGAGTTACGTAGGACACATATATTTTTATGCTTTTAGCCTTGGTCCTACTCATGAATATATATTCTTGTACGTATATATATACATATATCATGATGGGAAGTAAAATGGTTTGTTAAATGAAAATCTATTTTTCTTTTTCAAAAGATATGGTGTCCGAGCCAACAATTTTTGAAGTAAAATGTGAGGGCTAATCTCGCTTAGTAACATGTTTTTGACAGAAAATAATAAATTGCCGCACGAAAGTACCACTGTTTGAAAAACTTTATGAATTTTCCTCATAATTATATTTAATTATTAATACTTAGATTTTATTTTCGAAACTACCTTAACTTATTCATGACTGATTTTCATTTTGTCCATCCCTTTGGTAAGTATTAAAATATGTTGCGTTGAAACTTTAGATTATAGAGATAGATAATTGTTTATACGTGTTTATCGAATGTATGTATACTATGTTTGTTTATTCTTGTTGGGATAAATATATATATTAGCTATTATTGTCGACTAAAATTTTGACTTCATTTATGTGAAGCAAATTGTTGAGATATATAAACACATCAAAGATGAGTAGGCGAAACGGGAATGGATCAAACAACCAGCGAGCCAACTTGCCGGCAACATCATCAACATCCCCGCAGACCTCGTGCTTGTCTGTGAACAGTGATGTGAACTCTAGCAGCACAGAAGCGACGTCGTCGTCTATGATGCTGGTAGGGTGCCCTCGGTGCCTCATGTACGTACTGCTTGCTAAGGAGGACCCTAAGTGCCTCAAATGCAAGAGCACCGTCCTCCTCGATTTCCTCCACCAGGACACCCCTGCCACTGCTAGTGCCACCGCCAAGAAAACTGAGAAGTGCTAGATCAGCCAGAATCTTTAAAAACCATCTATTTTTCTTAATTAATAATGAGAGTTGCACAAAAAATATACATAAGATGTAACTTGATTGGTTAAATAATCAGGCGTAATTATTTAACATATCAAATTACTCACTACTGTATCGTGTATTTTTTGTGCATCTAATATCCAGCCATTTAATAGTAGTGTTAGGATCCGTTTGGTAACAACATGGAAAAGGAAAATAAAAACAGTTGATTTTTTGTGAGAAGCCGGAAAATAAATTGAAATATGTGGTGAGATGTCTTCTTACTTTGTAACTTATTCTACGGAGAAATTTTCTTTGGTGGTTAAGGAAGAAAAATTATCCACAAAAAATTATGAAAGATGAAAGACATCTACTTATAAAATGATTATGAAATGGAGAGCATATTATCACATACCTCAACTTATTTTTCAATTTCTTACCAAATCAAGTGTTTTTTATTTTTATTTTCTATGTTATCAAACGGAACCTTAATGTCAACCCCCTTTATCCATTTGAAGTAGTACTATTTGCATTCCATTTTATTAAATAGGGGTGGAGTGTCGGTAGCATTTACCACTTTCGTTTTCTTTTTCTTTTTCAAATTCTAGGGAAAGGGAATTATGGGTCTAGCTAGAAGAGTGCTTGTTGGATTCAGGTGGTTGTTCTTTAGAATGACGAAAATGAAAAAATGTAATGAGCTAACTTCAACTGCCCAAATTTTCTTAAGATATGTTAGGTTATTCTGCCCTTGTTTCATTGGTTTTTTATATATTGACTTGTTTTAATGGACCAGAAACAAGAAGCTAGGCCAAAAAATTTAATAAAAGATAAAAAAAAAAAAAAAAAAGAAAGAAAAATGGACGTAGCTAGCACAATAAAACTGCATTGATGGGTAAGCATAATTTATTTGCAACGTACCCCACACTGATGCAACAATATAGCGTCACTTCGTTTTTGCTTTCATTCGTTATATAACCAATCAAAACATGACAGGTATTATAGTTATATATATATATAGTATACGCACATAAATACATAAAAATATTGACATATATTTACTGTTAAAATTTTTAATTCACCCCCTTCTCTGTAGAATTTTATACTATTTTTTTTTTATTTCCATATACTTTTATCAAATTCAACCACATAAATGCTCAGAAGGTGAAATCTGTTTTTTTATTTAAATTATTCATTTTGGTCCCTGATGTATCAATTTGCTCACATTGAAACTTAGGCCATCTCTAATGGTGTTTTCTATTTTTGCATTTCTATCTTATGTGTCAATATTATTTTATAATATTTCTATATCTATTGGCAATATATTTATATTGGTGTAGAAGGATAGAAAATATGATCTCCAATGGTGATTTCTATTGTTCAATTTCTTCCTTACTTTGTCCCCTATTTAATGAAGAGAGAGAATTAGTGGGTGTACAACAACCAATAAAAATTTGCCATGTCACAGAGAGAATTTTTATCACCATTGGAGATAGAAATAGAGATAGAAATGCCCATTGGAGAAGATTTTTTCTATTATTCATTTCTATCATAGAAATTTACTTGGGTAGAAACACCATTGGAGATGGCCTTAAGCCATCTCTAATGGTGGTTTTTATTTTTGCATTTCTATTCTATGTGTCAATATTATTCTATAATATTTCTATATCTATTGACAATATATTTGAATTGGTGTAAAAGGATAGAAAAGATGGTCTCCAATTGTGATTTCTATTTAATGAAGAGAGAGAATTAGTGGGTCTACAATAACCAATGAAAATTTGCTATGTCACATAGAAAATTTCTATCACCATTTTTATATGTAGAAATTGTGATAGAAATTCCCAATCCTACTAGACTTCCACTTAGGATAGAAATGGAAATAGAAATGTCTATAGGAGAAGATTTTTTCTATTATTCATTTTTATCATAAAAATTTACTTGCGTAAAAAACACCATTAAAGATGGCCTTAATGCATCAGCCGCTTCTCAATTAAGTCCAATGGTTAACCTTTCATTTAAACTGATGACGGTGACACCCTTGACGCGCGCATGACTCATCAGGAAAGTAATTTGGTGGGAAAATAAACCATCATTTCCTGCCAGATCATTTCTTGCCCGAAGCATTCTGTCTCACCTTGAGAATTATTTATGTCCTTTATATTGATTTACTTATTTTAGTCAAATATAATGTTAAAAGTCTTTTCTAGAAGGGTGGTGATGTTGGCACTCTCAAAATTTCTCGAAAACACTCTCACTTTTCATTCGGTCTTTAACAACCGAATAACGTATACGTTATTCGATTGTGAAGGACCGAATATAAACTTGCAAAAATTTGAAAAAACTTGAAAATGCCTTACTCGGTTGTCAAGAACCGAATATATAAACCTATATTCGGTCCTCAACAACCGAATAATAGACACTTTACTCAGTTGCGAATGACCGAATTAAAGTGGGAGTGTTACCAAGTGTTTTTGGGGGTGCTAACATCACCACCCTTTCTAAAATCCGAATATATATACATTGTGTGTGTACGTATGAGAGAGAATTGCATCCCAAGAAAATAATATGCGAGCAACTTGCCTTTCTTATATATAAGTATCGTGATAAATTTTAATACTCGCAAGTATACGAATTAATTTATAGTGTAGCGTGTAAGTGAAATCGACCTCACAGACACTCAAACAGTATATTTTATAATTATCTTGTTAATGTTTCACTAAACTCCTCATCTAGTTAGAAAAATTTGTAAGAATCACACTAATAAAATAAAGCAAAGCAAAGCAAAAAAAGTAAATTAAAGTAATGGAATTAAATTAAATAATATTAAGCAAGAGAACAAAATTAATGAATTAATTGACTAGGGTTTTTGAGTCGTATATTTAATATCATCTTTCTAAGTATTCATGCGCATAAACTCTTCTCTTATCTCGCACTAATTTGGTCTCTCGACTCTATTAGATGAGAAAAATAAAATTAATAAAATTCAATTGTAATTCTTTCACAACCAAACTTATCTATAAAATCAAAACATTCACTATATCCGTCAAAACACACCATATATCCACTCTTAACAAATCATAAGATGAATTCAACAATAAAGAATGAGAATCCAACTTTATTTTTTCTCAATTAAAATAGGCATCCAATAAGAAAAATTGTATTTAATATTAAAACATTAAATTGGTAGAGTTAATTTGCATGAATACCTACAAGGGAATCAATTAAATATACTCATCCTAATCATAGTATAAATTTATGCTAGCATAATAAAAATTAAATAACAAATAAAATTGAAAAAACATTTACTTGGCATTACTTAAACTGAAGAGTAAATAAAAATCCAAATTTTCAAAGTCTTCAATTGAAAAAAAAAAACTAAAGAAAAATAAAACAAAATAAATAAAAAGAAGAAGGAGGAGGCTCGGCTCCTGTGCTGCTGTGCACGGCTAAGTCCCTTTTTCATATTGTTTGCATCCTTAAATAGTTGAATTTATAAGCTAGGGCTCAAACTTATTAAATGGGCTTGGCTATGTAGACAACAATTGGGCTAAGATCATGAGTTGGTGAATTTAATTATTTATTCCATGAGGTTTCAAGTTAATTTGGCTAGTGGGCTGTTTTGGCTGAGTGCTAAATAGCTTTGGACTCATTTATTTGAGTGTATAATATTGAATTTTCGTCATTTTACGTTCTGCATATTGCATTGTAATTTTGGATCTTGAGATGGATGAATTTAAAAAGGTAATGAACTCCAAAGTTGTAAATTTCAAAATTCTCTTTAATTTGGGCTTAAAAATCGCATTATTTGAAATTTCAAGTAAAAATTTATACATGCAGAAGTAATGAGCACTTTAGGTATCTTCACTTGCTTTAATTTCTCTATTTTTTTCAATATTTTCCAATTCTTTTCTGGCACCTAAAAAATATATATTAAAAACATAAATATTAGTAATAATATATGCTCTTTAAATTATAAATTAGCATAATAAATTATACCAATTTCTTGGTACATCAAATTCTCTCCAATTTACACTTTTGCTAGTCCTCGAGCAAAACAAAAGATATCAAAATAAATTATTTTATTAAGACCAAGATTTCCAATGCAATGGTTCTTTTTCTTTTAAAATTTTGATTTCCTTTCTTCACCAATGCAACTAACTCAATAAAGACATCTAAATACTCACATGCTAGAATAATGTGGCACACATGCAACATCAAAGTTCTCAAACTAACAAGATTAATAAAATATTCCATTATCACCAATCATCATCGTGCGTGTGTGAATTGACAACATCATAACATCATTGATATCAAAGAAAGAAAACTTTCAAATACCATCCAAACTATGCTTTGATTCAACTCCTCACATGGCATACACTCAACAAATGACCACTAGAGAATAAGGTGTAAATGCTTTCATTACATGCAGGTTATAAAGAGTAAATGTACGCAAATTTAAAAGCCTCGTGCATGTATATATGAAAAACACTATAACTGAAAGAACATTAGTAGTCTCTAGAAAAGCGAAATGCATAATTGGATCCCCTTACACCACTCTTACCTCGAAACCATATCCAAAGGATTATTAGGACTTTTTCCTGGTTGTAACAAAGGATTATCAAATAAACGGTATATAAGGAATTCAAAAATCTAATAAACAAATTGAGATATAAAATTGTGGGAGGATAATTTTGTACTTGAATCTTGGGCCAAACCCAAGACATGGGATGCGGCCCTGTGTCAAGGCCGAGCATATTGGCCGGATAGTACACTTTTCAACCAATGAAGCTAAAGACCTCATCTAATCGGATGGAAGGCTAATCAACTAGTAATGAGTTATGAATAAGTGGTAGTTGAGCTGGAGGATAAACAATGGGAAATAACTACTTTCGTTAGTGTGAATAGGGCTATGGACACCTGCAACTTTGGAGTAGTGATCAAGTTTACCATTTATGGTATTTTTTTACCTCACCAAACCCTATAGAGATTATATACATAGGACAGGATGAACCCACAGCGGGGGATCCACCTTTTACCATCATACTAGCACTCTTTACTCTTTCTCTCAAAATTGTACTCTCAGCCATTAGAGCTTAGTAAAAAACAACAAAGCACACACTGGGAGGACGTACTGCTGGATTGGTTATAAAAGCCACCGGAGGAACCTACGCACACCAACAAAAATCCTGTTCTCTTTACTATTGATTTTACTGTTCATCACCGTCACCTTTGCTGAATCTAATTGTCGTTTCTACCAATTTGGGTCGATTTCGTGTTCTTTGGGCTTGGTCAGATTTATACCACCAACAATTGGCGCCGTCTGTGGGAATCAGCGATGAAAAGCTTGTGAATGGTAATCAGATTTAACTTCTCTTTACAGTGAATTTCATGGTACTTTTTTAGCTTGTTGTTGTTTTTCATTTTCATACTGTTTGATTCGATCTAGTACTTGTAATTGGGCGAACATGGTCCATACAAACAGCCACCCAATCGAGAATGTGAATCATGTAAACCCAAACATAATACATGTAGTTAACCCCACAACCAGCTGAGTCGTACCTCACGATGTCGATATGCGTAAACACTCTCATACGCATTCATCCTTACCTTTCGACCCAAATTATGCGGACAGGGGTCCGGCGACTTCTGTGGAATAGAGCCAGGTATCAAAATCGCAACAAAAGAAGGACCTACTGCTGCAGATGCCGCGGAAGCAAACTGCAACAAATGTTGTATTAGGGTTACCCAAGCCATAGGTCCCAACCCCAGCTAGGACCCACGGCTCCTCAACAAGGGATGAGCATCAGGAGGATGGGGTAGATTCTTTGTCTGTGGGAAAGGGAAAATCGATAGCGGCCGATGAGCCACGAGTTAGAGCTCCTGATTATCTGAGGCATCATAATGCCTCGACTATACCTGCTCGCCCAAGTGTCTTCGGTACAGATTACTGCAGAGACTTAAAGTCACCCGAAGAACTGGGCTGAACGAGATTTAAGGAGGATGATTTACTCGGCGATTGCCGATAAAACTGATGAGGGAAAATCCACGGCCGAGTTAGCCATGAAGGCTTTGAGCGAAAATAATTGTTCTCCATTTACTCAGTGTATCCAGAATGCACCTCCGCTAAAGAAATTTGGTCAACCGAAATTCAATATCTATGACTACAGATCGGACCCGGCCGATCACGTCAAGCATTACAAACAAGTAATGGCCTACTGGAAGAATGAAAAAGCTCTGATGTGTAGAATGTTCTCGAAAAGTTTCGGGGACACGGCATTGAGGTGGTTTGACAAACTACCCCTAGTAAAAATAGGCAGTTTTAGAGAACTAGCTGAGCAATTCACAGCCAGGTTTATCACTAATAACAGAGTAGTTAAAGGACCAGAGGCCTTAACTCACTTAAAAAAGAAGTAGGGGGAAAGCCTAAGAGAATACTCCCAAAGGTATTGGGAGTTGTTTCAAGAAGCTAAGATTGTGATCTAAAATTTACAGTTAGCACTTTCAAGTTCGGGTTACCATGGGATAGTAACGGTATCTATAATGATCTAACAAGGAAACCACCAAAAATATTTAATGACTTGTTGTCAAGAGTGGATGAGTTTTCTAGAGTAGAGGATGACGACCGAGCAGCAAATAAGCAGGGTTTTAAATGAGAGCATAATAGTAATGGGGAAGGTAATGGCAAGAAGATCAAGAAGGAGACTAGGGTTGATGATAAGAAATCGAACACTTTCAAAAGCGTGAACACCATCTTCAACAATCCCATCCACAAGATAATGTTTAAGATACAAGGTGAATAGTTTTTTAAATGGCCTAAACCTATGGCTGGAGATCCGAACGGAAGGGACACCACACTCAGGTGCTCCTATCATAAGGACCATGGTCATAGAACAAAAAATTGCAAAACATTGAAGCAGTTCTTGGAAAGGTTAGTCGAGCATGGCCACTTGGCAAAGTATGTGAAGCCCACAGGGGCAAAGGGGAATGACAAGCCCAAAATGGCCGAGGAGCAAGCCACGGCGGTCCAGGCAAACAAGCCAGTTGTTGGAGTGATAGATGCCATCCACGAGGTGGTTGATAAATCTGAGACAGCGAGGAATTTTTTGCGAGCTAGGTTAGCAAGGGCAAGACTCTGGGCAGAAGCTCATCTGGTCAAGGAAGTTCTGACAATTTTAACGCCCCAAAGAGAAATCGACAAGACAATGTTGTGTACCAGTTAACTTTTTTGGAAGAAGATCTGAGGGGTTGGATATACCCCATAATGACGCTCTTGTACTAATGGTCAATATATGTAATTTTGATGTCCAAATGGTGTAATCGACCTAGGCAGCTCGTCAAAGATCATGTATTTGAAGGCCTGCAATTAATTAAGGCCATTTATTTCAAGCAAGAATGTGAAGCAAGTTAACTCGCCGATCTACACTTTTAGTGGTGACGAGGTTTGACCGATCTGTATTATTAGTGTGCCAGTTTGAATTGGAGAAATGGTCATTTTTACGGATTTGTTTGTCATGAGTATTGATTCCCCATATAATGTTATCCTCGGTAGTAATTGGTTGGGAGAGATGAAGGCAGTTGCTTCTCCATTCTATCAAAAATTAAAATTTTCAATGCCTAAGGGAGTTTGCGTAGTACGGGGAAAACAGGAAGATGAAAGATATTGTTTTAACATGGCAGTCAAAGGATTGCTCTCCGAAAAGAAAGAGGTTAAACAGGTCGAGTTGATTATTGTGGATGATAAAGCCAACGAGAAATAAGCCGAAGATAAAACCTTGCCTGATTCCTCGAATCATAGGAAGGGCAAGGAACATGCCTAATAGCAATCAAAAGATGGTCGCCCTACCGATGGTGGGGCAAAGAGGAGACCAGAAGAAAAGGTCTCAAAAGACCTAATTCAAGTCCCCGCAGTTGATGGTTGTGATAGCCGTGAGAAATACTTCATGGTCGGCAGCCGTCTGAGCATTGAAGAAAGAGATAGGTTGATCAATTTCCTTAGAAGGAATATTGATGTGTTTGCATGGAAGCCTTATGACATGCCCGGGATACCGGTAGAAGTAATGTGCCGCAAGTTTCATGTGAATCCAGGCTTTAAACCTATGAAACAAAAACCACATCGGACAGCACCCGAAAAGGCAGCAGCCATAGAAGAGGAAGTCCAAAAACTGCTAAAGGCTGGGGCAGTCAGAGAGGCATAATTTCCAGAGTGGATCTCCAATCCAGTGGTAGTCAGAAAGAAAAACGAAAAATGGAGGGTTTGCATAGATTTCACAGACCTGAACAAAGCCTACCCTAAAGACAGTTTGCCTTTGTCGGGGATAGATCAGTTGGTGGATTTGGCAGTCGGTCATCAAAGGTTGAGCTTTCTGGATGCATATTCGAGGTATCACCAGATTCCATTGTTTGGGCCAAATCAAGAATGCACCGCCTTCATTACGCGGGTGCCACTTATCAAAGACTTGTCACTAAGATGTTCAAAGATGAAATTGGAAAATCAATGGAAGTGTATGTCGATGATATGCTGGTCAAAAGCACATTGGAGGTCAACCACATTAGGGATTTGGGAAAGACATTCGAAATTCTCAGGCACTGTTCGGATAAGGTTGAATGCAGCAAAATGCACCTTTGGGGTTAATTCGGGCAAGTTCTTGGGTTTTATGGTGAATCACAGGGGTATCGAGGTGAATCCAGAAAAGGTTCAAGCAATTATAGATGTTCAGAGGCCGACCAACCTAAAAGACCTGCAAAAACTCTAAGGAATAGAGCACCAAATTAATTTTGTACCCGGAGTGTCCATTCGTAACCGGCCAGTCTATAGGAGTCATCCAAAGGAAACAAAGGAACTTCAAAAGCAAGTGACGAAGCATTTGGAAAAAGGGTATGTGAGAGAGAGTATGTGCCCATATGCGGTTCCAGTTTTGCTAGTGCCGAAGAAGGATAGAACATGGAAGATGTGCGTGGACTACCGAGCCATAAATAATATCATGGTAAAGTATTGTCACCTCATTCCATGTTTAGATGATATGCTTAATGAGTTGCATGGGTCTAGGATATTCTTTAAGATTGATTTGAAGAATGGATTGCATAAAATTAGAATGAAAGAAGGCGATGAATGGAAAACAACATTTAAAACTAAATATAGGTTATATAAGTTGTTAGTTATGCCTTTTGGTTTGACTAATGCTCCTAGTACCTTTATGCACTTAATGAACCATGTTTTGAGATCATTCATTAGCAAATTTGTTGTGGTCTATTTTAATGATATCCTGATTTATAGCAAGAGTCTAGATGATCATGTTATGCATTTGAAATTTATTTTTAGATGTCTTGCGTAGGGAGAAGTTATATGCTAACTTGAAAAAGTGCACCTTTTGCACGGATAAGCTTGTGTTTCTTGGTTTTGTTGTGAGTGCACAAGATATTCAAATTGATGAAGAGAAAGTGAAGGCCATTCAAAGTTGGCCGAGTCCTATAAGTGTTGGACAAGTGCAGAGCTTCCATGGACTTGCTAGTTTCTTTCGACTATTCCAATTACTGAAAAGCAAGCTAAGTAACACCCCCTTATTATCTTTACCTAACTTTTCAAAGACTTTTGAAATTGAATGTGATGCTTCAGGAAATGGAATTTATGCTGTTCTTATGCAGGAAAGGAAGCCAATGGCATACTTTAGTGAGAAGCTAAGTGGGGTGACCTTAAATTACCCTACCTACGACAAGGAGCTCTATGCATTGGTGAGAGTATTGGATACGTTGCAGCACTATCTTTGGCCGAAAGAATTCATGATTCACAGAGATCATGAATTGTTGAAGCACTTGAAAGGACATCAAAGGTTAAATAAGCGCCATTCCAAATGGGTGGAGTTGATAGAGACTTTCCCATATGTGATCAAGTATAAGCAAGGTAAAAAGAATGTTGTAGGAAATGCTTTATCACGCGGTATGCTTTAATTGCTACTTTATATGCTAAATTGCTTGGATTTAAGTACATTAAGAATTTGTATTGTGATGATGCTGATTTTAGAGATATCTTTAATGCGTGTGAAAAGGTGGCGTTTGATAAGTATTTTAGGCATGATGGATTCTTAATGTGTGAAAATAAACTGTGTGCCTAAATGTTCATTATGTGAGTTGCTTGTGAAAAAGGCTCATATGTGATGGGAGTCTAATAGGACACTTTGGTATAACTAACACCTTAGGAGTATTGCAAGAACACTTATTTTGGCCTCACATGAAAAAGAGATGTTGAAAGAATTTGTGAGAGATGTGTTACTTGTAAGAAAACAAAGTCTAAGTTAAACCCCCATGGTTTATATACTCCATTGCATATTCCTAGTGACCCTTGGGTTGATATTTCTATGGATTTTGTGTTGGGTTTGCCTAGGACTAAACGTGGGAATGATTCTGTTTTTGTGGTGGTTGATAGATTTTCTAAAATGGGTCATTTCATTGCTTTTCATAAAATTGATGATGTACACGAATTGCGAATTTGTTTTTTAAAGAAATTGTACATTTGCATGGCATGCCTAAAACCATTATTTCTGATAGGGATGCAAAGTTTTTGACCTACTTTTGGAAGACTTTGTAGGGAAAGTTGGGTACTAAATTTTTGTTTTCTACTATATGTCATCCCCAAACTAATGATCAAACGAGAGTAGTAAATAAAACTTTATCCACTTTTTTGCGTGCCATAGTTAAGAAGAACTTGAAAGAATGGGAAAAATGTTTGCCTCATGTTGAGTTTGCATATAATCGAACTGTTCATTTTGCATCTAAGTTTTCTCCTTTTGAGATTGTGTATAGTTTTAATCCGTTAACTCCTTTGGATTTATTACCATTACTTGTTAAGCAGATGGCAGGAAGAAAGCTGAATTTGTTAGGCAAATTGATATGAACTGCGATCGTAGTCCTATCCAATAAGAAGAATCCTCAACCCTTGTCATTGAAAAACGCAAGAACTTTGGAATCACGCGAAGATGATGGAGGTGAAACCTCAACCCAATCCCTCAAACAAGAGTTGAACCTTAGTATAGTCATAGACAAATAATCAATTGATGGATTAATTGATTAATAAGTCAAAGAATGACAAAAACGCTAATTCTGGCCGTTCGATATGTTATTAGAACACGAGAGGTGACAGCACGCTCAATCTATTATCAAAAATAAAACTTGATGTTAACAGTCACGAATCCCTCCTTATAAAGGAGTAACAAACCCTACTAGGTTTAGGAAAATAAAAATAAAAATGAAAAATAATAATTTCCCACATATTTTAGGCCCAAACAAAGCTAAAACAAAAAAAAACATAAAATAAATAGAGTTTAGCCCCAGCCCATTTATCATATACACGTTTTTAGCTTCTTGCACTCTATTTGCCTTGGGCTTGCAACATAACACCTCCAACTGGGCCTTTAATCTCTTGGGTTGCTATTTGAACAAGCAATGTCTTCCATTCTTGGGCCCGATCCCCCTTAATGCTCCTCCATGTTTCATCTCTATCATCCTTACTTTATGGAGAAAAGTTCCCGGCTGATAGTTCGAATGGAAGTAATAACGATCCGCTCCAATGAAATCCATGTGGTCCACTTTATCTACCATCAGCTCCAGTCTTGAAATCTGCTTCCTTTCCTTTACAAAGATCATCCTCGCTTCCATGGCTGCCTTGGAAATCCCTTGCTTTTCGTTGCACCTAACCTCCACATTCTTTTTGAACCATCCAAGCTCTACAGCTGCCATGCTATTCAATTTCTCCACTGTGACCTGCTTACCAACACTTTGCTCTAAAGTTTGCTCTCCATGTTCTAAGTCAACTTTTCCTTGGTGTTGATCTCTAATTCCCTGCAAATAAGACACAACAAATATAGGCAAAACAGGATTAAGATTGTTAGAACCTTGGAATTCGTCGAAACATACTTTGACCCGTAGTCTATAAACATACTATCTCGGATTGTCTTTCCTAGCCAAGCTAATGGAACTTTGACTCGTAGTCTATAAACATACTAGAACCTTGGAATTCA
This sequence comes from Lonicera japonica, assembly GCA_021464415.1. Taxonomy (NCBI): domain Eukaryota; kingdom Viridiplantae; phylum Streptophyta; class Magnoliopsida; order Dipsacales; family Caprifoliaceae; genus Lonicera; species Lonicera japonica. Next base: position 23,689,807 of record CM038469.1, read on the forward strand.
TCGAAAAAGATGGAAGGTGGAAACCTCAACCCAACGCTTAAAAGATCATGAACCTTGGTATGATCAAAGACGCCACAATCAATTAATGAAGAATTGATTGATAAATTAAGAACAATTGAATTAATCATTCAACATGTTCAAAAACACAAATAGAAGCTCTCAATATTATTAATATTCAAAACGTCACTCCAAACAATGAATCCACCTTCTTTTAAATAGGAGGACAAAACAATTAGAAACCTTATACAATAAGGAAACTAATTATACTTAGAAAAAGGAAATAACTTCTAGAATAATCCTAATACAATAAGGAAACTAATAATATGACAATAAGGAAACCATTCAAAAAGGAAACTACTAATTATAATTCCTAATTGAATAATGAGACTCAAGAAGCCCAATAATTTAAAAACAACTTAAATTAATATCTTCTAGATTATTCCAATGGGCCTCCTTGCTATTCTAACCTCTTGAACTTCCATGCCCAATCTTTAGGAACCCCATGGAATGTATAATCATCGTTTAAGCTTCTTACATTCCCTAGTATGATTAATTTAAGGCTTAGACACTTGTATTTTCACTCCCAATTCTTGCACATGAGCATAATCAAGCCTCCATATAGTAACTCACAATTTTCCTTGGCTGAATATAATGGAGGACTAGGCGAGATCACATCATACGCCTCTTCTTCAAGAAGATTTATCCTCGAATCTTGGCTAAACATTGCTCGACTCAACCATTCGCTTCCCACTCCTGCATAGGATTTCGGTACATAAAAATCTTCTTGATAATACATCATATTCTGGAGTCTTTGCTGCTACCGGAACTTGGATTGAAACAAATTAGATCCTCTTTGCCATGAATTGATAATGACAAAATGCTTTCGCTGCTTCTTCTTTGGCAAACATAATTCATCAAACTTGAGGCCATGTTTCATCTCTATCATCCTTACTTCATGGAGAAAAGTTCCCAGCTGATAATTCGAATGAAAGTAATAACGATCTGCTCGAATGAAATCCATGTGGTCCACTTCATCTACCATCAGCTCCAGTCTTGAAATCTACTTCCTTTCCTTTGCAAAGATCATCCTCGCTTCCATGGCTGCCTTGGAAATCCCTTACTTTTCGCTGCAACTAACCTCCACATTCTTTTTGAACCATGCAAGCTCTACGGCTGCCATGTTATTCAATTTCTCCACTGCGACCTGCTTACCAACACCTTGCTCTAAAGTTAGCTCTCCGTGTTCTAAGTCAACTTTTCCTTGGTGTTGATCTCCAATTCCCTGCAAATAAGACACAATAAATATAGGTAAAATGGGATTAAGATTGTTAGTATCTAAAAATACTTCCTCCGATCCGCTCTTTTTTGCCTCAATCTCCCTCACTTCACTCAAGTCTTTTTCAAACTCATTCTCACTAGAGATCACTGAATTTTCTTTTTCTCTCTTTTACCTCAGTCTCTTTTATTTTCCTTTCACACTCTTTCTTTTCCTCACTAGCCTTTTTAATAGGCTCTCTAGAGTTCTCACTCTTTACTTCTCTTTTTTCATCGCTCTCCCTTTTTTCAGTTCCCCTCTCATTATGTTCTCTAGAGCTCTCATTTTCCACTCCTTTTCTCTCATTACTCTCTCTTTTTCCCTCTTCACTCTTAATATTTTCCTTACCACTCTCTTCTTTCTTTTGCTCACTATTTCTCGTTTGCTCACTCTCTCTTTGCAACCTTTCTCGATCTTCATAAGCTTGCTTTGGTGGCAATGGAACAAGAGTAACAATTCTCTCACTTATCTTGAAAGAGTACTTATTGGAATCACCATTGTTTATGACTCGCCTATCAACTTGCCATAGTCGGCCTAGGAACATGTAATCGGTTTACATTGGAACTACATCACATAAAACATCATCTTTGTATTTTCCAATGCTAAAAGAAATAAGCACTTGTTGGTCCACCCTTATTTCTCCATTAAAATTTAACCATTGCAACTTATATAAGGACAGGGATGCTTGATCGTAGGCAATCTCAACTTCTCAATCATTATTACGCTAGCAAAGTTCGTGCAAACTTCCCCATCAATTATCAAACTACATGCCTTGTCTTGCACGAGACATATAGTTCGAAACACATTTTCTTGTATACAAGCTCTGTTCGAGTACTACGGGGAGATCGGAGTTCTTTAAGGCTTAGTATCTAGTCCAAGAATTGATTTCGCACGCCAATAACAAAGCTCAGATAAGCTAAGCTCTTTTGTCGAGCTCCGGAGCTCTCTCGCCTAATCACTCTGCCAAAGTGGTTGACAGAGGCATAAGCAATTACTGCCAACTCCTTCAGAAACTACAGAACATCCCTCAATTGCATTAAATGCATATCAACTACATTTAATGCAGATAAATTCATGGATAAGCAAGGTCAAAATTGGTGATGATCAAGGCATGGCTTCAGACCTGCTCTGGAAACTCCCCAACACGTTTCCTCTCAAACATATATATATAAGAAACATTTACTTTTCTGAACAACATAATTCAACAAAACAACAACCAAGACTGAGAGAGAATCCAGCATTCAAGTAGCCAACAGTAAGCAATCATAACAGTTTGTGAGATATAGAGTTATAGAACACCTGGTAAAGCTCCTAACGTAGGGAATTTAGAACTCGTGTAGCTTAAAGAGTATACTCTTATTATAATCTGGAGAGGATAGAATAGCTAGAGAGATTTTGTGAGTTTGTAATAGTCGTTATGAGTTTGTAATAGTCGTTCGGTTATTTCAATACAAAGTAAATTGAGCTCCTAGCTCTACTCTACATAGGAGGACTAACCCATATTTTCATATAAGACCAACCCTTTATACATCTTTGACTCTCTTAGTTTGCTACATTTATTACCTTAATCATTTGAACTAATCATTTGACTATGTGATCTAAACTGCCTTTCTAGTTTTACACACCAACAGTTTGGCTCCATCTGTGGGAAAGACACTTTCAAGTCACATACACTCCTTTTCAAACAAAAAAAAATACGTCCAAAAAACCACCATGTCTTCAGGACACACTCAGACAGACCCCTTGTTGGCACTGCAAGAACAACAAGTTGCCCTCCAAGTCCAAATCGATAGGCTCGTAGCCCAAAGAGAGACGTACACCCCCCAGTCAGTTCGAGAGACAGGTCAGCTTCAGCCTAGTTCCCCCCAAGAGTCCCAGCCAGATAAAGGCTCGGACACCATCGCGGAGAATCTAAGGGGAGCCACAACAGGACTAGTTAGTTCGAATTTGATCAGTCCAGGTCTAGGAGGAAGTCTTCCTTTAAGGACGTTTCAGCTACACTTCATCCCCCACCAGTGAGAAATCCACATGTGAGTGTGATCCACGAGAGGCACTCTAAGAGAAACTCTCAATACCAAAGCTAGAGCAGAGGAGCTCGACCTCCCCTCCCTCCAGCTCAACAGCTTAAATAGGAAGAGGAGGCCAAACCTCGAGGGTCTGTATTTTATAGGATATTGCATAAAGGATCTGTGGAAGATGTGGAAAAAAGGCTCATATTAGAGATGAAGGCTCAAATGGCCGAGATGATTAAGACAATGGGCCATCTAGGAGGAAGCTCGGCAGCAGCTCTAGTAAGAGATTCCAAGTCTCCATGTGTAGAACATACAGAGCTGCCAGGTCCCAAAAAAGTTTAAGCTCCCCACACTTAAAGTTATACGACGGAACCACTGGCAGCAGTATAGGAATATAATATGGCTTCAGAATGTTCCAGATGGTATCATATGCCGAGATTTTGACACAACTCTGAAAGGGGCAGCCCGAATGTGGTGCAACAGCCTACTCCCAAGATCGATCCAGAGCTCACAAGAGCTCGAAACTAGATTCATATCCCATTTTCTTGGAACCCGAAAATAGTCGAAGCCTTTCACTTATCTTTTCACCATCAAACAGAGGTCGATAGAGAGTTTGGAAGAATATGCTTGTCAATTCAATCAGGAGAGCCTTATAATCACAAAGCTCAATGAAGGGGTAGCAGTGGCAGCCTTCATGGAAGGGGTGAGCTCCCTTTACTACTTGATGACTCTGGCAAGAATGGCTCATAAAACCATGTCCAAGCTCTTAGACGAGGCCAACAAGCAGATCGGCATGGAAGAAGCTTTGCGAGACCGCGATCTGTCAGATCTATCAGCTCGCCTACCCTCCTCCAAGCCCCAAAGGGGACACAGTCCACCCTGCTGCCAAGAGAGAGAGGGCAAGAAGGGCAAGAAAGATTCGAACAAGTCCGAACCAAGCAAAGGCAGAGCTCGCTAGCTGTTCACTCCCTTAGCAGCTCCATTGGGTGAGGTATGTTCCCAGTTAGAGCCAGGGCAGGTCCCAGAGTCCCGAAAGATGAAGACTTTGGAGAATAAGAGGGATACGACGAAATACTGCTGGTACCACAAAGATCATGGTCATGAGACTAATGACTGCTGGAAGTTAAAATAGGAGATCGAGAAACTCATCTAGCAGGGGCAGCTCCATCAATATGTAGATAAGAAGAAGGAAGATACCCCAAAAGCTAAAAGAAAGGAGCACACCAATGAGATATACATTATCGAGGGGGGCTTATCTTTCTCAGGTAGCAGTAACAGGTCTAGGAAAGCCTACATCAGATAGGCCAAGTCCTCAAGCTCGGAAGTAAAGTTCCTTAGCTTCAGGCCTACTAAAATGGTAAAGTATGATGTCACGGAGATCACTTTCACAGACGAAGATATGAGCGGGGTAGAGTTCCCACATGATGATCCTCTGGTGGTAACAGCTTTGGTGGGTAACCACAATGTCCATCAAATCCTCATAGACACTAGAGCCACCTCAAACCTCATGTATTACAGCGCTTTCAAAGCAATAGGCCTCACCACCAAGCACCTGACCCCATCAACGGTGACGTTGGTTGGTTTTTCTAGAGAGAAAACCAAATCTCTAGGAACCATCAAGCTCGCTGTGACTCTAGGAACAGCTCCAAAGCAGGTCACCACTATTGCAGAGTTACTCATACTGGACAAGGCTCCTCACTATAATGCTATCCTAGGCTAGGGCACTCTTAACAAGATCAGAGCTGCCATCTTGACTTATAGTTTGACTATAAGGTTCCCAAACCCCCCACAAAGTCGGAGAAGTTAGAGGAAACCAAGTAGAAGCCAGATATTGCCACTTCGGAGCTCTAAAGGAAGTCAGGACCACTGATATCGTAGTCGTTGAGCTTGAAGCAGCGGGCGTAAAGGAATTAGTTAGCATATAAGGGCCCAGCGATTTAGAGAGGTAGGAGATTGATACTATGGACCATCGAGATAAAGAAAAAGAGCTCAAAGGCAAGCCAGTTGAGGACCGAGATGATCTCTTCTTGGACCCCCTGCAACCTGATAAGATATTGAAGATCAACAATCAGCTCGATTTAGAAGTCAAAGGGCTCCCAATGCCTACGGGCTAATGCTGATGTTTTTGCCTGGTCTCATGATGATATAAAGGAGCTAAATCCAGAAGTCATGGTGCATTGTCTTAATACTAACCCAACCTTTAGGCCTGTAAGGCAGAAGAAGAAAAATTTCACAGCAAAGAGGAACTTGGCTGCCAAAGAAGAGGTCCAGAAGCTCCTCCAAGCTAGCTTCATTCGAGAAGTCCACTACCCAAAGTGGCTTTCCAATGTGATGCTCGTAAAAAAGCACAGTGGGAAGTGGAGGATATGCGTGGACTTCAAAGATCTCAGCAAGGCCTGCCCAGAGGATAGCTTCCCACTCCTAAAGATTGATCAGCTCGTAATTATAACCACTAGCCATGAGATGCTGAACTTCATGGATGCATACTATGGCTATAAATAAGGTCAGGATGGCCCCTGAAGACGAAAACAAAACCTCCTTTATTACCAATGAGAGCACCGACTGTTACAAGGCCATGCTATTTGGTCTAAGGAACGCTGGAGCTACTTATCAGAGGGTCATGAACACCTTGTTTAAGGACTAAATAGGCAGAAATATGGAGGTCTACGTTGATGACATGCTAGTCAAAAGTCTTAGAGCCTCTAGCCACGTGGCAAACCTCAATGAAGTCTTTGTCATACTTAAACAGAACGACATGTTCCGTAACCCAGCGAAGTGTGCTTTTGGAGTAAAGGGAGGAAAATTCCTGGGGTTCATGGTAGCACAAACGAGAATTGAGTCTAAACTCGAGAAAATAGAAGCTTTGATCAATATGAGACCTCCGATTAAGCCGAAATAGGTGCAGAGTTTAGTTGAGAGAGTGGCAGCTCTGAACAGGTTCATTTTCAAGGCCATAAACAAGTGCCATCCCTTCTTTAAAGCTCCCAAGAAGGCTTTCGAATGGACAGAGGAATGTGAGCACGCTTTTCAGCAGCTCAAGCTGGGAGCTCCTCATCCTTTTAGCTCACCAAAGAAAGATGAGGTTCTGAGCTTGTACCTAGCGGGATCACACACAGCGGTCAGTTCAGCCTTAATGAGAAATGAATAAGGGGCACAACTACCAGTCTATTACACAAGTAGAGCTCTACACGCCGCACAACTAAATTACTCAAAGTTGGAGAAACTAGCTTATGCCCTCCTCATTACCTCCAGGAAACTGAGGCCCTACTTCCAGCCCATGCCGTTAATGTGCTCACGGACCAGCCACTGCAAAAGGTCCTTGACAAGCCAGAACAGTCGAAAAGGTTGGCCATTTGGGCCGTAGAGCTTGGATAGTTTCTTTATCAACTACAAGCCTCGAGTTTCGATCAAGGGCCAGACCGTAGAAGACTTCATCAAAGAGCTCACTTACACCGAATAGCAGACCCCTGAGCAAATAGAACTGCTGCCACATGTGGACCCAGGCACCTCAAACCCCACCACCTCAATGAACTTACAACCAAAAATTTCCACATGGATACTTTGAAGTTCCTCTTCAAAGCCTCCAACAATGAGGCTGAATACGAAGCCATCATATCAGACCTGAGGATAGCTAGTGACTTGGAGGCAAGACACATGGTCGTCTACAACGACTCTGCAGTCGTGGTTGGCCAAATACTCGGCCACAACATGGCAAAAGAAGATCACATGGCTACTTATTTGGCCAAGGATAGAGTGGCAGCTCAGAGATACACAAACATAATCTTTGTCAAGGTCCCACAAGCTCAGAATAATAAAATAGACAGTCAAGCTTGTCTCATCATCAGAAGTACTCGACGGTGTCCACATAGAGTACTTGAAAAGAAAAGCTATTGAGGAGCTCGTAGAGTTAGACGTAGCTCCAATATTTGTAAATGCTGAATTAACCCGATTTTGGACTACTTTATGAGTGGAGCTCTTCCTGAAGATAAGAAGATGGCCAAAATGATAAAATACATTTCCAGTAGATACGTGGTCATTAATGATGGAGACATAAATACATGATCGTTTGATATTGCGTATAGATTGAACAAAAAACTTTTGCTAAAATCCTATAAGAATAAAGGAATTTCACCTTTGTGGATCATGTAGATGATCCATATGAGGAGACTAGGGTTTGAAAGCATCAAATTGCGATTTGGTCAGATTTTTTAATTCTAGCTGGGCTTCGAAAATCGATTGTTTTCGCTATCGAAACGACTTCTGATCGTCCTGATTTTTAATAATATACTAGTAACTTTGCGTTCCGAACAACATATTCAAAAATCAGCCCGATCCAACGGTGCAATCAAAAGTTACGATTAATTTACGATTGCTATGCCGAAAACCTAAAGATCTTCTATCGTATTCCTTCCGCCATCAAATCTTGCACCGATTGTGGGCTACGGTATCACCAAGATTTTCTCCTCTCTCTATAGAACAAATCCTAACTCATGAAAATTATTGTTATATTGAGAAGAGACAAGGGTGGCGTATATATAAGGCTACGATAGGGACCTTAAGGATAAGTAAGTGTTTGGGCTTCTTATGGAAAGTTGGAATCCTAATTCCACTATGAATTAGTTCCTTCCATAAATTATAATTCACGCCACTAAAGAATTATAATTGCACTCCCGTCCTTATCTCAAAATTATATTTCGAGCTCCTTATTATTAAATACTTACTATTCTCCTCACGTTAAGATTACAGATAACCATCATTTAAATTAAATTACCGACAACTATATTTAAATGACTTCTTAATCCTTGAGCCTACCACTTAACTTATTTGACATGTCGGATTAACATAATCCACCTGCAGGGTTTGACATGATCAAAACTTATAAGCTTCTCAAGGGGCTATCATCAATCCCTATACCGGGACGTGGATTCCATCAATAATTAATATTCATCATACATATAGTGTCGTCATCCAATTCACGAAGATTATTGATCCATAAATGAATCTCACTCTTAATGAGTCAAAACAACAAACACTACATATATATGTCTATTAATTATTTCAAGATTAAGAGCATAAGTAATCATAATAACCATGGGATTTTAAATTGTTTTATATAGTCAGTATAAAAAATAATTAACCCAAACTTGTCCTATTCAATACACACAAAGTGTACTAGCAGAACGAGTTAAAACTATACCGTTTCCTGTAGTCAAAATAAACTACTAAAACTTGTGCTACAATCCTACCGATGGGTGTTCATTTCCATCTAAGATTGTGAACCATTAAACTTATAGTCCACAAGAACTGATGATATGATCTTCTATGTGTAAGCTATACTCTACACACCAAATCATCTACTATATGGAATAAAAGACACACATGCACAATATTTTAATAAATAATATAATGCAACCATTGCCCATAAAGATTCTCATTAAAATAGCAAAACCAAGCTTATAACATATCCTAACCAATAAGAAAATTATGGCTTTTAGTATATCACTCTAACAATTGAGGCAACACTGTATAAATGTGGATACGTTCTTCCATTCCTGCTCTGCCTACATCCCCAATAGGTCCAAACAGCTCTGTTAGAGATTCATGAAAAATTGTGTGGAGGACACCCAGCAGCTCATTCCCTGTCCCTTAAAGTAGGGAGACAATGCTACTTCCGGCCTACTATTCTACAAGATACCAAGGAGCTAATAAGGAAATGTGATAAGTGCCAACAGTTCACCAACATCGAATAGCTCCCAGCAGAGCTAATGACCCCTGTCAGTAGCCCCTAGCCTTTTTCTCAATGGGATATGGTTATAGTTGGACCCTTCCCTTTGGGCAAAGGGCAGATGGAGTTTGCAGTCGTGGCCATTAATTACTTCACCAAATGGGCTGAGGCAGAAGTATTTACCACAATCACCACTATGAAGATCCAAAGTTTTGTGTGAAAGAATATCATCTGCCGCTTTGGTCTCTCAAAGGTACTGATCACTAATAATGGGAAGTAATTTAATTACGATCTTTTTAGAGACTTCTACGAAAGGCATGGAATAGAAAACCACTACAATTCGCATGTTCATCCTCAGGCCAACGGCTAAGCAAAGGTCACCAACAAAACCTTACTGAGCTTGTTGAAGAAAATACTTGATGATGCCAAAGGAAATTGGTCTGAAGAGCTCCCATCAGTTCTATGGGCTTAGAGAACGACTATTAGAGGTCCGACTAACGAAACTCCTTTATATCTGACCTATGGAACTGAAGCAATTATCCCAGTAGAGATAGGAGTGCCAACATACAGAATCAACCATCATGACCCAACTCGAAACAACAAAGGCCTACTTGCCAACTTAGACCTCCTTGAAGAAAAGAAAGAACAAGCTCAAGTCAAGGAAGAAGCCTATAAAATGAGCATGGTCAAAAGCTATAACAATAGGGTCAAGTACAGAAGTCTGAATGTAGGTGACCTTGTACTCGAAAAACCATCTTATCCACCAAGATTTCTGAACATGGCAAGCTCGCTGCAAAATGGGAAAGTCCATATGTAGTCACCAAAGTCAGCAGACCTGGTATCTACTATCTAAGGACTATAAACGGCATGGAGCTCATGAGACCATGAAACATAGAACACCTCAAGAAATATTATCCTTTAGCAGAAAAACTTTATACTTTTGTAAAAGCTATTTCCAAAGAAAAATGTATACGAAATATTTTGTTTTGGTATTTCATTACTTGTAAAATACACTTTGTAAAAACCCTCTCACAAAAAGAATAGTTTAGTAAGTGCCCAGATCATGAGCACATTTGCACTTTATAAAAATCCTCTCACAAAGGGGTCAATTTAGTAAGTGCTTAGCTTGCCAAAGCACACTTACACTCTACCACAACCCTTTCAAAAAGAGGTCGGTTCTACAATTGTAAAGGTATGGTGATAATTAAGAAAACTGTTAGAATTTTCCTAAGTCAGAATGAGGCATGACTCTGCTCTAGACCTAGCCAAAAAGTACAAGTTTTCCTTTTAAAACGCCAAAGACCTCGAAAAAATTCCTATTACCATATAGGTTAGTCACCAAGCATAAAAGGCCCTAGCACAGGCCTACTGAGAACTGAATAATTCCTCTTACAAAGAGGCTAGCATAATAACTGGCTAGCTCAACGAGCACACTTACACCCTGAGGAGTCCAACTAACATTTGAGAACTCTTAACAAACTTTGCCTAAGGACTAGGGGGCACGACTCTTACAAACTTAACCAAAGTAACAAGAATTCCATTTGTACTGAAAGACCCAACTTAACCAGTTCAACGAGCTTAAACATGTCAATGACCTCTGATGAATATGGTAAAGACCTCTTATGAGGCAAATTATTTATCTTGCTTAATTCTACTTAACTTTTTTCTATGTTGTGGCGGCATTAGAGTACCATAGGACTCATTCCATATCACATTATAACTTAAACAAAAAGAAAAGACAAGAATTAAAGCAAAATAAGACAAACAAAGTTTTAAAGCAAAATTTGTTTATTTTATTAACAAGAAAGGCAATTACAGAGGTCCTATAAATTCTATACAAATGGAAAAAAGTAAAAAAAAAAACCTATCAAATCTACTAGCCCCCATCACGAGCTCCTTCATCAGCCCTTAAAAAAGAGGGCTCACCAGTCTCGCACTTAGCCAGCACACTAAGCTCCTATACTCTGATCAGCTGCAGCACCGCAGAGCATCACCCTTCTTCTCATATATATTTGCCTCTAGCTCAGGAGTCACATTGATCTCTGAGGGAGGAACTTCGAGATCCTCAAGCTCTTCGGCCTTCTGCAGAGCTAACTCCTTGCACTTGTAAAAGCTGGTCATGAATGAATCAGAAATCTTCAAGAGAAGGCCCTCAGAACCGCATAATTCTTCAATGGCCTGAGCTCTTACTACAGGAAATGACTCTCTCAGCTCCTTCAACTCTTTCTCCAAGTCAGAAAGTTGAGCCTGGGTACCCCTCAGTGTCGCTTCAGCATTTTCCCTGCCCTTGCGCTCTAGGTCTACGATTTTTTTGGCCATCTCCAAGACAGGCCCAGTAGCATAAAGCTCCCTCCTGACTTGAATCAGATCGAATTTGAAGCCAAATGCCTCATGCTTCTTGGCCTCGAGCTCCTTCGACAGAGCCTTGTACTCAGACTCCATGCGATTGAACATGTCATTGAAGCTACTGATCCTATTCTTTAGGCCCTCAGCTTCAACTAAAACTCCTGTAACCTGTGCAGACAAGGCTTTCTTGTCTTCCTCAGCCCTCTATAATTCGCTCTTTGCAATGTGGAGCTCTTGTTGTATTTTTGTAAGCTCTTCCTGGAGAGCTGAGTTGCCTATAGATCTTGACCATTCTTCAGCCAAATGAAGGGCGGAGTAGAAGAGGTTTATGGCTATCAAAAGGACGAAGATAATTAGTACCAGAGGTATCAAAGTATAGAATTTAGGACAGAGTGGATAGCTAAAAGGCGTGCGTGGGTACCTGACTCATATGGAGGCCGAACGAATTGGCCATGGAGGTCGTTCCTTTCTCCCTGACTTACTCCAAAACGGCTTGGGGCAAGGGAAGAAGGGTGAAGCCCTTTATGAAGAAGGCAGAACCATCTTGTTAGTTGGACTCTGGTACGTGCCCCTCAACCCCATGGGTGCTAATTTAATCAGGGGTAGCCTTGAACCTTATTACGGCATCCTCCTCCCTGCCAGTAGCATCTTGTTTGCAATCAACATTCGTCGCAGCAGGGCTCTGGGCACTGGTCGTTTGGGCCTCTATCTTCTCCAAAATTATTTTCTCTGGGTTAAGAAGCTACAAACCCTCAATGGGAGCGTTCACCAGGTCCACCCAAGTATGGACATCTTCTAGGCGAAAACCACTTGTGGGAATAGGGGCTTCAATAGATTTAATTTGGGGTCCTTGGATGGAGCTGTAATACCCTCCAGGTCCCCTCTAGGTCATTTAGACCTCTTAAAAGGGGGCAAACCTCTAGTCAAGGCACTCCTCTTCTTGGTAGCCTTGTTAATATCCACTTTGAAGGACTATTCTAAAACAAAAAAATGGGTCACAAATAGAGCTTAGCTCCTTATACACTTTGACAAAAAAAAAGGGGGGACAAAAACTTACTTTTCTTAGGTACCACATGATGGAGACATAAATACAGGATCGTTTGATATTGCGTATAGATTGAACAAAAAAAAACTTTTGCTAAAACCCTATAAGAATAAAGAGATTTCACCTTTGTGGATCATGTAGAGGATCCATATGAGGAGACTAGGGTTTGAAAGCATCAGATTACAATTTTGTCAGATTTTTTTTAATTCTCGCTGGGCTGCGAAAATTGATTGTTTTCGCCATCGAAACGACCTCTGATGGTCCTGATTTTACGCGAAAAAAAGTAACTTTGCGTTCCGAACGACATATCCAAAAATCAGCCCGATCCAACGGTGCGATCAAAAGTTACGATTAATTTACGACTGCTGTGCCGAAAACCTAAAGATCTTCTATCGTATTCCTTTCGCCATCAAATCTAGCACCAAGTGTGGGCTACGGTATCACCAAGATTTTCTCCTCTCTCAATAAAACAAACCCTAACTCATAAGAATTATTGTTATCTTGAGAAGAGACAAGGCCAGCGTATATATAAGGCTACGATAGGGACCTTAAGGAGAAATAAGTATTTGGGCTTCCTATGGAAAGTTGGAATCCTAATTCCACTATGAATTAGTTCCTTCCATAAATTATAATTCACACCACTAAAGAATTATAATTGCACTCCCGTCCTTATCTCAAAATTATATTTCGAGCTCCTTATTATTAAATACTTATTATTCTCCTCACGTTAAGATTACAGATAACCATCATTTAAATTAAATTACCGACAACTATATTTAAATGACTTCTTAATCCTTGAGCCTACCACTTAACTTATTTGACATATCGGATTAACATAATCCACCTGCAGGGTTTGACATGATCAAAACTTATAAGCTTCTCAAGGGGCTATCATCAATCCCTATACCGGGATGTGGATTCCGTCAATAATTAATATTCATCATATATATAGTATCGTCATCCAATTCACAAAGATTATTGATCCATAAATGAATCTCACTTTTAATGAGTCAAAACAACAAACACTACATATATATGTCTATTAATTATTTCAAGATTAAAAGCATAAGTAATCATAATAACCATGGGATTTTAAATTGTTTTATATAGTTAGTATAAAAACAATTAACCCAAAGTGGTCCTATTCAATACACACAAAGTGTACTAGCACAACGAGTTAAAACTATACCGTTTCCTGTAGTTAAGATAAACTACTAAAACTTGTGCTACAATCCTACCGATGGGTGTCCAATTCCATCTAAGACTGTGAACCACTAAACTTATATTCCACAAGAACTGATGATAAGATCTTCTGTGTGTAAGCTATACTCTACACGCCAAATCATCTACTATATGGAATAAAAGACACACATGCATAATATTTAAATAAATAATACAATGCAACCATTGCCCATACAGATTCTCATTAAAATAGCAAAACCAAGTTTATAACATATCCAAACCAACAAGAAAATTATGGCTTTTAGTATATCACTCTAACAATCTCCCTCTTAGACTCAAAGCCATGTAGCTATGCATCTCACTCCCATTCCCTCAACGTGAACACTCTATGTGTTTTCCCTTCTTATGAATCATCGGCTCTTTCGAGTTCGCAACCGTTTCACTATTATCAAAATAAAGTGAAATAGCTTATAACGCTGAAGGTGCCACATCTAGATTCATATGGAAGTTCCTGAGCCAAACCGCTGCCTTAGCTGCTTTTAAAGCAGCCACATATTCAGCTTTCATGGCGGAGTCAACAATGCCTGACTGCTTGATACTCCTCCAACCAATGACTCCACCTCTTAGAGTAAATACATAACCTGAAGTTGACTTTCTGAAATTCTAACTTCTGACTAAAAATCCTTGTCTATGTATCCAACAGGTACTAGATTGTTTGCCTGGTAAACCAACATAAAAACTTGAGTCCTATTAAGGTACTTAAGTATATGTTTTACCACAATCCAGTGTTCTTTCCCTGGATTAGACTGATATCTGCTAACCATATCAATGGTAAAGCAAATGTCTGGTCTAGTACACAATATAACATACATGAGGCTTCCCACTGCCGAAGCATAAGGAACTCCCCTTATCTTCTCTATCTCATCATGTGTCTTATGACATTAATCTTGGATAGAGTGATTCCATACCTAAAAAAAAAAAAGAAACCCTTTCTTGGAATCTTGTATACTAACTCTGGCAAGAATTGTATCGACGTAAGTACTTTGGATAAGCCTAACATCCTATTTTTCCAATCTCGTATAAGCTTAATACCAAGGATGTGACTGGCTTCTCATAAGCCCTTCATATCGAACTGACTTGTTAACCATACCCTCACTGAAGATAATATTCACGTATCGCTTCCAATAAGTAAGATATTATCCACATACAATACCTAGAATACCACCGCGCTTCGGCTGCGCCTTTTGTACACACAAAACTCATCTGAACATTGATCAAAACCAAAAAATTTGATTTCATGGTCAAAACAGATGTTCCAAGATCTAGACACTTGCTTAAGCCTATAAATGGGCTTCTTCAGCTTGCACAACATGTGCTCTTGGCCCTTTGCTATGAATCCTTCTGGTTGCATCATAGATGCTTTTATCAAGACTTCCATTAAGAAAATCTGTCTTGACATCCGCTTGCCAAATCTCGTAATTAAGATGAGCCACAATGGATAAGAGAATCTGAATAGACTTTGGCATGGCTACTGGCAAAAAGGTTTCATCATAATCGATCCCCTTCTTTCTGAGTGATCCCTTTTAGTAACAAGCCTTAATTTAAGCCCGTCTAATCCTCTCTATCTCTTATATACCCACTTGCATCCGATAGGTTTTATCCCTTCGGGTGGTTTTATAAGATCCCAGACTTTGTTAGAGTACATGGACTCTATTTCAGATTTCATAACCCTTTGCCATTTTCTGTATCTTTATCTTGAAGTACTTCATTGTAGTTAAAAATGGTTCGTTTCTTATTCATCAGGGACCTTGTCATAAGACTCTCCCAAGAACATAAAACGACCAAGTTAACGAACAACCCTCCCACTACGACGAGGCACTACTTGTGTTTGTGTACATTGTGCAAATATTGAACATATTAACTCACTATCCACACGTTGTGCTGGTTCAAGAACCTATGTATTAGTGATTTGTTCAAGATGTGCACAAGTATCGGCAATCCTCCCACTACGACTAGGTAATGGAATGTCGATATCCATTTACTGTGGTATTTCCTCTTGTACTAAAGGTATAGACGAATTGTGCCCTGTTTTTCTTTCCTCTTATTTCCACTACAACAACATTACTTCTGGGCTTATGGTCTATGATATAATCCTCTTCTAAGAATCTGTCATTGATAACAATAACCTTAAATTCTCGAGGATTATAAAATAAACCACCATTGATTCATTTTGTACTAAAGGTATTTCCACTACAACAACATTACTTCTGGGCTTATGGTCTATGATATAATCCTCTTCTAAGAATCTGTCATTGATAACAATAACCTTAAATTCTCGAGGATTATAAAATAAACCACCATTGATTCATTTTGGATACGTAACTAAGAAATACACTTCTATTCTTGATTCCAACAAATCTGCATTACCTTTCAGCACATGTGCTGGACTACCCCATACCCGAATATGCCGCAGACTAGGCTTACGCACAGTCCGCAATTCTATGGGTATAGTAGGTACTGACTTTGATGGTACCAAGTTCAGAATATATACAGCTATTTCTAAAGCATATCCCCAAAAAGAATCAGGTAGGTCTGAATAACTCATCATAGATCTTACCATTTCTATAAGAGTCTTATTCCTTCTTTCTGCTACACCATCATGTTGTGGCATCCTCGGTGCAGACAACTGGGATGCAATCCCATTCTCTAATAAGTATTCCTTGAACTATCCCAAGAGGTATTCACCACCACGATCTGATCGTAGTGACTTGATACATTTTCCTAGACACTTCTCCGTTTCTGTCTTGAATTCTTTGAATTTCTCAAAGATTTCAGACTTACGTCGCATTAAGTAAATGTATCTATACTTTAAATAATCATCTACAAATGTGATGAAATACTCAAAGCCTCCTCTAGTCTGGACATTCATGTGACCATACAAATCAGAGTGAACCAGTTTTAACTATTCTTTAGCGCTGTAGCATTTTGCCGAGAATGATCTCTTAGTCATTTTACTTTCTAAACAGGATTCACAAACTGGAAGTGCCTCCACTTCCAATGAACCTAATGGCCCATTTTCAACCAGTTTTTGAATTCTTTTTAGATTAATATGACCAAGGCGTAAGTGCTAAAAAAACATTTGGTTCATTTTGAAGGTTCCATTCTCTTAATTGGTAAACTATTAATGCTATTCAATTCACTTAGTTGTAGTACTAATAAATCAGAATTATTAATGTAAAGATCAATCATTAATGTACCAGAACAAAAAAACTATTTATTTTTTCTAATGATAACTGATTTATCATTAAAATAAACAAAATGTTTGTCCTCAACCAATCTAGAAATAGAAATCAAATTCCTTCTAATGGAAGATACATATAGATATTTCTCAATCATTAATATCCTATTCTGACTAGACTGAAGATAAATATATTCTACTGCAACTGTTGCCACATTCGTAGCTGCCCATATGTAAATTTTCTCTATTTTTAAGTTGTCTGGTTTCCTGGAACCCCTGTAAAGTATTGCAGACATGATTAATGGCTCTCGAATCTACACACTAGGTACTGGTAGATCAGACCACTAAACAAGATACAACAACAAATAGATGAAATTTACATATGTTGTTATAACGGTTTAGGAAACAGGGACAATCTTTCTTCAAATGCACTTTCTATTGACAGTGAAAATACTAGCCCATAGGCTTTTTCACTCCTCCTAGAGGTTCAGCGACTGCTGCACGCACTGCTCCTTGTGGGATTGCAGCTTATGCATTCTTCTTCTTCCTTTCTTGCTTTTAGGCATAGAAGTTGAAGCTTTCTCAGCCACTAGAGTATTAGCCAGCTTACCAAGGAGTTCCTCAACTACTTGGATTTCTTTAAGAAGTTCCAGCAATGAATAAAGCTTATTCATGTTGTAATTCTGTCATAATCTCTTAAATGAATCCAGCAGCGACTGGAGAATGATATCGACCTGAGTTTCCCCATCGATTTCAACTCTAAAGATCTCTTAGTTCATTCAGAAGACCGATCATCTTCAAAACAAGATCTTTAACTCGGGTTCCTTCAATAATAGTCGTGTTCATGAGGCATTTCGTCGAAACCTACCTTGTGACATGATCCTGATCCTCAAAAATATCTTTGAGGTTCAGCATTATGTCGTAGGCGGTGGCAAAAGACTAATGCTAATGTTGTAGCACATTTGACAAAAATGCTAGAATGTAAAACCACGCCATCTCATCAGTCTTTTTTCACCTCCGGCAAGCCTAGGTTTCCTCATCGGTCTCCCCCTTACAAGGTTTTGCTGGACAAGACTCAATGAGCACAAACTTATACTCTTTAATAGTAAGCACAATGTTCAAGTTCTGTTTTTAGTCAATATAATTAGGTCCAATCAATTTGTTTTAGTTGAGAATGATTAAAAGTGGATCGAAAGAGTTTGCCATTTTAAAACTTGAGAATCACATACAAATTATAATGGAAAATAATAACTTTTAACACATATTTTAAATATGGTACCCTCTGCCATTTCAAAAAGTGTTCGCCAGCAGCCTAAGACTTTGAACAATATGCCCCGTTAGTGAGGTCGTCTATTATTCATTATTTCTTAGAAAGATGTAAACCTATTAAATTTTACTATTTAGACAATCCTTTATCCTCAAGCAATACATACTATCTAGACAATCTTTTATTGTCAAGTATAACATACTATCTAGAAAATCTTTTATTATCAAGTTAAATTTAAATAGCCGACTTCCTTTGGTCATACAAATAATAGTAGAGACTCAGTTGGAGAGCATACTATTATTTATATCTAAGTGTATACCATCATTTAATTTAGTCCAATGATTCTGCAATTTATTCTTTTCGATATGGTGGTGAGCACTAAAACCCACACAAAAAATAAATCACATCATTTAAAATTATCAGTCAGTGAAATTTGTACAATGATTCCGCAATTTATTCTTTCCGATATGGAGGTGAGCACTATAACACACACGAAGAATAAATTACATCATCTACAAACCAATGATGGAGACCGTAGGATTTTTATGTGAAAAAATTCCTCACCCACTTAGTGTTTAAAACATTATTTTCTGAGGGTTAAGAAAATTTTATATTAAATTCTAGTCAACTAAAATACAAGGGTATGAAATATAAAAGATATGTGCAATAAAATTATCTTGCTGCTTTTTAAAAAAAAACTTATATTTTTCAATTACGCAAATTTATATTTATATACCCTTTTTTAATTTGACAAGAACTAAATATAAAATAAAAGGTGATCTAGGTATGGTCATGTATCCATGTTATCCAAAATTATAAGGAAACCTAATAATTAAACACATATGACCAACACACAATCACACAAGCATTAAACCATTCAATAATAAGAATAATTAAATCCCTGCTATTATGGTCCAAGCTTCATCATCCCTAGTCTGTTGAAAAACCTGTCACAACCTACGTCGCCACTTCACTGACTATGTCGGGAATCAACCTTGGTGGAAACGCCTTCTTCAACGTTCTTCGTTAAAGAAACTGCAATCTTAGATACAAAGGTCCTATGCCTCCATTTAAGGAGTTCACACATAAACTATTATATCTAAACTGTAAATAAAATTACATAGATCCTATGCCTCCTTTTAAGGAGTTCACAAATCTGATCTAAATTTAATTTACAACCATGAATAAAACCCAAATCATCATGCACATTAAAATTAACCACGAATAAAAATATCGTGGGATCCAATCACATAAAACATAATTATGTGACCATAATAGCGGGACAAGAACACTGCAAAACAAGGGTTAGCGAGTTCTATGCTCTATCCAACAACAATATGCATAAATAGATTTAACTGGACAACATGGGTAGTTTAATCCGTACGCAGTATCAAAGAAAACCAATCCCTCTGATACCAATTGATGGAGACATAAATACAGGATCGTTTAATATTGCGTATAGATTGAACAAAAAAAACTTTTGCTAAAACCCTATAAGAATAAAGAGATTTCACCTTTGTGGATCATGTAGAGGATCCATATGAGGAGACTAGGGTTTGAAAGTATCAGATTACAATTTGGTCAGATTTTTTTTAATTCTCGCTGGGCTGCCAAAATTGATTGTTTTTGCCATCGAAACGACCTCTGATCGTCCTGATTTTATGCACAAAAAAGTAACTTTGCGTTCCGAATGACATATCCAAAAATCAACCCGATCCAACGGTGCGATCAAAAGTTACGATTAATTTACGACTGCTGTGCCGAAAACCTAAAGATCTTCTATCGTATTCCTTTCGCCATCAAATCTTGCACCAAGTGTGGGCTACGGTATCACTAAGATTTTTTGCTCTCTCAATAGAACAAACCCTAACTCATAACAATTATTGTTATCTTGAGAAGAGATAAGGCCAGAGTATATATAAGGCTACGATAGGGACCTTAAGGAGAAATAAGTATTTGGACTTCCTATGGAAAGTTGGAATCCTAATTCCACTATGAATTAGTTCTTTCCATAAATTATAATTCACACCACTAAAGAATTATAATTGCACTCCCGTCCTTATCTCAAAATTATATTTCAAGCTCCTTATTATTAAATACTTATTATTCTCCCCACGTTAAGATTACAGATAACCATCATTTAAATTAAATTACTGACAACTATATTTAAATGACTTCTTAATCCTTGAGCCTACCACTTAACTTATTTGACATGTCGGATTAACATAATCCACCTGCAAGGTTTGATATGATCAAAACTTATAAGCTTCTCAAGGGGCTATCATCAATCCCTATACCGGGACGTGGATTCCGTCAATAATTAATATTCATCATATATATAGTATTGTCATCCAATTCACAAAGATTATTGATCCATAAATGAATCTCACTTTTAATGAGTCAAAACAACAAACACTACATATATATGTCTATTAATTATTTCAAGATTAAGAGCATAAGTAATCATAATAACCATGGGATTTTAAATTGTTTTATATAGTCAGTATAAAAACAATTAACCCAAAGTGGTCCTATTCAATACAAGCAAAGTGTACTAGCACAACGAGTTAAAACAATACCGTTTCCTGTAGTTAAGATAAACTACTAAAACTTGTGCTACAATCCTACCGATGGGTGTCCAATTCCATCTAAGACTGTGAACCATTAAACTTAAATTCCACAAGAACCGATGATAAGATCTTCTGTGTGTAAGCTATACTCTACACGCTAAATCATCTACTATATGGAATAAAAGACACACATGCACAATATTTAAATAAATAATACAATGCAACCATTGCCCATACAGATTCTCATTAAAATAGCAAAACCAAGTTTATAACATATCCAAACCAACAAGAAAATTATGGCTTTTAGTATATCACTCTAACACCACAGGCACTAGTTGGAGGGGAGCTACAGTCAGAACGCTATCCCTAGGGGAATCAGCTCGAGCCTCTTCCTGGTCTCCTCCTTATGAAGTGCCACCTCTAGCCCTAGCTCTCTCGATGGCCGCAGGACTTCCGGGGCCTTGATCACCACCACCCTCTTGAGCGGCCTTTGAGGCCTTCAGCCTTGGGTCATTGCGCTCTGAAGGTAATAGCACGTCCAAGGATGGGAGATCCTCCATCATGAGAATGTGGGGAATGTTGGTGGGATTAGGTCCCATTACGTACCTCCAGAGCATCCTAGGAGCTATGATGTCGGCATAATGCTTCAAGAAAAAGTCTTTGGTATCTTCAATCCAGGACGACTTTACTAGCTTAGACTTCTTCTCTTTAATTGTGAAAGAAAAATGGGAAGAAGAGGTTAAACTTCGTGATATATAAAAAAAATGAAATGACAAATAGCACAAAAAAGCAGTAGAGAACTTACTGATAAGGTCTGGTTCCAAAAACCAGCGCTTGAGGTCGTGGATGCTAGGGGTACCTCGAGTCATGTTCCCAGTCCTCCCCTGAGATAAGGAATAATCTTTTCTTCCAGTTTGGGATGCTCTTGGGGAGGCCGTAGATAATTTTCAAAACCCTAGCCTTGAAGGGAAATTAAAGACGCCTTTGTTCTTCCCGCCACTATCTTTGGGCTAGAAGAGAGTGATGAACTCCTTAATTGCTATGTCGTGGCTTCTTGCAGAGATAGCCCTGAAGATCAGTACTAATCCTATTAAACAGGACCAGATGTTATGGCTGACTTACGCTGGAGCGAGGTCCATGGTGACTAGCAACTCCATCACGTGGTCGTCCATGGGGAACCGCAGCCCGTGCTCGAATAAGGCTTCATAGAAGTAAACCTCCCCAGGCCTATAGTAATAAGCCCTCTTCTCTTCGCTTAGAGCCCTAATTCTGACTGAGTCAGGGATTTGGTACCTCCTCCTAAAAATTGGAATATCAGGGGCGGAGAAGGTCAACGGTATACAGAAGACAGCTAGGGAGCTAAGGTACTCTATATACTTCTTGATGTCTGTTATATTGTCCGACACATCAGGAAGAAGGAAGATGCGAGCCAACTCCCCCTCGCTGTCCAAAATCTTAATTGACCTCACTTTAGCAAGAGGGTTAGGGACATTCCCCACGGAGGAACCTTGCTCTATGTTAGGGGGTGATCTTTTGGCTCTAGTTTTGGTTGGTGAATTGCTCCATGAGTAATGCTAGAGAATGAAGAGGGGAGGACGGTGCGAAATGAGGAATAAGCTTAATGAAATCCTCCAAGGGAACACTCGAAAACCTCCTAGCGGAATTTTTTAAAGGAGTTCTGTAAGCCGGATTAACAGAGAACGAAGTGGTTCAAGGTTTCTAAGCTCTAAGGCGCCTAGGGTTTAAGAGGAAAAGAAAGGTGAAAAGTAAAATTTTCCTAAGGCAAGAGGGTTAATATAAGGTGTGTAGAAGAAGTTAAGTGTCTATTTAAAGCCTTCACTGTCCACTCACAGACCCACTACCACACGTTTGCACGTTTTTCAAAGAATAGGGAGCGACCACATACGATCTCGTTGAAGGGTAACGGTCATGCCGAAGAGTTCGAGGTACTAACAACAAATCGTAGAATCAAGTCGAAGACTTCAATGTTCGAACTTTTCATCAAAGCTGGTGGAAATGCCGAATTCGACCTCCTCAGAGAGCTCAAAATTCCCCGAAGGGTCAAACTAAAGTTTTATCATCATCAATCAGCTCATCCGAGCTAAATGGAAAGAATAGGGACAATTGATGGTGCAAATTAGAAACCTAATTCACCCCGCCAGCCTCTAGCTGACACGTGGCCGTAGATAATTTTTGAAACCCTATCCTTGTGGCCGTCCACGTCAGCAACTAGACCTATCACAATAAGAAGAGCTTGTGGGAGCTTTGTTCAAGTACCACGGGGAGATCAGAATTCTTTAGGGTTTGGTATCTGATCCAAGAATTGATTTTGCACTGATAACGCCTCAAAAGAGCAAGTTGACACACCCAAGTGTAAGTGGTTAAATTATAGTATACTTGAAAAAGTCCAAGATCGAACCACAGGGAAGACAAGGAATATATTTTTCTACCTATCTCTCTCATAGGGAAGAAGGAAAAAGAAAAGAAAAGATGATAGAATTGGGGAATAAGGAATGAAAATGAAACTAAATTGAAACTACTAATTAACTAAACTAAAACTGAAGGAAAATATAATCCTTGGGTGCAAAAGTAAAAGGAATCCACAAGCACAAGTTATCTACCTAAAGGGCTTCCTAAATGCACTAAGGGAACATGCAATTAAACTAAAAATAAATAAAATAACACACTAACTAAACAAATTAGAATATTAAATAAACTTAAAACGATGGTAAACAAACGTCAGGGGTATCCATAGTCAGGGAGTACGAAAATAGTCCAATCGAGTAATCTAAATCTAAGTTTAAATAAGATTAACTTTTCTCTAAGATTCAGTTCCTAGACTCTCCAACCATCTAATTATATTGCTGCTACAAGTATATGATAGCCCATGCATGACAAAGACTATATAAACTCTCTTTGAGCAATAGAATTCGATAGTGAAGCTTTTGACTTTGAAAACGTGTAATTTAAAACCTACTACTGCTAGTTCGTGATAAAAACAATTCAAGTTAATTAAAATTATCAAAAACCAGTAGCCTAACACTCCTATAAGATTTGAATAGGTTTGAACGTGATTCAAAGCAAATCCGTCTTAAAAAGAATGCCGAAAGTCAAAACATGCACTTTTTCGGCACTTATGAGAATAAATACCAAAACAGTACCAAATCAGTCAATTTACTTAAAAAACTAACCCAATTAATTAGAGGATAAATATCGTCCTCAAATCAACCATGTTAGGATTTTGGTGCAAAAATCCGTGAATCAACGTTTTTACGGTTTTTAATCAAATGGAACTTTTGAGCAAACTTATGAAAACATGTTTTTAAAGTATAAAAAGATAAGAAAATACTTATACATTCAGTAGGTGATCTATAACCAATGGAAAAATCATATTCAAACCTAGATTGGATTACATTCAAAGATTAATTACGCGTCTTTCACTACGAACCCCTAACAAAGGATTTAGCTAGACATAGTCAAAGAAAACATGAAAATAAGCTTAAAAATCATGAAAAATGTTAATCACATACCTAATAATGTATAAAATCATATTTAAAAACTTTTGGCTTTGGAATTTCGCAATTCCGATTTAAAACGAAGATTTTATGGCCAAAACAGTAAACACACGCAAAACTGTCAAAAGTTAAGAAAAATCGAATTAAACCCTAAAAATTATGAAAAATAAGATTACTAATGATGAACAATGAATCACACATGAATATCATGGAAAAACGGTAAACTATTTAAATATAAAATAAGAATCAAGCATAAATCGACGAAAACCCGAAAAACCAACAAAACACACCTATAAACCTAGAACCTGCCCCAAAAACGAGAGTTTAAGTTTGATTCTAGATATATATATATATATATATATATATGATCTCAAACAACTAATCTATGAATAGCAAAGCAAACGAATAATTAAAAGCAATTAAATTGAAAGAAAATAGAAAACTAGAGTTTACCCGATAAACGATTAAGACTTGCATTGAACGATGAATTAATGTTGATTACACTAATGTTATAGCCTCAAAATATCATAAATAAACTAACCTAACAATTTCTTTAAAGAATTAAAGAAGAAAACACTCAAAGTTCGATCTTTAGATGCAGCGCAAAAGCTCCTAAGAAAGTCATGGTGCTCTCAACCTCTCTGTTAATCGATTCTAAATTATTGCGTAACCTAGAATATGAGATATATAACTCTTTATATAGTACAAAAGTGTCTCTAGTTGTGGCTTGAATAATCCTTGAAGAAATGGGCCGAAAAGAGCTAAAAACCGAAAATGGGGCAAAAAATAGGGTAGGGATCAATCCTTATGTATTTTTTTTCTTTTTCTTTTGGATGCTTCTTCTTTTGCTCATAAATTTTTACTCCAAACTCCGCTTGAAGCACCGGTTTCGCTTACGCATAGGTAATTTAAAGATCTACAACTTATATTTCTGGAAATTTCTTCAAATTCCCAATGGATAAAAAGTTTGATTAGCTACAACTTCGGACTTTTTACAGTAGTTCTCGGTTTTGCTCAAAAACTTTTGAAATTGATTCAATTGAGATTTTTCTCTTAGAATTACTCTTGGACACTTGCAGTCACTTCATTCATGCTTGAGGACTTGCTATTCTCTTCTTGCTAGTATTTTGGGAGTAGTTTACAGAGTTTTCCTCTCCTCGAGCCTCATAATGGATATTGACTTCTTCTTTGGGCCTTCTTCTTGCACTTTTCCGCATTCAACCTTCTTTCTTGCATCCAATTTTAGTTGATTAACCACTTTAGGCCTACAAAATGGCTTAGTAACACAGAAATACAATGCAGTGCTTTCTTTTCATGCTTAAACTAAATTTACATGCAATTTTCGGTTTTAGATAGTAATTAGAAACTAATTGAGCCTTATTTAATGGATTATAAATGAAATTTCTGGGCTCAATCACGCATGTCAATAACGGAGCTTGGATGAGCTAAGCTCTTTCAACGAGCTTTGGAGCTCTCTCGCCTAACCACTTGCCATAGTGGTTAACAGACGCATGGGCGATTGCTACCAACTCCGTCAGACACCGCAGAACCTCCCTCAACTGCATTAAATGCATACTAACTACATTTAATGCACCAGAATTCATGGAGAAGCAAGGTCAAAATTGATGATGATCAAGGCATGGCTTCAGACCTGCTTTGGGAACTCCCCAACACGTTTCCTCTTAATCAAATATATAGAAGAAGCATTTACTTCTCTGAACAACATAATTCAACCTAATAACAACCAAGAATGAAAGAGAATCCAGCATTCAAGTAGCCAATAGTGAGCAATCATAACAGTTTGTGAGATATAGAGCTATAGAACACCTGGTAGAGCTCATAATATAGGGAATTCAGAACTCGTGTAGCTCAAAGAGTATACTCCTATTGTAATATGGTGAGGATAAAATAGCTAGAGAGATTTTATGAGTTTATAACAGCTGCTCGATTATTTTAATACAAAGCAAACCAAGCTCCTAACTCTATTCCACAAGGGAGGACTAACCCATAGTTTTATATGAGGCTAACCTCATCTATACATCTTTGACTCTTACTTTACTGCATTTATTACCTTAATCATTTGAACTAATCATTTGACTTTCTGGTCTAAACTACCTTTCTAGTTTTACGCACCAATAATTATTATTTACGTGCCGTAGACACAGGCATTACTAGTATTGTTGGTCGGAAATTAACCCTAGAGGGGGGGGAATAGGGTTTTTAAAACTTAATGTGGAATTAAAAAGTTTTCTAAACAAGTTTAAGCAATACAACTAAGCTAAATAAATATATCAAGGAAAACAAGCAAATCAATTAAATAAACCCAAGATCAAGCAATCATATAACAAGAAAATAAATAACTTGAGTTAGAAAGATTAAACTGATTGAAGTCCAAGACGTTTTGTTCACGCGGTTCGGTTTCCTAAATCATACGTCCACGCTCGGACAATCCCCCGAGAATTTTCACTAAAATTGATTTTTTTTGGATGAAAATCAAACCACTACAAATGTTGTTGTCTCACTACACTCCACAAGTATTGATTAACTACAATACTCACACAAGAAACACTCTTACTAACTTGTGAGATTTACCTCTCATAAAAGAATATTACAAAGTGTTTGGTGATTCACACCAATGAATAATAAATCTCTCAAGTGTTTAATAGATACAATTGAAGCTCACACTAGAGTTATCTTGTTTGATCAAGATTTATAGCTCAATGAATGAATAATTGATCAAAATGTGTTCTTGAATCTTTAAATGATGAAGATAGATGAAGAATATATTTCTATAGTGATTCAAGCTTGTCAAAATGTGTCTTAGATAGTGTATATATAGTCCCAAAAGTGACATAGTCATTTTAGAGGTTTGGTACCAAAAATGGTAAAAAATCAAAAATCCAACAGCTATATTCTGAAGCATCAGTCGACTGAGTTACTCATTAGTCGATTGACGGGCTCTGTTCATTAGGCCAAAGTTTTAATTTTTACTTTTTTGCAATTTTGCTTTAATATCAATTTTGATGCTTGGGAAAAGTCAAATATAGGTTCCTAAGACACCTATTTTCGTGAAAGCTCAAAATAAGGTCATTTGAATTTATTTGAAAACTGGTTTTTGTAAGAATGGTATTTTCAAAGGAATTTTGATTCAAACTTGATTTTGATCAATCTATGAATGCTATATCATTAGTATGAGCTATATGAATAATCAAACAAGAAACTTCACATAAATCCTAAGCACTCACTCAATTATCGAATTAACGAGTCTTCGAATGCTTCGATTTGTTTCTTTAATTGATCTTCACTTGAAACTTTTGCCTTAAAGCTTTTTGCATATAATCATTTGATCTTTTGTACTTCATGAAATGCATTGCTAGCATATGATGCAATTGATCTTCCTTATCTAGTCTAATGCATTGTTGACTTGATCGAATAAAGATTCAATGATCCTTGTCAGCTTCCTTTGAACAACCATGTTTTTCTTGATTTTTCAAGTAAATGAACTATAAACTTATATCAAGAAACATGTTAAATTACACATGATTGATTTATTGTTATTATCAAAATAAGATCAAGACCTTTAGGTCAACAAGTATATATATATATATATTGAAACAATGATAATTGTATATTTGAAGAGTCAAAAGTTGTTTAATTTGTAGAGTTGTTTTGAAAAGCTAATCGGAGAAAAAATTAGTGGCGTTACTTTATAAAAAAAATTACATATTTATCCTTTGAAGAGTCTTTTGAATATACTTATGGATAGGACTATTTATTCCCATCTGGACGGGATAAACAATCCCACCTCTTAGGTGGTATTTGTTAATCCCTCTCTCGGTGGGATAAAAAGGGTAAATGGGATAAATCATCCGCACGGATATCCAATCCCGACAAACTCCAAACATGGGATAGGATAAAGTTATCTACCACACCCTTTTATACCACATGTCAAACGTAGTCTTAGTGTATATATCTATTTTGCATTACAAAACAAAGACTTAATTCAACTCCTTGAAACTATGTCAAACTTTTGTAGTTTATTTTTTACGCCTACGGTCTCTTTTTTCATTAAAAAATATGCTTGTAAAATTTGAACCCTAGACATTTGACAAAATAATATGCTACTTAACCACTAGACTACTTAATATCTTTGTTTTATATTTTTGTTTGAACTAATATATATCTAAATAGGACATGCATCGCATGTATAAGTAATCTAGCATATTAAATTACTACATTACCTTGACGGTTCAATCTATATTAAAAAACAATGTTGGTTTTGTTTTTGAAACCCAACCCCTAGTCGCAATAGCAAACTCGACCCGAAGTTGCAATAGCTCGACCCGAACCCAATGCTGGTTTTGTTTTTGAAACCCAAACCCATTAAGCATAAACATATTAAAACCCGAACCGCCTGCCCCAAATTTTAACTAAATTTTGTCAAATTAAATAGAAAAATAGAATCCACCTTAATTTCAACAAAATATTACTATATCAACGATGAAAAATTGAAATCAAGCAAAGTTAAATTTATTTCAACGGTTTTTCACTCTATTTGAAAGAATCATAAAAAAAATTACATGCAAAGAAGATGAAATCAAATTTAGTTAGAGAGTATCGAAATTGGAGGAGAAATTAAGTTAGGGCGTGCCGGCGTGGTACTGTATCATATATAATATATTTATATATGTATTCCGGTCGGGTTAGGTTGGATTTTTTTGATGCAAAACGCTAGCCCAACCTAAACCTCGTCTGGATTATTTTTTTGAAACCCAAACCCAAGTAGGCTCAAACAACCCCCCCCCCCCCCCCCCCGGGCCCATCAGGGTTGGGCCAAGTCGAGTTTTATTGCCATCCCTCTATATTATAGTATAAAGTCAAGTTGGATTTCAAATGTCAGTGAAACTGTGCCAAATTTTTGAAATGCCTATTTTCCCCTCAAGATTTTTTCCCTATAAAAAACTTAACAATGAGAATCAAACCCCCACCCTCAAGCATTTTACACTTGAAGGGTACCACTTGATCATCTTACATTTTTGTTAAAACTATCTCATGTAATCTTATACATAACATGTGCAAAATAGTATAGCATGTATATATATATATATTATTTTATTTATTAAGACGAAATATTTTACAAATTATAACTCGAAAGGTAAAACGAAACATTGTACGAGTGATCAAAATAAAGACTAACATATATTTTATTGTAAACATTAATCTCAAATAATGATTTTATTTATTTATCCTATATAACCCAATAAAATTAACATTATATTGTAAGATATGAACCACATAAATCCAAATGACAAATTAAAGTTAAAACTCATTATCACTCAAATTTAATATGGTCTCCAACTTTTATACTACCAAATCACATATGTTGTAAATATGACTTATACTTTTTTTTTCTTTTTTAGTTTAAAAGATTTTGGTAAATTGAGTTAGGTCGTTAACACCAGAGTAAGGTATCGTTTGATAACACTACTTAAATCTGAACACTTTATAAGTGGTTTTAAACTTGTTTGTTAATAAAAAAAATTAAGTACCGACTTAATTTTTTCCACTTAAAATTGAAAATTTTCATCTATAGTTTTAAGTGGTAAATCCCCCACTTAAAACTGAAAACTTAATTTTAAAAAGTGTAAAGTACTTATTTTACCCTCTTACATTTAAATAAATTACCGTACTGTCTAGCAGCCCGTTAACTTACTTTTAACTCTTTGGGACAAAATTGTCGCACTAATTTTTTTTTTCCAGTTTTTAGATGTTTTATATTCAAATAAACAACATTTTTTCAAATACAGCACAACTAAACAAACTGTTTTTTCCGTTTCAATTTTTAGTTTATTTTTCAATTCCAGTTTTCAATTTTTGTATCAAGCGCTACCTAAGTATGTCTGATTGTTTTAAGCGAAGAGTATATATATACACTATATACACACATAACATATAATAAATTATAGCATATACAAATATATATATATATATATATAAATATAAATATTCAACTTTATTTATGTTGAATATTGTTATTATCTATATTTATATTTATATCTATATCTATATGTCTTTTCTGAAATATTTAAAAATACTATTAAAATCTTCCCTTTCTAATATTTATAAAAGGGTGGTGATGTTGGCACCCCCACAATCTCT
Source organism: Lonicera japonica (assembly GCA_021464415.1). Classification (NCBI taxonomy): domain Eukaryota; kingdom Viridiplantae; phylum Streptophyta; class Magnoliopsida; order Dipsacales; family Caprifoliaceae; genus Lonicera; species Lonicera japonica. The sequence continues at coordinate 23,720,181 of CM038469.1, forward strand.
TGGTAACACTCCCACTAAAAAAGAGCAAAAATTGTTATTTTAACCCCACTTGTTTTAATTTAACACAAAAGTTAATTAACACACTAATCATTTAATTAACTCTTATCTATCTAGTAACAAATTTTGGTTGCACCAAAACACCAACAAAACCTCCATTAATATTGCAAAACTTTAAGTTTAAGAAGAATGATATAAATAAAACCTCTATTGATACAAAACTCTAAGTTTAAGAAGAATGGTAGAAAAAAGAGAAACTTTGGAATAAGGGAAACAAAACAAGCAAGAAAGAGTTAAGGAAAGAGAAAAGAAAGAGTTAATGAAAGAGAAGACATGTTTTTATTTTGTTTCATTGTTAATATTATTTTCGTAACATACAAAACAAACATATTAACAAAAACATAATTTTTTGTTTAAAGCACGAAGAATGTTTACTCGGTTCTCCGTAATCAAATTACAGGCTTGTACACTTGGTTACTCTCAATCGAGTATGAAATCTTATAAAATGTCAAATTGATATGCTCTCAGAACCTTCATTCAGTTGAGAGCAATCGAGTGTGATTAATGTCACTCGACTGCTCATAGCCGAGCATGATATAGTAACACTCGGTTGCTCTCAATCGAATGAAGATCCTGAGAGCATATCAATTTGACAATTTATGGGATTTTATTAGGGCTGGGATAATAAACCGAGAATCGGAAAACCGAATCAAACCGAACCGAAAAAAACCGGTTCAGTTCGGTTCTTAACAATAAAATATACATATTATCGGTTCGGTTCTTTTTTAAAATTAACGGTTCGGTTTTCGGTTATTGAATAAAAATAATTGAAGGAACCGGTTTAGAACCGGAATTATACATAATATATATAATATTATAATTATATAGTTACATTATTATTTAATTAAAAAAAAGTAAAAGAGGGTCCAGTACTCCAGAACCAACCCTAATTTTCATTTCATATTTTCATCTCATCTTTCACTCTTTCGTTTCACACTTTCACAGCCGCCGTCACTCCCCTCTCTCGATCTCGCCGCGTCAATCACGGCCCTCTCTTGCCAGAGTCCACACGGCCCTCTCTCTCGCCGGAGTCCACACTCCGAGTGTACGTTGTTCTCCCTTATTTTTCACCCCAACGACGTCCCTCTCTCTCCCCTTTCCAACACTCCGAAAAGAGGTCCAATAAGGATGCATCTCCCTTGACCGATTTTGAAGATCTTCATCTAAAATACAACAAATCTTGCAGGTCAGATTTTTCTTTTCATTTTTAGATGTTGAAATTTCCTATTTTCCTTGGCTTTAGGAAGATCCAATTTTCTGTACTCAAGACAATAACCAACTAGAAGAGTAGTCAATGTTTATTGAAAAGGAAAATTGGTGTAGCATGGCAGATAAATAGTGGTTTTTAAGCAATGAAATTTTTATATGAATGTGACAAAATTGAAGCTAGAATATTTCGTTAATCAAATGTTACCTGCCCATTATTAGTTACGAGCTAGTGGGCGAATACCAATAACTTGGAAATTTGATAAAAATGAGCTTAAAGAATTTCAAAGGAATTTTCATCAACTGTGATACCAACTTTGCGTATATGAGCATATTACACATAACTTGGAAAATTGTGAACTTTGTACACAAGTCATTTCGTGTAAAAAATTAGAGACAAATGTTCTTGCTAGAAACAAGTGCATCTTAAATTGCAAGTCTTCTTCGAGGCAATGATATGAATATGGAAGTAGACAGAAAAGTATGAAATTAAAAAACTTTAATCTTGCTTTGGATGAAGCCAGAGCCACCTGTCATTTTGTATGCTCATGAAGAATTTAATCCTATCTCCGTCCTCATCCCTTAGAGGATTATAATAAGCAATCAACAATTAGTATATATTTTAATAACATCCACCGGCATCAAAATACATTAGAACCCTTAAGTATTAAACATAAATAAACTCGTTGGCAAAGATTAGTGGCCATAAAAACTCCTTCAATTTTGTTTCTAAAATGATTGTGCGACTTTGTATAATAATCTAAAAAAATTCTATATTGTGTTCACAGACCAAAACACATGGGCAAAAGGGCAATCTGGAAATTATTTCACACTATTAAATCATTTTTATACAATTGCAGAATATGTTGACAGCATAGTTTTATAGATATAATTGGAGAAAAATATTTCTTTTCACATAATCCTATTAAATAATTAGTAGGATGAGAGTATTGACATTAGATCACTAACTTGACACCATAAAAATCATATATAAATATACCGTAAAGAGGCTAACTATCTCCTTAAGAACCTATTTTCACTATTTTAACACAAATCATGTTAAATTCAAACTTTCCTATTCTATATTACTTTTCCTATTCTAATTTGCTAATTTTTTGTTCTTTTTATATTTCATGCAGATTCAATGGCAGATTCTGATAGTTCTAAGGGCACAAATAGTGATTCTAGGAAGGGAAAAGGTGTGGGTCAATCAAACAAGCCACCAAGGCCAAATTCACAAAAGAGAAGGAGGATTAGAGAGAAGTCGGAGATAAAGAAAAGGTCTTGGGTGTGGGAGCATTTCACCACAGAAACTAAACCTCTGATGAAGAAAGAAAACGGTAAAGAGGTACAAATTGGCCACACTACAAGAGCTAAATGTAAGTATTGTTCTAGTGAATTTGCTTGTGATTCAACCAAGAATGGCACTAGCACACTACAAAAACACTTGGAAAACATTGTGATCATTACCCTAGTAGTGTTAAGAACATAGGAAAGGGTCAAAAACACTTTGTTGTTGACATTACGGGTGAAGATGCCATTCTTACGCATTGGACCCAAGAAAATTGCACAAAAGCAGCTGTAGAAATGATTGTTATAGATGAAATGCCATTTAGTGCAATTAAGAAATCGGGGTTTAAGCGATTCTGTAAAGTTGCAATTCGGTGACATTGTGGCAATCAAATATGAGATCGATGATATTTACAACAAACCTTCAATATATGAGGAGAGTGATACGGAGCGAACATTGTTTAATATGTCAGTACAAATGAAAACTAAGTATAAGAGGTACTTTGATTCCATCGATGACATGAACCAGCTCCTACTTGTCGCTTTGGTTTTAGACCCTAGATACAAGCTTAAATATTTCACTAGAGTTCTTGAGAAGATGTTGTGTTATGATAGTGAGACTGTGAAGAGAATTAGTGATCAATTGAAGATCCTAGTTATCAAACTCACTGACCTTTATGCTTCATCACATGGTACCCAAGGCCATAGTTGTCAAAAGCTCAAGGCGCACCAAGGCGCCAAGGTCCCTGGAGCCTAGGCGCAAGGCGCAAGGCGCAGGCGCGCGCCTTTTCGAAGTAAGGCGCACCCTTATGCAAAAACTTAAAATATATTATTCTACTCATAATTTGCACCACCTACTCTAATGTCATACAATCTAGAGCTAAATAAGTCATCAAATTAAAATCTAAATAAGAAACATTATATCATTTATAATTTAATAATTCTGTAATATATATATATATTTTATAATTTAATAATTCTGGAAAAAAATATAATTCTGGAAAATATATATATATATATATATTATTTATAATTTAATAATTCTGGAATATATATGGATATATATTATTTATAATTTAATAATTATGAAAAAATTATAATTCTGGAAAAAAAAAAATATATATTATTTATAATTTAATAATTCTGGAAAATATATATATATATATATATATATAACAAATTATCTATATCACTTATCTATAAAAAAGGGACATATCATACCACGTGAGCAGCAGAAATAAAGTGAGAGCAGAAATATGTGAGGTGAGGGTGTAGAAAAGGGCAAAACAACGTGAGCTGCATAAATTAATTCTTCCGAGGAAAAGAAAAAGAAGAAAGAAAGAAAAAAATAGCAGCGACAGAAGAACGAAGAACAGGAGAAGGAAGAAGGAAGAAGAAGAAGAAGATCGGCGTGAAACGATCGACTGAACGATGGGGTGAACGACGGAACGAGCAAGAGAAGTGTGAGTGAGAGTGTGAGACGGCATGAAACTAAGGTGAGTAGTAGGGATTTAGGGTTTTTTACGTCTTGTTTCAGTGGAAGTTCCCAATAAACGAAATGGCTCCGTTTAGATCCAAAAAAATAAAGTCAAAACATTAAAAAGAAAAAAAAAACGCCTAGCTTCAAAAATCCACGCCTTGATGCGCCTGGAGCCTGGAGCCTAGGCGCAAAAAGCCCTCACCTTTTCGAATGGGATGCGCCTAGTAGTAGGCGACTCCCCACTTCTGCGCCTGGAGGCGCCTGGAGCCTAGGCGCGCTTTTGACAACTATGCCCAAGGCTCTACCACAAGGAAAGAAATTGCAGATTATGGCAGTGGCAGCAGGTATAAATTATTATTTTTCACTATTAACTGTTTTAAGTGCTAAATTCACTGTTTTAATTGATGAATTAACTGTTTTAAGTTGCTGAAATTCATTCTTTTAAGTGGCTGATTTCATTGTATTAAGTGCTGATTTCACTTTTTTAAAGTGCTAGTTTCCCTGTTTTAAGTGCTGACTTATTAATTTCACTGTATTAAGTGCTGATTTTACTTTTCTAAGTGCTGGTTTCACTGTTTTAAGTTGCTGGTTTCACTGTTTTAAGTGCTGATTTCACTGTTTTAAGTTGTAAACTTGCTGATTTCACTGTGTTCAGTGGTGATTTCACTTTTCTAAGTGTTGATTTCTCTGTTTTAAGCTGCCGATTTTACTGTATTAAGTTGTTGAATTCATTGTTTTAAATTGCTGAATTAACTGAATTTGGTATTTTATTTGGTGTAATTCAGTAGGTATTCTTCAAAACAACTCACAGGCAAAAGGGCATTGATGTTAGAAGATTGGGAAAAAGGATCTTGAAGATGGAAATGCAATTGTTGTTGCTCATGAAGTAGACAGGTACTTACTAGATCCCATAGAGAAGCCAAGTGATGGCTTTAATATTTTGACATGGTGGAGGCTAATGGGAACAAAGTACTCTAATTTACAAGCCGTGGCAAAAGATGTTTTGGCAATCCAAGTTAGTACAGTTGCTTCTGAGTCCAGTTTTAGCACAGGGAAGAGAGTAATTGATCCTTATAGGAGCTCTTTGAGTCCTAAATCGGTTGAGGCGCTGATTTGTCTGCAGAATTGGTTGAGGTCGGATGCAATAACAAGCCTTGCATATACTCCTACCCCCGAGGAAATGGAGTGGTTTGAAAGAACTGAACATGGTACTTAACAATTTATAAAATTCATTTCAAATACCAATTGATTGACCATAAAATAGTTTTATTTCATACTTATATTTCAATTAATTCTTTAATTGTTTATTTATTGACTAATGTAGAGTTAGAGCAAGAAGAGAGAGAACAAAGAGAAAAGATGGAGAAACAAAAAGAAAATGATGTAGCCGAGAAGAAAAGTAAAGCAGCAAAGGCAAGCAAAGGGTCTGATGCCGAAAATGCATCCAAAAATTAAAGACTATATATGTGTTTTTTATGTGTTTGAACTTTGATTTTATAAACTGTTTTTTATGTTCTTGAAGACTTGAACAATCAACTATGTTAGTATGTCTATGTAAGGACACTTGGACTTTGAACTCTTGAATTTTGAAGTTTGTAATTTGACTTTGTTCTTGAACTTGGACAATATGTATTATGTAATAACTAATATGTATCATGTATGTTGGATAAAATGTATGTCAGTATGTGTGTGTGATTGTATGTCCATATAGGTTTTTGTCTTTTTGAAAGTTGAACAGGATGTTTGATAAACTTTGTTTGCTTGCTTATTGCTACTTGATGGTTATGAAAATTTGAAACAGGGTTTTGCCGGTTCTTTAACGGTTTTAGAGTTACTTTCGGTTAATTAACTCAATTCTGATATATTTTTTTCGGTTTTATGTTTTATTTCGGTATTTGAAGTAATTCGGTTAACCAAGGAACCGTTAGAACCGAACCGTTTAAACTGGTTTGGTTCCACTTTCGGTTCTTCAAAAAAAATTCAAAAAACCGAACCGTTTTTAACATTAAAAAATATGTTTCGGTTCTTCATATTTTGGACAAGAACCGAACCGGTCCCAGCCCTAGATTTTATACTCAGTTGAAAGCAGCCGAGTGTTCAAGCCTGCAACTAGATTACAGAGAACCGAGTAAACCTTCTTCGTACTTTAAACTGAAAATTGTGTTTTTTGTTTATATATTTGATGTATATGTTATGAAAATAATATACACAATAAAATAGGAACCGAGTAAACCTCCGGCTGCTCTCTTTTAGTAATGCTTACGAGATGAAGGTGTGTGAGAGATGAATTGTTTGGGGTCATTTGTTTTACATGTTTATGTTATTATTTACTTAATGATATCGTTAATTAATTAAATAGAGTATTTATTTCAAAAATAAGTAGAAGTTGTAAGAATAAAATTAGAATGTTATTAAAATAAAAATATAAAAATATTATCAAAAAATTGTGGGGTGCCAACCTAACCATCTTTTATAAATTTCAAATTCAAATATAGAAAGATTTTTAGAAATCTATTTATAGTCACCATCCTTAAAAATATTCATCAATTACATCATCATCATGCTGTTAACAAAATTCGAACTCTGCCCAGCCGTATTAAATTAAACAAATAAATATTAGAAACCCCCAACCGCCCCCTTCGAGAGTTTTCCTGTTGTGCAAGAAAATTATTTGACGCGAAATACCTCTTCCTATATATACACAATTATATTATATATGCAGGGGAAGATTGTACAATAGAAAGAAAATTAGGAAGAAGCAAAAAAAGCAAAAATAATATCACCGATTTGGGAATTAGAAGCAAACTTGTAGAAACTTCAAATCAATCGAAGCAAAAGAGAAAGAGTAATGGGTTATGAGGAAGATTTAAAACAGAAATTGCAAGATTTGCAGAAACAGCTGGGAAAGAAGCAATTGTTCGAGGAAGCAGTCTCCTCCATCGGATCTCTCCTTATGCAATCCTATCCGTCGGCTTCCCCTTCTCTTCGTAAATCGGTCAGTATTTGCTTCAATTTTTGATATGTGTTGCTTATTTCGATTTAAATGGTAGCAAATTAGGGCATGTTTGGTTGCATAAATTGCTTAATCTTAAAATTAGTTTACTTTCAATTAATGAATTGCAAATTCGCTCGTTGTGGTGTTTGTAAGACTTTAGTTACGAATTCTGAATGTTTAGAGCAATATGTGTTGCTTATTTGGATTTACACGATAGCAAATTTGGGCATGTTTGGTTGCATAAATTGCTTAGTCTTAAAATTAGTGTACTTTCAATTAATGAATTGTAAATTTGCGCGTTGTGGTGTTTTAAGGACTTTAGTTACGAATTCCGAATGTTAGAGCAATATGTGTTGCTTATTTGGATTTACACAATAGCAAACTAGGGTCTGTTTGTTTGCGTAAATTGCTTAATATTAAAATTAGTTTTCTTTCAATTAATGAATTGTAAATTTGTGCGTTGTGGTGTTTGGGAGACTTTAGTTACGAATTTCGAAGGTGAAGAGTAAAAAGATGTTTTAAATTCGTTTATGTTGTTTAGAATTTTGTCTCGAGGTATCAAAAATAAGTTTAGGCACTAGATCTCCTCGATATAAAGAGTTGCTGTCAATTTCCATGTTTTAGAAATTAGGCAATTTGGGGTTTTACTTAAAAAGGACTTAATTTGAGTTTTCTTGAATCCACTCAAATTATCACGTATATGATTGTTCAATTTTCACAGCGGAACACAAATGAATGAAAAATTGTATGTTGCCTAATTCACAATTTGAGGAACAAGCAAAATTAATTTGAAATGAATATCAGGAGGTTATTTGGAAACCCAATTCAAAGCTCTGGAGTTGGAATTGGTGTAAAATTAGTTTAAAGCTTGGAATTGAGTTTCAAGCAAAATTAATTTAGGTTCACACCAGTGATGCTTCAATTTCACGTATATGATTGTTCAATTTTCACAGCGGAACACAAATGAATGGAAAATTGTATATTGCCTAATTCACAATTTGAGGCACAAGCAAAATTAATTTGAAATGAATGTCAGGAGGTTGTTTGGAAACCCAATTCAAAGCTTTGGAGTTGGAATTGGTGTAAAAATAGTTTAAAGCTTGGAATTGAGTTTCAAGCAAAATTAATTTAGGTTCACACCAGTGATGCTTCAATTTCAATTCCAATCTGGAATTGGATTTGCCAAACACTGAAATTGATTAAAAAATAGTTTGTTCAAATAAGATGGAAGCCTAGAAATATAGCAGCACAGTAACCCATGGGCATGTCTGAGTATCTTGCCAGTCGCCAAAATCGTTGACTGACCTTGGATAGAGTAATTGTAGAGGGACTTTTTGAAGTTACTTAGATGATGTGGTATGAGTGCATTGGTTGGTAGGTGAGGTCCACAAGCTTATCACTTCACAGACTGACCAATGCATTGATACCACATCATTTGAGTCACATTTTTGAGTCTCAATACATAGAAGAAAGATCAGAAGATCTAGAGAGATTTAGTGTTCAGAGAGGGAGTGAAAATAGGAAAGGAATTGATGCGCAAAATGAAAACTGCTACATTAGGGTAATCTTCCAATTTGCATATGCTGGCTTGGTATTATACTGTTGAACAAAAGTATGTGGAAAAATTGATTCCTACTACGTTTGAAATGTGTTGATTAAATATCCTAAGGGTTCGGTTATATACTAACAGACTATGGGGGATCAGCTTGAGGCAGCATTTTCTGGCACTACCTCATTTCCTACTTTATAATTTAGCATTTTACATGGAAGACTAGGTGAATGTTTGAATGGAGCTTAACTGCTTAAGGCAATAGGTCATAGTTTTCAGTTTTTCTGCCACCTCATGTGGCCATAAAACATAGGTACAAGCTTATATTTTCCCTTGACAATGTTCTAAAAACCTGTAGGCAGGCAGAGGTCGGCCATAGGGTGCCTAGCGCTTTGATCACCTTTACAGGGCCCTAGGTGGCTAAGTGCTGGCATGTCTTTCTCATTTATTTATTTATTAGAATATATTTAGGGTGATTGAGTACCTTTATGGGGCCTTAGGTAGCTAAGGGTTGGGTTGTCTTTTACTTACTTATTAGCATATTCATGTCATACTATAAGAAATCAAGCTTCTTGAAAAGGCTTAAGAATTCACTAAACAAACATTTCCCTTAATTCAATATACAAAAATACTTTTAAAAATAACAAGGCGTGAGCTTGATTTCTAGGCAAGCCAACTTGCAATTCTAGGCAACCTCTTAAGCTAGCAAGGCAATAGGTATCAATGTATTGGTTGGTAGGTGATCCACAATCTTATCACCTCACACGCTTTGAGGCACTGATGCCACATCAGTTGAGTTACTTTTTTGAGTCTCAAGCTATAGAAGAAAGAACAAAAGATCTAGAGAGAGATTTAGGGTTTAGAGACGGAGTAGAAATGGAAGGAAGAACCAAATCCATTTCATCAAGCGTAACTGATACACAAATGAAAATTGCTACATGAGGGCGGTGCAATCTTCCCAATTTGCGTATGCTGGCTTAGTATTATACTATTGAACAAGAATATGTGGACCAACTTGATTACTACTACGTTTGATAATGTCTCAATCCAAAACTTTTAGGGGTCCGGTTATGAGGGGATCAAACTCCAGGCAGTAGAGGTTCAGGCAATACCTTGTTTCCGACTTTCACGTTTAGCATTGATACATGGAAGACTGGGTGAAACGTTGAATGTGTAGCTTATGTTTTTGTTGACAATGTTGTAAAAGGCCGTAAGCAAGCATTGGATCTTAGGCGGCACTTGTTGTCTTTCATTAATGATTTATTAGAATATTTACGGACATTGAGCACATTTACAGGGCCTTAGGTGGCTAAGGCTGGGTTGTCCCTTACATATTTACTAGAATATCGAAATGTCATGCTATTGGAAAGGAAGTTTATCTTCTTAAAAAGGCATAACAACTCGCTAAACAAACATTCACCTTATTTTATTTTCCAAAAAGGAGTGAAAAATCCCGCCCATCATACCTGGTTGCTATTTTTTGTTGTCTAGGCAATCACCTAGTTTAGCAAGGCGCCAGGCCGCTGCTCAGTGACTTTTCCAGGCCTAGGCAGCCGTAGCTGGTGAATTTTTAGAGAATTGGCAACTGAGCTTTGACGATAGGGCTGTAGTCTTAGAAAAATCTAGTCACCTACCTCAGAACTTTGTTCAGTCTGTATTTTAGTGCGAAGAACTTCATATGGTGTTGGGCCTTTTGAGGTCCTGTCTCCAAGGATTTGCAATTTAAATTTCCTTTTGCTGATAAACTAATCAAGGTCTGGGTTTCTTGTAGAGGGTAACAAGTAGTGGGTGGGGGACAACCATACAAGGCATGGAATCGAGAGGTTTGACGGAAAGCAGTGGCTGGAATCCTCATTGTGGGGGACAGAAAGTTAAAGTTTGATGTGAGATTAAATACACCCTCATTTGATATTCTAGCATTTTAAGTAGGTTAAATTGCCTAAATCACAGTTTGAGGAACAACCAAACTGGCCCTTAATGAGATTATTTTAAATATATTATCTATATGTGGCTTGGAAATCCAATTTGAAGCTCTGGAGTTGGAATTGAGGACAAAATTAGTTCAAAGCTTGGGATTGGGTTTCAAGCAAAATTGATTTTAAGTTTTGAATTAGTCATGCTTCAATTTCAATTTCAATTGCAATATGGAATTGGGTTGCCAAACACTGAGGTTGATCAGAAATAATTTGTTCAAATAAGATGAAAGTGTAGAGAAAATTATAGCAACATACATATGGCGGTAACCCTAGGCATGTGTGAGCGTCTTGCCAGTGGCCAAATTATTGGTTGACCTTGCAGAAAGCAAGTGTAGAGGGACTCTATGTTGGAACTCAAAGATATGATTCAGATGATGTGGCATCAATGCATTGGTTGATAGGCGAGGTCCACAATCTTATCACTTTACACAGAGACCAATGCACTGATGCCACATCATTTGCGTCACTCTTTTGAGTCTCAATCTATAGAAGAAATAACAGAAGATCTGGAGAGAGATATAGTGTTCAGAGGGGGAGTAGAAATAGGAAAGGAATAAAGAAATCCATTTCATCAAGCATAATTGACACACAAATGGAAAATGCTACAGGAGGTGTCGTAATCTTCCCAATTTGCATATGCTGGCTTGGTATTTTACTGTTGAACTAGAATATGAGGGACAACTTGATTACTACTACGTTTGATATTGTGTCGATCCCAAATTTTTTAAGTGGTTTGGTCGTGAGCTAACGGACTATGGTGATCAGCTCGAGGCAGCTGAAGTTCTGGCACTACCTCATTTCCCACTTTATAAATTAGCATTAATACATGGAAGATTGGGTGAATGGTTGAATGTGTAGCTTAAGGCGATGGGCCATAATTTTTAGTTTTTCACCACCTCATGTGGCCCATAAAGTATAGGTGATAGCTTAAGTTTTCCCTTGACAATGTTGTTAAAGGTCGTAAGTAGGCATAGGATGGCCGTAGGGCACCTAGGGCCTTGATCACCTTTACAGGGCCTTAGGCGACTAAGTGCTGGGTTGTCTTTCAATCTTTCATTTATTTATTTATTAGAATATTTAGGGTCCTTGAGCACCTTTACGTGAGTTGGACTTTGTTGACTCTCCTCTAATGAGGGTCATGGTGGCCCCTTGCATCTGATAAGTGAATACAACAGAAAAACATCAGATGGTGTTGGGCTTTGATGATAGGGCTGGTGAATGTATAACATGATAGGGCAAGTTTTTTTCTAAACATTCACCAGCTACGGTCTAGTTTATTGTATAACATAATTGGGCAAAGTGTAATTTCCCCCCTTAAAGAAGGTGACAAAAAACTTTAACTTTTACATCTTATATTCGTTGTTCCAAACATGTCTATTAGTAAACATGATCACATTTCAAAACTTAAGGTGGGCAAATCCCCACCTTCATCCAGCTGTAGCCCTGCCCTTGAAGGGAAGTGGGATAGTTGGTGTTGTACCATCGTTCTGGTAGAGTTAGCCATTTAGACCACTGTTGAGGGTCTCACAAGCTGTGCATCAAAAGATAGTTTCCCAAGCATTGTTTGAGACACTCAGTTTGGCTGACTGTTTGTGTGTGGCAAACTAAGGAGTGGCTCAATTTGGTACTGATGGTTTAAAAAGTTGGGACCAAAAACTGACTAATGAACACTGTATTGTGGTCACTGCCAGTAGTAGTAGGATGACTGTTTATGTTGTCAAAAAACAAGTCTGCTCGTCTTTGGAAGAACAAGGGTGGTTGATGTCATGAAAAGGCTATGAGTTTTTCCCTCAGATTCCCATGGGGACCTATATACTTATCCCCTTTGATTAGCAGTGTTTCATTACGTAGTTATAGTCTTCTACTTCTTCAGGGCTACCTAGAATCTTGATAAGGAGTTATTGGACCAGGTCATCGTTCAAAACACTGTTCTGCATTTCATACACCAACGAAGACTGTAATACCAAAGCTTTAAGCTACCCTTCTCTTTCTTGAATCCTAAGCAATGCATCTATTGCCTTTTTCTCTACCCCTTTAAATGATAAAGCATGGTAGTACGTCATTGCTAAGTATTTGCGTTTTGGTGATCAGATTAGTTTATGAAGTGATGATAAAACTGTTGAGAAAATTTATATAGAGAAGATAGTTTTGTTTCTTTTGCGAAACAATAGATTACACGACCCAATCTATAGCCAAACCAAAAAGCTTCAAATATGGGAAGAATCCTTGATTGATTGGATATTTGGATCAATCAAGTTGATTACATCAGTTAACAAGGTTTTACACCTAGACTTCACTAAAATAGTAAAACAAATGGTTTTTTCACTTTTCAAATGCAAAAATGAGTTTCGTTAGCTCTTTTTCACGGATGTATAGACCTCTCTTTCTTTAAGATAGGGATAAGCTCAAAAAAGATAATCGCCTGCTCACTTGCATAACAATTATGTAGTACCGATACTGGTGTTTTGCATAAAGTTTGTTTAGGCACTCAATGGACTCAACTGATTGGTTGCTTCAGTGTAATTGCTTCTTCCTCAACATGTCCGTCAAGGGTTTCGACTTCAGAGACTGGCCCATAGTTTCTTACAAGTTTTCTGTAGCAGCCTGATCAAAAACCCTCTTAATGCTATAATTGAGTTAGGTCGGCCAATTGAGAAGAGCCTCCACTTTAGATTGATCAGCAGCAACTTCTTCTTGCAAAAATGATATGGCCTAGGTACATGAGTCTTGTTTCCTCTGCCCAAAAGAACGATAGCTCTTCTCTATAAGATTTTGTTTTTGTCTAAGCAATTCTACTGCAATTGAAGGTGATGCAAGTGTCCTTTATATAATTGTCAAGTCATGAATCGTATCGCAAATAAAAAAATATACGAATCATGCCTCGTGAATCGAATCGTAAGATTCAGCACAAAACTTGGGAAAAAATGTAATATCGAATAGATATGTTTAAAAAGCTCAATATATCAAAAAATAAGACATTATCATATCAAATCAGTTATAGGACGCGATTAGCATGTGGCGTTGATAATTGAAAGACACTTATCTTCGCAACAAAAGAATGTTAGATTGCATGTCTGTTATATATGATCTCAATATCCAACTCAACCTATATGCATAATTCATGAATAGGAACAAAGAGGCATAGAGACGAATATTGTTGAAACACCTTAACCCAAGATTAGAACTTTAATAATAATGAATTTCAATACAAAAGAGTTGATAAAACTACATGAAAAATTGGAACACAAGTGAAATCAAAATTCATTCTAATTCTCGATTCATCTGATAAAGTTGTTATTACAATCAATTTTACTTAATTTTTATACATGATTCAAGAGTCTGCTTAGACGGTTATTCATGCGAATTGCGTGAATTGTTCCATGAATTGTGATACTCGTATGATGAATCCTACGATAAACATTCATGTTCATTTTCGATTTTGCCATAAGTTTGTATCGATTGAGCCATGAATTGTGAATCGTAAATTTAACAACTGTGGTTCGTTCATGGAAGAACTTGACACTGAAATAGCATGAGAAAAATGCTATATGAATTTTGTCAAAAATGCCATAAACGCGGATTCATTAGGTTTTGAAATGAAACCGGTGCATTAGTTAGCCCAAAGGGCAAAGGAACATTCATAGGTTTGAAGTGCTTTTTTTTTTTTTTGGTCAGGTTCAAAGAGTCTTATTCGAAGGTCCGACCATAGATCTAGTCTGGAAAAATGTGAACTCATGAAGGAGTGTTCGCCAATGATTAATTTAGTGTTTTTTTTGGTGGATATGATTTAAACTCTTTATAATCAATGCATAGTCTGCACATGTCCCATTAGCTCGTCAAGGATTGGTGTAGGAAATTTGTTTTCTGTGGTGATATTGTTAAGTTCTCTGTAATCAACGCATAGTCACCAAGACCCGTCTTTCTTTTTCACCAATAAGTCTTGTGATGCAAAGGGGCTACAAGAGGGTCCAAAAAATGTGCTTCAAGCATTTTTTTTTACTATTTTCTCACTTTCAGCCTTTTTTGCATGCGAGGATCCCTACAAGGTCTCCATTAACTGGCTCACTGCCTTTTTGAGGGAATTTGGTGGTCATGTGTTCTCATAGGGCAATTCACGGAATATATGAACAAACTCTTTAAGTAAAGAAAAAATAGTCTCAAGGATACTCGGTGTATTGTCTGCCGTATTCAAAGGATTTGCTCAATGCAGGAGTGATGAACTTCAGTTGTTATTCTTCTTGTAAGTTCTGTTTGGTTCGTTCTTTGGATCATTCATAGAATCCTAAATTCCCATTCACTCAAGATTCCAACGTTTGGTTGAAATTTTGCAAAGGAATCCATGCTTTCTTTGTTTGTAGGATTGAAGGTATAAAGTTGGGTTTGAGTTTTACCCGCTTTTTGACAAGGATTCAAGGGTGGATTCTTATCGTCTTGCTAGGTAGAAAGCATGGATTGGAGTTGTAAAATTGAATATCTGAACAAGCTTCATAATTTATTCATTCAAACCACTCAAGAATGTAGACAGTGGTTTCTTGGAATCTGAGATTCTTTTCCATTGTTTGGTTAGGATTGGAATTCTTCGCTCTTGGCATTGAGAATTATTGAAATCATCCGCTGGAAGGCGCAGAAGCCAGAGTATTTAACTATATATGTATAATATTATTATCTATGGAAAAGGATTCGTTGTGGGAATTAAAGGCTTAATTTGCCTGCATTGTTCTCTATAGAATCTTGAACTTTTAAAAAAGAAAAAACCTTAGTTTTGGGGGAATTATCTTTTCCTAGGAATCCTGAATTCCCTTGCACCAAATGTTGGAATCATAAAGGAAGGATAATTTAGGATTCATGGAAAGCTCAAAAAAACAAACCAAACAGATCCAAGGGTGAGCGTAAATTCTTCAAAAATTCCCTGGTCTTCTTCAACGCTGCCTTGCTGCTGTTGACTAGCTTGCTAAATTCCCTAATTTGTCTGTCTTGATCATTCTCAATAAATCATGCACAAAGGGCATCTATGAACCTCTTCCACCCACTCATTCCAAAGTTTCAAATGGCATTCTGAAGCAATGCCTCTGCTCACCCTTTTAAGTGTGAAAAACGTATATGATCTTTTTTCTTCAGGTATAGAAGGGTACTAAGAAAACACATCATTTTTATCGGCGATTTCTTGTATTTTCACCAGTGAACGTAGGAATATCTATCTTGGGTATTTATAATTGGTTTGGGAATTTGAAAAACCTATTTGTCTTTGTCTGCAATTACAGAGATGGCCAATGCTAGGCTCCAGCTATTCCCTTGAAAGATTTCATTCTTTACTGAATTTCCCTTGCAAAGAGCAGCATCAAAAGTATCCACGCACAATTGGATCCTTATTAGATGTGTGAGTCACAGCTTTGGTCTCACTAGTGTTAGGCTGTAACACGTGGGAGGTATTTATGTCCTTAAGACACACTTGGTCACCAAATTCGGGACTGAGTGTGATTACGAAATGAACTTGTAGTTTTGGGAAACGGTTATTACATTTTTGTAACTATGTTGCTGAAATTTAAGTTTTATAACAAAGACAATTTGTCGATCGATTATTCAAAATCTGGCCCTGTGCACCCCCATATTTATATTGGGTGCTCTACCAATTGATGCCTTGTCATCTCTTGCTCTCTATAACCCTTGCTTTTGTGAATCAATAGCATCTCCACGGGACCACGGTGAGCGACCACCATCATCTGCATAATGTAAAATCCTACCCCAATAAAAAGATTAAGTTAGATACTTGATTGGGCAGCATATTACACGTCATGTTGTTGCAGATAACATTGTGAAACTTTTAGCAACTCCTCAAAACATTGAAATTGCAACAATTTCAGCACCAGACACACTGGAGAGCTGTATTTTAATGGTTCAGTTAAATTATCGATATCCACAAGAAAGGGGGAGAGGAATGATCTCCTTGTTTGCATGGTGTAGTTCCATTTTTGTCAGTACCACAGTCGAAGCATTGTTTTTCTTGTTCAATTTTTATTTTTTTTCTTTGAAAATAAAAAAAATAAATTATCTTAATGTCGCAGTTTTATACTGCTGTATGCCGGGTAGCAACTATCTTAAAGACGAGATACACTTCACCTGGATTTTGGAATGCTGGTCTAAGGCTTTTTGTGGAGGCTGAACAACTTGTGACTGAATCTTCTGAAAGGGAACACTTGCAGAGTTGCATTGCTCAAGCCCAGGAGCAGTTGAGTGAAGTCCAGAATCTCTCTGAGGGATCAGGACCTGCCCAAAACAGGACCAGTGGAGGTCCATCTCTATCTGCATATTTTTTTTCATTAAATACTTTAACTGCATTAGCCGTTAGGTAGGGCAAAAAATTTTTTTTAAAAAAAGAGAGTTACAAATTCAACATACTATCTTGTGTAGGATATCTATTTGAAGGGCATCTTACTGTAGACAGAGAGCCGCCACAGCCTCAGTGGTTGGTAGAATCAAACCTCTTGACAAGTGCAGCTACCTTGTTTTCGGCTCAATCTTCTCAAGAAAACATGTCCGAAGACGCAGCAAACCTACTCCAAGAACTGGTCGATAGACTTGACAACGTTGTTCCAATGGTATCGTTTCCTTTCTTTCCATTGGCGTCAGTACTTTTTAATAATTTTTCCTTACAAAAAAACCCTGTCCGCAATTCCTGATTTATAATCAGGTAGGTTGATGAGAAGATAAAAGATTTTATTTTTCTTTCCTTTGATGGGAGCTGCTTGGTCTGTTAATTGTTTGGGAAAATGTCTTTTATGACTCTGTCCCTTGTTTTTTGTTCGCAATTAGGCTTTCCTTACTCCCACATGTATGGGGCAAAGTAAAAAAAGCACCCTTGCAGAAAGCGCATTTTTTAACATTTTAAGGCTAAAAAGTAAGGATGGAATACTTCGCTAATAAGGCCTAGGTTCAATTCATGCCACAACAGTTCCTCTTGGCGATCTGTAAGAACCATTTTAAGCCCTCGCTGAGGCTTGTGGCATGCCCTGCCTTGGACTGGGTAGCATCGCCTCACCTAAACTTTATTTTACCCAAAAAGGGTAAGACTAAAAGAAAGAATCAAGAAAATGTTTGCAATTTTGATATTTACTATTTTCTCATGCCAATGTCATTCTTATCTGTTTTTTATTGTTTAAGATACTGGACAATGAACCTGTTGCACCAAGAGCACCACCTGCAAGCAAAGAAGTGGTTGCAAAACTTCCAGTTATTACAATTACAGAAGAAGTAATGGGGAAGATAGGAGCAGATGCTGAGTGTGCCATTTGCAAGGAGAATTTGGTTGTCAATGACAAGATGCAAGAGTTGCCTTGCAAGCACACATTTCATCCTCCTTGCCTCAAGCCTTGGCTGGTAATAATAATATTTTATTTTTAACTCTTTGACTCTAAACAATTTATCTTTATATTCCCTGCCTTTACTTCTTATAACTACCTGGCTTATCAATGTGCTGGATTTTAATCTGAACTTGATCCATCTTTCGGATGTGGATGGCATTTTTGGATCCCATATAACTCGATTATCCGTCTATCGAGTTAGTAAGTAGATTGGATGTAGATACTGGCGGAGCCAGGATTTAGCATTAGGGTGGGCAAAAAAAATTAACTAGGATGTAAGGTTAAATACATTTTTCTTTTATGCCAACAGCCTTGTAGCCGGCTTCCTCCTTGTTCTCATAACAAGGAGGTCATGGATTCGATCCACATGGACGCAATTATTGAATCCTTTATTGAGTCCACCTTTTGTATTGGTGCTTGTAAATTCATGGCTTGCATCATAAAAATTTTATTATGTGGAATTATCGCTTTGTATCAAGAAAAGGGGAAAATACCATCTTCTTTGATACTCTAGTATTCCAAGAGTGGCTCTAGTATTTTCATATTCTAAAGTACCAAAATATAGTGCATTTAAGGCTGTCCTTAAACTATAAAGCTCACAAAAACATAAAATAAGGGGGGAAACTACAAGTCCTTTCCTAAATTATGGTGGGCAAAGGAATATTTTGTCACTTATTAATTTATATTTTCTTCAAAACCCTAGTAAAAATAAGCATATTTCAAAAATTAAAGTGGGCAAATGCCTACCTTGAGCCCGCTTGGCTCCGCCCTTGGATATAGGTTGGTACTAGGAGTAGGCTCCCTCTTTTCCAAATTAGCAGCCCACTATTCCTTTCTAGGCTGCCCCAAATTAAGGGTGTAGTTTCTTTTTGAGACAATCAATTGAACAAATCTCACGATAGTTGCAAGGATACACACCATTGGTCATATTGAAATTAGTGGATTCTTAAATAACGGAGGAAGTCAAATTGGGCTCTTCATATGGGATGATGAGGGAGGATAACTAATGATTTAAGAGCATCTCTAATGGTTGTATGAATAATGAATGCATTTCTAAGTATTTTTTTTTTAAAACAATAAAAAAAAATTACTGCAACCGTTGTGTGATATGTTATATGAATCGATGCAAATGAATATGATAATTTTCTTAATTAAGTCGATTAACCTTGATCCGATCCAATCCCATCCAATCCAAATCCAGTACATCCAAACAATCCAACGGCTGCTTGAATTACTCCTCGTTCGGCGGATGATTGAATTTTGAATATAATGTTGTGCAATACTATACTATATGTATATATATTATGTACTTGGGTGGTGGTGGCTGCAGGATGAGCATAACTCGTGTCCAGTATGCCGGCATGAACTGCAAACGGATGATCATAAGTATGAGAGTTGGAAGGAGAAGGAGAAGGAGGCAGAGGAAGCGAGGAGAGGCGCTGCAAATGCAGTTCGCGGGGGTGAATACATGTATGTCTAGATTTATATTCGATTTAAAAACAGATGGTACTAGTTTTTATGATTATTTTGAATCATAATCTGTAATAATTGTGTGGTTATATATACTTTCCTACTTCCTTGTTACATGTTGGCCAAGTTGGAAATTCGACTCTTTGTTGATCAAAATCATGCGGGTTCGATTTTGCTAGCCTCTTAAAAATCTATGGGTGTGTTATATTGCAAAATTGGAATTTTTTAAAAAAACAACAACTAGAGTTTCAGTTGAAAAGTGAGACAAGTGAGTTGGGCCAGGGGGCGTGGCCACATACAATTTTGTGAGGTATAGGTATAGTGACCTAACTTAATATTTAAAATTTGCAGTTAAATTGGGTAATTTTTAGGTTAATCTGAATCGGCGTATTTTGATACCACTTGAATTAGAAAAAATAGTTAGTAAAAATGTCAAATTGTGAAGAAAAAAAATTGGAAAAAAAAAAAAAAGAAGAAAAAAACCGTATGGCTTAAACTTTCCATAAGAAATGAAACATTTGATAAGTGGGGCACAAGAAGGTAATGATAATACGTATACGAGCAAATATGACACACCGAACAATGTATTTTTTGACATGTCATTTGGTCTCTTTTCTTTCATATTTCTCCATCCAAAGGCATTGTTAGTCACTTTAAGTTAGAACATGTTACTCTTCGAAACATTATGTTTTTTTTTCTCCTATGAGAAATTGTCTTTCTAACCGTTAATACTTCAAGTATGAGTAAGGTTATTAACGCCTCACATGAACATTATAGCACTAAAAAATTATCTTTAGTGACACTTTATGTACGTCTTTTTCACATATTAATGTATTGATGATACTTTTTGGAGTGCTAAAATACTCATGTGCAATGTTATAACATAGATATGCTATTTTTTAAATTGATAGTCTCATTTCTCTTTCTAAAATGTCTGAAATAAGTTGTACTAATATTTTAAAAAGTGCTAAATTTATAATGATATTAACAATTTGAAATAAAATTAGTAAATTCATAATAAGTTATTGCTTTTGGTATTAAAAAAAATTAACTGGCTTTCGATTTAGTTAAAAAAGTTATTGAACTTCGTAAATAATAAGTTGTCAAGTGTAAATAATGTAATATAATTAAAATAGTGAGATAGCCAGTTAATTTCTCTTGCATTAAAATTTATAGTTTAGTTTGAAGTGGGGTAATACAGCATCTAGATTCGCCCCTGATGCTATTCATCCAAAAAAAATGTTCAAAATTTGTGTCTCAAATGTATTTTGATCGTACATATACACTTGAGTATCATAGAAAAAGTTAAAATGATCGATAGGAGATGCATTTATACTTGATACTGATTGTGCCTTTCGGGGCAGAGTATCACTACTCATTCCAAACTTTTCAATTGATAATTTAGTTAGTGCAATTAGTATGAGATTTAACGATGCATTATTTGAACGGCCTAGTTACCGGTGGCGAAGCCACATGCATTGCGGTGGACATTTGCCCACCTTAACTTTCAAATTATGTTGATGCTTACTAGTGGTATTGGGAAAAAAATTATTGGATAGGAAATAATATGACATTTTGCCCACTTCATTTTCTAGAAAAAATTACACTTTCTCTCATTTTAGATTATCGGCAATGGCTAGGCGTAAATACTCTCTATTTTAGTACTTTAGCACTTCAAAATTGACATTTTTTTTAATCTTCGACTAAAGCGTCATTTTCTTGAAAAACCAGAGTATCAAGAAGAATTACATATTATATAATTTTATTTTTTTACCCCCCTTAAGCCTTACTATTAATTTCACCACTGCCGATTATCAAATCTTTTGGGTACGCCACTGCTGCGAATTTTGCGTGGATAAAGTACAGCTGGTGATAGACAGACATGGATATATAGAAAGGATCACAAGACTAGGATCACAAGACTAAATATAATTCTAGTGAAACTGCTCGTAAATCCTATATCCATGTAACGAGGATTTTTATTTGTACTAATTCCACTTGGAATGGCCATGAAGAAATTGACACTTTTTCTTTATCTTTTGAGTTGCTCCTTTTGATCTGTCTCTCCACATCGTTATTTCTACTTAGCTTGGAGTTTTGTGGGTGGCCAAAATGAATTTGTATAAGTGGGAATCGGCCCAGAAATAATGGAGTTGGTAAACATATTGCAAAGGTGGTAAGTGAACAGTAAATTTGCAAGTAAGTGATCGAGACTGGATTTATGGTTGTGAGGTAGGTTCCTCCGGTGGCTCTTATATCCAGTCCGGTAGTATGTCCTCCCTTGGTGTGTGGTTGTGTTCTTAACTTGGCTCAAGAGGCCTTTTAATAATGTATACAGCAATTATGGTTATTCTCAGAGTGAATGTTTGTGTGTGGGAGTGAGTGTATTGCTATCAAAGCTAAACCCATTTTTTATGAGCTTTCCCCTTCTATTTATACAGTCTTACTTGCTTATCAAACCTATCCTTTTCAAGTTTGGCACGTGCTCTTTATTCATGCACCTTCGTATAACCTTTCGAATCACTTGATTCATTTGGCACAATAATCCACTATTGCACCTATAAATTCACAAATATATGGTAGAAAGATTTGTTACTTCATTCAAATTTCAAGATTTAAAGGAAGATTGTTTCTTATCATGTATATATTAACTACTAACTAAATATTAGTTTATTGAGCCTTAAATGTTTTTTGTTCTTAAAGTTCCCCTCAAACTTTGTTACATTTTTTGTTCTTAAAGTTCTCCTCCAATTTTTTGTTAATTACGTATGTAAATGCTGCCCCTATCATGAACTTTTTTTTTTAATCATTAGATGACACGAGCAAGTGTGGATTATAGTAAGAAAGTACTCCGCATATTAAATAATCTTTTCAATTTTTCTTCGTGATTTCTTAAATTAATAGTACCATTAATTTTTTCTTCTTTTATAAAATCAACTTTTAAATTTCACAATAGAAATAAGTTATACTTACTATTGATTATATTAATTTAGAGTTTCTTAAAAAATATTAAAGTCAAAGTGAGACCATCTATATATCAATTTGCGACGCATAATATTGATATTTTATTTATAAGTAACACATCTTTTATTATAATCTCAACCATTTTATCATTCTACATGTTTTGCATGGATACTTTTTTCTTTTATTTCTCATTTCTTTTTCAAAACCTTTGCAAGCCCATTCTTTATTTTGCATTAATAAAACTAAATATTTTTTTCATAATTTTTCACAATGTTTGCGACATAAAATAGGATTGATAACATAAAATAGTTGGTTAATTTTTTGTAAAAAGAAAAAGAAAAAAAAAGGAAAATTAAGTGAATTATTTAAACTTTTATTCTCGTTCACACAAATTACATTAATGAAGATAAAGGACATGGTTGGATAATTAATTAATCAACGTCATGCCGCCATTGAATTGATTACTTGCATGGCAACTGTTGTCATTTCATGATCCTCTTTATATTGATGCAATCATGTGCCTTCCATTAATATATATATATATATATATATAGCTAATTTCTGTTATGAATCAATTTTTACGGTTTGATTTTTTTATAACGCTTTCTTATCCTAAAAATATTTAGGATGTTTTTTATAACGTATAATTATTATAAAAATAATTAGACTGGTTCACACCTAATCTTAACCCCATATATATATATATATTTATTTAATTTGATTGAAAACAATACTACACTATTACCATACATATATATTATTGTTTGCTTTTTCTTTTTTTACTGGTGTCCCTATAATATATTAAAATTGAGATTAATTTCTACATGCGAATCACAAAGAAATTTGTACATGCAGCAAAGACGGAATCACATGGGGTCTAGTGGGGATTAAGTTATCACTCAATTTTTTTTTTCGGTAATTTATGTATATTTGTAGTATTATATTTAAATAAAAAATAGTGTTATTAGTACTTTAAATGAGTTCTCTAATATTTAAATCTGATTTTTTATTTTTATGAACACTTAATTTATATTTGTGATAGATTTTCAAGTGCTAATAATCATACTCAAGTATTTTGTGATTTTGATGAGGTATTCTTCATTTTTTTTTTCTCTTCTTTCATTTAAAATTAGGACCTTACTAAAGTGAAATACGCCTTAAGTTTTTAAATATACCGACAATTTTCAACCACAATTTTGATAAAGATATTAACTTTTACTCAAACTGTGTATTTAGTTTTAAAATAAAAATCTATTGTCATTAAATTAATAATTACAAAATCAAGACTCTATTTTATCTTTTACACAAATTCACTCACTGAAAGTTGTATTAAAGTTAAATTAGATTTCTCCATTATCAATTAGAAATAGGATATGCTTTAAGTATATAATTTTTTTATATATTTATAGATCGAGAGGCTTTAAAACTAAAGCTATTAAACTATTAAAAGATGTTAAGTGAATTAAACACTAATATTTTGATACTCAATTTGAGACATCCAAAAAAGTTGAATTTTTAAATAAATTCACCCATCTAACATTTGCATCAATGTTAAATTGGATTTCTCTATTTCCAATTATAAATAGCCATCTGACATTTACATTAATGTTAAATTGAATTTCTCCATTACCAATTATAAATAAGATATGCACAAATATATAATATTTTTCTTTACATTTATAAAAGACGCTTTAAAGCTATTAAAAGATGTTAAGTGAATTTAATGTTAAAATTAAGATACTCAATTTGGGACATCTAAAAAAAATTGAATTCTTAATTTTTGATATCATAAAAAATGTTGCATGACTATGTTATATCCCATCCATTGTTAGATTAATAAATTTAACTATTAAAGTTCCGTTTGATTACAATAAAACACTTTATTTATGTGAAAGGTTGGAAAATAAGTTGAAGCATGTAATAAGATATCATCTAACTTTTTAATTATTTTTCTATGGAAAAAAATTTATTTGGGGGTTGAAGAAGGAAAAAAAAAATTTAAAAATGAAAGATGCAGGACAAATACACATAAAAATGACTATGAAAGGGAAAGCTAGATCATCACATGTTTCAACTTATTTTATAACTTCTCATACAAATCAAATATTTTTCTTTTTATTTTCATATTATTACCAAACAGAGCCTAAATGAAATAATTAATGTTAGTTTCTTAAATATCGTTTGAAGTGAAAGCTTATATCTTTTAGGGGTAATAATACAAAAATAAGCTGAAAGTTGGGTCATAAAAATATTATTTAAAGTGACGTTTCTATTTTTAAAGATTAAAATGTTAATAATAAAAAGATATTATAAAAGATGATAATTACAAAACTTAAAAATTTATCCGGTCAAAATATTTAACCAAATACGTGGCCATAAATCGTCTGCAAATTTTCATAAAACTCACATAATTAGAAGCATTTTCCTTAAAATTATCACCCATCACCCGATGATTTGGTTTCCACAAAAAAGAAAAAAAATGAAAAAATAATAGAATAAGAAACCAACTTGTTTCATTTTTAAACTTTTCACAAACGCACTCATTGGTGATAAAAAATTCAATGGAGTCTAATTTTTTTTTTCTTTAAATATTTTATCGCTATCACTAGCTCACGATAATTATCGACTCAATCGTTTGCATCTTTATGACAAGTGAAAAGTATATTCTATATTATAAAGTTATGCCTTAAATTTACCGTATGAAGTTATGTCAAATTTTTGTACTTATTTTTTTATTTATACGACCTTTTTTTCCATCAAAATATATTTTTGCAAAAAAATTTGAACCTTAGATATTTGACAAAATAATTTATTATTGAACTATTATCTACTTAATATCTTTATTTTATATTTTATTTTAAATTAAATATATTGAAATAAAATATATAACGTATGTACAGGTAATCTATATGCAAATAAACGTATTTGGATTGATATTGTTGTAGTTATCCTCTTTTGATATTTCTACATACCTAAAGAGGGTTAGCTTTACGGACTTTTCATTGGTTGCAACTTGTCATTCATACTTATCTCTACACCCACAGTGAAAAAGACTCCTTTCATTTTTTTTATTTATGTTTTTTTGCTTTAAGATTAAAATTCCTTAAAAATATATTAAGAGTTATACACTTAATTTATAAATATAAAATATTATATGGAGGATTCAGAATTTTTTAAGATTATCTCTACACCCACAGTAAAAAGGACTCCCTTTTTCTTTTTTTTCTTTTTTTTTTTTGCTTTAAGATTAAATTTCCTTAAAAATATGCTAAGAGTTATATGGCAGATTCAGAATTTTTGAAAGGACTGAGTTAATATAGATACAAATAGTTAATTACTTTAAATTAAATTGTATTATATACATATAGTCATGCTCTAGAAAAAAATAATTTCTTTTAATTAAAATACAGATTTTTCTTTTTAAGAGGGTAAATGATTGAATTTTTTGATGAAATTTGGTGGGGATGACCTCCATGATAATGAGTAGATCAATTCCACAAAATTTCATTAAAAAATTCAATCGGGATGTGAGAAAACTAAAGATTGATATATACACTTGCATTGCAATCGTATAAATTTTAGACTTTTATATCACCTACTTCCCTGTTGAGTTTTTTGATGAAATGTGGTGGAATTGATCTACTAATCATGGAGATCATATCTACCAAATTTCATCAAAAAATTCAATAATTTACCCTTTAAAAGGGGAAATCCATTAACTAGTTAAAAAAAAACCTTTCTGAAGACTGAGTTATATACATCTATATTATAAAATATCATATTTGACCAAACTTTTTTTCAAAAAGTATAAGAATCTAATAATTAAAAATACACATCTAATGGTGTGCATTACTTCTACACCATTAGATGAGTTTTATATACATATCAAGAAATCACATCAAAGTTAAAACACTCATACCAATAATATATACACAATAAACTCTCACACAATAATAATTTTTTTTACATTAAAAATGTCATAATTTAAAATAATAATTTCAAAATTTAATAAAAAAATAATATTTAAAATCTACTAATCTAGATCAATTAAACAAGATCCATCATGACTATAAAATTATGTAAAAAAAAATATTGAGTAACAATGATGTAATTTATGTGTTCGTGCATTATTGGTATATTGAACATATGTTTCGGTTGTTTAAAACGTATTGGTTTAGATTGTCACACATTAAACTTTTGTATTCTATTATTGAATCATATTTATTTCACCGTGCCGGATGGTACGAATATACCCTAATATTATATATTATAACATAAAAATGACCATGAGAGGGAGGGCATCTCATCACATACTTCAACTTATTTTATAATTTTTCACACAAATCAAGTACTTTTCTTTTTATTTTTATATTATTATCAAACAGAGGCTAAATGAAATAATTAATATTAGTTCTTTAAATATTGTTTGAATTGAATGCTTCTATCTTTTCGAGGTAATAATAAGAAGATAAGTCGAAAGTTGGGTCATAAAAATATTATTTAAAGTGATATTTCTATTTTTAAAGGTTAAAATATTAATAATATAAAAGTATGATAAAAGATAAAGGATAGTTCTTAAGATAATGGCAAAAAAAAATTGCCCAGTGGTAGGCAACCTCCACCCTTGCCTTGAGGTAAAGAGTTCGACTCATGGGGTGGGAGGAAAGGGTTTTTCTTTATTTGTAGGATTAATTGAGAGATTTAGACCTCCCTTAATTTAATAAAAAAAAAAGTATGATAAAAGATAATAATTACAAAACTTGAAAACGTATCCGGTCAAAATATTTAACCAAATACATAGCCATAATTCATCTACGAGTTTTTCATAAAACTCACAGAATTAGAAGCATTTTCCCTAAATTTATCACCCATCACCCAATGATTTGGTTTCCACAAAAAAAAATGAAAAAATAATAGAATAAGAGACCAACTCGTTTCATTTTGAAACTTTCCACAAACGCACTCTTCGGTGATAAAAAATTTCAATGGAGTCTAATCTTTTTTCTTTAAATATTTTATCGCTCTCACTCACTATAATTATTGACTCAATCGTTTGCATCTTATGACAAGTGAAAAATATTTTCTATATCATAAAGTTATGCCTCAATTTCTCAATTCCACCGTCAAAAATTATGTCAAACTTTTGTATTTATTCTTTTACCCATAAGGTCTCTTTTATTTTATCAAAATATATGCTTGTAAGAGAATTTGAACCTTAAATATTTAAAAAAATAATTTATTCTTTGACCACTGTATCATTTAAAATCTTTATTTTATATTTTATTTTAAATTAAATATATTTAAATCACACATATATGGCATGTGAATTAAAGTATTTGGATTGATATTTATGTAGTTATCCTCTTTTGATCTTTCTACATACCTAAAGAGGATTAGCTTTACGGACTTTTCATTGGTTGCAACTTGTCATTCATTCTTATCTCTACACCAGCAGTGAAAAAGACTCCTTTCATTTTTTTTATTTATGTTTTTTTGCTTTAAGATTAAATTTCCTTAAAAACATATTAAGAGTTAATTACTTAATTTATAAATATAAAATATTATATGGCGGATTCAGAATTTTTTAAAGGACTAAGTTAATA
Organism: Lonicera japonica; assembly: GCA_021464415.1. NCBI lineage: Eukaryota > Viridiplantae > Streptophyta > Magnoliopsida > Dipsacales > Caprifoliaceae > Lonicera > Lonicera japonica. The sequence goes on from CM038469.1 coordinate 23,748,129, forward strand.
TAAATACAAATACTTAATTACTTTAAATTAAATTGTACTATATATATAAATAGTCGGACTCTAGAAATAATTTTCTTCTTTTAATTAAAAAACGGATTTCTCTTTTGAGAGGGTAAATGATTAAATTTTATGATGAAATTTGGTGGGGATGATATTTATGATGAGTAGATCAACTCCATCAATTTTCATCAAAAAAATTAAATTGGGATGTGAGCAAACTAAAGATTGATATATACATTTGTATTTTAACTGTTGAAGTTTTAAACTTTTAGATCACATACTTCCCTGTTGATTTTTTTATGAAATGTGGTCGAGTTAATCTACTAATCACGAAAATCATCTCTACCAAATTTCATCAAAAAATTCAATCATTTATCCTTTAAAAAGAAAAGTCCGTTCTTTAGTTAGGAAAAAAAAAACCATTCCGAAACGTGAGTGTATATGTATATTATGTTATATATTACAGCATTTTTATTTTATTTTTTTTAAAAAGTAATAAATTGAGCAAGACTAGAACTCCCGCGGAAATAGGATGTTAGTTTAAACTAAACTTTACCATCACAATTTTGTTGTCCTTAATTCTTTAATGCATATAATCTACGTATATAGTAGAAATTATATAGTTATAGTCATGTTTAGGTACCAACTCAATTCGTAGAAATTTTGTAAAGTTGTTGACCCCACTTCAATTTGGTAATTCAATTTCCTCGATTTTTTTAATGCATATGATTTATTCAGAACATCTCCAATAGTAATTTATATTTATATTTTATATAAAATATATAAAACTTATAAAAAAAAATTGCTTTAGCAGTCTTTTAATTTTATCTTTTGTGTAAAATAGATGCGTAAAATACACTCTAAATTTACACTGCTACGTCAGCTTTATATTTCCTCAATATTTTATTAAACTTTAAAATATAATAACTTTTAATACAAAACATATATTTTAATAAAAATTATATATTTGAAATCTTCTAATCAAGACCAATAAATTAAGATCCATTGTTATTATAATATTATGTAAACCAAAATCCAAGACAAAATAATAAAAGTTTGCATAAAATGATATCAAACATGCATTACTATCATATTAGTTCATTCAAAATTTACATAAAAGTTTTAAAAAATACCATTAAAACATATTTTTTTTTTAGATTTTAAGTTTTGTGTAAAAATTTCTTAACATAGGATTTACACAACAATTATAGATGCTTTATAGTATATTGGTACGAACTCAATTTTTACGAATTTGATAAAATCGTGGGTCCCACCTCACTAGGTAGAATTTTTTTGGAAAATCCAAATAAATGGAATAAAGAGTAATTTGTGTGAAGGACCAATTAGGGGTGTTTTCGGTTTCAGTCGGGGTAGAAATTAGGGTACCCCAAACCATCCCCAAACTTTATAGTTCGGTTTCGGTTTTCGTACCTATGAAACTCAAACCCTCCCCAAATTATTCGGTTTCGGTTCGTTTCAGTCTCATTCGGGTTTTTTTTTTGTATTGTTAAAACTTTAGTTCAAAATTGCACTAAAAATATAAATTCACTCAAAAGGCGCTACAAAAAAATTATATAATGTATTTATTTTAATAATTAGCTTAAGTAATTATTTATAAATATAAATAATCCATAGGGTTGGGTCATTTATATAATGTAAATATTGTAAGAAAGTTTTCTTTTTTTTTCAACGTATTGTAAGACAACTTAAGTAATTACATTAAATTACCAATTTTATTTTTTCTAAAGATTCGGTTTTTTCGGTTCAATTCGGGGATCCCAAATTCCCAACCCATACCGACCCAAATTAATTGATTTCGGTTTTGGTTTTTTATTTCGGTTTTGGTTTTTTTTTCGGTTTGGGAAATTTCGGATCGCAACGGATCGGCTCGGTTCGTTCGTTGGGTTTTCGAATTTCTGACAACACCCCTAGGACCAATATGATTTAATTGTAGACTAAGTTGCTATCTGAGTTTGAAAGATAGGTTCATAAATAGATTTTAAACTTTAAAAATAAAATGGATAATTTAAAAAAAGTCTTATTAGAGAAAGATTTTCACACTAAAGCCAAGGAATAATTTTTTTGTAAATGAAGGGCCTATTTTTTATTTTATTGATATTATGACATGTGTCTTTTTTTTTCATTGCAAAATGACATCCTAACCCTTAAAATAAACTAAAAAAATACCAATATGCATTAAAATATGGACTGCAAGATGAACTTTGCATTCATATTTTACTGCAATATGAATTTTGCAGTTCATATTTTTTGTGCAAAGTTCATATTGCAGTCCATATTTTACTGCAATGTGAACTTTGCAATCCATTTTCTAGTGCAAAGTTCATATTGCAGTCCATATTTCACTGCAATATGAACTTTGCAGTTCATATTTTTTGTGCAAATTTCATAAAGAGCGGGTAATTTGAGTAATATATAATATGTTTTTATTAATTAAATGATATTTAAATTTATTCAAATACCTTCATTTAAAATATAAAACAAAACAGGCCTTTTACACTAGTCACCAATTAAAAATAGGCCCTTCATTCAAAAAAATATTATTCATTGGATTTTTGGTAAAAAATCCTAATTTCTAAAAAATAAAAACTGTAGGCAAAAAATTCGAGTCTATAAATGGGACACAAATATATAGAATTAGGCCAAAAAGAATAAATCCAAGTGAAATGAAGCTAAATAATAGATGGATGTTGAAAGTTTTAATAATCCAACTAGATTAAATGATAAAAATCAAAACATAATAAAAATTGATAAAGATGGAAACATAAAAATAAAAACTCCACGTTTTCGTATTTTTTGAAAAAGGAACAACTTCTTAAAAAAATATTTATAATATTGAAGAAGGAAACTCTTCTCATGGTAATGAAGATATAGATAATATATATAAGCATTGGCCCAATTAAGCAGAATATCAATAAGTAATAATATTGAAGGTTTGAGTAGAAATTCAAGCAAAAAATCTCTAAATAAATAGAAAAAAGATAATTGGATATAGAATAACAAGTGTGCTGGTGTGAACACCTCATTTTGCGATCCCCCCAAGAATCTTGATCTCCAAAGAAATAAGCACGCATGCATGCACGAGCATTCCTAGATACATATATTATGTACATGTGATACAGGTCAAAGAATAAAGCTGAAAGGACCTGGATGAGGAGTTACAGAATTATCGAAAATTGTCGGAACTGAAAACTGTCAAAACTCCCGAAAACTTGTGAAAGGAGAGTTACACATATCGAATCATCCTCAAACTTTGAGAGTTGTTAGACATTACCATGAGAAGTAGCATATTCGAAAATCAGCTCGATCCGACGGTCGGATCTCCGAAAATTCAAAAAATCATGAGTTTGTTTCGGGTGATCAAATGGTAGTCTTCTCGAAGTTAAAATGGTCTGAAGTTTGGTAAGTAGATAGGTCTTATCGTGGGGAAGAACATATTCAAAGCTTAGCTTTGTCAGACATGGAATCATCAAGAATCAATTTGTCTATCGTGCAATTCTAGTCGAAATGTCCTTCGTAGAAAATTAAAATAAATATAGGCCTTCCCGAATTCTGATCCACCTCAAATTTGGATACAAGTTAGTAAGCATTTTGAGGGAAAACATATCCAAAATTCAGCATAATCCAACAGCTAGAAGTTCAGTTCTTGAGGTTGTTGTATGCAAGTACGTTTCCTATGTAGGAACAAACTCTTTGTACCAATTTGAGGAGACTGAGTCCTTCCCAAACTCAGATCGTCTTCAAATTTTTACAGGGTCTAAAAGACTTATATTTTCAATATATATCCAAAATTAAGCATGATCCAACGGCTAGAACCTGAATTTTCGTGTAAACAAGTGACATTGTCTACAATAAGTACCTTTCCTACGCGAAAACAAACTCTTCGTAACAATCAGAACAAAAGGACCTTCCCGAATTCTGATAGACCTAAAAGTTTTATACCATTTATAAGACTTCTATTCCCAAGACATATCCAAAAATCAGGATGATCCAACGGTGGGAAGGCTTCGCGATAAGCTCCAAAATTCCTAGTTGCAATATCTTTTCTTGCTCTCCAAGTATGTTTTCAACTATAAATAGACCCCCTCCATTTATATTTTTCATCAACAATCAAGAGGATTTCGTGGTACACACCAAGAGACCCTTATTCTCTCCCTCTAAGGAGGCTCAAGTATATTTTTCTCTCTCTTCTTTTATTTATTCATCAGTTTTATAATTTATACTCTTGTCTGCATAATTTCTATCACTTGATTGCTTTTCAAAACTCCTTTTCAAATTGTTTTTCAAAACTAAATGCGTATAATAAACCCTAATCCAATTTCAAAATAATATTATTACTCTTACTTTTTCAAAATTCCGGATTAGCGATATTGTTATACGAAGAAATCGATAATCGCTCTATATTCAATCTAATTCATAGATTGCAGTGTATATGTGATGAATACTCGATGATGAGAGCACTAAGTGCCATCTATACCGGTTTAATCAATAAACTATGGTACACGATTGGTTAACTCGCCTCATATCATATTGAGTATAAGATTTCACATTGAATTAGTTTTTGAAAAGTCCAATGCTTTACAAAATCACTTGTTTCACTGCATCTATTATTATCAAATTCTCTTTTTCAAATCACACACACACACACACACTTATTTTTAAAATCATTGGCGAATTAGGAAACACATCGTTTTCATCCCATCCCCAAAATCCCGATTTCTATGGCAAACACGAAAAGCTGTAAAGTAATAGCAATAGCACGCAAGAACTGAATTATAACACACACATATCCTACTCAAGAGACCGAAAAGGCGAATTGGGTGCCTAATACCTTCCCGATTCGTAACTTAATCCCCGAACCTTCGAATCAACTAGTTTTCGCATATATTGTGTATAAAAGGATATTTAGTCCATAAATACGTCTTTTTTATTAAAACCATTTTTGTTTGTTTAGTAAAACAAACTGGCGACTTTTATTATTTTCAAAACCTAATTTTCAAAGCAACGATGGAATCGCCGCCCACGAGGACCACCAGGCGTCGAGAACGCGGATTCTCACAGTGGCGACTCTGTTGGGGACACTTAAGAGGATTAGACTCTAAACAAGAGTAGAATATGTGTTGATAATTGTTTATGTTTGCATGCTTTCTTTTTGGGCCTTAGTCTTAGGATAACATAGATGCGATTAAGGTGAATACCTTGATTCCCTTTTTGTTTGTAATAATTATTTGAGAAAAATCTTTTCATAAATAAAATTTGAAAGTACTCAAACAAACCCTAAAGCGCTAATCATAATATACCTCCATAATTGTTATTTTGCACGCACCCACTATCATCATGCATTATCACGAGTGTGAATTTACCCTATCAACCTCGGGACCAAAGTCGTGACTAGGCCATGGACTTGCGGGTCTACACTAGCCAAAAGCTCATGGGACCACTCTTCTTGGCCAAGTATTAAACTGAAGTATATCAAGTGACGAGAACACTCACGTACCGAGAATGTATATCAAAAGGTCCTTGCATGTACTCGCCCTTGGGGTATATAGCAAGACCTAGCAAAATAGGAGGGAGCCTTAAACCTTACCCCTTTCAACCACGCTTGCATATAGGATGCGTCAACCTAGTACACACGAATTTCTGCATGTTTTCTTGACCGTCGGTCGTGAGATTAGTGAACAAAAGGCCTTGTCATATATACCAACTCTTGGTTTGGCAAGTACGGCCAGAGGCTGTCCAACCCCGTCCGTAGAAATCCCTCACTAAAACCCGTTAGTGAGAATTTTTCTGTCACTATTTCCATGAAAAGCATCTCTAAGAGGAGAGAACTTTTCAATTTTCAAAAAATATTTTTCAAAATATTTTCTAAAAAACCAAGTCATTTTCCAAAAATGAATTTTTCAAAAATGAATTTTTAAAATCGGAAGGTTATAAGGGCACCCCGAGAATTCATATTCCTACCCTAAACCTATCCACGGGGCTCTCAAGTTGTTGCCGTCGGTCTGTTTTTGCTAATCACCAAAAAGTGGTTTTCGATTTTATTTTTTTGTCGAGTCATAGTTTTTCGAGAATTATGCAACCTATGGAAAAATATTAATTTTTGGGTTAAATCCCCGACTTCTTTCTCCCCATTCTTCACCACACTCCAATTATCTACTGCTGGCATTGGTTAGCTAGACTCTCAGAGATTCAAACTAGACGACTCACGAGATCAGATTCACCACCGATCATGCCTCCTCATTATAACACCGAACTATTACTTCATCAAACCGGGGTCGAAATACTGAGGGTAATTACGGTGAAGCTTCTCATGCAGCGGGTCCGCCGCCTAGTCCCGTTCTCCCACAAACCGAGGGTGGCACCTTAACCCTTGAACACCTTTATCATCTAATCCATGATCTGACCGAATTTGTAGCTATCATGAAAGATCACCAAGTGGCCACCTAAGCCCATCTTGAGCCCTAATCACTGTCAGAACACTTGCTGAACCAAACCAATTCAATTTAAGTCCATACCCGACCAAAGGCAACCAAACTTAAGACCCAGTAGCTCCACTTAAGATTCTCTAATACATTATCCCAGTTCATGCCAACATCAACCACACTTCATGTGGCTCTTGCTAACATCGTTGTACCACTGGCGCAAGATCCCGAAACCGCCTAGTTAAACCTTAAACATAACCAACCCCTTCAAAATCATAATCCTCAAGCCATCCTTGATGCAGATCATAACAGCTCCCCGAAGACTAGCCTCACCATCATCGTTCACATACACTGAGAGTGCAGAGGGTATATGCACTGAAGGTGTTGACAAGAAGACCCGAACAGCCTCACCATCATCGTTCATATACACTGAGGGTGCAGAGGGTACATGGAGTGAGGGTTTCGACAAGAAAACCAGAACAGCTCCCCGAAGACTAGCCTCACCATCATCGTTCGCACATATTGAGGCTGCCAAAGGTACGTCTACTGAGGGTATCGACAATAAGACCCAACCCACTCCCCCAAGACTAGCCTTTCCATTTATCATTTGCACTGATGGTGGCTTAACCCACACCATCACAACCCTATGGTCGTCTTATCAACAGAATCAGAAATTCTACCTCTGAAGAATATCGATAAACCTCTTGAGATTGAAGGTAAGAGCAAAAAGCAGTAACGCACACGGACTCGAACAAGCTCATGGAGAATCAAGAAGAAGAGAACAGCTTGTCAAAAATGGAAGAATGATGCAAGATCAGTAGAATCCCAAGTCAGAAGCACTCCATTTCTCTTATCACCTTTCACACTCGTCTATTGACCAGAAATCAATATTTTCCTTTTCAGTGTTGCTATATTCTCGAAAAATGGTCGGTCTTGCATGCATACATCTGCACTTAGATAATTTCAAGTAGTGTAACATACTTCATAAATAAGGCAACTTAAGATTCACAACCTTTTCAAAATCAAATTTTTAAAATGATGGTGCGATGATTTAAGAAGTATACAAATACTTGAAATTTAGGGGTGTGTGGCATAAGCATTTGCATAGTGCATACACATAAACACTTGCATAAGTGTACCGCGCACCAATCCAAGAATTATAGGCACTAAGTTCCATGGCCTACCAGACAGGCTTTACCACCACATCCTGATATATACCTCGATGATTAGTCACACCACCATCACTAACCAGATCGTCATGATAAGATCACATGTTTTCCCAAAGAGCCAAGTCACTTCATAAGCCCTCCCAGAGAGGCAAGTCACTTCGTAAGCCCTCCCAGAAAGTCAAATCACTCCACATGTCCTCCTAGAGAGGCAAAACACAATCACATGTCCTCCCAGAAAGTCAAATCACTTCACAAGCCCTCATAGAGAGGCAAATCACCTCACAAAGTCTCCCATAGAGGCGAATCACTTCACAAGCCATTTGTACAGGCACCAATCAAATTCTAAGCCCTTTCTACAGGCACTATTCCAAAGCCCTTTCTACAGGACAATTTAAAGCCCTTTCTACAGGCACCAATCCAATTCAATCCCCTTTTACAGGCACCAACCCAAGCCTTTTTCACAGGTACATACTAAAGCCCTTCCTACAGGCAAACTCAAGCCTTCTCCAAAACCAAAAAACCTCTTTTGAGAGGATATTAGAGAAAGATAGAGAGAAAGACTGGAATGAAAAAATTTCGTAAAAAATACAAGGAACAAGCCCCCACAAAAGGACTTTTGGCCTAGCTTCTTCTCGCCCAAGAAGTCTTCAAGATACGCTCCCAAAGGTTCTAGGATCGAAAATCACAAACACAGCACGACGATGTCAAATGCGAACTTTCAAAGTAAACATTCTCAAAATCGCAAAGACGATGATGCTCAGAAAACCTGACAAAGTGAGAGAAAATAAAGTGGGTACAAGAAAAAATTGAAATAATAGAAAAAAGGATAAATCCCAAGTGCCAAAAGAGAAGAATATTGAAAAAATAAAAAAGAAAAAAAGATGGCAGCGAGAGGCACACCAAGAGTGACAGCTAGGCTAAAAAAACCCAAGGCTACGTCTTGGGTGAGGAAGGCTGCTGACCCTGCAAAAAAAAGAAAAAATAAAATAAGCTGCATCAAAAAGCTTTCAATCAATCAAGGAGGAATAATGGTATCGAAAAACAGAAAATGATGTAGGAACAAAAAATTATCCTCTCACAAAGTCAGGAAACAATAAGCAGAATCACACCCTAGTGACAAGAGAAAAAAAATGCCACGGAAACTGAGCAAGAGGCAAAGTCCAAAATTCATACATGAGGTTCGAGAACCGAGAGAACGTAACTCGATCATTTATCAAGAAGAAAAAGGCTAGCCAAAAGTACTTCTTTTAAAAAAAAAGATCATACCAGAACTCTCTCTCTCTATGTCTTCTTAGAGACTCTCACATCCTCAGCATCAACCCTGAGCCATTATCCTAACCAGTAGGAATTCTCATTTCCATAGCAGATCATTAACCCGCACATCAACCATTATCCATGCTAGTAGGAGTTCTCATATCCTCAGCAGATCATCAGCTCTCACCCTCTACACGGTTCACAGTCCGTTAAAGCAGGGGCTCACCCTCTACACGGTTCACAAGCACGTTAAGGCAGGGATCGCCCTTTACACAGTACACAAGCCTGTTAAGGCAGTGGATCGCCCTCTACACGGCACACAAACTCGTTAAGGCAGGGAATCACCCTCTACACGGTTCACAAGCCCGTTAAGGCAGGGGATCACCCTCTATACAGCACACAAACCCGTTAAGGCAGGGGATCTCTTTCTACATGGCACATAAGCCCGTTAAGGCAGGGGATCGCCCTCTACATGGCACACAAGCCCGTTAAGGCAGGGGATCGCCATCTACACGGCACACAAACCCGTTAAGGCAGAGAATCACCCTCTACAAGGTTCACAAACCCGTTAAGGCAGGAGATCGCCTTCTGCACGACACACAAACCCGTTAAGGTAGAGAGTCACCCTCTACACGGTTCACAAGCCCGTTAAGGCAGGGGATCGCCCTCTACACGGCACACAAGCTCGTTAAGGTAGGGGATTGCCCTCTACACGGCACATAAACCCTTTAAAGCAGAGAATCACCCTCTACACGGTTCACAAGCCCGTTAAGGTAGGGAATCACCCTCTACACGGCCCACAAGCCCGTTAAGGTAGGAGATCGCCCTCTACACGGCTCACAAGCCCGTTAAGGCAGGGGTTCACCCTCTACGCGACTAGCACACTTTGTTAAAGCAGGGGTCTCACCCCTCTACGTGGATCACACATCACAGCAAGGCACAAGATATGTTCCAAACATTGCCCATCCATCCCAAGAAGAGAGAGAAGCAGCATAGCATGGCATCATTTGCATTGCATTATTTTCAAAATATCATTTGTGATTCATGAGAGTGCTGCAAAATGATGCGTTCTATTTATCGTCCTGATTTCTTTGCTTCACAAAGAACCCAGGCCGAGAGGGTCTGTGAACACCTCATTTTGCGATCCCCGCAAGAATCTTGATCTTCAAATAAATAAGCACGCATGCATGCACGAGTATTCCTAGATGCATATATTATGTACATGTGATATAGGTCATAGAAGAAAGTCGAAAGGACCTGGATGAGGAGTTACAGAATTATCGAAAATTGCCGGAACTGAAAACCGTCAAAACTCCTGAAAACTTGTGAAAAGAGAGTTATGCATTTAGGATCATCCTCAAACTTTGAGAGTTATTAGACATTACCTTGAGAAGTAGTATATTCGAAAATCAGCTCGATCCGACGGTCGGATCTCCGAAAATTCTAAAAATCATGAGTTTGTTTTGGGTGATCAAATAGAGCTCTTCTCGAAGTTAAAATGGTCTGAAGTTTGGTAAGTAGATAGTTCATATCGTGGGGAAGAACATATTCAAAGCTTAGCTTTGTCGGACATGGAATCATCAAGAATCAATTTGCCTATCGTGTAATTCTAGTCAAAATGTCCTTTGTAGAAAATTAAAATAAATATAGGCCTTCCCGAATTCTGATCCACCTCAAATTTGGACACAAGCTAGAAAACATTTTTAGGGAAAACATATCCAAAATTAAGCATAATCCAATAGCTGGAAGTTCAGTTCTCGAGGTTGTTGTATGCAAGTACGTTTCCTATGCGGGAACAAATTCTTTGTACCAATTCGAGGAGACCGAGTCCTTCCCGAACTCCGATCGTCTTTAAATTTTTACAGGGTCTAAAAGACTTATATTTTCAATATATATCCAAAACTCAACATGATCCAACGGCAATAACCTGAATTTTCGTGCAAACAAGTGACCTTGTCTACAACAAGTACCTTTCCTATGCAGAAACAAACTCTTCGTACCAATCAGAACAAAAGGAGACCTTCCCGAATTCGGATCGACCTAAAAGTTTTACACAATCTATAAGACTTCTATTCCCAACATATATCCAAAAATCAGAATGATCCAACGGTGGGAAGGCTTCGTGATAAGCTCCAAGAGTCCTAGTTGCAATCTCTTTTCTTGCTCTCCAAGTATTTTTTTCAATTATAAATAAACCCCCTCCCTCCATTCAGATTTTCCATCAACAATCAAGGGGATTTCGTGTTACACACCAAGAGACCCTTATTCTCTCCCTCTAAGGAGGCTCGAGTATATTTTTCTCTCTTTTCTTTTACTTATTCGTCAGTTTTATAATTTATACTCTTGTCTGCATAATTTCTATCACTTGATTGCTTTTCAAAACCCCTTTTCAATTATTTTTTCAAAACTAAAGGCGTATAATAAACCCTAATCCAATTTCAAAATAGTATTATTACTTTTTTACTTTTTCAAAATTCCGGATTAACGGTATTGTTATACGAAGAAATCGATAATCGCTATATATTCAATCTAACTCATAGATTGCGGTGTATATGTGATGAATACTCGATGATGAGAGCACTAAGTGCCATCTATACCGGTTTAATCAATAGACTATGGTACACGATTGGTTAACTCGCCTCATATTATATTGAGTATAAGATTTCACATTGAATCAGTTTCCGAAAAACTCAATGCTTTACAAAATCACTTGTTTCACTGCATCTATTATTATCAAATTCTCTTTTTCAAATCACACAGACACACACACACACTTATTTTTAAAATCATGGGCGAATTAGGAAACACATCGTTTTCATCTTATCTCCAAAATCCCGATTTCTAAGGCAAGCATGAAAAGCTGTAAATTAATAGCAATAGCATGCAAGAACTGAATTATAAAACACGCATATCCTACTCAAGAGACCGAAAGGGCGAATTGGGTGCCTAACACCTTTCCGATTCGTAACTTAAACCCCGAACCTTCGAATCAACTGGTTTTGCATATATTGTGTATAAGAGGATATTTAGTCCATAAATGCGTCTCTTTGACACAAACCGTTTTTGTTTGTTTAGTAAAACAAACTGGCGATTCTTATTCTTTTTAAAACCTAATTTTCAAAGCAATGATGGAATCGCCGCCCACAAGGACCCCCGGGCATCGAGAACGCGGGTTCTCACAGCTGGTGTATGAAGATGAGGAAAATCTAATGGCATGGACCAAAGAAGCTAGATAGAGTAATGGTGTAAAGAGAATATGAAGAATTTGCAAATAGATATATTAAGAGAAATATGGAAGAAAATAAAGCACCAGTAACATACACAAATTTAAATAGTATATATATGAGTTAGGGTATAAAGACGGATTCTCTCACTTTAATTAAAGGAATGAATGCCTATTTGAAGGGTTAAATAGATGAATTTTATTTTTTTGAAATTTTATAGAGATTATCTGTATAGTGAGCAAGTAGCTTCCACCAAATTTCATAAACAAAACTCAACATAGAAGTGGGTTTATTGAAAAACTGATATATATGCGCATTTTCGACTGTTGAAATTTTTGATGATCATCATCTCACCAACTTTTAGGTTGAATTTTTTAGTAAAATTTGGTGGAGAATATATATTCGTAATATATATTATCTCTACAAAATTTCAAAAAATAATTCACCAATTTACCCCTCAAAATAGGAATCCATACTTTTTACTAAAATGAGAGAATTTTTCTTTATAACTTAGTTCGTATATATATTTATATATATATATATATTCAACTAAGAGTTTGCAACGAAGGATTTTATAATTATGAGTTATGTGTTTATTTAGATAGTAGTTGTTCTATATGTTTTGGGAAAAAGGTCTCTTTTCCCAAATTCATGTGGAAAAAACAAGGTCAACATATTACAGTCAGAATCGCTAATATGTTGAGACTATCAATCTCACATCGGAAGAGTGGATAATCATAATTCAATATATAAGATCTAAGGGCTACTCCATCTATTGCCCATTGGTTTTAAGTTGGATGCTCCGAAATCTAACATGGTATCAGAGGAATAGATCCCCGCTGTTCGGGCTCACTGTTCAAAGAAACGGCCGTCGCAGGCTCCACGTTACCCAGTCAATTCACATGTTGGGCTCAAAAATTACCCCACACGTGAGGGACTATCAATCCCACATCTCAAAAATTACACCACACGTGAAGGGGCGTGTTGAGACTATCAATCCCATATTGGAAGAGTGGATAATCATAATTCAATATATAAGATCTAAAGGCTACTCCACCCATTGCCAATTAGTTTTAGGTTGGATGCTCCGAAGCTCACTGGTCAAAGAAACGCCCGTCGCGGGCTCCACGTCACCCACTCAATCACGTGTTGGGCTAAAAAATTACCCCACACGTGAGGGGGCATGTTGAGACTATCAATCCCACATCGGAAGAGTGGATAATCATAGTTCAATATATAAGATCTAAGGGCTATTCCACCTATTGCCAATTGGTTTTAGGTTGGATGCTCCGAAATCTAACATAATAACGAGGTAATGAAATATCTAACAATTGAAAATTAATAAGGAAAAATTCATAATTCTTAAGTTTTGGACAACATACGAACCTTCACAAGATACAATAATAAGTGATAAGTTTCATAAATTATCTAGCGCCCGTGCACTCAAACTTTACATTATGTAATCTTCACAATAAATGATAAACAAGTTGAAATATCAAAGCTAAAATCTGCGGCGCAGTAACACATCAAAAAATCAATTTCGTCCGTAACAAACGTATGTGGTGAGGAGGTTATTTGTCCCACAAAAAACGAGACTGCTTTACGTATCAAAGAACTAAATATCCAAGAAGAAATTAAGGAGGAACAACAAAAAAGACTTAAATGATTATATAGCGATAATTCGTTAAAATTTTGGGATAAAGATAAAAGTAGAGCATAAAACTAATTGATCAAACAAAATTATAAGAGTTACGCAGATGGTGTATCTATATATATATATGAAGATATTAAAGAATTCAAAAAATAAATTGAGAAATTAAAAGAAACTAAATTAATTAGAGATAGTCAGAGTCCATATAACAATCCAGTATTCATGGTCAAAAATAATTTAGAAGAAAAAGGAGGAAAGGCTAGGATGGTGATTAATTATAAAAAAAAATGAAAACATTAAATTTGATGGATATTTTATTCCAAATAAACAAGTCATTTTTAAGAGAATACAAGGTGCCTCCAAAATGGACTGCAAAAGTGGGTATGGGGAAATAAAAATGGAGGAAGCAAACATCCCATTAACAACCTTCAGTGCTCTATGAGGGCACTACGAATAGCTAGTTATGCCTTTTGGCTTAAAAAAAGCTCCTAAAATATTTCAAAGAACAATGGAAAATATCTTTAAAAGTTTAAATAGCATTTGCCTTGTACATATAGATGACATTTTAATATTTTCTAGAATAATAGAGCAACATAAAGAAGATGTCAAACTTGTAACAGAACAATTATTGAACATGGTATAGTTTTAAAAGAAAAAAAATGCTCACCAAGAAATATAATTTTTAGGCTTAGAAATTAAAGCATGAGCAATAAAATTGCAAAAACATGTAGAAAAAATAGTAAAAAAAAATTAGATAAAATAACTGACAAAAAGCAGTTAGAACGATTTTTAGGATGTCTAACATATGCTTCTAATTTTATTAAAGATTTAGCCAAGTTGGAGAAACCTGCTCTACAAAAATGCTGAAAAAAGATGAGAGTTGGACTTGGAACATGACCGACGCCATACTAATAAGATTGTTAAAAGAACAAAGCAAAAATTTGCGAACATTACCAAATGAAGAAGATAATATAGTCCTAGAGACCGATGCAAGTAATACACATTGAGTGCAGTATTAAAAATAAAAGAAGGAAATAAGTTATGCAAATATTGGAGTGGAAGTTTTAATCAAGCTAAATGTAACTATCCCACAATGGAAAAAGACCTATTAGCAATTATAAAGGGGATAGAATTAAAAATTCCTAATATTTGTAGCAACTAGGCCATTCTTAATAAGAACATATTGTGAAGTCCTGCTGGATTTTATAAATAAAAAATTGTAATATACAGACACAAGGAAGACTCTTACGATGGCAACTTTGGTCATAACAATTTACCTTTTTTATAGTACATATTAATGGAAGCAAAAATTGTTTAGCTAATAATCTAATAAGGGAATTTACAAGTGACTCAAAGGCTATCTCCGCTAGAGAAGGATACATTCTTAGCAGAGAAAGAAAAGGTGCTAAACTTGGTCTTTTAAGACACAGCGCGCAAGGGAATAATCCTGCAATTACAAACAGCGGGAAAGAGCCATTCCACGAACGAGTTCATTAAAGTAACCCACAAAGTTGCACTAATATAAGTCCATCTTAATGCACCTCGTTACATAATTTGTTTAGAGGATAGAGATGTTAGAATTGATTATCGACAAAGCTGGATTATTGACAACCTTTGTCCTCAAACATGTGATCCAATTTATGTAAGGGCAAGAAAGTTTTTCCTAATCAGTGTACTTTCAGTAAAATTCACAAGGGTGGTTTAAATTTGTTCACTTTGGAGGAAACTTTTGTAAATCCACCTGTAAACCCGTATCCCATTTTCCGTGTAAATCATTCTTTAGCGTTTGGTTAAAATTAAATATTCACAAGGATAGTGAATTCTCGATTTGAATTCCTTTTGGATGATCCAAAACCTCTATCATGTCAAATTAGGCATATGAAGTTTGAGAGATCAATTGTTTCGTTATTCGGAATGCCCGAATCGAAATCGAGGCATAAATCTCAAGTTTTGATATTATACGATTCTTATATTTTTGGTCCAATTTGAAAGACCATAACTTCTTTGTTAGATGTCCGAATGAGTCCCTGTTGGTTCCCAAAGTTCCGTATCGTTCCCCTCTACAACTTCTGTGTTTGGCTCGGAACAAGATTCCAGCATCTCGGGGGTCTGGGAGGCCAAAAATTAGATGAACTTAGTGCAGTGGTTCCAAGATCGATCTTGGCCTTCCCAAGATCGATCTTGGGCTATCTTGGGAGGAAAATTTTTGGCTGAGAGCTCCCAAGATCGATCTTGGTACCCTGGAGTCAAATTTTGACCCGATTTTTCTCCCATTTAACCTCATTTCTTCTACAACTTCGACTCATATGCCTCCATACGTGTCTAAAGGTTCTAGAGGGAGAGAAATAAGAGATTTTAAAGTGTTCTTGTGAAATCTACATCATTGTTCAAGATTCAAGCCCTAAATCCATCATTTTCTCCACTATACATCATCTCCTACTTTCATCCCTTTCATTTGAGCAACAAAGGAGCTAGGGTTTGTAGTGTTCTTGTAGTGTGGCTTTAAAGTTTCACTACAACCATCCAACCTTGTGCTTCTAACATCATAGAGGTGGGAACATTACTATTAAACCTATTTTTTTAAAGATTTGTGTTATATTAGCATTTTCCCTTAATTTATACAAACCCTAGGTGGGTTTATGCTTGCACTTGGGCTTGGAGTTATAAAACTTTGATTACCTTTATATTAATGCTTGATATCACATTGAACACTTGATTTTACTATATTTTAAGCGTGTATGTATTAATATATGATGTTTTGCCCAAAAACCCACCAAGATGGAGATAAAGCTTAATAATTTTGACATGAACCATGGGTATACTTAACTTGGTGGAATGATTGATGGTTTTATCACACTTGTACTTGGAGATGATGGAAATAGATGTATAAGTTTCTTTGGAACTCAATGATTGTGTTGGATACTTATGATTTTGGTATATATAAACATGTGTATTGTTGTTGTAACAGCCGCCATGTGATTTCTTTGCTAGTTCCATTTTATAACCTCTAATAACGCAAATTTTGGTTCGTGAGGCAAGAGTTGGTTCAGGTGATCCTTGAGTGGTTTAGACCTTTTTCACACTTCATTTATATGTTATTACACTCACCTAATAGGTCATAATCCATTTCGGGTGGTCCGGGCGAAATTCGAAAATTTGTCGCCCAAATTGCCTTTACCGAAAAGTGACCTTTCTAGCTTGTGAAAGCCATAACTTCTTCATCCGAAGTCCAAATGAGTCACAGTTAGCGCCATTGGAAATTTAATTCAATTATCTAAAACTTTTATGTTTAGACTGAGACCCAATTCAAACTCTATAATGGCCAAAACTGAGTACGAAGTAGCCAAACTGTCGAAAAATAGCATCAGCGGGCATCAGGGCTCATCAGTCGACTGATGGACTGTGCTCAATCGACTGATGAGCTTCTGAGAGATCAAAAATCAAAGTTTTTAGCATTTTGATCCCATTTTTATACAACCAAAACCTCATCTATTCCCCATTTTTAACCTACCACATCCTATACCCCTCAAGATAGCCCTTGTGAAAGATTTTGAGAGATTTTAAGTGGAATTCTTCTATTGATCCAAGATCCTACAAGATTAGGCATAGATTATTACTATTCATCATCTCCTTCATCACCATTCCTTCATGTGAGCTTGAGGGGAGCTTGGGCTTTCGGAATTCTTGCCATCTACACTTCAATCCATCATTCCAACACTCCAATCTTGGTTTAAAGCTCCAATAAAGGTGGTAACACTAGTACTCAAACCTATTTTCATAATATAATGTGTTTTATGTTTGATTTCAAACTAAATTAGGGTTTCTTTGTACAAATTAGTGATTTTGCATGTTCATTAGGATTGGGTTAGTTTTCGTTGATTCTTTTAATTGATTTGTGATATATATATATACTATTGATTCGATGATTTCACAAGAAACCCCACTATATGTTAACATAGATGTATCTAGATACGAAACCCATATAAACAGAGACGATAGCAGATAATACTGTGGGATACACAGATATATATGAGTATATTGATGGGTTTAAAGTAAGTGAGGCCATGGTTTCTTATGCTGGTGATATTATTGTTGTACTTAAGCTACTAGTTGACCCTTCATGAGTTTGTTAGAAACTCCCCAGTTCGTAACTATGTCAAGTAAGCTTATAATGTATTTTTGACTTGGAAAATGGATGGAAATCATTGAGGGTATTCTACATTCAATCTCAACAGTGTAAATTATGAATTATGCCTGGCTTGGTGCTAATTTAACAAATTGTTGTGAATCCCCCAATTGCTAAGACTAGTGAATATATTTTTTAACTGAGCTATTAGTTGACGAACTTAGCGAATGTGGTTCGAGTACAACAATGATATTACTATATGGCTAACAGAGAAACCTATGATTTGAGAAATGTACAATTATTATGAAGGTTATATATATATATAATAAATGGAATTGTCGGATACTCCATTTGTTTGTGTTAAAACTTGTGGCTGGATAAATATATGTTATGAGTATATTATTTGGTGGATATCTTTTATGGCTATTAGATAGCCTAATTATTATGAGGCCTGGATATGTGATACTTTGAATAATTTGCATGGTTGATATAATTAGATTTTCGGACAGGCACTAATGGTCCATGGGGTTGACCTAACCTTGGTGGCTACATACCTTAGTCCGTGTAGAAGGACCCCGCTTTGAGAGTGGCATACTCTATGGTCCGTAGGGGGACCCGCGAGGCGGCATACCCTACACCATCTAGGTGGTCCACGGGGGTCCCAGCCTTGTATGTTGCATACCCTAGCCTGGGGGCTTAAATCGCGATCGCTGTGCACAGTAGACTAAAATCCTAGATGTCTGATGTGAGATGAGATTGACGGTTGTGAGATTAGTGCATACGCTTCTCTTATGATGTATTTCCATTATTATAGTTTCCTTAGCTTCCGACGGTATATTCTTTCTTGCATTTTCGGGGATTGGGTGGTGCTTGGTGTGCATTGCATATAACATGATTTCTAAGTTATTTTGATAAGAGTATTATCTATATCTATGTATATGTTTTGAAATAATATAAGTATATATACATATACATGGTTCAAATTACTTTCATAATCTCACGATGTATGTGCATTCCTAAAAGTATTTTCTTATCCAAATTCTTATAGTTTTCACTGAGCCTGTGTTTGGCTCACTCCCATTTTCGAAAACCAGTTTTGCATGTACTTCTAAAAGGACGGCACGAGTATAGAGTCTAGAGGCCTCTGAATACTTTAGGCACTATTAGTCGTTCATAAATGATTTGTTTTTTTTATGAGTTTTATGTATTGATTGTAGGGAATTAGGGCAGTAAACATGCATCACATACACTAATTTCTGCACTAATCATGAAACCCTAAGATCTATATTGTTAAATATTTATCGATAGAAGACATACCTTGTATGAGATTTCGAATTAAAGGTGACGAATACGGTGGATAGAACCTTTATGTTGTTGTCGTTCTAGCGTTGAAAATACAACGCCTCTACGGTATGCACACACGAACGAGACCAGATCCTTGCTTGGTGTACTAGCACCTTTAGGGTTCTCACACCTATTTCGTTTTCTTGCCTCTTGAACTCTCTTAGACGGCCAAGAAGAACAAAGGTTTCCTTTTAAAGGGGAACCCTAGTGAGAACCCTAAGTAACAAACGAATTAGGCCCAAGTCCAACTTGGTCCATTTTAATTCGATTTTTGATCCAACTCGTTTTGGTGTGCGACCCTGTAGGTTTATACTCTTTGGCAGTATAATTAAAAGCCCGTTTTATTATACGAATAGTAAGCGGTCTCTAGTAAAACATTACTACTACCCAAATGGTATAAAGGTCAAAACGACACAACCTTAAAATTGATATTCCACATATTAACTCCTTTTGTCAATCGATATCTAGATTGAACACAAGACTAGGCAAGTGTCATTCTTGTATAGTTCAATCTTTATTTC
Source organism: Lonicera japonica (assembly GCA_021464415.1). Taxonomy (NCBI): domain Eukaryota; kingdom Viridiplantae; phylum Streptophyta; class Magnoliopsida; order Dipsacales; family Caprifoliaceae; genus Lonicera; species Lonicera japonica. The sequence continues at coordinate 23,767,858 of CM038469.1, forward strand.
TTAATCTCTAAGTATAATTAATCTAATACAAATGACACCTCATTTGTGCATGGCCATGAAAATATTAATTATACTTATCAAGGGGCCCAAAGATATCTCTCTCATTATATGAGAGTGACAAATCCCATCTTGATCAACCACATACCTCTACATAGTTCATAGTATGCTTGATCATCATCTTTATAATTACTCGATCAAGAGTAACGTTTGATAATGCCTGACATGCTATTCCCTATGTTGGTAACCATGACGATCTCAGGTCTGAGGATAATACGATATCACAAATGGGGAACATCACTGATGACATTATATAACACTCCTCGCAGTGTCCCCAAAGCGGGTCGGTCCAATACTTTGTTTCCCAACAAGTATCAGTGTGTTCAGCTTGATATCTCCATATCCATGACTTGTAGAACATAGTCATCAGCTGACCCATACTCTAATCATTATATCAATGTGATCCTAGTTTATTAACACATGATTAAGGACATCTAAATAATATTATTATAACATTACTAGCATCCCACAATCAAGTCACATACTTGATGAACTAGTATTAATATATATTATTTACAAGAGAATATAAAGTAAAATGAAATAAACTTTATTAATGACAATAAGCATAAGATATCAAAGTACAAATCATAATCTATGAATGGTTCTAGGACATATCTCTTTCATTGATAACATTTGTAAAGTTATTGAGATTTGATGTAAAGGCCTTTTATTAACTGTTGGGACCTCGTTGGAGGATTTGTGTTAAGCTTGATTATTTGATATTTATTTACCTAATGTTTTCAAGATGTGGAGTTAAAGTTTTAGTAAGACTTATATTTTGCTTTATAGGTGTTGGTTTTATTGAAAATACAAACTCCACATGCTAATTTTTTTTTTAAAATTAGGCCTTACATGTAATTTACTGATAAATAAGTTTTAAATTATGTATTGTAAGCCCGCCGTCCGTACGGCACCGTGATTAACTGGGTTCCAGAGGTCTAAACCTCTTAACAGAATTCGGGGCGTCACAGTTATTTATGGGATTACCTCCTTTGGCACAATTATCTACATAGGTGAATGTCACAAGGTTGTAGCCTTGCTAATGACTTAGGGTTGGAGCTTATACGTGCGGTTGGAGCAGCAGCGATTGTAGCCACTTGATTATCTTACGTGTTAAAGCCCGAGTACCGGTACTAGTTGAGGGTTGGAGCCTTCTTAATGCTATAAGGGTTATAGTCCTTTGGTTGCCTTTAAGATGACTTAATACCTAGTGTAGGATAATTGGTGCCTTAGATAGCCAATACATTATATTTTCGTATTATGTTTAAACTTATTTTTCTATAATCACGAATGTGTATGAATTACGACATGTATTTTCGTATAACCTAACTTGTATAGTTCCCATTAAGCCCGGTTGGCTCACCCTATTATTATTTTTATATAGGTACTTTAGCAGATACTCAGGGACGGGTACGAAGGAAGGATGTATCATCCTAAATTTGCCTCTAATATTGATGAGAGTTTCTTGAGAAAGAGAAACCTTGTTTTAATTTTTGTATCGGTACATATTTTGTATTTCCTTTGGAGTTTCTTATTGTATAATTATGAGATCTTGTTATACTAGTTAGTGGTTTATATGCACGATGGTAAGCTAAACTATGTATGGACATCTTTAAATGATGTATGGTTATTTCTTCTATCATGTTGGTTAAATTATTCAAGGTTTCGGCATTTTTATTCCTTTTTGCCATTGTTAAAGACGGCAACTCGTGATTGCCCACTTCTGAAGGTAGTTGCCTTCATATGGAAATTAGGGCGTCACACCACCTCACTACGATACAAAGTTAATTGCTCCAGGTCTACCCTGTGAGTGTATAGATGATTATATAGACGACGTAAAAGCTAGAAGATATCTATCAGAAGAGGTCGTGTCTTTCTTAATAAGTTCTTCAGACTTTGGTATGATGAGCCATATTAGGATATCGTTTTTGAAGTAAACTATATTGAGGAATAAGTTGATGACTTAGATTTATTGGAGTGGTATACTAAAAACCATGATTTAGTGGTGTTTCAGTTAAGATGTTTAATTTTTTTAAACCACAATAACTATTAAATAAAAATCTAAATGTGATAGTGTTTAGATTATGTTTGAATCATATAATTTATTTGTGAGCAATTATATTTAATAGGTTTTTGTAGTAGGGCCTGACATACTTGTAGAATATCATAATTCCTAGTACTTGTATAATTAAAATGTTCACAGCCGATGTGAATTTAATAAACAGTCAAAATGGTTGTAAGTATAGTTTAGTGGTTTGTCTTAACCATGGTGTTGGTCAGATATTAACCCTAGAAGGGGGTGAATAGGGTTTATTGTAAACTTGCGTAATTTAAAATTAACTAGATAAATATTTAATTAAACAATAAATAATTAACAATGAATCAAGTTATAATAGTAAACAATATAAACTTAATATCGATCAATAATAATGATAAGGAAGAAGTTTGAGTTTAGAGAAATTGAACCGTACAAGTTAACGATATTTTGTTTATACAGTTTGGTTGTTTAGACCATACGTTCGTGCCTGATGTCGGTACTAGAGAATTTCCGCTACAATTCCTTTTATAGGTGAGAAGTTTGAGTTTAGAGAGATTGAACTTTACAAGTCAACGATATTTTGTTTATGCGGTTTTGTTGTTTACACCATACATCTACGCCCATTGTTGGTACTGGAGAATTTCCACCACAGATCCTTTTATGGGTGAGGAACAAGCTGTTTACAACAATATTATTTCATGTGAAGATTAAACATTTCCACAAGTGTTTTTTTATACCCACAACACTCAAAAAAGATGATTTTGCCTACCACACCCAATATAATAATTCCCTCTTATAAAACTATGAGAAAACTTCTCACAAATAAATGAATAAAGTTTGTTTGGTGATACACACTAATAAATTATAACTCTCAAGTGTTTGGAAGATACAAGATGAAACTCACTAGAGTTATCAAAATTGATCAAATAAATATAACTCAAATATGAAGAATATGATCAATGAATCATTTGAATATTTTCAATCTTAGTAGATGATGAATATATAATATTATAGTAGATTAAAGTTTATAAAAACATATCTAAGACATCATATATATATAGCCCCAAAATGAATATAGTCATTTTTAAAATATGGGAAATACAATAAGAAAGATATGGGCAAAAAGGCTTTTCCAACAACTATATTTTGAATTCTGAAGTAGCTAAGCTAAAGCCCATCAGTTGACTAACCACCTCTTGCCAGAAAAGGAGCTGATGCTAGAAGACAACACAATTTTTCAACTTCTTTTAATCATATCTCCTAATCCAACCGTTGGATCATGCTCAAATTTTAGATATAAGTAATATAAGATGTATTTAGTTATTATTAAAATTCAAGAATGATCGGAGTCCAGAAAGGCCTACATTGGACTATTAGATCAAAATTGCACAAAAATCGAGTACTAAAACAATATTTTAAGGATTAAAACATTTTGGGATAGTTTTGATAAAATATAAGTCTCATGATCATTTCGTTAAAATGATTATGTAATTATTTAATGTAATTTAGCAATGTATAGAAGATGTATGATGCATGTTCAATATTAGAGATATAGAGAGTGATTAATCAAGAAACTTTACATAAATCCTAAACACTCGCTCAATTATCGAATTCCCGAGTCTTCAAATACTTGATTTGTTTATGTTCTTCACTTTGTTCTTTACATAAATCCAAAGCACTCAATCAATATTAGTACTTTTTAACATATATTAGTGTGGAGGTTCCTAAAATCCTAAGAGAGAGAAAGAGATAGAGGCATTCCATATGGAGAAAGAGAGAAGGGGGGGGGAGAGAGAGAAATAGAGGATGGAGAGGTAGGACGAGATATAAAGAGAGAAGAATAAAGAATAAGGCCTTATTTTTCTTCCTTGATCCATTGTGCCCACCCACAATATTCAATTACAGGCTTGGATCATACACTAGAATATCTCGAGGTTCTCAGTTATCTAGTCAAAAATGAGCCATAACATTTGATCTCACTGTTGGATCGAGCTGATTCTCTAGTGTGTTGTTCGGAACATAAAGTTATTAAAATCTCACAAAAGTTCAAAATGATCAAAGGTCATTTGGATGGCGAACATCATAAATTCTTTCTGTCCAATGGGATTTGGACTAATCTAATGGGATAGCAATTTGCTATTGTCAAACCTTAGCCTCTTCAGATGGATCCTCTACATGATTTGCAAAGGTTTGAATATTAAATTTCTCTTCTACAACCCATGTATTCATGTGTGATTGCACAAGTAAAAATTTGGATGCCTATTCTTACGAATAAAGATCCTACCATGCCTAATTTTACAAAATCCCATTAGGATGTACATGTAAAAGATGATGATTTAGTTAATAGCATAGGCTATGAATGTGACGCCCCAAAATCCCGTTTAGAGGATTATACCTCCGGGACCCGGTTAGCCACGGAGTCGTACGCGACGACGGGTAAGAAATAATAAAACTTAGAACTTATATAAAAAGGGAATTCATTATAAAGCAGTAATTTTAGAAAATTTTGGCATGTGGAGTTTGTTTATAAAGCAATACCAAAACCTATTAGAATTTATATACAATCCATATTCAATAGATACTCCACATTTAAGGAAAATCGTTTATACAAAGCCTCAACTGAGGTCTCAGTCTTAATGAACTTTATCTCAAAATACAACACTGTAATACATAGTCATATATTAACTAATCAAGTAATACATGAGTCGTTTTATAACGACTAAGTGATCAGGGTTCATCAGAGCTATCTAGACTTGTACTCGTACCATTCCCACGAACACCTGCAAAACCTGATTTGGAAAATGGGAGTGAGCCAAACGGGCTCAGTGGGAACTATAAGAGTTTGTATAGGGAAATAGATTAAAAACCCATGCATGCCATGCCATGTATTATAATGAAAATAGTTTATGAGCTGCTTCTCTATAAAGAATCACCTCCGAGTAAAATACATTTCATTTTGTATGTACAAGTGTAAATATATATATTATATTTCTGAAGCAGCCAATGCACGGAAAACCTTTTGTGAAATGCATATATAATGTCCCCAACCCAAAGTACAAGAAAAGCAATGTAAGTGTACATATACATCATCGTACTACATATGCCACAACACCGCGACTAGATCTATCACATCAATCACATATATCAAACTCACGTCTAGGATTTTCATATATCTACTGTACAGAGATAGCCGGCACTCGGTTTCTTCTGCCCAAGGCAGGGACCACCTACCAGGTCCACCTAGACGTTACCTCACGCAGCCACACAGGCATACGCTACCTCACGCCGCCATAAAGGCGCACGCTACAATAATACTCACGTAGCCACCAAGGCTATACGCTACAGGTAATCACCATCTATCTAGTACGAACGGTGTGGCCATCCGATGTAAAATCACAATAATCATCTCATCAAATCAATGAAATCACAATAATATAGAATCCAACATATATAGATATGAATATACATGCATTCCATATGTATTCGTAAAACTTGTATATATGTATATATCCATAGTGCAAAACATGCAGTGGTATTGTTGTTCAACTTTAACAAGATCCGCCAAGTCCGTCAGTTAAGAAAAGAAACCATAAAATCATCAGTTTGGGAGGTTTCATAACTTTCATCAAATTGGCCCCAAGCCAAATCTAATATAATCAAAAGATGTATATGAGTTCCCAATTAGCCTCCCAATATGATTTAAAGACTTAATTTATTCAAAACATATATATGTATTTGACCAGCATACTTACGGACTGGCTAGGTAAGTAGAAAATCTCATAAACGTGGTTTTATAACTTAGACATAACAACAATACCACTTATATATGTAACTTTGTCCAAAATATAGTTTAAATCCCATATATGACATCATACATAAGCGTATCAAAGCTTAGCGTATATACTCATATGCGTACTTGAAGGTTAGATACCAAACCTTATCATAAATCATTTAAAATTGGGGCTTTTTGTCTAAAATAGTTATTGATGTCATATATGATGCAAATCTATCAAAAATATCCAGAGAAATTAACCCAAGCCCCATGCATATGCAACTCTGAGTAGAAAACCTAGGTTTAGTTTGATTTGGAGTAAATATGTTGTAATCGTAAGAAAACTTGTTAAAATAATATTGTTCCCACCTATTAAGGGTCAATCCCTCGAAGTATTGCTGAAGAATCGAGCCGGAACCGCACATATGCGAAAAGCCCCAAATTATAGCTATAAACCCTAGAAATGGTGGATGAAGGTGGAGAAGATGATGAAGATGATGATGGACATGATGATGATGGTGAGAATCTTGTATGGAAGATGCACCCTCCAATGATCCCTTAAAATCCCCCAAATTCGCCCCTTAGGTCTCACTCAAGAGCTCTCCAATTGAATGTATTAAATGGGGAAGAAATGAGGTGAAAATATATGAAATTCTCGCCCAGGTCGATGTAGTCGACTA